>CAMZMU010000020.1:80939150-81539150 GCA_947311845.1 Poa pratensis
ATCAACATAAACTATATCCTCAATAGTAGGTGGACTGAAAACATCACAATGATTATCATCATAAATTGGAGGCAAAGTATCATCAAAGAAATTTTCTCCTCAAAACTTGGGGGACTAAAAATACCATATTCATCAAAACCAGCTTCCCCAAGCTTAGACTTTTCCATAGCATTAGCAATAATGGTGTACAAAGAATTTATAGTAATAACATTGCTACCATCATGCAAGTAATTTTCCATAGCTTTTTTAATTTTCTCTTCAAACACATCATGTCCTAACTCAAGATAAATTTCATAGAGCTCTCTAATTTTTTGTTGTTTTCCATTAAGCCTAACTAGTGAAATAAAAACAAGAAACAAAAAGATATAACTGCAGAATCTAAAGGAAATACCTTCAAGCACTCACACGTCAGCAACAGTGCTAGAAAATAGCTAAGTAGCTGGAGGATGTGAGTACCTTTTACCTTACCTCCCCGGCAACGGCGCCAGAAAATAGCTTGATGTCTACGCACGCTTCTATTCTTGTAGACAGTGTTGGGCCTCCAAGTGCAGAGGTTTGTAGAACAGCAGCAAGTTTCCCTTAAGTGATCACCCAAGGTTTATCGAACTCAGGGAGGTAGAGGTCAAAGATATCCCTCTCAAGCAACCTGCAATTAAGATACAAGAAGTCTCTTGTGTCCCCAACACACCTAATACACTTGTCAGATGTATAGGTGCACTAGTTCGGCGAAGAGATAGTGAAATGCAAGTAATATGGATGATTATAAGTGGTAATTGCAATCTGAAATAAAAATGGCAGCAAGCAAACATGAGACAAAATGAGAGCAAACGGTGTTTCAATGCTTGGAAATAAGGCCTAGGGATCATACTTTCACTAGTGGACACTCCCAACAATAATATAATTGAATACATAAATATTTCCTCTTCACTATGCTACTCTGAACTATTCTCCCGTTGGATAGAAATACCAATCTACTGCGTAGGGCTACAAGAGCACACCTTAAAGTCTGAGTGAACAAACACCACAATATCATAGAACACCAAGACCATCGTGTAGGGCTGCAAAAGCACACCTTAAAGTCTGTCTTCCACATCTAGGGAACCCCAATGTCACTATGAGCGCCCCAAAATAGTACTAAACAAACACCACAATTTTATAGTGACAACCAACAAAAGAACAACTCATGATAAGTATTCCTGTAATCTTTAGCCTAAGAGTCACACACGGTGCGCACACTGTCAACTTCGCACCATGGGACAAAGGTGACTCCGGAGATTACATTAATAAAACCACTTGAGTAGCATAATTCATAAGATAATGAAGAGTAACATCTATGGATTCAACTAGATTACAAAGCTCATGATCACATAAAGATCACACCATGGGAGAGAGAGATGAACCACATAGCTATCGGTAGAGCTCTCAGCCTCGGTAAAAACTACTCACACATGGTCATGGTGAGCACACTTGATGGAGAGGTTGATGAAGAGGTGCAGCCTGGAGTGGAGGCGGCGGCCCGCAGCACCCACGGCGCGGCGGCGGCGGCGAGCGGCGGCCCTCGGGGGCGGCGGCCCTTGGCCCCCCTTCTTCTTTCTTGGTGATGGTTGATACGTCTCAAACGTATCTATAATTTTTGATGTTCCATGCTTGTTTTATACCAATTGCTACATGTTTTGTATACACTTCATGTCATTTTTATACATTTTCTGGGACTAACCTATTAACAAGATGCCACAGTGACAGTTCCCGTTTTCTGCTGTTTTTGTATTCCAGAAAAGCTAGTCTAGAAATATTCTCGGAATTGGACGAAACTTTACGGAGGCCCCTATTTTATCAGAAGACTCCATGGGCCAGAAGGACAAGTCCGGGGGAGGCCCGAGGGCCCCACACGTGGGCTCGGCGCGGCCAGGAATCTCACGGCGCCCTGGGGTGGTGTCGCCTCCTCGTGCACCGCCTCGTGACGCCCTTTGGACTATATATTGCCCCTGACCTAAAACTCACGGAACGATTGACGATTTCCCCATAAAAGTTCCAGAGCGCCGCCGCCATCCGAAACCAAGTTTCGGGGGTCAGAAGTTCCTGTTCTGGCACCCTGCCGGGACGGGGATTGACCCCCGGAGCCTTCTCCATCGACGCCGCCGCCTCCATCATGCTCTGTGAGTAGTTCCCACATGGACTACGGGTTCTAGCTGTAGCTAGTTGGTACTCTCTGTCCCATGTACTTCAATACAATGATCTCATGAGCTGCCTTACATGATTGAGATCCATATGATGTAATCGGTGTTGTGTTTGTTGGGATCCGATGAATATTGAATACTATGTCAAGTTGATTATCAATCTATCTTATATGTTATTTAAGATCTTGCATGCTCTCCGGTACTTGTGGTTACCTTGATCAAGTAGTTGCCTGTATCTCCAAGAGGGAGTATTTATGCTAGATAGTGAGTTCATGCCTCCATTTAATCTGGGACAGTGACAGAAAGTTCTAAGGTTGTGGATGTGATGTTGCCACTAGGGGTAACCCAACGATGCTATGTCCACGGGCATATGTGTTTGTTTACATTACGCACTTTACTTAATGCAATTATCCGTTGCTTGCAATTTAATACCAACGGGGGACTCGGATGACAACCCGGCGGTGGATTATTAGTCATAGATGATGTTGGATAACGTTCTATGTATCTTGTCGTAATGCCCAATTAAATATCATAGTAGTCATCATGTTATATATATGCATTGTCATGCGCTCAATATTCTGTCAATTGCCCAACAGTAATTTGTTTACCCAACACTTGTTATTGGAGAGTTACCACTAGTGTAGATAGCTGGGAACCCCGGTCCATCTGTAATCATCATTGCTTTCCTGTCAACTCCACGCAAGCAACTATTTTCGGGTGCCATTGCTTCTGTGTTACTGCTACTGTTGCTCTCATATTACTGCTGCTTTCACATCACGTTTGTTACTAGTGCTTTCTCAGGTGTGGTGGAATTGACAACTCCGCTGCTAAGGCTTATAAGTATTCTTTGTCTCCCCTTGTGTCGAATCAATAAATTTGGGTTTTACTTCTCTCAAAGACTGTTGCGATCCCCTATACTTTTGGGTTATCAAGACTATTTTCTGGCGCCGTTGCCGGGGAGCATAGCTCTACTCATAAGTTCACCTGGGGAGCACACTCTACCTCTCTCTCTGTTTTTATTTTATTTTGTTTTGTCTAGTTTACTTTTGTCTAGTTTTATTTTTCTCAGTTTATTTCTGTTTTGTTGTGTTTTGTTTAGTTTACTTTTGTTTAGTTTATTTTTGTCTAGTTTTATTTTTCTTATATACCCAAAAATCCATAAAAATTTAAAAACAGAAAATCTAAAAAAACTGTTGCTATGGAAGAACATGCTAGAACCTCTATGTTTATGGAAGGTAAAGAATTATATATAAAGTATACAGAATCAAGAGAGGGTAAAATCATGAGAGGCATGTTAAAAAAGTTAAATCAAATTGCTGAAATTTTGCTGGAACGCCATGATATAAATTGTTGCTCTGAACAAGATACTAAACATCTTAAATTTCAATGTGGCTTTAGTGAAGAAGTTTTAATTATGAACTATCATTGGAATAACTATATTCATTTGGGAGCTGAACAAGTAGAACAATTTGTTACATTTGTGGCAGCTGCTGAAATAGATTTCTTCATGGCTAAAAATTATGAAACTTGTGTTGCTTGTAATAAACTTAAAGATACGATCTCTTTTATTCTTGATTATTGCCTAGAAAATTTTAGCAATAATGGTTATATCATTGATTATAAAGAGAGACTCATTAATGCACAAGAATGCACTCACAATTTGCAGGAACCTGTGGAAGAAGAAACTATTGCTGAAACTGAAAGCTCATTGGATGAAAAAGAGGAGGAGAGTGATGAACAAAAGGAGGAAGAATGGAGTAGCTACCCATGCCTACCTTCTAATGAGAGTAACTCTTTATCTCTTACACTATTTGATTGCCCTCCATGCTTACCAAAGGAGGATGAATGTTATGTTCCTGTGGATTCTCTTGAAATATTCCCTATGAGTAAAACTTGTGGAAATGATTATGCTACTGATATTTATGATAATCCATGCTATTTTGATAAATCTTATGATAATCCTTTATTTGTGCCTAATTTCGAAATGCATGGTAATGAGAAGGTTTGCTTAGAAAAAGTTTATGATAAAGCTCTAGATGTTGGTCCTATATTGGTTGATAATATTAATTGTACTACTAATGAAAATGGGATTGGAGAGGTCTTGACTTTATCTAGGAGTCCCATACCTCTTGAGAATGATCAATCATCTTGTTATAAAATTGTTAAAAGTGGGTTTGAAAGTTTTAATCCCACTATTTTGAGCTTGATAAGAATTATGTGTTTTTAGATCATGAAAAGCATGCTTTATGTGGTGGTTATATTGTTGAGTTTGTTCATGATGCTACTGAAAATTATTATGAGAGAGGAAAATATGGTTGTAGAAATTTGCATGGTACTAAAGCACCTCTCTATATGCTGAAAGTTTTGAAGTTACTCTTGTTTTATCTTGCTATGCTTGTCACTTTGTTCTTTATGAATTTATTTGTGTACAAGATTCCTATGCATAGGAAGTTATGAATAATGTTCTTCATGGGAGCCGCTCTTAAAAGTCCGTTTGACAGGTAGAATACTGTTCTCACCCGCTACCATTCGTTGACAATTAACAAACACCTCTCAAAAATAGATACTCCTCCATGGTATGTGATTGATGGAAGGCACCCGAGGATTCGGTTAGCCATGGCTTGTGTTAGCAAGGTTGGGAGGAGTATCAAATATTTTATGCAATCTCTATATGCTTTCAAAAACCTAAAAGCTCTAGCACATGACTTAATCCCTGTTTCCCTCTGCGAAGGGCCTTTCTTTTACTTTTATGTTGAGTCAGTTTTCCTATTCTTTCTGTCTTCCACAAGCAAACACTAGTGTCAGCTTTGTTACAACATGCGTTATATGCTACGTATTGGACTTGTTATACTACTTTGTGTTGACGATATCCATGAGATAAATATGTTGAAAGTTGAAGCAAATGCTGAAACTTAATTCTTCCTTTGTGTTGATTAAATACCTTTTATTAGAGACTATTGCTTTATGAGTTAACACTTATGCAAAACTGTTTGATGCTTGTCTCGAAAGTACTATTCATGAAAACGTTTAGCTTGTGTGATTCATTGTTTACTCATTATCTATTTGGTAGCAAATTATAGACCATTGACTTGGATCACTTCATTCATTTACATGTGCCTTGCAATATTATATGATCAAGATTATGATGGTAGCATGTCACTTCAAAAATTATTGTTTTATCGTTTACCTACTCGAGGACGAGTAGGAACTAAGCTTGGGGATGCTGATACGTCTCAAACGTATCTATAATTTTTGATGTTCCATGCTTGTTTTATACCAATTGCTACATGTTTTGTATACACTTCATGTCATTTTTATACATTTTCTGGGACTAACCTATTAACAAGATGCCACAGTGCCAGTTCCTGTTTTCTGCTGTTTTTGTATTCCAGAAAAGCTAGTCTGGAAATATTCTCGGAATTGGACGAAACTTTACGGAGGCCCCTATTTTACCAGAAGACTCCATGGGCCAGAAGGACAAGTCCGAGGGAGGCCCGAGGGCCCCACACGTGGGCTCGGCGCGGCCAGGAATCTCACGGCGCCCTGGGGTGGTGTCGCCTCCTCGTGCACCGCCTCGCGACGCCCTTTGGACTATATATTGCCCCTGACCTAAAACTCACGGAACAATGGACGATTTCCCCAGAAAAGTTCCAGAGCGCTGCCGCCATCCGAAACCAAGTTTCGGGGATCAGAAGTTCCTGTTCTGGCACCCTGCCGGGACGGGGATTGACCCCCGGAGCGTTCTCCAGCGACGTCGCCGCCTCCATCATGCTCCGTGAGTAGTTCCCCCATGGACTACGGGTTCTAGCTGTAGCTAGTTGGTACTCTCTCTCCCATGTACTTCAATACAATGATCTCATGAGCTGCCTTACATGATTGAGATCCATATGATGTAATCGGTGTTGTGTTTGTTGGGATCCGATGAATATTGAATACTATGTCAAGTTGATTATCAATCTATCTTATATGTTATTTAAGATCTTGCATGCTCTCCGGTACTTGTGGTTACCTTGATCAAGTAGTTGCCTGTATCTCCAAGAGGGAGTATTTATGCTAGATAGTGGGTTCATGCCTCCATTTAATCTGGGACAGTGACAGAAAGTTCTAAGGTTGTGGATGTGCTGTTGCCACTAGGGGTAACCCAACGATGCTATGTCCACGGGCATATGTGTTTGTTTACATTACGCACTTTACTTAATGCAATTATCCGTTGCTTGCAACTTAATACCAACGGGGGATTCGGATGACAACCCGGCGGTGGATTATTAGTCATAGATGCTGTTGGATAACGGTCTATGTATCTTGTCGTAATGCCCAATTAAATATCATAGTAGTCATCATGTTATATATATGCATTGTCATGCGCTCAATATTCTGTCAATTGCCCAACTGTAATTTGTTCACCCAACACTTGTTATTGGAAAGTTACCACTAGTGTAGATAGCTGGGAACCCCGGTCCATCTGTAATCATCATTGCTTTCCCGTCAACTCCACGCAAGCAACTATTTTCTGGTGCCATTGCTTCTGTGTTACTGCTACTGTTGCTCTCATATTACTGCTGCTTTCACATCACGTTTGTTACTAGTGCTTTCTCAGGTGTGGTGGAATTGACAACTCCGCTGCTAAGGCTTATAAGTATTCTTTGTCTCCCCTTGTGTCGAATCAATAAATTTGGGTTTTACTTCCCTCGAAGACTGTTGCGATCCCCTATACTTGTGGGTTATCAATGGTGCAGCAATGGAGGAGCTCCTCCCCCTCCTTGGCGGCTGCCAAGAGGAGGAAAATTCGTGGCTTTTTGTGGCTTCCTTGGAAAATAGGGTTTCCCTTCATTATATAGAGGTGGAGATGCAATCTAGACCATGGGATGGATGCCCCTTTGATCCAAGGGCTCTTGGGCACCTCTAGAAGCTTCCTAGGAACCCCTCCCAGCCCTAAGGGCATCTCCAGCCGTTCGGCCCCCCCAGGTTTTGGTGCGGCGCTTTTTAGGGTTAGCGCCGCCCCGCACCAAAACCTGGGGGCGATTTCACCAGCCGTTCGGCGGCACAGGAAAAACACATAGCCCAGAAATTCGAAAGTTCTTCTTCCCGCCCCCAAAAAATAGCCCGAGTTCGGCGATCACAGCAGCCATAGTTGGGCAATCATTACAAAAACGCCACAGTTGGGCAATCAAATAGTCTTGATCAAGCCACAGTCGGGCGATCACGGCCACATTCGGCATTCTGCTGATGCACAGATCAGATAGAGGCCGGCGACGCCGCGGCGTCAGAGTCGACGTCGACGATGGGCGTGGTGGTTGGAGCTGGCGCCGAGCTCGGAGTGGCCTCGAGGTCGACGACGGGCGTGGCAGCCTCCAGGTCGATGGCCATGGCAGCTGTCTCGGCGTTCTCCAGGTCGATCGGCGCGGTCGGCGCAGCGGACGTAGGCTGGGCGGGCGGCGTCTCGGCTGGACTGGCCGAGCTCGTTGGACTGTCGCAGGTCGTATCCGCCGGGGTGGCGTAGCTCGTGTCCGTCGGGGTCGGGGCCGGAGCCGGGACGATGTCGCTGAGGACGGCGATGGCGAGGCGACTGCGGTTTGGCTCCATCCGGCGAACGGATGAGGATGAGGAGACAAGCCGCCCCTCCGCTTGACCGGCGGCGCCGCAGACGCAGCCGGAGTTGGCGGCTCATCCAGCTCCTCTTCCTCTTCTTCTTCCTCGCCGACGGTCTGGGCCTCGGCCTCCTTCAGGTGCGCGGCCAGCTTCCTCTGCCGCTGCGCCTTCTCCCTCGTCCGTCGCTGGAGGTTCTCTCCCTCCTGGCGCGCTTTCTCGGCGACCCACTTGGCGTTGCTCATGCCCGGCGGCTTCTCCTTCGACGCTCTCGGCTTCCGCGGCTTCTTGCCGATCATGGAGGTGGCGGAGGACGCGGGGACGGCGACGGCGCGGGGTCCTGTAAATCGGGCGGGAGCCATGGCGGCCAGATGTGTGGGGAAATGGCGGGAACGGGGTGGGGTGAGGGGTATATGTGGGGAAGAAATGGAGGGAAAGATCAAAATTATGGAGGGAAGAGGGCAAATTATGGAGGGAAATCGCCTTCCCTCACCGACAAGGCTGGCCCACGGACGCCTTTTGCCCCCCCCCCCAAGCGGAACCCAGCGCGCTGGGTTTGGGCTGGGTTCGCCGGCGCGAAACGGCGCTTAAAACGGCGGAAACCGGCGCGAAATCGACTTCTGGGGGGCGACTGGTGGATTTTTGTTAGCGCCGGCGCTAAAAAGGCCTCCTGGGGGGCGCTAGGGGGGACGGCTGGAGATGCCCTAATGAGGCTGCAATTCGTGTCTTGGCCGAATCTATCAAATTTGGTAAGAGTTGGAGTCAATAAAGTCACAATCTTTCAGATTCTCGTCATCCCATCTAGGGCTGCAGTAAATCGGGAATATCTCGGCCGTCCGAACTCGGAATTGGGCGAATTTTAAGTCTAGATCGATTCTCGGAAAATTCTCTGCAACTTTGTCTTCTGTCAGGTTTCCGTTTGACGTCGTCTTCGGGCCCAAACGTGACCATCTTCGAAAAACATTTCCAGACAGATTTCAGGAAAGTCCCAATTCGATTCCAATATGGTTTCCTTTTGTATTTTTTATAATTCCTACACAACAAATAGGAAAAGAAGAAGATTTTGCACTTTGGCAACTATTAGTAGGTTAATGTCATAATATGATATAAAGTGTATATAAAACATGTGCCAATTGATATAAAACATGCATGGAACATCAAAAATTATAGATACGTTTGGGACGTATCAATACCACGTAAAGATCTTGTTTTTTGAGTGAGATCTTCATCTTCCAGTTTTTCTTATTATTATCTACTGGCATATCCGGTTGGATTAGAGATTTATACATAGAGTCCACCGAGAATTTACCACTTTTGTGTAAATTCCAATAAAAATCATTAGTCCCTTGCGTCAGATTGACGGAAGCCAGCCGGTGTGGCAACTTATGTCAAACTACTAGCCTGGGACCAACAAGATCTCTTATGAATGTCACATTAGGAGGAAAATTCTCCAAAACCTTAGCGAGCATATCGCCTTTGTGACATCCAAGGATTGGATATTGTTCTCGGAGCGTGGTGGTACCTAGCCACATATCCTCCCAGAACCTTATCTCCGAACCATCCTTGATTAAAAAAGAACCATATGGGAAGAAAATTTTCTTCGTTGCCATTAGTCCAACCCAAAAATGTGAGTCACCTGGTTTCCACGAAACCTGGGATATCGCACTTGAGCCAATATATATATATATATATTTTTTTTTTCTCCTTAGAAGAGCTTGCCAAACGGTAAGAAGTTTAAAAATCAATTTATCAAGAAGGGCTCTATTCTTAACCAAGAGGTCATGAATCGCCAGACCACCATGATCATTGGAGCAACACACTACATTTTTATCCCATTTAGCCCGTCGATATTTCTTTTTCTCCTCTTGCCAGTCGATATTTCCTTTTCTTTTTTGTTAGTTAGTAGTGGTTTGCGAATTCCCCCTGTGTGCATGATTACCATGTTGCTGTTAATTAGGCTCATGAGTTTCCTGTTATGCACGATGTATTTCCTGTTATGTTGAAGTTTTTATTTATTTATCTTGTGATATTGTTGGTGATATTGTTGGTGATATTGTTGGTGATATTGTTGTCTCGTCCGTCTGACAAGTGATATCTTGTCAAAAGCAGGTTTCGCACGTAGCTATTTATCCAGCTCTCATGTACTAGCAGAAATTATCGAAATTACGCTTAGCAAATAGATTTGTTTTTTGATGTTCATAAGATCGAAGGCGACTTGCAGAGTAGGGACATCTCTTTGACCCACAATATTCTTGAAATTTAATGGGTTGTATCTGATATTTGAGGCTCCTAACAACACAATGTATGAGATACCGCATGCAATGAGAACCCATTTTTGCAAGCAAGTAAAATTCAGATGGATAGTCAATGAAGAACCTCGGTCATGCAAAGTCATGCACAGTACTATTTTATATACAAGTTGGTAATAAGAAAAAGTTAGTGATAAGAAAAAGGGTTCCATAATGGTATATTGTTTCTGTATTCTGAAATCTGTGTAGTGTTTGCAGCATCTTCTTAAGATTACCCTTTGCAGGAAACATGTGGAGCAGCTTCTTAAGATTGTTGACGATATATATAGCTCTGAAGTATGTACGCTTAGAAAATTATCTCATCACCACTGACAATGGCATCTCATGAAAATGTGAACTCCGTGTTAGCTAGAAGTCATGTATGTGTATACATAATGTGTATGATTGCAATGATTCTAATCTGGTGCCCTTTGACGTGCAGTTCTCAATGTACTATACCAGCTTACGAGACAGTATGTGGCAAGTTCAGCTCGAAATGAGGAGGCTTCTGAACAAGTTAGCAGTTCATATTTTTTTCTCCAAGATCAAAGCTGCACATCCTTTTTCTTCTATATAAACCGCGATCGAGATCAAGCCATTATGCCATTCTCCAGAGTTACTGAGAAGATCTCTTCACGGATCCTTCACATTTTTCTTCTTTGCCACTTGGTATTTCAACCCTTTCTTGTCACTGGTAGAATCAATGGAGATTGTTGATCCTTCATTGGCTTCTCCATTGACCAGCATCTTGCAGATACTTGTCATTATGTTCTTTTCTATCCACCTTTTTATGGGCCTTGCACCATACAACTGTGAAAAGCCAAGTAGTGTTGGTTCAGTAACATGGGGAAAATGGATCGCTATTTGAGCTAGATGGTTTGATTAGTTTGAAAACAAGAAATACTTACGGAGTTGTGTGATTCTGACAAAATGACATCCAACACGGCATCACTTAGAACAAGAGATATTCCCTTGCCAGCTACTCTAGTAAGGGCACTCTTCATTTGGATATTCACGATCTCTTTCAGTTGATCGTGTGAAAGAGGCTCAAATACCACAATCTCACTTAATCTGTTGAGAAATTCAGGCTTGAAGCATTTTTCAACCTGCAGCAACAAAAAAAGTATCACAGTGAATCAATGGGCAGCTACTTACTAAATTCTGTTTGTGATTCACAAACCTGTTTCATGAGAAGGTTCCGCGAAGCAGCCATTGTCTTTTCTCCAACCTTTTCTACATTTAGGTGCTCTGCCCCAACATTTGAAGTCATAATGATAATTGTATTCTTGAAATCTACATTATGCCCTTTACCATCAGTCAACACACCATCGTCAAGGAGCTGCAGAAAAACATCCAACACCGACGGATATGCCTTCTCCACCTCATCAAAAAGGATAACACTGTATGGGCGCCTCCTGACTTTCTCGGTCAGTTGTCCACCATTCTCATGACCGTGATAGCTTTATGATGTTATAAAAGAGAAATTCATGTAAGTAAAATTCAATATTGTGATAGAATAATATAATGCTTGAAATTAAGGTGTGTGTTATAAATGAAACCTTGGGGGCGCTCCGACGAGACGTAGCACAGATTCGGGACTAACATACTCGGACATATCAAAGCGAAGCATCATCTTCTCGCTACCAAATATTTGTTCGGCGAGAGCTTTTGCAAGTTCTGTTTTTCCAACACCCGTCGAGCCCAAAAAGAGGAAGGAGCCTATTGGTTGGCCAGCCTGATGAAGGCCAACCCTGGAACGCAACACTGCATCTGCAACTAAATTGACAGCCTCATTCTGCCCAACCACTCTCTCATGCAATCTGTCGGCTAAGTGGATAAACTTGACGTTCTCCTCTTGATCAGGCGTAGTTATAGGGATTCCAGTCCATCCACTCACAACCTTCAAATGATAAACCTAGTTCAAACATGCACATTCTGTTGAAATAATAGAAAGTGGCATATATATGCATGCCTATCTGTGCAACATGATCCGGCGCAACAACTGGATTTTCTCTTCCTAGCTGCTCTATGGTCGAGCAAGCCTCGTCGATGAGATCAATTGCCTTATCAGGAAACTGACGACCTACACATACATAAAAACAATGACCTCGGCTCAGAAGCAAGCAAGCAAATTTCGTCAGTCTCGAAACAAAAAAAAACGCAGCTATAATCACTGTACCTGAGATATAGCGGTCAGCGAGGTGTACGGCAGCATCAATCGTAGCATCAAGAATTTCCAAGCCATAATGCTTTTGGTACCGGGGTTTAAGCCCCTGGAGGATGGCAATGGTGGAATGCGTGCTTGGCTCCTTAACGTGAACCTTTTGGAACCGCCGCTCGAGTGCAGCGTCCTTCTCGATATAGTTGCAGTACTCCTCGTCAGTAGTGGCGCCAACACATCGGATATGGCCACGCGCCAAAGCTGGCTTCAGCGTGTTGGCCATGTCCATGGTGGGGCAGCATGCGGCCGATCCGGCGCCAAGAAGCATGTGCATCTCGTCGACGAACAAGATCACCTTGCCGTGTGTAGCCTCCAGCTTCTTGGTCAAGTTGTCCATACGCTCCTCGAACATCCCACAATACATTGTACCGGCCACCAACGCCCCGATGTTGAGCTCAATGACGCGCGCCCCGGCGAGCTTGGACGGGACCTTCCCGGCGACGATGCGCTGAGCGAGGCCCTCGGCGATGGCCGTCTTGCCGACCCCGGCGGCGCCGACGAGCGCGGCACAGTTCTTGCTCCGGCGACAGAGGATGCGGATGAGGCGGTCAATCTCGTCGTCGCGCCCGATCACCGGGTCAGCCTTGCCGGCCAAGGCCATCATGTCCCGGCCGTAGGTGCGCAGGCATGTGCTTTTCCGGTAGTACCTCCACCCCGCGCGGCACAGGGCCGCCAATGCTCCGATGCAGAGCACTTGACCTGTCGACAGTTCGATTCGGTGGATTTCGCCAGCACTCTCGCTTGCCGGAGTCCCTCTCCCCAACATCCCATCCAACCATGACCAGGCCATGGCTGGTTTTAGAGCTTTGCCGCCTCGATGTAATTTGCAGTTCCTTTTCTTTGATTTGATGGGCGCTCTTCCTTCCGTCACCCTGTATATATATATGCAAGAACTGGTTTGCATCGAAGGTAAGTGTTCCCTTAAAATGGAAATAAATACCCGTATTAGTTTGCTATTCGGAATACTTATTTTGTTTGAGCTTGTTGGAGCTTTCCCGGTGAGAAAAGTTGGTTTTGGTTGCAACTTGCAAAAGGCCGTCGATTTGGTAGCAAAGTGGATTTGGACGGCCTGCTTCTCGCCTCGTCCCCTGCTTGCTTCATTGGACCGCCTCCACCGGCACCTTCGAAATATGTCCGTCATCACCTAAATTTTGTCCGTTTTAAGGGTGCTGGACACTTGTCCGACCAATCGTGGGGTGCCGCCCATATTGGCAACCCAAACGAAAATAATAATATTTGTGAATCAAAAGGATTAATTTTTCATTCAAACTTTCTTATAGTTACAAAAATTTAAATTTAAACAAAACCGGCCTCACCGGCATCACTAAACATAATCCTAACTACACCTCGCCGAGGTTGTCCCAGTCGACGTTGTCGAGGTCGTCGGCGTCGGCGTTGTCGAGGTAGTTCAAGGTGGAGGATGAGGCAGCCCGGGAGGTGGACGCACGTCTCGTAGTTGTTCGCCATTGCGAGCGGAGGCGAGGTCAGAGAAGGTGGGATGCAGGCGGAGAGGCGAGGTGGGATGCGATGCGAGTGGAGGCGGGCGAGATGAGGATTATACCGCCTAGGTGGGCGGTGCGCCTGCCCTTGCGCCGGCGTTAACGCGACCCATGCTGGCAGGCGAACCACCGTCTCGTCGTCTTGCCTCCCGTCGCATCGTCTAGGGAATCATCCGTGAAGTCCGCGTCATTAATCGGCGGAACGGCCTCCTACACGATCTAATAAATCACGTTTTTTTTGAGGATTAACAGCCGCCACTTTATTCAATGTTTATAACAGAAGGGATACAAAACTCATCTGGAGTATCTAAGAGCCAAACATGGCGACCAAACTGACGAGACACAGACGATCTAGCTAGACCGTGTGCTTCCTTATTTGAACTTCGACTCTCGTGAACAAAAGTAGTCGAATCAAAACTCTCAGCCGTTTGCTTAATCTCACAAGTAATCGTGCTAAGCTTGCCGATATAATCTCTCCCCATACTGTTAATGACATCCAGGCAGTCGGAAGCCACTCTAATCTTGGTTAGCTGGAGATCCGCTGCTAGGGCCATCCTAGGATGCCCAGATACGGCGATACGGATACGGATACCGATACCGCGATATGCCGATACGCCGATTTTTCAAAAACATGGATACGGGGATACGTTTGTATATATATAATAAAATTAATAATGTACATAAATTAGTGATTTTTTATACGAGAATGAGAATTACTAGTAGTATATAGGAGTCTTCGTGACTTTCTCTACATGCTTGCCACTTCCGATCATCATTTGGAGCAATACATGAGCAACATTCAACATCTGGACCGCATTTTATCGAGGTGGATAGCAATGCATCAAGTTCGATGGAGGCGTTCTGTATCCTCATGTATCCGATACGTATCCCGTATCCGATACGTATCCAACCCTGATACGCGACTTTTCTGCTGTATCCGCGCTTCCTAGGGGCCATCGCCTCACGGCAAGCGAGAGCTTCAAGAATGGCTGGGTCAGCAATCCCCTGCAGGACAACAGCGGAGGCGCCAAGAAAACGCCCTTCATCGTTCCTGCATACAGCCGCAATTGCACCTACACCTTCGGTCCTCCGTGTAGCAGCATCGACGTTGATTTTTGCATAACCTCGGGGTGGTACAAGCCATCGAGACGACGGCGGTCGGCGTGAGTGGCCAATGGCCGTCTTCTTTCTAGCCGCCGATAGCTCCAGGTCTCGTAGGAAGGACTCGACGAAACTATACGTCGATAGTGGGCTTTAGAAAATTCCCTCATGGATCGACTTCCGCCTCGCGAACCAGATCGCCCACAGGGTGTCCAGGCAGCGCGTGAGATTTTCCTCCTTCAGAGTATGCATCATGTTGAATAGCCATTGCTTAGCCTCTGGTTCTGTGGTGCGCTCCATATGTTCAGTTACGGACTCAGGATTCAGCGCCCACACACATCTGCTCATGGTGCACTCTAGGAGCAAGTGACGCCACGAGTCAAGCTCGCCGCACAAAGGGCACGAACTGTCTAACGCCATGTTGCGTATGTGCCTAACATCACCAGCAGGAATAGAATGCTTGGCCAGCCTCCATAGGAAAACACATATTTTTGATGGGACACGGATTTTCCATAACGAGGTCCATTCCTTTTCCTCCTGTACTTGATTAGATGTCGATGCGGTTTCTTCCAGCCATGCGCCTCGGCGCCTTCTGACCTCCACCAACATGCGATATGCCGAACGAACCGTGAAGACCCCAGTTCTCTCAAAGTGCTAGGACCAGAAATCTTCAATACGTCTAGTGCAGATCGGGATTGACTGAATGAAGTCAATGTCCATTGGTAAATAGAACTCCCGCAGCTTCTCAGTTCTCCATGTTGCTAAAGTTTGATCAATGAAATCAGCAACTCTGATCGGTGGATCCTGCTTGATGCACACGAGAGGACGCATAGCATAATCCTGCGGCAACCAGTTGTCATTCCAAGCATGAGTTGTCTCCCCCGTTACAATCCTGCGGACTAAACCCAGCTTCAACACCTCTTTTCCTTCCACGATACCTCGCCAGATTTGCGAAGCATGATCCCCTACAGAAGACTCCAGGAAATCACTGTCCGGGAAGTAAACATCCTTCAATATCCTCGCACTCAAAGTATGTGGGTTTTGCAATATTCTCCAGGCTTGTCTTGCGAGTAGTGATAGGTTAAAGAGTTCAATGTCACGGAACCCTAAACCTCCAGCACATTTTGGCATGGTCATATCCTGCCACGAAACCCAGCAGATCTTCCTCTTTCCGTCCTTACATCCCCACTAGAAATTCCTCAGGAGGCCATTGATGTGCTCGCACAGCCTTTAGGGAGCTTGAAGCACGACATAGAAAATGTGGGGATTGCTTGGGCTACTGACTTGATCAATATCTCCTTCCCTTCCACAGATAGGAGGTTTTCAAGCCAGCCTTGGACATGCTTCCAGACTCGATCTCTCAAGTATTTGAAGGCTCCGTTTACTGATCGACCAACATCTGACGGCATTCCCAAGTACTTCTCACTCAACGCCTCATTGTGCACATTGAGCCTCTCTTTCATCTCGGTTCTAACCGACTCCGGACATCCTCTACTAAAATAGATCGAGGACTTGTCAAGATTTATCCGTTGCCCCGAGGCCTGACAATATTGGTTAAGCACATGCTCAACCTCCTCTGCTCCTTCCACACTCGCTTTCACAAACAGCAGGCTGTCATCTGCAAATAGTAAGTGGTTAACCACTGGAGCGGTATTCGCCACCTTTAGGCCTTGTAAGTTCGATGATTGAAGAACACTTCTAGATTTCAAGAGGCACGAGAGGCCCTCTGCTGCAAGCAAAAACATGTATGGAGATATAGGATCTCCCTGTCGTATACCACGAGAGGGAGTAAAAGCTTCTGAAGGTGTACCATTCATTAGAACTGAAAATCTCACCGTGGACACCATTCTCATCACCAAATCGACCCATGGAGGAGTGAAACCCAACTTGATCATGATGGCTCTCAAGTAGTCCCACTCGACCCTGTCGTAGGCCTTCCTCATATCCAGCTTTAAGGCACAATGCCTATGTTTCTTTGCTTTATTTATTTTCATAAAATGCAGGCACTCATAAGCTGTAATTATGTTGTCTGTGATCAATCTCCCTGGAACAAAAGCGGACTGTTCTTGTGAGATGATCTCCGGGAGAATCTTCTTGAGCCTATTGGACAGAACTTTAGAAGCAATCTTGTAAACTACATTACATAGGCTTATCGGCCGAAACTGACCCAAATCAGAGGGGCTAGCCACTTTCAGAATGATCACTATGAAAGTATCATTTAGCACCTACGGACTATCTTCACCACGTAAAATACGCAGCACTGCCGTAGTAATCTCACCACCACAAAGGTTCCAGTTGCGCTGATAGAAATGTGCCGGGAAGCCGTCAGGCCCCGGAGCCTTTGTGGGGTACATCTGGTAGAGAGCAGCTTTGACCTCCTCCTCTGAGTAAGGAGCAGTCAAATCATCATTCATCATGCTGGTTACTTTGACAGGAACTGTGTTCAACACCGCAGCCATATCATCCGTCCCCTCTGATTCATACAGGTTTCGATAAAATTCTATAGCCAGAGTTCTCAGTTCATCTGGGTCCCCTGTTACCGTTCCATCCGGCCGCTGCAGACTAGTAATCTTGTTATTTTTCTTTCGCTTGCTAGCTCTCTGAAGGAAGAAGTGCGTGCTCTTATCACCTTCAGTTAACCACTGAATACGCGACCTCTGCCGCCACATGACCTCCTCACGGTGTTGGATTTCCATGAGTCGTTCACAAATCTTGATCTCCTCATAAGAAGGCTCCAAGCGTCCCGGTTCTGCACGCAGCAGTTCTAATCGGGCACGCAGCTCTTTCAAGTGTTTCCGAACATTGCCGAAGGTGTCGACGTTCCACCCCTTGAGACCTGTCGCGGTATGCTGGAGTTTGTCCCTCACATCCGCTGCATTAGTACACTGTACCCCGTTCTGCCAGAACTCCTTCAGAGACGGGTCAAAATTTTCATGGCTTTCCCACATCACCTTGTAGCGGAATACACGCTGATTTCTGCTAGGAGATGCCTCCCGTGGTGTACACTCCAGGAGGATCGGTGAGTGGTCAGATGTCGAAGCTGTTAAGTGTTTAAGCACAGCTGGAGGATATCGCATGCACCAGCTTGCTGAGGCCAACGCTCTATCAAGTCTTGTGCGACAATACGAGCCCCTAGCAACTCTTTTCTCGAATGTCCACGGCACACCTACATAACCCAGGTCCGATAGGCCGCAAACATCCACAGCATCTCGAAATGCAGCAATTTGGGCACTGCACCTCTCGTTCACTCCATCATGTTCATCTCGGTGAAGTACCTCATTAAAATCACCAATACAAAGCCAAGGTAAATCCGAGGATGACTTGATGTACTTTAGCATGTCCCACGTCTTGTGACGCTCACGAACTTGCCCTTCTCCGTATACACATGTCAGACGCCATTTCTCCATAGAAGGGGAGGAAACCACAACGTCAATACGATACTGAGAATAAGGAAGAATCTCAACATTTATTTCATCATTCCAAAAAATTCCTAGCCCGCCACTACGGCCAGAACTACTAACAGCAAAAGCTCTATCAAAACCTAGCGTATGCGCTAGTCCTTCCACTCTAGTCTTATGCACCTGGGTCTCAACTACACAGAGAATAGAGGGGGCATACTTCCGTGCAAAATCATGGATCTCTCTAATTGTCGCGGCCATACCAAATCCACGACAATTCAGACTTGCTATATTCATTGCGGACGGCGGTCCCCTTCGAGAGAGGCCGCCGATTTTCCAGAGTTGTTTGTCCTAGCACCTTCCTTTCCTTCCTTTACCGCAGCAGCAGCTGCCTTCTTCAGTTTCTTTGCCATCGCAGGAGATGTGTACGTCGGTGGGGGAGGGGGAACAACTTCCCCACCTGAATCATCACCATCCATGTTGAGTTGCTTCTTAGCATTAATGTTCTTCCCTGACTCATCCTCAACGCTAGCTCCAGGCTTGAGTGGGCTGGATGCAGTGTCCACAAGATTATCAGTATTGTCATCCAAGCCTGCTTCCTCGCTACTACGCTTCTTCGGCTGATTACTAGCAGATTTCGCTTTCCATTTTCGCAGGCCTCGACCTGCACCAGCACCACGGCCCTGGCCCGCACTACCACGGCCACCCAAGGGGCCATGATCTTTCCACTCAGGTGGTGGTCAAGAGCTACGAGCTCGAAACCCAGGGGTGCCTGCCTTCCAGAACTGCTCCTCAGCCATCATCCAAGTGCCAAACTGCAGCTCCTCTGCCGCATACTCCCCGGATCCACACTCCAGGTATGTGGGCCCCATTAGACCACAATGTTCACAGTATTTGGGCATCTTCTCATATTTAATTTGGAGGAACATCCGCTCCTGCCCTTCCGGACTCAGTGGCACGAACCTTGTTAGAGGTCTGGTTGAAGAAAGGTTCACCCTCGCACGATGAAATTCACCATAGCGAGTTTGGACCACTGTTGGTTCTACCCTGATCACCTCACCCACCCTGCTTGCCAATTGAGAGAGAACCTCCTTATTGCGAAACAGCGGCGGTATTTTATGGATCTGAATCCAAGCTTGGACCTTGCTTGGCACAACAGAGGGAACCATTGTTGCACCATCGAAAGGTTCCACCATTAGCGCGCACCTCCGAAACAGCCAGGGACCATCTTCCATGATCCTTTTCCAATCTCCCAGGCAGAAAGCCTGAATCACAAACAGATTCGGCTCAACTTCCGTTATCTTCACTTCCTGTGCCGGGTTCCATGCCGCCAGCATCGTCGATCTCAGCGTCTGCAGCCCAAAAGGTTTATTGGTCAGAACCTTTGCCGACGCCGGCCACTTCACTTTCGGCTTTTCACCACATCCTCGAGCTCCGCTTCATGCAGATTCATGTTCTTCAGCAGTTCATCCACATCCACGACCTTGTCCATCTTCCCACTCCCACTGTTGGAACTTTCTGCCGCCATGGCAGATCAGGTCAATCTCGATCAAGAAACCCACAAACCCTAACCACCCCACACCTGCCAAGGCCGGGAAGCCGGACCAGCCAGCCCCTGGGTCAGCCCGAACAGGGAGGAGAGGGAAGGATCGGGATTCAGCGATCCAGGACGGTAGCCTTCGGTGGAGATCGGAGATCGCCGCCGGAGTCGCCAAAACCCTAGAGCTCTAGGTCAGATATCTAATAAACCACGTGGTGAGAAGGAGGACGGTGATCTTCGTCGTCGACGCCGGTGGCGCTGCTGTGGTTTGCTTAGGCTCTGACTCCCTACGTATTTGCTGTTCTTCGTATTTGTACCGTGTACTCTGTACGTGGTATCTTGTTGAATATACGTGGGCTTTCAAAAAAGATATCTAATGTTACGTGTCTATAATAAGGTGGGCTCCAATGGGCTTGTCCGGCGTGTTCGAACAGGCCTTCAAAGAGACCGCCTCGTGGTGCTGGATAGAAATTGGGTCGGGCAGGGTGCGCTGGTTTTCGTGTCTACCCCCAACGGGCCTTTGTGCTCTCATCAAGCCCTCGCGCCGCTGGGATTCCTCGAGGTGGTAGACGGCGTGCTACGGCAGTGTTGCCCTCTGTATCCTCCTTTCTTTTTCTTTGCTTGTATCTGGCCTTGTATTACTGTCCTCTACGTATGAATACAAGTATGCAAAAAAAAAAAAAAAACCCCTCGCGCCGCACAACACTCGGTCGCCGTCCCCAAAGCGAACTCCAACCCCGCGAGCCGCGACCTTGCCCAACCAGTCCCGGAGAAGCCGATGGCACTGTCCAGCCTACTCGGGATCCTCCTCGCAGCCGCCGTCTGGTGCGCCGCCTACCTCGCCGCCGCCATCTCCTCCGCCTTCTAATCCCATCTCCCCCCTCCTCTAGCCCCCCTCCCCTCCCTCTCTAAAACCTACTCCGACCCCCTCCACATCCGTTCGGTAGCCCCGCGCCGCCATGGGTTTCGCGCAGCTCGTCATCGGCCCCGCCGGCAGCGGCAAGGTGACTGTTCAACCCATGCTATTTTTTATTGCTTAGTTTGTGCTGCTTAGATGGGGATTCGTTGTTTGGTTGACTCTAGACTATGATTTTACACTTCTTTGCTCAATTGTATCTAGGGTTTACTTGAGTTCAGTTGCCTGGGATGGCTGTAACTATGCGTATATATTCCAGGGAATTCGCCCTGCGCGGGAGGTTAGAACCTGAAAAAAATGACGAGCTCTAATCAGTTGCTATTGCTATGCAGTCCACCTACTGCTCGGGCTTGTTTCAACATTGTGAGACGATCGGCAGGAGGATTCACATGGTCAATCTGGATCCAGCCGCAGAGCACTTCAGCTATCCTGTATCTACAGGTAAGAATATCTGTATGCCGATGTGCATATATCTACATAGGGCTCTTGCTCACCCGCGTTTGGTATTTCTGTAGATATTAGAGAGCTCATATCGCTGGATGATGTCATGGAGGAGCTTGGGATGGGACCGAATGGCGGCCTCATCTATTGCATGGAGTATCCTGTTGTTCGAAAGCATGTTGTTTTGTTGTCTTCAAGGCTGTTTTAGTTATGAACTTGAACCCTTGTAGCACAACGCTGCACTCTGTTTCTGTTTCATCTTGGTACTTATAATCGGGCTCTAGTTGCAACATTAGGCTGCTGTAGCAGTTGTGCTCTTATATCACAATTCTGTTCTGCGAGTAACCCTAGGCCACATGAACTGGAGTACTTGATTACATCTTGGTGGGATGGGCACACATACCGGGGAGCGCAATCCGACGGCCGAAAACGCTGAGGTTGTGAGAGGCAGCACAGATTGCCCAGTTATAATGTCCCCAATGTCTAGGAACTATATTGCCTTCTTTATTGGCATAGATGTTTGGTATATGATCTTATGCTGGCAGTTGTTGTTTCCTTAAGAAACCCTTAGGCACCTTGAAGACAATTTGGATGATTGGTTGGATGAACAGTTAGAAAACTATTTGGATGATGACTATCTTGTGTTTGACTGTCCAGGTACTATTCTTAATGCATGTTTGCATGCTCTAATTATATTTTGTTAACTTTATCTCACCTACTATTCTTAAACACCTACATGGGCCTAGTGTAATGAGTTTTTCTTTACTTATCATGTTGTCCTTGTGCACTAACTGTGTACTTGTTGCCCATCTTAAACCATCTCTTGTGTGGTTGTATAACATGTGCTATTGTATGAAAATCTGATATACCTAGACTGCTTAACATTATCTGAAAATAGTTAACCCAAGGTTCCACATCTTGTTTTCCCAGGACAAATTGAACTCTTCACTCATGTTCCAGTTCTGCGTAACTTTGTCGAGTATCTGAAACGGAAAAATTTCACTGTTTGTGCTGTGTACCTTTTGGATTCACAGGTTTGAATCACTAATAAAGTTTTCTTTTATGACTACATTGAAGTTGAATCACAGTCTGATTTGTGATTTCTGTTTGTTTTTCTGGTCCAGTTCGTAAGTGATGTAACAAAATACATTAGTGGTTGCATGGCTTCTCTTTCTGCAATGATTCAACTTGAACTTCCTCATATCAACATCCTTTCAAAGATGGATCTGGTTTCCAACAAAAAAGATGTGGAAGAGTATGCTATTGTTCTTTTACACTCTACTTTGCTGTAAGATTTTAAAATCACCCATTTTTGTACTACTAATGTTTTTGTTTTTTGTATTTCTAGCTATCTGAACCCCGAGGCAGCAGTTCTTCTGTCACAGCTGAATCGAGAGATGGCGCCTCGGTTTGGCAAGTTAAACAAGGCCTTGGCTGACCTGGTATGCCTTCTATGAACCTGTAAATTCTGTGAAATCTCATCCTTGATGAAGCCCTGTAACTGTCAGTAGTCAGCTTTGTCTTTATTATGTCATATAAGCTCATAATTGTTGGACTTGTATCCCCTGCATTGAACTGTTGTGTGTCTGACAGCAGATGGCTTAATTATTCATTTACAACGAGACATCAGCTTTTTCAGTGACTAGTACACGTGCACGTGCAACGCACGTCTCATAATTTATTATAATATAGCAAACATGTCTATATGTTGGGACGGGAGAGAAAAAGATCTCCATACATACCTTCTTCCCTGATATTGCATCAGTAATGCCAGCATAAAATTTTCGAAGCTGATAATATGCGTGAGCAGTGGCGGAGCTAGCTCGTCGATAGAGCCTGGGCAAAGTCCAAGTGAACTTGCTTTGCCAGATTTTTGCCCCTACAAAACTTTGATTAACACTTCAGTTACCGATAGCTATTAAAGGGTAATCACCAGCTTAGCCCGGGCAGCTGCCCGGGCATGCCGGGCCCTAGCTCCGCCCCTGTGCGTGAGTATCGCAATATATAGAACCTTATTCAGGAGCATGAAAGTCAAGCACAATGGTTAGTGAAGTTTCACGAAATCCAAAATAAATTCTAAATGCAAGATATGCAATTGTCTTGCAAGCAGGATATCAGATCAAGTGATATTTAAATGCTGCAACATTTGTATGAGAGCATATCTCTTCCACCGCGGTCACACTTATAATCAACATGTGCCAATATTTGATATCTACAAGTTACGAGCCATAATATTGACTGGATAAAATAAATATAAATGGGACGTTCTCATTAGTATGGTGGAGTTTTTATATATTATGTTTACCAAAACTACACAAAACCACATTTAGCTGAGAATACTTAAAACAACAAAACATATCAGGAGTAATATTCAATAACCCAACAGGCTAATCTATCTACCAGTTAATACCCATGCATGTATCTTTCCGTCTATGTTTCAAATCAGCTAAGCTAACCCATTGAGCGAGTATAATGTTTGTCTGCAAAAGAAGCAGCAGCAGTGACTCATCTCCTTCTGACCAAAACACACGAATAGTTCATGCATTTCCTGCGCAAAACGCAACAGCACCTCATCCCCCCTCCACCATCCGCACCGCCCTAGACACTGATCCTCTCATATCCATCTCCACTATCGGCACCACCCTGGCCACCTACTCATCCCTCTCTACTTGTAGCTCCTCCCCTCCTCCACACGCGATGCTTCACCCCGACCACCTACTCTGCTCGTTGTTCCAAGAGGTGACTCTGAGGCCTAAAGAAGCATCAGCAAGATCATAAGCGGCAATAGTAACAGTAAAAAAAATAAATGAAGGACAAAGGAAAGGAAAAGAAAGAAAAAGGTGGTCTAAGCGTACAGTTCGAACATGCCCGAACAGCCCGGACAAATAAATCCACGTCCGGACAGAAATAAGCTAGCTTGTAGACCGTGGTTGGAGATGCTCTAAGTGATTCTGCATCGACACCGAAATATGCGCTTGGGCTTGGGCTCGCCGCGAGCAGCGGCCGGCCGCCTCGATAACGGCGAAAACAGCGAATTTGAGTAATCCTTATGTAAGTTGTACGACAATCAATCGAGTCCATGATGTGCGCCGGGTCCGGAGAGGCGAGGTGAAATTTTTGCCTCAAGCTTTGAATACGTGAGGTGAATTGATTTGTATAGCTATGCGACTGACTGAAACATGTCCACACCGAAAATCTATTGCCTTTTTGCTAGATGGTTCCTTTACAATCAGGACTCTTGATGGAAAGTTGGTTAAAAAAATTCAGCTCTGACGTAAAGGTCTAAAGTTGTATTGTTACGTATCCTAGGAGCATTGCATACTACTGTGAAGGCAGACCTGATCGGATTGTACTCCTATCGGTGGAGTCCAACACGCGAGAAAGAAAAACACAAATCGGTGGAGTCCATCACCAAATCGGAAACGGCAACAACCAGCAATCGGTCAAAGCGGAAATAACGACACGCGGAAATAATTAGGGATCGCTCCTGTTATTTCGTGCATATACCTCCCGAATCGTTATGTCTTAATCTAAGCCGTTGTTTTTGTTCGGTCTGGATCGACGGATCAGATTTAATGTATCAACACAGCTCAACACATGTTTGCTCTTTTAATAGTAGTATAGATTATGTTCTGGCGTGTGAGTTTTGACCATACCTAGCTGTTGTGTACTGCAGAACAAACTTGCTCAAGTAATCTTTGCTTCAATTTACATGATGTACTTTTGTCATCCTGCAACTGTAGCCAACTAATCTTTGCTTTAGTTAAAGTTAGGCCAGGAAGTGATACTATTCTAGCATTTTGGCCTGTAATGATTTATTCCAATTAGACATCCAACACCTATGTTTGTGGCTATTGTGATTTGGTGAATCTGTAAATTTCTGGGGACTGAAATGTTGGAGGGCAAACCAACCCTCCTCAGCGACACACGCCGAGCAGCCTCCCGGCGCTACAAACGCCGGACAGAGACGGACGAAGGAGACACCAATAGTTTTCCGGCGCACAGACGCCTATATCTTGGCTTTATTTCTCACAACTACTCAAACATATACATGGAGGTACACACGCACACACGTAGTACAACCCAGGGAGCTCTCCTGCCGGCCGGGCACACACCACGGTCCTGACGGAGACTACATCTCACCTGTTCACACTCCTCCACCCCTTTGGGTGCATGTCCTATTTATAGGACTTTACAACCGACCTAGGTAGGAAATATCTAGACCTACCTTCTAGTGCCTTCTACTAGATTACAACACATGTGTATTCTAGAGACTACCACTAGGTACAACTCATGTGTACTCTAGAGACTTCTACTAGCTACTACCTTACTACATGGTAGATATTTCTAGAACGCACAGGATTATTCCAACAATCTCCCCCTAATCCTGATGCGTTCACTTGTGAAACCTAGCAGCCACGGACTCGACCTGGCACACACGCCGGTCGCCACCGCACGGACACAACCTGGCGCTCACATACGCCGGTCGCCATCGCCACGGACACAACCTGGCGCTCACATACGCCGGTCGCCACCGCCACGGACACAACCTGGCGCTCACATACGCCGGTCGCCACCACCACGGACACAACCTGGCGCTCACATGCGCCGGTCGCCACCGCCACGGACACAACCTGGCGCATGAGCGCCGGTCGCCATCGTCACGGACACAACCTGGCGCTCACATCCGCCGGTCGCCACCGCCACGGACACAACCTGGCGCTCACATACGCCGGTCGCCACCGCCACGGACACAACCTGGCGCGCACACGCGCCGGTCGCCACCGCCATGGCCATCGCATGGCGCCGCTACGGCCTCCGTGGCCGCGCAGCACCTCCACGCCGTCGCCATGCCGCGCCACCGCGGCTCTTGCGCCACAACACGGGACCTCCGCTGCCTTCTCGCCGCGCCGCCGTGGCCGCTGCGCCACCACGCAGCGCCTCCGCAGCCTCCGTCCGCTACGCACCACGGCCCCAAACCTTGCGGCTCTGATACCAATTGTTGGAGGGCAAACCAACCCTCCTCAGCGACACATGCCGAGCAGCCTCCCTGCGCTACAAACGCCGGACAGAGACGGACGAAGGAGACACCAATAGTTTTCCGGCGCACAGACGCCTATATCTTGGCTTTATTTCTCACAACTACTCAAACATATACATGGAGGTACACACGCACACACGCAGTACAACCCAGGGAGCTCTCCTGCCGGCCGGGCACACACCACGGTCCTGACGGAGACTACATCTCACCTGTTCACACTCCTCCACCCCTTTGGGTGCATGTCCTATTTATAGGACTTTACAACCGACCTAGGTAGGAAATATCTAGACCTACCTTCTAGTACCTTCTACTAGATTACAACACATGTGTATTCTAGAGACTACCACTAGGTACAACTCATGTGTACTCTAGAGACTTCTACTAGCTACTACCTTACTACATGGTAGATATTTCTAGAACGCACAGGATTATTCCAACATGAAATAGATAAACTGTAAATAGTTTTGGTTGGTGGGAATACCAATGTATGAGTTCAGAATAATATTTGGGTATTCATGAAGACTGCAGGTATTTTGCACGCATGATTCTTTTCAAACTTTTATGCCTGTGATATAATTTCACTCTGTGATCACAAATGATTTTATTATGTCCAATAGAATCTTGTCGTTCTGAGAAAAATGATTTAGTTATTTGAAGAGTCTTGAACAGGCAAGCCGATAAATTCATCTTGATATGCTTATGCTTATGTCACTTGTCTTGTTACATTTTTTACTTTCATTTTTCTGGTATCTTATTTTGGTAGGTTATTTGCTCTAATTTTGCGTCTCTGCCAGCAATATTGATGTCACAATTACTATCGTGTAGGTTGATGATTACAACATGGTGAATTTCATACCACTTGACTTGAGAAAGGAGAGCAGGTAATGCCGTATATTTTCTTGGTTAATATCTCAACCCTTGTTGGTTTTAGGATGTCAACCATTTTACATCCTGTGGTTTCGAGCCCTTTGCTACTTGAATCATATACCTATACATACTACTTACACTAGTACCCTTATGGATGTAACGTTTTCGTACCATATATATTTCATAAAGGTTCCTATCTTGCCACATCAGAATTTCTTGGTGGCATAATAGCATTAGCACGCTTGTCAACCTGCTCTACTAATTTGGTACTGTTATTTGTGATAGGCTTGGCGAGCCAACGTAAAAACTAGCCAGTCCCATGGATATGAAACCCACGAGAGTAGTACTAGGGTGGGTGACCTCCTGGAAAGTCCTCATGAAAGGTTTCATATCTAAGGGTTGTGATAGGCTTGGCGAGCCAACGTAAAAACTAGCCAGTCCCATGGATATGAAACCCATTTGGGCGAGAGTAGTACCAGGATGGGTGACCTCCTGAGAAGTCCTCGTGACAGGGTTTCATATCTAGCCTACCCCAACTTGTTTGGGACAAAAGGCTTTGTTAAGGTTAAGGTAAGGTATTTCATTCTCCTGCTGTGATATGTACTGGCTCTGCCTTAGAAAATTTCTATTTATGGAGGCCACACTAAGGTCCGAAAGGTTTCCATCATGAGATGAGAGTGTTCAGTCTATAGGTTAGTTTTTGAAGTGTAGTACTAGAATGACGTATTGAGCTACATAGAAGTGTGGTACTGATACATTTACCACGCTGCCATTGAATTGGATCAATTTTATTTGAGTAACATATTTATCTATTTTGTTATCCCTAAAGCATTCTTGCTCTTCCAGCATTCAATATGTACTGTCAAATATTGACAACTGCATCCAGTATGGGGAAGACGCTGACGTGAAGGTCAGGGACTTCATTCCTGAGGAGGATGACTGATCATTTGATCATGCATAAACAGCAAGCGATCCAGATTGTATCAGATGTAGTGTTGTTCCATGGGACAGGGAGAAGAACAGTTTATCAGTTTCTACCGTTAGAGCAAAGCAGAATGTATCTGCAATGTGTAAATGGGCTAGCCTCTTATGCTTGCTTCGTTATTAACCAGCTATTGTCTGTAAAATCCTGTTGTGGAGCTTTTGAAAGGTAGTATCAAACATGAGTGGTGGCTAAATACTGGGTTTCTTTATTCTACAGACGTGCAACTGTGATAAGGAAGTCCCATAGCTATTTTTGTGCATGAAAAATGCGCATTGGTAGTATCAAACATGAGAAGTTGATCCTAACCTCGGCAGTGGTCACAAAATCATTCCAAACTTTTCGGATTGATCCTTTTGGTTTGTTCCTGTTTATGAGGTGTCTGATGAGTGTGCCACCTACCCTAAGGCCTTGCTTGGTTGGTTGGATATTAGTCGAAAACGGGGGTGGGAAATTACGGAACGGTACAGCTCCTCCTAAAATTCCAGCGGCGCAAGCTAACGTGTCAGAATTTTTTTCTGCGCCGTATTGTGTAACGACAATCCAATCGGGGCCTAAAACCTTAATTCACACCTTCCATTTCTTGAGGTGTGTATAGCACATAGATTTGTCTTCACTCTCGCTACAACTCTAGGACATTTGTTCATATAGGGGAGAAGAGTTGAAATGAGAATAATGTTGCTGACTCATCATGTATCCTCATGTGGTTGCTCATGTCCGATGGGATGATGATCATGATGACTACGACGATGAGTGCATTTTGTTGAGATGTGTGTACCGACACCCTCAATTGATATAGTTTTTCCTACTGCACCAAATAATCCCAAAAATCTAAACAGTGTAGTATTAGAGTAACGTTGAGCTGTAAAGTTGAACCATAATTTTTTGTGACATCAAGTCGAAATATTATGAGCCAGAATTCTAACCATGTCATCAAAAGCCATAATGGTTAGGAGTACATCACAAGCTACCATGTCATCAAAAGAAAAGAAAGGAAGATAACAAATGGAGGACATCGATCCTCTGGTGGGTGATTGGGATTAGATGCTACTACGGCAGTACAGCACGAAAGGAAGAGATTAGCTCGGTGCCAACCCCCAGAAAATAGAGAAAACAAAAAAAAAAGCGCCGTTGCCGGGGATCGAACCCGGGTCACCCGCGTGACAGGCGGGAATACTTACCACTATACTACAACGACTTTTGTGTCAAAATTTAGATTTTCCTATACTTATCCTTTCTCTAATCTTACTGACCGCAGCACAGCCCGGCCGGTCGTCGTTCTGCCCTAGTTTTCTTATTTTTTGCGATTCACCCTAGTTAAAGTTGTCGCGCGTGTTACCAGCAATGTGCACCCTAGAATTCAAAAATCGACTTACAGCAGGGATCGACCTGTCTCGGCTAAGCAAACATGCACGATCGTGTCTTGCTCTGCTGCCATGGACGCCCGCACCGCACCGTCCAGCTGCTCAGGCATGGTGGTGGAAGCGGGCGGGATCCTTCTTGCTGCACGTACGATGGCAACTCCGCGGGATCCTTCTGCTGCCCCTGGCGGCCACCTCCTAGTCGATAGCACCGAAAAATGTGTCTCTTCCCGGCAGTCTGATTTTTCAGACTACCCTAAAAAAATTAAATACAAACATATTCTTAAAAAAGGTAAATACAGACATACACAATGATACTCCCTCCGATCCGGTTTGACCGTCGCTGGAAATGAACTAGTTACGTTCAACCCAATAGCACTAGTCACGACTCTTTTTGTGGATCAGAGGGAGTATCTTTTTTTGACCATGCATTTCTTTCTATATGTAGATATACACATACATAGTGTAAAATCTTGTTTAGGTTTTCGTAACTCGTTCCGAACTAGCTGTGTCTCGTTGCTAGGAGGATCATGGGATAGGGGCATGCTATCAATTTTCTACACTACATGTGTCAAGGGTAGTTTTAGCGCTCAGTCCAGACATAATGAGAGGGGGGCAGAGGAGTGAGAGCTTCTCATCTGCGACGGCGATGAAGCCTCTGGCTACGGCAGCGACGAGCTCCAGGAAGCAAGCAAAAAAAGCGCATCCAGTTCCCGAGGATGACACGACACTTCCTTTCTACGCTCCCCACTGGCCAGTAGGGATGAAAACGGAGCAGATACGGACGGAACTGAGTGATGCCATATTTGTTTTCATACTTTTTTGCGAAAGCGGAAACGAATACAGAAACCCTGAAAACAAATACGGAAACAAATATTGTCGGAAGCAGATATGGACCGAATACGGTGCGGACACGGAACATGAAGCGGATGTTTGCCGGAACCAAGATACCCCTTGAATAATGCAGGAAAACTCAATCAAACCAACAAACTTGTCATGTTTCTAAGGTGAAATAAAATATACGAGATGTCGTGACTATATATAGTGTGCATAAGTTGTCAACTTTGGCAATATGAAAAAAATACCTACTAGCGTCCCTAATACTAGTGCAACACTGAAATGTCGAACTGGGAACTAATCGAGAGGGACATGATATGCGAGTACATATGGCCTAAACAAGGTCGCTTAAGGGTACTTTTATTTTTTATGCATATCTTAGATTGTGCCTAAATGTTTCCGCTGAAATTACTGGGACTGTTGAATTTTGAAAGCACCACATAGGAAAATGGAAAGTTCCGTATTGCCGGAAACGGAATTTCCGTTTCCGTGGTTGTTTCGCCGAAATATGGTGTTCCGTTTTCGTTTCCGCATATAAGTTTCCGTTTCCGTTTCCGTTTTGCGAAATTCCGTTTCCGTTTCCGTATTTTCATTTTGTTTCCGTTTTTCCGCAGAAAAGTCCGAAAGATTCCGCTCCATTTTCATCAGCCAGCGCCATCACACAGAACAAAATAGGCAGGAATTAAGCAAAGAAAAACAATTAAAATACAGATTAATCGCGACGAAAAAAAAATCAACCCTGCCTCCGTTACTCCTCCTCCGCCCGCCTCCCCACCCTCGGCTCCGCTCCGCTCCTCGCCGCCGCACGGCGGCAAGCCCACGCCTAGGTTTCGCTAGAAAGCTCTCTCGGCGCCTCGTCGGGTGCCACCCATGTCACTCGGATCCGGCGGCCGCAAGCTCTCATTCGAGCTCCTCTCCAGCGACCTCACCGCCGACGACGTCGACGACGCATCCCCGCGCTCCCTCCCCGAGACCTCCTCCGATGGCCGCCGCCGCCGCAGGAGACGCTCCAAGCGCAAGCAGGGGTTCCAGAGCCCCCCGATCGTGGAGGAGGAGCCGCGCCTGGACGGGGACGCGGCCGCGGCCGCGGCGTTCAGGGTAACGGATCTGAGGTCCGTGGTGGAGAAGGTGTGCCAGAGTCCGGATGTGGAGAGGTCCGTGGTGGAGAAGGTGTGCCAGAGTTCGGATGTGGAGAGGTCCGCGGCGAGCTGCGTGACGCACGTCGGGGTGGAGCTGAGGCAGAGGAGCGTGGCCGCGAACGGGAGGCTGTCGGCGTCCGCGGAGGACGCGGCCAGCAGCTGCGGAAGCAGCACGAGGGAGAGCGTCGCGGCAGTGGCGGATGTGATCGACGCGGCTCGACGCCCTGAGGCCAACGGCGTTCTGAAGAAACTGGAGAAGGATGAGTCGCTGGACTGGGGACAGTTCATCAAGGAGAATAGCAACATTCTCGGAGGTATACATCTCTCTTTTTGGATTTCAGCACACATTGTTACTCTGTTGTACATATCTTTCATGAAGTGACGTTGTTTCACCGGTGCTGATTAGAGCACTCATATTGAAGGGAAATTCTTGACAGTGCGTCATTTCTGAATTCATTACCATTTTATTTCTTGATACTGTATTGAAGTAAGATCATAAGTATGCACTGCTTTTCTACGAGCTCGTCAAGCAGACTTCAGCCATATGCGACAGATGTGTCAAACAGTAACTATGGAAAGTTCAATCAAAATTTAAACCAGAAGGTAGACAGTTTGTTTTGTTCTTTAAGGAAAACCTTAAAAAACGTTATTACCAGTCTGTGAATTTGCATGTCTTTGTCTAGCTCCTAACCATTATGGCTATCTGGTGGCGGTTGATGGAAACAACTTCTGCATATAATCATATTTCCGATTGCATATTGAGTCACTCCAGTATATACCTTGACACCTAATTTCAATTACGTGATACTGCAGAAGACGAGCGCCGTCACAATTCACCATTCAGATATTTCATTGGAGAGTTGTATAGCGGCAATTCACTTAGAAGTACTATTGCAGTGGGTAATGATAAGAAGCGACAGCGGGTCTACAACACTATGTTTCATGTGCCTTGGAGATGTGAACGGGTATATGTTCTGCACTTGGAAATAAGCTCCCTTCTTTGTGCCCTACATATTACTAGAACATTTGGAATTTTAGGGTAATACTAATTATTGCATTTTAGTGCCATCCTAGTTTGGCAGCATTGCTGAAATGAATCCAATATGCATCAGTTGTTATAGTATTTCTGAAACCATGTTGTCACCAAATATTTTAACTGAAAGTGAATAGACCCTTGTATGTATGGATAGATATAAGTGGTGTATTTTTGGCAATACTTAGGTATTAACAAAATAATGGGTTTGATCATTCATCAAAATTTGCCCTAAAAAAGGATGAATTTGGTGACCAAGTTCTAGAGAGCTAAATGTTTTAATTTAGTAATTTATGTATGTACCATGTTCTGTAATCATGGGGAGATGTTTGATTGTGATCGATGCTGCAGCTAATTGTCGCAGGATTCTTTGTTTGCTTGGATTCCTTTCTGTCTTTACTCACCATTATGCCTGCAAGAATTGTAATGACAGTTTGGCGAGTGCTGAAAACCAGGTGGGTTCGTTATGATGCTGTAAACTAGATGATTTGTATATAGATTTTGTACATACTAACAAATCTTGGCAAAACGCCCTCATTAACTTTCTAATTTTTATTTTACTGATGTGGATGTGACAGGCAGTTTCTGCGGCCAAATGCTGCTGATTTATCAGATTATGGATGTTTTATAGTTCTAGCCCTTGGAGTTGCTTCTTTGCAAATGATAGGTTTGTTATTCTCCTTTTGGCTTTACTGAACTAAAAGGATATCCTACACATATTTGTTAATCTTCAACAATTGTTTCTGTGTCAGATATTAGTTTGATTTACCATGTCATTCGTGGCCAGGGCACAATCAAACTGTATGTGGTATACAATGTACTAGAGGTGAGGGAAGTGTTTATTTTGAAATGTATGCACATTTTTTGGTGAGCGGACTTAACCTTTCCCTCCTTTTTAGATTTTTGACAAGCTCTGTCAATCATTTGGCGAAGATGTGTTGCAAGTTTTGTTCAACTCGGCTGAGGGACTGTCAACATGTTCAGCTGATAATGTAACATTCGAACTGATGAGGTTCCTCTTGGACGAGGCTATTGCTGTCCTTGCATTTGATATCCTTTTAGCAAATTATGCTACTCCCTCCATTCACTTTTATAAGGCACACTAGCTATCCTTTCCATTTGGCCACATACATACCAAAATGAGTGAATCTAGACTTATTTTGTACATAGATTCACTAATTTTAGTATGCATGTGGCCAAATGGAAAGGATAGCTAGTGTGCCTTATAAAAGTGAACGGAGGGAGTATGTTATATCTATTCCGTGGGGTAATACATTTGCATTCTGTAGTCCATGATGTCGGAATTCCTCAATACATAGTAAAATTATGCAGCTTCACTGGTACGAAGTATTCAGCTCATTATAAGCATACAATACAGATATGGTAGCCATTGTATACCATTTTTAATGGAATAACAGTTTTATTCAACATCAGTATGTCCAACTTTCAGTTAAGACTGTAACTTTTCTTCATTACTTTTGCTACTTGGCATAATCTGGATTCAGTTTCCTTAACAAGTTATTACTTGTGCATTCATTTGTCCTGTTAGTGCAAGCCATCACCCTGTCAACATGTATTATTGCCCATAATAATGCACTGATGGCTCTTTTGGTGTCCAACAATTTTGCCGAGATCAAGAGCAATGTATTTAAGCGGGTTAGCAAAGAGAACCTTCACAATCTGGTCTACTATGGTGAGTGTGCTTATGAATTATGATTGATCCATTTCCATGATTCTGAAATAAGATGCTGATGCGTGACTATATTTACTATGTTTCCGCTTTCCACTGTTGCATTGCATGCATTTTGTGAATATTAGTCATGTATAGCTTACTATTGCTGTCAAGCTACTTAGTGTTCTGCATTTCAGCTCCCTTAGGTAGGATGAATAGTTCTGAGTTGGACTTTGTAGATAAATTGTCTTCATGACCTGTTTGGAGTAAGCAAATTAATCCGACATGAATATACATTCATTTTCTAGAATTAAATTGTGGGCCATTTTGAAAGTGCAATGTTTAAGTCTTGGTGTCAAGCGATTCATTGAATGCAAAGTAACTACTAGTAATAGGTTTATGTTATACTAGTGGTTAATTAGCACTGTGATCTATCTTTAACATGCCCAGTTGCATTTTCTTCATTTTTACAATGTTTAATTCTTGAGGTTTGTTAATTTGCAGACATCATTGAGAGATTTCACATCACAGCATTTCTACTGTTTGTACTAGCTCAAAATATCTTGGAAGCAGAGGGACCATGGTTTGATAGTTTTCTTATCGTAAGTTCAATTTCCTTTTTTTCATCGTAGTCAGATACTTGTATGGTATAAAAATAATATTCTTTCTTATTTGTCACTGCAGAATGCCTCCTTGGTATTTATGTGTGAAGTACTTATCGATGCTATCAAGCATTCATTCCTTGCAAAATTTAATGAGATAAAACCGGTTGCTTATTCAGAGTTTCTGGAAGACCTATCCAAGCAGGTATGTGCTGACAAATAACTTAACCGGTTGGATGTGTGTCTTGATTCTGATACATTGCTGGCTACATATCCTATGCCGCTTTGATACTCGGATAAATAATCAACAATATTTGGAATTATTTCTTAGTTAAATTTTTTAAGATACATTCATGCACACAGAACAGTATTAATTTGATTCATGCAAAGTTACTGGTTTTTACAACTGTTGTTTTGCAGTGCTGCTCCATGACTGCCTTTCTTCTGACGTAATTATTTAGGAAATTTCAGCCATACCATATATTGATAAATAATTTGACTCGCCTTTTACATCCATGAATAGCATGCAATGAACAATTGTTCTCAATATGTTTGTCTTCTGAGTGTCCACAGGCAATGTGTCAGGATATTATTTTCCTGATTCTGCTTTGCTGAGCACAGCAAAACTTTGTGACATTGCTGGTTCAAGGGCCTCAAATTTAAATATTTTTTATCTTAATGTTGTTATTAATGCACGTGTTGCTGAAAAAAATTACCTGCACAGATTTTGAACGAGCAAACTGATGACCGTCAGAAGGATCTAACATTCATCCCCCTTGCCCCTGCTTGTGTGGTAAGTGAACACGTCAAATATACATGCTCTTATACTTTCCAATTTGTATTTACATATTTTTACTAACGAGCAAGGTTTCGTTGGTTTCTTTAGGTAATTCGTGTGTTGACTCCGGTGTATGCTACCCTCCTTCCCACTGGCCCATTTATCTGGAGAATATTCTGGATTTTGCTCTGGTCAATTCTGACATATTTTATACTCGCCATCTTCAAGATACTAGTGGGTTTGGTACTGCGTTGCCTCGCGTCTTGGTATATAAATCTTCGTCTCACAAGAAAACAACATGTGGACTGAGTACCTGGCACCGCCATCCCGGTATTAAGGTGCCATCCTTGAGAAGACAATTTGCTGTGGTGCGTGAAGTACAGCACCCACCGCATCAGCCATGAGTTCGGTCATAAATGCTTATATCACAGAAATATAGTACAGTGCAGAGGAATATCACAAATATCTTCTTTTCCTGCGAACGCCTCATCAGTTCAAGCAACTGAGTAAAGTCCAATTTTGCTGCATTTGCAGTTTCTTTCTGACATCCCCCTGTGGATAGTTCATAGTTTCACCCCAAAGTTATCTGCTTCAACCTCTAGAAGATTTTTGCAAAGCCTTGCGGATCTGTCAAGTAAGATATATTTTGTACATTGCCTTTGAGAAGAAAATATGGCAGTTTTGTCCGCAGCAGCTTTCTATTCTTAATTTCGATGTCATGCCACGAGTCTCTGTTGCTCGTGTTTTTTGGCAACTGCGTATGAGCATCTGTTTGTGATAGCGTGCGGCTGTGTGCGTCTGTTGGAAGAGCTAGCTGAGTTTCTCTTTTTATCACTTCAGGTTATCACCCTTGATGTGCAAAATTGTTTTTATATCACGCCCTGTGTTAAGTCACGGCTTTGTGTTTTGACATCGCCAACACCATCGCTGGGTTAACGCCAACCCACTTCATTTCTCTATTGGTCGACGGCATGCTGGTCGTCGTTAGCTTGTATCCTTATAAACATCAAGGAGATTTCAGTTATTACTTAAAGCATAACTAGTTTGATTTCAGTTATCACTTCAAGCATAACTCTCGAGAAAATCTTAAATCACTTCCGTCTCTAGAAAATCATAATCATGGATTACTCTGATAAGAAGGCACGAGTTGGTCCACCGTGGAATATGCAAAGCACTAGTCAGCTGCATGCCTTGTGTATATACATATCACACATGAAGGAACTACAGATTTCTAGAATCATCGTACCAGACTTTACAATCCATACTTGTATGGCTTTGGAGAATGAAACTCGCGAATGTCTAGCAGACACCAACAATTAACCTAAAAGATAGTACCTCCATAAGTGCAAAATGTGCTATGTGAAAAACAACTCACGAATCATATCGACCGCAAGTCACCCCTTTTTGAAAAATGTGTTATGACATATTTGCGTGATGAATGTCTATTACTCCCTCCGTTCCAAATTACTTGACACACATTTGTCTAGAATTGATGTATCTAGACACTAAACAAGTATAGATACATCTGCATTTGAAAAATCCAAGTCAACTAGTAATTTGGAACGGAGGAGTACATGTCTACTTTCACGTTACCAAATTGTGGACGAAGACGGTCAATCATTGGGGAGCATCTGAGATATAGAAAAGCAGAATTGCTTTGCGTACAACACAGTATGTACGATTCTTGTCCGACCGTGCAATCCGTAGGCGGGCTTTGATGCCTTCATACAATCGGACGACCGTCGGACTACGTCGTACATGTGTCGGACAGCATAGCAGAACTCATAGAAAGCGCAGGGGGGCTGTTCAGCCAGACTGGCCAGTGGGAGTGAACCCATTAAGCATTCACGAAATTATAGAGCACAGAACAATGTAATCTTTTTTTTTTCGAATACACAGAACAATGTAATCTGTAACCATAAAAGAAAACACTAATGCAGACAAAAAGCACGAATTATTATTGAAATTGCATACACATTGATACGGTCGATATAAGATCCACGATAGCTATTATACCAAATTACAGCTTGCCACTGAAACGAAATAAAACATCGGTGATGCAGGAATTGTTAACGCTGCGTCTGTTGTTGCCTGTTTGTTTCCTCACCCCCCTTATTTTTCACATCTCAAAAGCATTATTCATCAGATAATGGTCAGATCGGTTTCAGTAAGATGTTGAATAAAGCTAGGGCTTCGCTTCCCAACTAGTAGCGGCACTAGTTTCTACTGCTATGTAGCAACACAGTCTGCTTCTTTGTTTGTTTCCTCATCCTGTCATCAGGCCTGCCAAACCAAAACCACCAAACTCTGTTAAGTAACTGTTCAAAAAACCTCAAACATTTGTTTATGAGCAAACTTCGGTAGAAGGTTATTTTTGTTTGTCTACAAGAACTAAACAAAATATTTTCAAAGGATTGGATTAACAGCGCAGAGAGTAGATGGATTATATTTATCAATTATCATCAAAGCAGTATCTAAAGAACACCACAAAACAGAATCCCTTCCCAAGTGCTGATTAAATACATTTGCACATGAAAAACACGCATTTAGAAATTACACTAGATGATAGTTGATGCACTGTATATTATTCGGCTACTTGCAGTTTCGAGCCTTTCATAGTTCAGACAAATGGTTAAGGCCGATATATACTACCGTTCACTTCTATAACTCCATAAGAAATACGAGCTGCCATATATTTCAAGTTATGTCTGCAATGTAATATTGACAACTAAATGGTCATGGTCCTAACTCCTAACTGATGGTGCCTGTTTCGTGCGGATAAACAGATGAATTGGACTAATCTAGTATACTAAAATGATCATACTGATTTGTCTCTGAAAACATCTGATTCACTGTAAAATTAGATACTGAAGCAGGGGTTTACACACAAATGAGTACCTGCAGAGAGGAATCCTTCATCCCTGCAGCTTCAGTTTTGTCTGCATGGACGCGTGAGCTTTCTGCTATTCTTGGCTTCTTCGGTTCCAGTTCATCTCCAATAGGAGCGTGTAGTCTTTTCACGAGACTAGCTCTCTTTGTATCACCAAACAACTGAATAGACATAAATACTGCAGTGTATTAACTAAACCGAGAATGGAGAGCAAGTTAGAAGTACCCTACTGAACTTGGCGAGCACAAAATCATCAGATATTTCCATATATGTATAGATTAAGTTTGCTCCCACCTTGCATGCCTTCCCGTTTGCCTCGTCCTCCTCACCCTCGTCGTTCACGTCCTTGTCTTCGTCCTCGTCTTCACCATCATCGTCTTCGTCTTCCTCGTCCGAATCTCCGTCCACTATCAAAGGTTTGCCATTGAAATCGCTGATCATCTGAACAAATATTAGGGAGCAAAACTTAGATTATTTCATGGCAAATGGGTTTTCACGTCCCGTAACACCTAGATAATGGATCTATCGACATCAAGGAGAACAAAAAATGAAATACTTGACCACCGAAAATAATTTTTATTATTAGATGAAGGATGAAACCACCTTCGCAAAGGCTTCTCTCGTCTCTTCCATCGTGCAATCACCACGGGTAGAGAAGAACTTGTTGACTTCCTGAACGCCATAGTGCTTGATGAACTTGAAAAGGCCAGGGTCGACGGAACAGCTGGATATTGCGGCGAACAAACCACTGCCGGTGTGGCGTGGCTTCCCCTCCATGCTTGCTACCGGCCGGCGGCGGCAAGGGGGCCGGTGTGTTGTTGTTAGGGTTTCGACTTCCGAGTGGCTACTCGATCTCTTGGACCGGGCGATCTGATGATTCTCCCTTTTGGGCACGACTAGCTGAAGAACCCTTCGCGGTCGCAAGAGCGCGCGGGGCCACGGCGTGTCCCTCGCAGGAAGACCTCTTTACCGTGAGGGTCTTTGTAAAAACGATGTGGGGTTTTCTTCTGAACTGTTTTTTAATCTGGTTTTTTTTCGTTTCTTTTGTGGTTTCCTCCGGTTCTGCTCGTGTACCTACTTTCCTACAGATGGTACTACTGTCCGAGCATTGCTTGCTTATTGCGCGGTGCACATTAATCCACAAAGTATACACACATAAACACGAGAAAATAGATACACACAAAACAAACATGAGAACTACAACGACAACACATAAACCGCGAAAAGTACACACATACAAATAATGGTGGATTCAGGATTCAAGTAAGACCTGGACCAAAAACTAAGCGAGTATAAAAATGGCAATGGCAATTCTCTATACATATTGTCACTCCGTTTTTAAATGTAAGATGTTTTAGATATTACACATGTTGTCTAGATGAATATTAAAATGAGTGAACTTAACACACTAAAATGTGTCTAGACTCTAGATACATTTGTATACTTTTGAATGTGGACAAAGACTAAAATATCTTACATTTAAAAATGGAAGGAGTATATTAAGAGTAAAATGCACGTACGACAACTGAACTCGTCTGAAAATGAACCATCTGGTCACTGAACTAAGGAAATGAACTTTTTTGGTGGACAAACTTGTTCTGGTGTTCACATACGGTCATTGCTACATCTGGGCAGTTTATATGGTTGCGGCTTGGACGGATCCAGTATCTGGCTGGATCATGGACATGACGTCTTTGGCCTTTCAAAATGCAGGTTGTATTTGCAAAATGATCTGAGACGCGTTGTGGTTCGCAGTGACAGACATAGAGGGGTTGGTCTCGAAGGTTTGTATAGTTGCAGGGGCGCTTTGCAAAATCATCAGATCCCATGCGTCTCACCAAAATTGCCCATTCTCTCCACTCCAACCCCTAACCCTAGTTTCTACAAGGCCCGATTCGCAAATATGGTCGCCATGTCGGCAGGCGGTAGCTCGAACAGCGGGGGCGGTCTCCCCTCATGTGCACTTCTTCTCGATCATCGCTACTAGCTCGATGGAGAAAACCATTGCACGTGACCTCCCATGCTCCTACGTCGACGTCAAGCCGGCCCAAGGAGAGTCCCCCACTTCCGAGGTCCCCCGTCACCACCACTTGGGGCGCATTTGGTAGGCTGCAGATGTTGCAAACAGGCCCGCCAGGTGCAAGGCTCGGGTGATTGGATGCGTGCGAAGGGTGCTGGGCCAGGCTAGCACGCTGCTCAAAGCAGCCTCGGGCCAGGCCCGCTGGAAACAGCTGAATCGGCCATTTCCGTGGAGCCAGGTTGCAGGCGTGCGACCTAGACGAACGCGGCGCAGAACTGCTGCAGCCATCGGAGATGGCGCGAGCTCTGAAATTGTGGCGGGAGAAATTCGCTCACCGCCCGTCCAAGTCACCCCTCTATTTAGCTCACTCCCAAATCGAAAACGGCCATTTCTCCTATTCGAGCTCTTGCGATGGCGGGAGCGATTTGTGCAAATGTGAAGGCGACTTCGACTGCGACCTCCACCGAGATGGTGACTGATCGCGGCAGTCTTCGAGGGTAGTAAAACCCAAATTTATTGGTTCGACACAAGGGGAGCCAAAGAATACTTATAAGTCTTACCAGCTGAGTTGTCAATTCAGCCACACCTGAAAAAGTACTAGTAACAGAAGTGATGTGAAAGCAGCAGTAACTTGAGAGTAATAATAACAGTAAACTAGCAGCAGTAACAGTAACAGCGGAGGCAATGGTACAGGAAATAGTTGGTGGCGAAATATGGACCGGGGTTCCGAGCTACGTACACTAGACGTAACTCTCCAAACAATAGAACATGTGTTGGGTGAGCAAATTATAGTTGGGCAATTGACAGAACTAAAACTACCTTAAGACATAACATCCAGTCTATAAATCATACGTAGGCATGTTTTCCATATATAATCATATGTGCTTGTAATAAGAAACTTGCATGACATCTTTTGTTCTACCAGCCCGTATGCAACGGGGCCAAACCTACTGGTAATTAAGTTACTCCTTTTAATAGAGTACCGGAGCAAATCATTAACACTTGGTGAAAACATGTGATCCTCATGTCACAGCCATCCCCTCCGGTTGTCCCAATTGTTGTCACTTTGAGGCAGGGGCGGAGCTACAGTATCCAGCCGGGGTCAGTTGACACCGACGACCTCGGTCCAAAACCTTTTACGTTTAGCCTAGTATGAAAAAATGACCCCGGTGGAAACAAGAAATTGACCCCAGCCCGTGAGTGAAATGCACAGGTTGCACTGCTTTGACAGGCCCAAACCGTGAAGCACTAGCAGCCCACCACTCCACCGAATCGTTTGATGATGTATTTTGCTCGTCTTTTTTTCTTTTCCTGAAGTCGTACGTCCTTTCAGGCCTTTACCGCTAGATATTTAATTCACCAAATCCTCAATTCTCTAGTTATCTTAGGGTTTCTCATATGTGTTCAAATTTTAAGGTTTAGGTGGAGGATCTAGTCATGCCACGGATTTTATTTGCTAAATTCAGATAATCCTCAAATAACTCCACCATTGCGATGTCAGGTAAGCTGCTAGTAAGTAGTAGAACTTTCCCTACATATTAATTTAGGATTTGATGCTTTACCCAATCGCTACATTTAGCCTCAAAATTTTCTTCGATGCTTTCAAAGTTGAGATCTTAGTGAATGAGTCCTATCCAGATGATTTCACTTCCATCCAATTGAAGGATCATGCCCATGAGCTCCCATTCTACATTGGTAGCGTGAGAGCAGATGAAATATTTGTGAACCAGAAAGCTACTTCTGAACTTGTAAGTTTATACAGTTAGTATAAAAAACGTTTGGCATTTCCTTGGTATATCAACTCCTTAAGCTAGTGTACTACATATGTTGAGAGGTGCTTTTCTGCAATGAAAATAGTGAACGCAATGCTTACGCAATCGCATTGGTGATTATTTCATGAATAACGATAGCATTTGCTTCTTGTAGCAATTAGCAAAGACTTATATATTTGGTCCACCTAAGGATGTGATTGACCGCTTTCTCAAGATGAAGACTAGTGTCGAGGCGGAAAAAATAGAGGTAAGTACTTTTGTAGACGACTTTATTTTCATATGATATATTCACAAATTGTTTCTTATATATGTGAGTTTTCTGAAAAAATACATTATAGAAATGTTAAATAATATCAGTTGTGCCTCTAGCAATGCGAGCTATACGCATATACATTAGTGGCATGTTTTGTAGACATACATTATTCCTACTTGTTCATTTTGACACCGGCGACCATTTTTCCTGCCTTCGCCCCTGCTTTGAGGCCTCGGGTTCCGGACAGCAACAGGTGCATACAACTTGTAGATACAATCTAAGCAACAATTATAGAGCTTACATCTAAGATCATGCCACTCGTGCACTAGTGATAAACAATAAACACAACAAGATTGCAGCAATAATAACTCACAAACTTAATGGATAGACTGATCATAATGTAACAATTCATCGGATCTAAACAAACACACCACCGATTACATCAGATGGATCTCAATCATGTAAAGCAACTCATGAGTCATTGTATTGAAGAACATGGGAGAGAGAGTTCCAACAAGCTACTGCTAAAACCCGTAGTCCATGGGGGAACTACTCACGGAGCATCATGGAGGCAGCGGCGTCGAAGGAGATGGCTCCGGGGGTCTCTCCCTGTCCCGACAGGGTGCCGAAACAGGAACTTCTGACCCCCGAAACTAGGGTTTGATGGCGGTGTAGCTCTGGTGTCTTTCGGGGAAAATCCTTCAGTGTGCGTGAGTTTTAGCTCAGGGAGGCATTTATGGGCGAAGAGGCGACGCGAGACGGTGGACGAGGCGACGAGACAAACCCCACGGCGCGGCCCCACCCTGGCCCGCGCCGAGGTGGCATCTGGGGGCTGTGGGGCCCCTGCAGCTGGTCTTTGGGCTCCGTCTTCGTTCCGGTGAAAAATAAATCTTCGTAAATTTTCGTCCAATTCCGAGAATATTTCCCGACTAGCTTTTATGGAAAGGACAGCCGAAAACAGGAACTGGCACTGGGCATCTTGTTAATAGGTTAGTTTCAGAAAATGCACCAAAATGATATAAAACTATAATAAAAACATGTGGCATTTGATATAAAACAAGCATGGAACATCAAAAATTATAGATACGTTTGAGACGTATCAGTGACCTCGACGGCGAACTCGACAGGGACCTCGACCACAACCTCGACGGCGACCTCTACTGCAAAGGCGGACGGCAATTTTCATCTGCATCCGGTGGCTGTAAGAACTTCTGAGTTTAAACCGTACCATAGACCTATGCATGTTCTTCAACATTTAGGTCATCTAAATACAGTTGATGGATCCGCTGCTTATCGTAGGCTTTGTTGATTGATTGTGTAGTGCGTGGATCTCCATATCTGTTCATCTTCATAGATTGCCTGACTAGGACAACATAAATGTGTTTGAAGGATCAGGTCCGCCGTAAGAACAGAGTCTCTTTGCAAATGCTATGTGAGAATGCACTGTCTGACCTGGACGACATTGCCACGCCCTCCAAGCCTCTGGATGTAGTGCCTCTGAATGCAATCCCTATGGATGCAGTCACTGACTCACTTGTGCAATCTGAGATGTCTGCCAAGGGGCCTAAGAAGATAGTGCACTCTGAGACTGATGAAGCACCTCAGAGGCTGGTAATGCAGTGGACACCTCCTATGTCACTCTTTGTTCTGAACAGGGTTGTTTAGCTACTGCAGAAGGGGATCCACTTTGACAAAGGCTTCAAAGATCAATACGTGAGGAAGGTCAGCGATGATGTTCTTGACTTCACTGGGCTTACTATCACTAGCACTCAAATTTACAACCATCTAATTAAGGAAGTGGAGAGCCAAGTGGGTTAGGATTAACCAACTGAAGCAGATGCAAGGAGTAGTTTGGTATGAACACATGACAACTCTCATGATGGATGAACTGAAGTTGCTTGCACAACTCACGGTTAGTTTGCCCTCACATTGAATCGTATTTTGCTCTTCCGTGTTCATTGCCAACTTGAACTAGTCTGTACAATCTAATAATTTGGCTTGTCAATATTAGGTCCACCCCAAGGAAGAGGAGTTGCTGAACCAGCCCATTACCAACTTTCCTCAAATGAAGACAATCTACATGAGAGCGAATGTTTAGGCTGTATACTCCAGCATTGCTGATCCATGCAATGAACTTTCTTGCGGACCACAAAGATGAGCAGATCATGTATTCCAACATGACTACCCCGCAGAGGAATACCTGGTTTAGGACCTACCTGCGCAACTAGTCTGTTCAGTGCATTCCCTCTAGATTAGTAGAACTGATTAGTGGTCTGGAATATGTTGGAGGAGGTATATATTAATCCCTCTGTTGATGAACTTCAGATTTAGCACGAGCTTCTGTTTGTTTACTCCTGCTGCATCAGACCTGTTACTTTGATCCAGACGAACTCGGTTTCGTAATACTATCCTATTATGCTATGGTATGCTATGCTTATTTATCACTTGTCTTATGTGGTTTATCGGTAAGCATTGGGTAACCTCACCACAAGGTTGAATAGGTTGTCGCAGCAGCAGCTTTTCATACAACTAAACACAGCTATAGTTGCATATGAGCATGCAAAGGATGTTACCAAACATCCAGTTCCATTAGCTCAGTTAATGCCATGTTCTTTGCTGTTGCCTATCAAACTAACCGCATAATATGGCTCAAGGCATGTATTCGCTTAGCAGGGCCCTTTGGAGCCTGCCCAGCGAGCTCCAAAAGAGCTGCTGGCTACCAAACGCGCCCTTGGTTGTCTGTGACATCATCCTCCTCCACCGCATCAACGAGCGTTGAGAACCACCCCACAGGGAGCAGCGGTGGGGGCACCGTAGAGGAGAGCACGAGAGAGGATGGGGAGCGTGGTGCGTGGCCTTCCGGCCAGCAGCCACAGGAGATCCGTCCTTGGGATGCATCATCCACTGGCTTCGCCCGGTCATGAGAGATGGGTGCCAAAAAGGTCATTTTATCCCAACAAAATCGCGGTTTAAATGGCATATGGTGCTTGATTAGGTGATTATTCTTATAAACTCGATGTAAGTACTAGCTAGGGTTTCTCACTCGTCCGAGAAAAAAACAAAACCTTGGAGTTAAGCGGCATGTGATGATTAATCAAGTGCTTTTTATATTACTCCTATATAATATAAGAGCAACCTCTAACGTAAAGATCCTTGGTTCTGTCGGTGAGATGAAGATCGTAGCAAGGGAGTACCTACACAGCTACACTTCCATCTCCATGCATGCTATCCTCTGCCAGCAAGCACCTTGGAAGTAAAACAAATGGGGGAAAATCACAATAAGTCTCCATTGATTTCCACGAACAGGAGTCGTAAATCGAAGCGTCGCTGCCTAGAATTAATTCGTGGTGATCAATCTATACTACTATTAAAAGAGCAAACTTAATTTTCTATTTAGCCTTACTAACTCTCCCGCGTCTCTATTATTCAAGTCGTGAGACACATGTGCAAACAACATAAGCATATGTGGTTTTCCGATAATCAAACCTCATGATATTTAGCTTTTATTACATATATTTCATCTCAACAATAGCATTTATATTATGCAACCTCTCCCGTAGGTAAGCGTTTTGGGTTGCAATCTCAACTCATGGATATCAAGGAACAAAGAAGGAAAAGAGATAGAGAGAGGTATGCCAATATGACCGATGAAGAAAAGAAGGAAAAATTGAAAAAAAAAACGTCGTGAGGCTTATAAGCAAAAAAATCAATTAAAAAGACGAAGAAATATGCCGATTTAGAGCTGGAGCAAAGGGCAAGACAATGCCCACAAAAGAGGCAGAAATATGCAAATATGGAGCCAAAACAAAAAAAAAGCTAGATTGCAACAAATTCTAGCTAACCGTGAGTATAGGTCGCAACTTACCATGCAAAGAGTCAATTGCGATGGTGAACCCTTTATATATTGAACCACAAGAAGAAGTTACTGTATCTACCTTCGGTGTTGACCAAGAGGTCATATGATATAAATTTATATCAAGTTAGCACAGAGGTGGAATTTGTCAACACGGTTTTTACCCTTCACGATACTTTTGTTTTAGAAAAATATTAGTATTCTATGCGGGTCCATTAACTTTGGTGTAAAATTTGGATTGTGCCAACATTTTTATCAAAAATTATATTTTTAACTCCCGTTGCAACGCACGGGCATTTTTGCTAGTACTACTATTAAAAGAGCAAACTTGATCGGATACATTAAATCTTACGCGTTAAATTTCATACCAACGGATGAGATTGTTCGGTCGGTGTTGAGCTAACTCAACACATCATGCGAAACGTTATTTCTGGGTTCAATCCCCCACGCCACGGACGCCTGACATTTTCCTTCATGTGCAGGGTGGCGTGCACGAAGCAGCGAGGGGTGCGGTTCAGGATGGGAGGCCACCGCCGGCAAGCGTAGCAGCAGGGCCAGCGAGGCAGGAGGAAGCTCGGAGCGAGGGCGACGCGGGGACGGACGTGGCCGGAAGAGGAGGAGAAGGGTGGTGACGTGGAGCCGTGGAGGTCGTCGAGGTCGCGGCCTGGCAGGCCGGCTGGCCCCGCGCGCCGACGTCGGGAGAGGAGGCACGGGACGGGGGCGGGGCGGTGGTCGGGGACGATCAGGGCCGGAGGATCTCGAGGCGGCAGCGCCGGGACGAGCTGGACGGCGGGGATCGCGGTGGTCGGGGTCGTCCAAGAATCTGAGACCCAAGGCCGTCGGCCCGTCGCTAAGCCCCACGACAGGTTCCAGTTGGACGGGGAGAACACGGAGGACACCAGCCGCGTCAGCCCTCCACCAGACGGGCCACCGCACTCTCCCCAGCTCCTCTACGGCCGCAGCTTCCTCGCCAGCATCGCCCGCCGCGAGCAGAAGAAGTCGCACGCGCCCGCCCTTGCTGCGCTTGACGCCTTGACGAGCGCAACCGTTCCACACACATTTGCGCCGTCGGCCTGCGCGACCGGCACGGCGACACCTACCGATCCGTGCTCATGAACGTTCAGGGCGACAGACAGGGAGCAGATGCGGAGTAGTAGGGTGCGGTGGTGCGGCTGCATGACGGTCGATCAGGAGGTTTTTTTCACAGACGTGGCTTGTGCCGGGACGCACGACGCTCCTATAATTCAGCCGGTAACCTCTACTCGCCACGACGCCACCCGCTCTCTCCGGTCTCTACTGCTTGCGCTGGAGAGCGGAGGTGTTCATGGACTACGGTACGTTTGAGTTTGTAATTTACAACAGTTCAATTTCATCTTGCCATCTAGCCCTGTCATGCGTGGCCGATCAGCACAAATTAATGTTTGATTGGAATTAAATAATAGCTTTGGAAGGTTACAAGGTTACGCTGGGAGTAGAACAGTAGGTTAAATTAAAAACAGTGTAAAATAGTAGATTAAATAAAACATAATTAGTATTAAAGTATAATATAGTAGATCAAATAGAAAAAAATATTAGGAAGACGAACTGAGGTAATGTGGGTGATCCAAAAATTTATGCTCCGGACCTTTTTTAACAATAGTTGATTTTTTCCCGCCTATTGCAACACACGATATGTTTGTCTGTTCCCGCAAAAATAGGACGACAAAGTCCTTGGGGAAGCAGACTATCAACGACACTGTTGTTGTTGTTGTTGTTGTTGTTGTTGTTGTTGTTGTCTCCGTGATTCTTGCCTATTTCATTGCGGAGAATTTTCCGGAGTTTCATGATAAATCCGCATAAGAATAAGAATAAATACTAAAATGAGAATCAAGCAAGCTTTTAGCTCTACACTGAATTTTGTAAGGACCCGGCTATTAAGCCAGTTTTTCCACGAAACAACAAACCAAGCGGGACCTAAGTTGATTATTTTTACTCCCGTTGCAACGCACGGGCATGTTTGCTATAGTGTAAAAAAAATGCATATAGACCCTGATATGGTCTTTTTCTATTTGTAAATTGTCCTTTTTATTGTCAAAATGTGCGTTGCACGTACATGCCAACTAATAAGTAAACAAAGCGTCGTTGTAGTCATTTCAGGTGGCGGCCCGCCGTTTAACTCCCAAGCGCCATTGCGATCGATTCTCGCGCCCCAGTCGTAGAGGACGCATGCAGCCGCTCTGCCTAACCACTTCACATTGAAACTACTCCCTACTTAACCCGTACACCTTCACAGTACACATTCCAGTTCTCACAGAACCTCTCCTCTCTGAAACCTCTCCACCCCTTTGAACCATGGCGGACTGGTCCTCGCTCACGTCCGATCTGGTCGCCCGCATTGCGGACTGCCTCCTCGCCACCAACGACGTGGATTGTTACATGGACCTCCGCGCCGTCTGCACCAACTGGCGTTCATCGACGGACGACCCTAAGAAGTAAGAACTCCTCCGAGCTCCGCTTCCGCCCGCGCCGGTGGATCATCATCGACGAGGTCTTCAAGAGCTACTCACGCCTCTTGGTGAACACCCTCAGCGGCCGTGTTGTCCGCAAGGACCTGCCTCTGCTCCGCAGGTTCTACGTCGTCGCCACTACACATGGTGGCTTCTTCGTTCTGGCGGAGAAGAAGCCCCCTCATGCTTTCTGACAGTCACAGAACTTGTAAGCAGTACGTCGCTGACCCTCACAGTGAATGCTTCACCTGCCATGGGGAGCACCACTTCTATGCCACTTATCATATGAACCGTCTGGCCTTCCTGGGTGGTGCGTACGGCGACGTTGAGCGGCGGCCAGTGGTGCCGATTCCAGGTGGTGTGGCAGCCAAGATCTCCGATCTGATGACGATGTGGCCTACCATGTTTCCTTCGATGTCACTGGCGGACTGTTGTTCCATTGCGGAATTCGCTGGTCAGGTGTTTGTTATCCTTAACCTGCAACGTCAGATGGCGATCTTGAAGCTGGACACTGACAGTGAAGTGCTTGAGCCTGTGAACAGCATCGGCAACATCGCCATGTTCGTCGGGAATGGTAGGTGTTTCGCTGTTAATGCTGAGAAGTTCCCATCTGTTGGCGTCAGTTGCATCTACTATGTGAAACCCACAGATTCACACGCGCGTTGGCATCTATAAGTATGACCTCAAGGAGGAGAAAGAAGAGAGAGTCTCTGAAGCCATAGGTCCCATAGAGGTATCTGCAAGTTCGATCCGGGGCAGACATCACATTTGGGATTCAGTATCAAAGGCCACTTCTTTGCATACCACCACTCAGCCTTTCACACTTATCCAGCTACACCACCAACGTACAGCCATCTGAACTAAAGGAGGTTGAAGACACACGTCAATATTGGTCTGATTATTCTGCATACGAGGATGCGTATTATGATTACCTTGGCGATATCGATTGCTGGGATTATTGAAGGCTGTCCCAATATATGCTTTGTTATCTAAGGCGACTTATTTTGTTGAGAGATAATTCCTGCCGCCTGAAATAAACGTGTTCAAGTCTAGTTTCACTACCTTTGTTGCAGTTTACCAGTTCATCAACTTATTTTGGTAATACTTAATGGCTTATGTAATGCCAGGCTTTGGCAAGGTTTCCGAATTCATCCAAATGAATTTTGTATTATCTGAATAGCGATGGATGAAATGCCTAGTGTTTTTCAGAATTTTTGTAACTTTGAAAAGCCATTTTTAAATTTTCAAAATTAAGAGCTACATATAGCCCGAGCTACACTTGCCTTTTTCAGAATCTAGTCCACTAGTGTCACCTACACACCCATAACTTTCATTAATGAATATTTTTATTTATTGGATACAAAAAGGTACTCAAAGATCCAGCCCGTGGCGGTAGCTCTTTTCACAATGCACCAATAAAAGTTTAAATTTCTGCAACTTCTGATGTTAAAACTTCTTAAAAACAATTACACGTTTAGTTCGAGTCTTTTCTGTGGTCTTAAAATTCCGTGGAGAAACAATGAGTTTTGTGCATTCTAATATTTAATTTATATATTTGATTTTTTGCATCGTTTTTCTTTTTGTTCTCAAGAAGAAAATCTTTTGATGAAAAATTTCCACACATAACGTAGGAAAACGTAGAACTTTTCATAATGCTTTGTATGCTACATGCATGACTAGATCTAACATTATTTTAGATAAAAAATGTTTCAAACATGTTTGGTATGGCCTGTCTTAATAGACATCCCATCAAATAAATTTTTGTAGGCAATGCAAGACGGCCTTTTCGCAACACACTGCCTGCTAAATTTATATAGCACTGGTGGTCATAGCTGTGAGGACATGTCTAGACAAAGAACAAGTACAGCAAGAATAAGTGTCCCTACCAACGCTGCACTGAGGGCTATTTTATACTCGACCGAGCAGCGAAGCATACTTGTTTGTGCACACCATATAGTCATGCAAACCCGCTTCTATGCTTCTATTTGTAACGTAAATGGCCCGTAAGCAAAACAGATAAAGGTCTGTAGGAATTTGTGTCTTGCAACATTTTATTTGTACACTACATTCTCTGGAATTAAACTTCATGTGGAAGTATCATGGAAATAACAGGGAACTAATGATGTGGAATTGTACTTAAGGAAATATACTTAATAAAGCCGGTACGTCTATACTGGAACACAGTGTATGTGAATACGCTGGACTTATACCCGGGACAGTATAGAGTGGAAAGTCAGGTTGTTCATATGTTGGCTATATGAATTGATTAAAGCCTGCGAATTTGCATTATTCAAATTCGGCACGTGACTCACACACGTGTGCTCGTGGGACTAATTGCAGATTGAAACTCCTAGATGGTTACTGATGATCGTGCTTGGTTTGGTTAACCTGGAGTTTCTGGAATAAATATGTGTGGAATTACGGTTTAAATAAAACCGGAATTAGCACTATATAAAGGTCCCTAACCCCTAGCCTCAAATTGATCATTGTGAGCGGCACCACGGAAAAGGATCGGAGGAATAGGGGTTAGACCGGATTGTGCTAATGGTCAACCGATTATGCGGAAGATTGTGCGTAATCTGGAAGGGATTTTGGAAATATGTCTCTTATTGGACATAAGTCGTTTTTGGAGGAAATCGGAATGCACTCTGAGGAAATTTATTAAACTCTATGTTGGATGATTAATTTATTGATTTTGTCACTATGATTTCTTAATTGCTACGGGATAAACTTTGTCACCGGAATATATTGGTACTTGTCGGAATACTCTGAAAGCTCTCGGAGTACTTAATGGTTTCACCGGAATTTTCTGGCCTAACGACAAGGAAAAGGCATCAAGCTTATTTATATTGAATTTATCGCCAATTATATTTGGAGGAAGATGGAAAACGCTCGAAGGGCGGAAAATTTGATCTTCACTTAAGGAAGATGGACAACGCTCTAAGGGAGGAAATTTGACCTTCGCTTAAGGTATACCCAATTTATTGTTTTGTACAAATATTTGTTCATCGCTTTTCCATATAGTTGTCTAGACTTTGCATCTACATCATAATTTGATGGAATACAATAGAAAATTTATTGACATGTGAACAATTCCAAAGGAAAAATAAGTGTGCATAATTAGTCACTATGATAAATTATATATACTTTGGAATTGGAAATTATGTAATTAAACTCTATTATTGGAGGAAAAATATTATTGTTTTATATTCACCTACGATGAGAAGGAATTTAATCTACACTTCTCTATCGGAATTTGTTGGTTATGTATGCTATTTGGAAAAGGAAGAGTGGAATTATTGCTCGATGGAAATTAGTGCATTACTGTGGAATTTAACACAATGGTTTCATTTATCTTCATAATCCATTGGAAGTTGGTTACCAAATTGTTTATTTGGTGAGGATAACTCCATAGTGAGGAACAATGATAATAGGAACACATGCTCGGAATTTATCAATGATGTATTCGCGACTTGGTCATGCTCTATAAGCAGAATTACGCTTGTTAATTCTGGAATTATAAACTTTAAGTGGGAGGACTATCAGTAATGGAATTTTCCTTCAATGTGACATTTGTGGTATATTAGTTTTACACTCCCACTAGAGGTTGAATTATTACGACTTGGTCACATATCAAGGAACAAAATTAGTGGATTATTATTTCTGGAATTCTGAACTTAAGTGGGAGGATTATGATATTTCATCGGCATATATTTACGGTATTTTTTTGGACACTCCTACTTGAGGTGAATATATATATTCTATTTCATGATTACACTTGGTATGGTTATTTATATATTTTACAATACAAGTCGGAAGGTCTTTGTTATATTAACATCTTATACTGAAGTGGAAAATCAGTTTATCAAAGGATTTAAAAGTTCAAAAACTGATTGGTAGGGGAAGTACACTTCAGGAATAATAATTGAAGCTAATGGAATGAGCATGGAATTATTCACCAGTATTTTATGTCACATACTCCACGGATGAATGGAGGAATACAACTATTGGTTATTCCCTCGATTATGACTATTTATGTTGGGGAAGTACACTTGATTATTGAAATTGAAAAAGCATTACATACTACTATTTGTTCAGTAAGTCATTATTTATCACAGTCACTGTTTAAATTTTGTGAACTGGAAGGAAGTATTCTATTTATATTTTGGTAGTATGGAATTGGAATGACTATTTACTACAAAGCACACCAAATTTTTATATTTAATGTTAATATTCTAGTGGATCGAATGGTATTCTGTTTTTCGATCTGGAAAGGTAAATTGGTGGAAAGTAGGAATTTTATATGCGGGAAACTCAAAGGAAAACACAAAGTAAACTCCCAACACTAACATGTTTAGGAAAAGTGGGAGGAATTACCATGGATCATCATATCTTGGCTACTATTATGTGTTATTTGAGGAAGTTACTCTATGTTTTAGAGGAAATAAAATTACTAAAACTTGTTACTAATGTTAACTATGGGTGGAAACATTGCGGGAAGAATAAACTCAATGAGGAAGAATAAATTTTTCCTTCTCATCGTAGGTGAATATAAAACAATAATATTTTTCCTCCAATAATATAGTTTAATTACATAATTTCCAATTCCAAAGTATATATAATTTATCATAGTGACTAATTATGCACACTTATTTTTCCTTTGGAATTGTTCACATGTCAATAAATTTTCTATTGTATTCCATCAAATTATGATGTAGATGCAAAGTCTAGACAACTATATGGAAAAGCGATGAACAAATATTTGTACAAAACAATAAATTGGGCATACCTTAAGCGAAGATCAAATTTCCGCCCTTAGAGCGTTGTCCATCTTCCTTAAGTGAAGATCAAATTTTCCGACCTTCGAGCGTTTTCCATCTTCCTCCAAATATAATTGGCGACAAATTCAATATAAATAAGCTTGATGCCTTCTCCTTGTCGTTAGGCCAGAAAATTCCGGTGAAACTATTAAGTACTCCGAGAGCTTTCAGAGTATTCCGACAAGTACCAATATATTCCGGTGACAAAGTTTATCCCGTAGCAATTAAGAAATCATAGTGACAAAATCAATAAATTAATCATCCAACATAGAGTTTAATAAATTTCGAGTGCATTCCGATTTCCTCCAAAAACGACTTATGTCCAATAAGAGACATATTTCCAAAATCCCTTCCAGATTACGCACAATCTTCCGCATAATCGGTTGACCACAAAAAATTCCAGTGTATAATCATTTGCTTGACAAATAAGCCATATCCACGGTCGTTCATGATGTGAAGTCCTCCTCAACTTCTTGCTACATAGACTGGATATTCTTCCAAGGAGTCGATGCCTTTTCCTTGTTGTGACTTATTTAGTTGCTATTTCACGACATGCAATTCAAGTCAGCTAGATAATCAATTATCAAGTAAAGCAAATCAGTAAGATAAACAATCCAGTATATGTGTTCAGTGTTTCTTCCCTGGTAACATGCGGTCGCAGGTTTTCTGTGATTCTTCCAGTCACAAGCAGCAGTGTTCCTGTGCCATTATTCCACTGAAATCCGAAGCTCCGAAGTACAGTATACACCGATGCGTACAGAGTACACCGTCGTTTGTCAAAATTGTTTTCCTTTTCTCGGTCACAGTACAGTTTGTTCCTTGGATGGATGGGCGTCCAAATTCGTTGTGGACGGGAGTGCGGCCGGGGCGGTGATCGAGGTTCCTCCGGGACGCATCGAACATGACGGAGCAGAAGCCACCGAAATCGAGCGATTGGACCTTGTGGGTCGACGAAGTCTTGCACAGCGGAAGGTGCGGCTCGTGTTCGGTGTTCCGCGACCAAGTCGCGTGGAGGTGGAGGCCAAGACGCAGGGTCGTCGGGGCGAAGGCCGACGGGTTGCAGCAGAGCGGGCTGGCTGTCTCGCCCGGCGCAGAGCGCAACGGGGTCGCGTGAAGGGCTCTCGCGAGGAGCCGGCGAGGTCGCAGCAGCAGGCGATTCCAGCGACGCAGCACGATGTCGTGTTCCTTGGCGAGATCGATCTCGGCGAGTTGGGGCAGGACGGCAGCGGCGTGCGAAGTAGACCAGGACTGCAGCAGCGACGCAGCAGACCAGGGGCGTTGAGGTTCCGCCGCCAGATCGAACGCGATCGGTGATCCCACAGCAGAGTTGTTGCGAACTATGATTATATCAGCAAGACATGGCAGGAGGTTCCGTCTGGGCCGGGCGCAGATCGAAAGCAGAGGACGAAAGACGATGAAGCTCGCAGCAGCAATCTGAGGCGCGATACTGCACGCAATCCTACCGAGACGACGAGGGCGCAGCGGAACAAGGCGACAACGGCACGGGAGAATTGCAGTGGATTTGGATCTCTGACGACCACGATGACATAGCGAGAGGCAACAGCAGATTAGCGTCATCCCAGCGGCGATCACGGCCAGCTGAGTTCGGGCGATCTTGGATCGGCGGCGACGTGGAGTTTTGCAGCGTATTCCGGCGGCGTGGAACCATCGGCTCTGATACCAATGTTAGGTTTAGCACAATCCGGTCTAACCCCTATTCCTTCCTGTTCCCAAAATTTAAACAGTGACTGTGATAAATAATGACTTACTGAACAAATAGTAGTATGTAATACTTTTTCAACTTCAATAATCAAGTGTACTTCCCCAACATAAATAGTCATAATCGAGGGAATAACCAATAGTTGTATTCCTCCATTCATCCGTGGAGTATGTGACATAAAATACTGGTGAATAATTTCATGCTCATTCCATTAGCTTCAATTATTATTCCTGAAGTGTACTTTGGTAGTATGGAATTGGAATGACTATTTACTACAAAGCACACCAAATTTTTATATTTAATGTTAATATTCTAGTGGATCGAATGGTATTTTGTTTTTCGATCTGGAAAGGTAAATTGGTGGAAAGTAAGAATTTTATATGCGGGAAACTCAAAGGAAAACACAAAGTAAACTCCCAACACTAACATGTTTAGGAAAAGTGGGAGGAATTACCATGGATCATCATATCTTGGCTACTATTATGTGTTATTTGAGGAAGTTACTCTATGTTTTAGAGGAAATAAAATTATTAAAACTTGTTACTAATGTTAACTATGGGTAGAAACATTGCGGGAAGAATAAACTCAATGAGGAAGAATAAATTTTGGGAACTAATTATTTTACCAAATAACCGCAAACCTATAGGTTATACATATATTTATTTACAATTTAATGCAACATGTTTAGTGGAAAATTTCAATTGCAAGCTTGTTGTTTAATTCTTTACACAAAGGAAACATTTATACTTTGTGTAATTAATTCTTTACACAAAGGAACGTTTATACTTTGCGGAAAATCTGGAATTTAGAGGAGGTGGGAAGAAATTAAAGACAAGGTTTGCTAAGTGAATAGATCAATTCGTGTTCTTGGAACAAGCTTCACATCAATGGAATATAGGGTCATACAGTTTTATTAATGATGGAAGATGATCATATACAAAGGTTAGTGTAATTGTTTTGTGTTATTATTATATGTGCTAACTATGTTCTTATTGATTTTAAAATATCACATTGATGGAAGTGAAAGCTTGGTTTGGTTCTAACTTTCTTATGAAAGGAATGTTCAAAGCTTCTTGTATTTTGGGAGTGGAATTGCATAGATAATATTTCATATATTATTCTATGGAAAAGTGCAAACCTGTCTTGTACCTTTTGATTAAGGGAATGATACTATGTGAGGAATTATGTATTAAACTCATGAGGAAAAAGGAAGAATAATTGTCATACCATAATTATCGTGGGACATTATTCATGCGACCTAATCTTAGCCATGCTTTAATTGTTGCTATTCTGATTAGCACGAAAATCGATTTGCTGGAATTATTAGCAAATGGAATATGAATCTTGTGAAGATTGTTGGAATCACATAATGGACTTGGCGTGCAATTTCAAGAAAATATGGATTATTCATTATTCTTTGATGATCTCAACATTCAACTACGTGGATATATTGACGCTATTTGTGATCTTGGTGAAAGGTAATCTATTTCTATGTTATATGTTAATATCTACTTTTGTAGGTCTTTATGGTGTATAAAGGAAACATGATTTAGACACTCGTTATTTATGAAATATGAATACTTTGATGCTTCTCAAGCATTGAAGGAAGGGCTATGGTTAAGGAAATTTCTTCGTGAACTTATGGTCGTGGAAAGCGCATCATAACCTGTTACTTTGTGATAATATGAGTGCTAAAGTCACAAAGTTTATATCCAACATGAATACACTGAAGGAAGGAATTATTTTCTAACCATGCTAATTGTGTGGGAATTCACTTGTTGAAATAAAATGTTTTCAGTCAAGTGGGAGATGTAGGAATTTGCGTCTTGCAACATTTTATTTGTACACTACATTCTCTGGAATTAAACTTCATGTGGAAGTATCATGGAAATAACAGGGAACTAATGATGTGGAATTGTACTTAAGGAAATATACTTAAGGAAGCCGGTACGTCTATACTGGAATACAGTGTATGTGAATATGCTGGAATTATACCCGGGACAGTATAGAGTGGAAAGTCAGGTTGTCATATGTTGGCTATATGAATTGATTAAAGCCTGCGAATTTGCATTATTCAAATTCGGCACGTGACTCACACACGTGTGCTCGTGGGACTAATTGCAGATTGAAACTTCTAGATGGTTACTGATGATCGTGGTTGGTTTGGTTAACCTGGAGTTTCTGGAATAAATATCTGTGGAATTACGGTTTAAATAAAACCAGAATTAGCACTATATAAAGGTTCCTAAGCCCTAGCCTCAAATTGATCATTGTGAGCGGCACCACGGAAAAGGATCGGAGAAATAGGGGTTAGACCGGATTGTGCTAAACCTAACAAGGTCTAGCGAACAGAAGCAAGCCAGTGAATAGACTTATGAGTGGGATGCTTCCTAAGCTGAGAATAGGAGGCACCGGGAAAGCAACATTTGCGTGTACCAGCAGACACTTGTATTCGCCATGGCTCACGGCCAAGGATTCTTCGGGACACGAGCAGGCCACCGTAGTGTCCAACATCGACGAATGAAAGGTCTACTTCAATACAGAACTTGACTGCTCATCTCCTCTTCGGATGCCCCATGATCGTGAATCAACTGGCTAGGCTGAAGCACTGACCGGTGCATTTCTAGGCTACCAAGACTCGGTGTGTCCGGCTTCGTCGCTAAATATTGATTTTCGGCCTTCAATAACCTTCATGGCCGAACTTAGTGGAGATAGTCATGAGTGTCTCTTTGTCGAGGAGCAAGATTCTTTTACATGGATTGGGATTTTCTCGGCCAAATCAGTGTATTGTGATTGGATTAATGGGCACATGACCTTTTCGCGCAAACGGTTGTGGAAGTCAAAATTGGCACTGAAAATTAAGATTTTTATGTGGTCCTCATAAGTATCTCACCTAAAATGTTTCAGAAAATTGCACATATTGGTTTCATAACTTTGTGTCCAGAAGATCAGTTTGGCGAGTTTCACTGTGGAGATGAATGCGCATTGGCTTCTTGTATTTTGAGTTGTTCAGTTGTTCTTTAAATAAAACATTGCGCTGGACACTCTTTTTCGTATATTATTGGACTGTGCAAGGAGGATAAGCCTTTTTCTTCAGTCCCGTACCAGCTCAATGCATCATTGGTTCAACACTTCCAAGTACTTCTCTGCTCAAGCCTGGGGGCGTTGGTAATGCAAATTCCGTTTTATGACTTTCAGCCCGCATGTACTCTTTTGCAGCATGCATCTGAGATCTTCTATTTATTCTGGAATCAGTTTCGTACCATGATCTGTTATCTGAACATTTTTCATATATTTTGTGGTCACTGAGTCTTTCTCTATCCCTAGGGTCTATCATATCTTACATTGTAAAACAGGAAATCTGCTCTATTACTTGCTATATGGCCTAAAGAATCCTTTTTACGCAATGGGGGTAGTACTGTACTTAAGTGAGGTATCTGTACCCTGTTGGAAGTAGAACACAGTCTTGTGGTACAATTATAAGGACATGGCTAAATCACGTTTACTAACTTTCATGAAATTCACACCGCACTTTCAAATTTTCAAAATTGTAGAGATATTTTTTAAAACTAACATATGAAAGAACACATTTAACCGCAATCTTGGAACTGGATTAAGACCATAGAACACACATAAGAAAATAGCATTATAGATGGTTGACCGCACCAGATTTCAGATGTCCACAAAAAGCATGCCGGATAGATCGTCTGATAATGTCACTAGTAATATAGCTTGATAAGGAATGGGATATGGGTACAACAACTTGATATTCTGGACTGTAATTGTCAAATTCATCATAGGCTTGGCATTCGCAGAACAAGAACAGTCGTATGACTTGTAGCCGTAGCCACGAGGAGAGATCGTACAAGTCCCCTCAGTTTTCCTGTGTTTCCTTGGTAGGTGGTCATTGTGCATGATTATGTCCTCCTCGGTACACTATAGCATGACTGACGCCACATTGTCTGTGAAAGACGGCAGCCTCTCGACTCCCTTTGTCGTTTGTCAAGTCGAGTTGTTAGTTGTTACCAACTAGGTAGAACCATCCAGATTGTTTTTCTTTCCTCGGCTTTGGTGGGATGCCCATCTAAGTGTGACTTGCATGATAATACCTAATGATGCAGAGGTAAATTAACCTCCGGTTCAAAAACACCAAGGGATCTTCAAAAAATAAGATTCCAAACATCATTCGAATCTCAGAGCATGTGAGGGTTGAGCTTCGTGGACACAAAAAATCTCCTTTATTTGCTAATTAGTACATCTCTAACCAACTCCAATTGTTTGGTTCTACACTTGTTGGAAAGGTACTCATCAAACATATTTCGCCACCCAAATCAGAGAAAGATTGTTGTTTTGCAATGCACCACCTACTTGATTGATGGAAACATATATTTTTCAAGGATACACCCTGGCAACACGACGCCACACGGTTTACAACACAAGACACACCAACCAAAGGACAAGGACTCGCTTTGTACCGTCTTTAGCAAGCATGACGAGGAGGCGATACACCGAGCTTCAAGGAACCGTTACCACCGAAGAATGGAACTTGACGAGACCGACTCATTCTGGCAGTCAGGCCATTCCATACAAATAAACAAGAATTAGTTCTCCTACCCACCCAACATGCTAGTTGCATTGTGCATATTTTATGCTCGACCAAAGCTGCAAACCATAATTTCTTGTTCGCACCAGTCAAGCATGCATGTGCTTCTTTTTTCAACCATCCTCACAAGCTCATAGTCTGTGAGTCTAAAACATGAAAGGACAAAAGGGATGGACTCGGGTGGGCTATTTGGATACATATGTATCACGAAATAGACATCGAAGATGAGAATAGCAGGCACCGGGAAAGCAGCAAGCCAGCGAATAATTGTGTTAGCAAGACTGAATTGTATTCACCACAACTCACGGACCATCATTGTTGTCAAGCTTAATACGCTGACAACTATTTTAAAAGACCGATCTGATGTAAAGTGCCAGACAATCCACTTATAGACTCAACACTCCGTCTCACATGTGATGGGAAGAGAGAGGCCAACATGTGTAAACTCAGAGGTAGGCGCATGAAGAGAAAGGACCGTTGTACGTGGACGGAGAGGGCATCAGCAATTTTAGGAAAATTACGCCACACAGGACTCGAACTCGAGACTTTGCCTCAGATACCATGTCAAGGTTCATGCGCTGATCACTATTCCAAAATACCGATCTGATGGAAAGGCCAAACGATCCACTTATACACTCAACAATTGTTACTTATTTTTTACCAAACCAACGATTATGGAAAGAGCTCTGCCATTGCATTCTAAGAAGAAGAGAGTTGTCCAGCTAGTTTGAGAAAAACTGGGTCAAAACCCATCCATCATTGTTGTCAATGCAATAAGGTCACCACAGTGTTGAAGACGGGTCAGGGTCAAAACATACCCTTATCCACATTTCAAGCTAAGAATGTTCCAATAAGATGCCCAACAGTCCAAGTCCAAACACATATAATCCAACACTTATCCAATTAGATGATTTTGGATATCTCAAGTTGCTACGTTTTGACTATAAAATAATCACACATGCAAAGATAGAGAGCGGGTATTCAAGGGCTACCAATAATTAAGAAATTGTATCATTCTACAAAAGTAAGTATTATTTAAGTCTTACATTGCTTTGAAACGACATTTACAAACCTAGAAACAAAGTTATCATGATCCAATAATTAAGTGAAATAATCTACCAATTATCGAAACATGTCAACATGAGATCTAGTACTAAGATATTCTTGCGACTAAGGCAACGGAGAAAGAAATAGCCAACTGGAATACGTTTTGAGAAGTAAAAGTTTTTCAAGTTTGAAAATTGGCATAATCTTAGACGATATCAGCATTGCATGTCTGAGGGCAACCCTAGCGGATTCCGTAAAAGCGGTTTGTGGTAAACTGCAATCTATTTTTACGGTATGGCTTGGGTACCGCCAGAACCCATACTGTAAAATAATTTCTTCACGTGGGAATCCGACGGTCCGGTGGCAGTTGCACAAGAAAGTTCCCTTCGTGCCAGTGGAATTTTCGCTTACGGTTTACCGCAAAAACGCATCGCGGTGCTACATAGGGATGTTTTTAAGGTTTACGGCGAAAAATATTGTGTTACAAGTCATTTTGCTGGAACTGATTGAGCCCCTTTTTTCGCCTGAAACCATAAATGGTTGCGGCCCTTTTGTGGGATCTGCTAGAGTTGCTCTGAGAGGTAGAAAGGTAGAACGGCAGCATGGGAGAACTAATTTTGAGCAGTTGCTCCTTAGTCCGGTCCTAAGATGATAACGACCTTACTTTTCAAAAGAAAAGTAGAGATTGCAACCTTCCAATTCTGCAAAATTCAAGGGTGTATGACGGAGCCAGCATGTGACCTTGAGGGGGCTAGCTGGATAGATTTAGTGTCACAAACTTGTTGAGGGGGGCAGATTTCACTAAATCACTACGAAATAAGAGCTCTAATGCCTAGTGTTCTTCAGAAAATCTAAGCATGGGGGTGGCTGTCCCCCTCTGTCTCCGTCCATATGATACTCCCATTCTGCAAGAAGAAACTCCATTGTTGTTTAAATCAAACCAAAGGAGCCCCTAAGTATGGTCTAAAACACTACACTTAACAGAAACAATTTTGTGTTTGGACTTGGGACCTTTGAATTGCTAGCAGCTGAGTCATTCCTGAAAGTATCGAACAGCACTGACCAGAGATCGTCATGTAAAATGATAGCGACCTTTCTTTTCAAAATGAAAGTAGAGATGGCAACCTTATGACTTTTTAGGTTTCTCTCCACCGAATCGTGTTCTTCCAAATTGCCATAGCAATGCCTAAACGCTATTGTTGTTCTAGGGGATTTTCGAAGATACTTTGGGTAACAAAACTACAAAAGACAAAGACTTGGAGTCGTTGATATAGTGGTTTTTTTTTAGTGCGCATAAAAGAAGGTGAAGATGCTTAGAAGGAGCTCAAATGGGACGCGCTGAGCATCCCGTGACAATATTTCAGAAGAAGAAATATTGTTAATGTCAGATCAGACGGTGGCCAGCCTATATGATGCATCCTCGTAGTGGACAACTCGCCACCTACCAAGCATTTGTCTGATCCAACGCCTACTTTTCCCGGCCTATGAGTTCTATATATACCTGCTGCGGTTGTGCAACCAACTCGCTCGTCTTCTCTTACAGGCTATACACTGCATAGTGCTAATTGCATTTGTAATTGCCTGTGGGGAGGAAGATGGAGGCTGCGGTGGCGAGCGCAGTGACAGTAGCGATGCGAACCCTCCTGCATAAGCTCGGCACCTTGCTGGAGAAGAAGTACAAGCTGTCCAAACGCTTGAAGAAAGAGATCGCCTCCTTGAGAGACGAGATGAGCAGCATGAATGCTCTGCTCGCGAAGATGTCCGAGATGGACGAGCTCGACGTGCAAGACAAGGTACGGCGGGACAAGGTGCGTGAGCTGTCCTACGACATGGAGGACTGCATCGACGCCTTTACAGACGACCTTGACAGCCGTGGCGCCAAGGCCGGGCTCATGGCCGGGCTAAAGGAGCTCAAGGCGCGATACAAGATCGCCGACCGGATCAAGGAACTCAAGTCTCGGGCCGTGGAAGCAAGTGATAGCCATGATAGATACAAGCTTGAGGAGCGAGCTGGTACATCTCAGACTCGGAGCCCTATGGCTATTGACCCTCGTCTATCTGCAGTCCATACAGGGGGTAACAGTCTCGTTGGCATGGATGGCCCCAAGCAGGAGCTCATCGAGCTGTTGAGAGAGGAGCGGGGCACAAGGCGACTTAAAGTTGTGGCTATCTCTGGATTCGGAGGCATGGGCAAGACAACTATTGCCAGCCAAGTTCGTGATAGCATGAAGGGTGAATTCCATTGCACGGCTTTTGTTTCGGTATCTCAAAACCCAAATATGGTTAAGATCCTGTCGAATATACTCGCACAAGTTGGGTGCGGCGTGCATTCAAGCCTGACTAATGTGTGCCAACTCATCGACGAACTGAGGGGATATCTCCAGAATAGAAGGTATGCTGATCACACAGATTATTCAGCTATTACACGTGTACACTGTGTTAAGGAGTATTTTGTGTTCACAATCCTCAGGTATTGTATCTTCTTTGAATTTCCATCTATCTTCAGTTTGGTCACCATTTTATTAGACAAACTTTAGGATATTACATTATAAATTATATTTGAGTACTAGTTGTCCTTAATTTGTAAGGTTTTAAATAGCGGGCTATGGGCTATGACAAATAGCTGCAGCCTTAAAAATCAGCGAAATCAGCGCTACAAAGGAGCTAAATGAAGCTATAGTAGTCAATTGTATATGGATTCCATTTAGTTGCACCTTTCTCAAACAGCTATATCATTGCTATCGTGGCGCTATAACCCGCTATGTAAGCACAATTGTGTATACATTCTTCGTAACTGGCGATACAACAATCAGCATATATTTATAATTATTAACTGGTCCAGATCTTGAAAGCAATACCGATGATGGTGTAGGTAGGTCGTGGACAGATAAAAGCATACTAAAGTTTTACTTCCAATTACACGTTTTGAAATACATGTGTAGTTTCCATTATTTTTCTTGAAATAATATGTGCATTGTCAACCTACACCAAGAGTAGTAAATTTGAAATATGTTATTGTTATGAAAGCCTCTCCCCACTTGCCATACACCTTCTCTTAACGTTACGCTTTTTAAGTTTTTTTTGTGAAGAGTACAAATAGACATATTTCTCCACACACAAAAAACGCAAATATGTGGAGTATTTCCATGGAGTGCATCTTTGAGTTGTTTGAGGATTTTCACCCTCGAACTAAACATATAGAATTAGATTTGCATTTTGTTCATGAAAAAAGTCCCAATTGACAGCTTCTTGTACTTTGTGTTGGGAAAAAACACCTAATAATATCTCAGCGAGTGATTCGGAAGCCAAAAGGCCACACTTCCAGCAATATATGCTGGCAGAATTCATATACATTGTGCTTTCGCTCACATTTCTAATTACTTTAATTTTAGTTATTTAGCTTTAATCAAACCGTCGTTGAGAATACCAGATGTGTTGTTGAGTATAACTTGCATTTTACTTAACTTGCTAAAAGGACAACTTGTATTCTACTTCATCTGACAGATACCTTATCGTCATTGACGATATGTGGACAATAGAAGCATGGAACACTATTAAATGTGCCTTTATGGAAGATAATTTCCTTGGTAGTAGAGTTATAACAACCACACGTATTGACGATGTAGCTCAGGCATGCTGCTCTTGTTTCCATGACCATATCTACAAGATGAAGCCTCTTAATGATCTTGACTCAAGGAGATTATTTGATAAAAGTATTTCCCCCTCTGAAGATGCTTGTCCTGAGAAACTAAAGAATGTTTCTAGTGAAATTTTGAAGAAATGTGACGGGGTTCCATTATTCATACTTAGTATAGCCAGCATTTTGGCTAGTCATAAAGAGAGGAACTCAACTGTATTCTGGGAGAAGATACATAATTGTTTACGTTTTCAATTGGATGGGAAAAACCCTGCATTGCAATGGATGAGGCATGTGCTAGATCTTGGTTACAATGATTTATCTCTGGACCTTCGGACCTGCTATCTATACCTTTGTATATTTCCAGAAGACTCTGAAATAATGAAAGATGATTTGGTGAAGAGATGGATAGCCGAGGGTTTTATCACTGAAAAGCACGGCTATGGCCCAGAAGAGATTGCAAAGGATTACTTTTATGAACTGATCAAGAAAAACATGATCCAAATAGCTGGGTTTGATGACTGCGGGGATGTGTTATCCTGTCGGGTGCATGATGTAATGCTCGACTTCATCGTAGTGAAGTCCACAGAAGAAAACCTGATCACTATAATTAAAAAACCCGCTGGCCCGGAGAGCATGAAAGGGTGTATGAAAGTTCGCCGGTTGTCCCTCCAAGTCGGATTACCAGATGACAATCAGTACTTGCCGGAAAGCATGGTTCTCACCCAGGCCAGATCATTTAACTTTTGGGGTCCTGCTCAACTGATGCCTTCTCTCTCGAGCTTTCGACTCCTGCGGGTTCTACATATAGATGTTGATGATCCCAACTATGACAAGTGTAATCTGTCTTCCCTAGGCAGCTTTACCCAGCTGAGATACTTGAGGATCCGAGGACTTTTCTGTAAGAAAATGTCGAAACAATTACGGAAGTTGCAACACCTGAAGACTTTGGAGATAGTCTGCGAAGAAGAAGGGAAAGTGGATCTTTTAGAGCTAGAGTTTGATGTCGACGAGTTGCTGTCGACATTGTGGCATCTGATTGTTCCTTGGACCGTGAAGCCAGTTGGTAAGGTGAGATGGATGTCTGCACTCCGTAGTTTGGGTGAACTCGGCTTAGATCTCCTTGAAGATGTGGAGAAAATCAAGGGGCTTGGTGATTTGATTGATCTAAAGGAGCTGAAGCTAGTTCTAGAACACAAAGGTGTCGCCCCAGAAGGCGCCTGTGATGATCTTGTGCGCTCCCTTTGCAGGCTCGTGAGGCTACAGTCCTTAACCATCCGTATGGTTGGTTCTCTCAAGATTGTTGATGTCCTGACTTGCTGGTTTCCACCCCCACACCGTCTCCATCGGCTACACGTGCTGGAACTCCCCTTCTCCACTGTCCCAGCTAGCTGCTGGGTCACCCAACTAGACAGTCTCAGGAGCTTGAAGATCCAGGTCGTCTCCTTGCCAAGGGACGGTGCCGGCGTTCTCGCTAGGCTGAGCTCACTGGTGCACCTTACGCTGCACATCAGGGACCATGCTCCCGATGAAGGCGCCGTCGTCCCCGCCGCGTCTTTCCCGAGTCTCAGGGATTTCGTTTTCAGGTCCCGTGCCTCGTGTTCGAGGCAGGGGCCATGTGCATTTCGTGTTCAGGTATCAGGTCCCGTGCCTCGTGTTCGAGGCAGGGGCCATGCGCATTTCGTGTTCAGGTATCAGGTCCCGTGCACCGTAGAGTGCTACGGGGAAGCGATGCAGCAAGGCGGCGGTGTGCTCCGTGGGATCGAGCACCTGGGAAGCCTCGACTCGTGCATGGTGGACATCTTCAAGGAGGAGGATTTTACTCGTGTTACATATGGTTTGCAGGCGGGCCATTGTTCTCCAGATCATCAGCCCCATGCCGAGGAGGAGCCTACAACATGGGACATGGACAGCCTCAAGGCCGCCCTCAGGGAGGCCATCAGCAAGCATCCGAGGATACCTCATGTTCGCATTCGGTCCCTGTAAACATGACAGATTGAAAACCTCAACGTTTTTCAACAATGTTAGTTGTCCCAAACTGAGCACTCCAAACAGCGTCCTATTACACTATGCTCTATGTGTTCTAATCTCAAACTTCCTCTCAGTTGTGTGCAGTTCTGCCATAGTCTACACAAAGTAGTATACAAGTTCAACGAGATCTACTCAACGTTGAGAAAATGTGAAAGGTAATATATACTCTTGTAATATTATGATTGGTACAGACAGAACCAGTTCTATATTTACATCACGCTTGAGAATCTGCTGGAACACTATATGTAATCATGACGATCACTTCCAACAAAATAAGCTTTCTGGGTTCAAAACAAACAGAGTGAGCGTGCACATATTATGCTTGAGTTTTTTTTTCCTAAAACATATACTCTAAATACAAGGCTCTGAAAGAGCAAAGAGCACACCACCGCCAAAAACTTTCTGAAGCAATCCACTATGATCCAATAAAGATCAACAAAAGGATTTCCATAAACCGACATCGATGAAAACTATGCAAGAAAGCATGGGCATGAGATTCAACCAGAAAGCAATGTCTACAGGCAAAGCCATAGAGTGAAGGCTCAAACTGGACCAGGACCTTAAACCAACTTTCTCCAAGCATGACCCAAATTTACATCGTTATTGGCCAATTCTCCCCTGGTATCCAAATTTAATGTTTTGGTGATTGATATCTGACCTGTCAAAATACATATGAAAGTGGAATCAAGTTAGCACACTCTCTCGATTTATTCTAGGAATGAAGACACAAGGGTTGTCGGAAAGATGAACAATCACTAAATTGCCTAAGAAAATTATTTTTTAATAGCAAGCAGATGGAACATCGACAGTTAGCTCACAAGGAAAGTAGTACTCATGCGGAAAGTCTCATGCAGATCTATATTCCCCACTATGGTAGTTGTCAAGCTCACAAGTTCAGAACACAAGGTTGTAGGCAGCTCAATCATGTTTTATCAAAATCAGCCATGATTAGGGCATAAAGCTCTCTGAAGTCATATTCTGTTCTCAGCTCTGAGCCAGTGACAGGATATTGGTAGAGAGCACGATATTAAGGCAACTGGGGAGTGAGAATGTGTAATTCACATGGCAATAGTAAAGGGTCGAAGCTTGGGAGAATGAAAACTGGGCAGTAATATGGAAAGGGAGACCCCATATTTCAGACTATTACAATTACAATGGTTAAGGCAAACAACAGCTGTACTCAAGTGAGGACACTGACCGTGACAATCAACATTGGTCGTCCACCCACATATTAATGTCTTTGATAAATTGAACATAATAACATGAATATGGAGTTTGAATCTATACCTGGAGCGTGGCCACATCATCTACGTTTCACAGAGTTTGCTCCTCTAACAGCCTTAATCTGCTGTGATTCTCTAAAGCATACAAAATGCACCAATGTCTGTCCATTTGGATAAATTGCGAAGGCACTGTTTGCAATGCGCTTATGACAAAGAGAACACATGCTATCTCCATCAATTTTCATAACAGCTTGACGTCGCTTGTACAGATCCTCCTTTACCTGACATATAGATACAACTTTTGAGAACAGATGTTTGCTCATTCCAATATACAATAAAGCAATTTGATAAAACAAACTCACAGAGTAACAATTAACTAGGCCTGTAATACGAATATGCCATGCATAATGAGATAGCATATTTATCAGCACCGCGACAATTTAATGGGTATTTCCTAATTATCAGTGCACAGAATTGCAAATAGCATTAAATAATTTAAGACCAGGAGATGCTCCAGTAGGTTATTAGACAAGAAGCCACAACACCATTAGTTGGATACTACCAGTTCTTGTTTGCCTAAACTGTCAGATCACCGCAATTCCACTCGTTATGGAAGAGCAAGGTTACTCCTAAGTGAAAAGTTTTTGCCTGGTTTATTTTCGTCGAGTGCATCTTGATTCGGGCCCAAACTATTTCTGCGCTCCTAAGGAATACCGGGAGATCATTTTTCATCTTTTCTTTGGCTGTATGTATGCTAAGCAATGCTGGAATGATGTTTCCATGTCTTGGGATCCCTCCATTACTTTCCGTTTGATGCTGCAGTGGGGCAAGTTGGCCTTTAGAGGGCCCTGTTTCCTGGAGACTGCTATCGCGGTGGTGCGGCATTTGGAAAGAAATAAATGGTTTCATTCTCCAAAATCAAGATCCCTGTGTCTCTCACTGGAAGGTGCTTCTTGAAGGAAAAATTGGGACTGGCTTCTTAGCTTGCAATTAGCAGATCTTTCCTATTTGTCCAAACAGTTAACTAGTCTGTTTTGTCCATGCGTGATGTACAAATGTAACAGTTTTTATGTAGAGAAAAATAGTACCGTAGGTGGATCCCCTACTCTTTCCCCATAAAAAGAAACACTAAAGTTAAACCTAATCGGAAACATACTTGCATCCCCCAAAGGACAAAACCAGGAATACAGCTACAAGAGAACATGACACAAGCTAACCTCCAAGTTTGCCCGGAGAATTAAGTTTTTGATAACCATATAATTGCGCCGATGTTCACTAGAGTTCCGCAATAGTGGTTCAAGAAATGACACCAGATCCTGCAAGCATTCACACCAGATTATTAGAGTTTTCAGAAACTTTAGCAACTGGACATATTGAAAGATGAAACTAAACAGCTGAAGCAACGAATTATGAAACACAAAAATCTCAGAAGCCGCATAACTGTGATCTTCTTTTAAGGGGTGAAATTTTGTATCATACAACAGCCTGAACAACAATAAACGCACCAGCCAATAGTAAAATATGTCATACATGCAAAGAGAAGGAGAATACAACATTAACATGAAAGTTCGTACTTTTTCATTGCTTTTTAAACACAATGCCACAATAGGATGGTGGTAGGGCTGGGAATAGTTTGAAATCCATACCAAAACCAACTCAAATGATCGAACAAACACCACTGTACGAACCAATCCAAACCAAACTGAAAGCTACGCAAACCAAACAAACCATAACAATTTCGCACCAAACCCAGTCTAGACTATTTCTCAGTTACGGATTGAACCTACAGTCTAAAACTGTTCCAAATGGCTATAAACAGTTACGGGGAAGGGAGCGGCGGTGGCGCCGCTGGTGCTCCGGCCGCAGCGGCCCCTGACGCGTCGAACAGGTTGTGTCGTCTTTTTTTTCCTTCCGAGCTAGGTAGCGTCGTCTCCTGTGTTGAGACGTACGAGTTGGTCTAAACCAATCAGTCTGAGTCCAGGCTTGAAACGGTTTTAGACCAAATTATTTGAACCCAAATTAGTCCAGCCCAATCCAGTAAATGCAAGAGCCCAAACCAAACTAAACTACACTATGAATTCAGCCCATACAGACCATCCAATGCGAATTAACAAGAAAACCAAACCAAAATTATGGTTTTAACCCAAACTATTCCCAGCGCTAGATGGTGGGAGTGAACTGCTGTATACCTAGGCTAGATCAAATATCATATCTTTCGAACATAAAAATAATTACCTGCAGTTTTGTGTCTCTTGGTAACAACCGAAGAGCCTGAGCACCATTTATTCTCTCCCACCGTTGGCTTAATAATTCAAGTGCTTCATTCAACATTATAGGGCCTCCATCACTAACATCATCTGTGTCACAATCACTTCGGCCATTATCTGTTCCACTAGGACTAAAGCGTATGTCTTCAGCCCCTTCGATCTCAACAACCTTTCTACCCATACGCCCTCCTCTGACCTTAGTAGTAGAGCTAACCCTCTGAATTCCAGGGTATTGTGATGCCACTGGAATAATTTTCTGCTCAATTTCTTTTTCAGCTTTTCTCGGGTTCAGATAAATTTGCAGAAGATTAAAATAAATATTGGACTTGGAAGGCTGCTGTGCTCCTTCCTCGTAAACACGGTCACAGTATGCAACTGCACGCTCTGGCATCTGGAGCTGAAAAGTAGGGCACATGTTATTCTGAGTAACCTTCGAAAGTTCAAACTAATCCCTATTTTCATTAAACAATTGTATCTGAAGATACCAGAACGACATCACAGAGCAGTGGTACCTTGTGAACATAGAGAGATAATGCACGGAGATGTTGATTCATTTTCCCATACATTATAGCACGCTCTTCGAAAAGAGCATCCTGCGGAAGACGTTTAAGAAGTGTGTCTGTATTGTAACCTGAATTATTCTCTAATGTAGATATCAACTTGTTCCGCGTTGGGGAATACGTTTTATCAGTCCAATTTCCCTCATCCTTCAGAATCTTGTACCAGTCAAGAACTTCAGAAAGGTACAGTTGCACCTTCAGGCCAGAAAGTTCAAACATGAGAAGATTAGAAGAAATTAATTTATGGCAAACTTTGTAAGTGCAGCCTATGGATGTAAGATCGTCCAATTCAGAAAATAACTTGTGACATAATAACAAAGTGACAATGCAAAGATAACATACCAGCTCATTTTGTAGATTAGGGTTGATCCCGGTTTCGCTCATTGAAAGCATTAGCTCTAAGTAAGTTGACTGCAAATTTGGAGCATGCTGTTTCAGATATGAATTTACCAAATCTGCTGGAACATTTTCTGATAAAAAGAGCTCAATAGTGTCTGACGGGTTGCGTTCAAGAACATACAAAGAAGACTCCAAAACCAGCATTGGGTCAGATCTACAAAGGGGCTGCACAAAACAGCACAGAGTCTCATATCAGCTTTAAAAACCAGAAAAAATGTGACAAGAAGGGCATTGACTTCATAATATGTAGGGCAAAGTTCGAAGATAACCTTAAACACACACCAAACGATACAATTGAAAATATTACTGCTGTCAACAAGTTTCTCTAATGTCAATGAGGGTTTCTGGGAAGCCAGTTTTTTTTCCCGGGAAGCCAGTTAATATCAGCAATAACCAAATTTAGTATGATCCCACCATGACGTCAAATGAAACAGCAAGCATATAAACTAGGACTAATAGCTAACAATCTAGAAGTAATCATGCAATAATGTACACAGAGATATGCAAAGAAATGTGATTCTAAAAAAATGAACTGCACCTTGAATTCAATATTTTGATGATGCTTCCACATTTATTAATTAAGTGCATATTAAGACATTTGCTTGTCAAACTTTTACAAAGTTCATTCTAGACAAATTAAACACCATGCAACCAGCAGCACATCAGCAACTGGTTGCGTTTTATTGTTTTGAGTAATGTATACATGAAAAAGTGAAGAACAGTATCTGTTATATGATAATAAAGAATAAGAAAATACCCTGAGATACTCAATGATCATTTGCGGGTTAAATCTTTTACTAAAGTCAATATTTGCCATCTCAGACTTCGATTCTTCAACCAACCGATTGAGTAATTGGAGAGCTTCACGGTGCATATCATTGCTTCTATAGAGCTCAAGTAACACCAAATAATCGCTCCTTTCCTTCAGAAACTCCTCACATATCTTCAAATCACAATAACTAAGTCCTTTCAATAAATCTATAGCTCCTGATGACTGTCTTGTAAGAATAAGAGCTTGAAGAAGAGATGTATCCAATACAGTCGCCAATTCTCTAGCAACAGAGCTTCTATGTGTCTGAGGTCGTTTCTGACAATAAAAACAAGTAAAATTCTTGAATCACCCTTCCTTTATAGTTATTAACAAATAAATTCTTAGATTTGTAGTTATATGTACAACAGAAACTGTGCCCACTCGTAAACACACGGCCCAAGAACTTTGGATAGGTTGGTGTTCTGGCAAGAAGTTTAAACCAATTGCTTGTTTACCTGTCACACCAAGGCATTTACATCATGTTTACAGGAACGAGAACAGTATGGACATAGACAGGACGTTTGATTTATCATGAAACCTTACACACTCGAGCGGATATGTTCGAGTTTGTAGTTTCACTTCGCAATATTTGGGTCAAATTAGAGCCTGGTTTAGTTACGCTATACCAATTCCTGCTTCATGCAATAATTCCACATTTACAGCAACTAGTTACAATGCTTAATAAGAAAAGCCAAAACTGTAGCTACCTTATTTGGCTTCTTCGCCTTATATGGCTCCGATAAGATTAAGCTATGGTGCACAGCTCCAGAGACCACCTCCTCTGTTACTTCAGATGTTGCTCTATCAATTATCCCACTTCTTTTCTTCTGCAAGTACTTCACAAGGGCTATTAGAGCATTATGACTCATTTTCTTGTTCTCCAATGGAGATTTATCATCAGATTCATGAAGGTGCAAAGAGTATGATTCCATTTCATCTGTCACATCAGAGGATTCTCTTGCTAATTCTGGCAGGTCTGGGAGCTTATCATGTTCACCTATAATGTGTGTTTGAGGCAGAACAAGGGATGGGTATAGAGATAACACATAAGTAATATCCACATGAGAATCTGAAAACTGTTCCATTGCTTCCTCATAGCTCCCATTATCAAATAAGAAGTGTCCATATCTGATTCATGAGACAAAAACGAAAGACGTTGGTCAGTTATATACAAGGACCCAAATTGCGATGTTATAAGAAAACATGAAAATCACTTTGAGAAGAAAAGAAGGTTGTTCATCTACTTTAATTGTAGACTTACAGCACCAAATAAAAACTACAATGGTAGGGTTCCTGTCACTGTTCAACTTGATTGATTATAATCTACAAAAAAAGGGTACATGCGAACATCCACAGACAATAGCCATCACCCAGTATGTTATCAGTGATGGGTGATGGCTGATAATGGATGGCATGCAAGAGTACACCTCAACGTGCTAGTGCACCCAGTATGTCCCCTGATTCCTTCCATAGTTCCATGCCATCCGTTATCAGCTATGTTTACTACATGCTATACTGTCATATCCCGCTCACTTGCTTGCTGTTAAAGGGTGTACAAAGACCAATATGCCCGCATGGACATGTGACATGGCCTCCCCAGTCAATCTGTCATTGTACCCGAGAATACACCATTTGTGATATCCAGGGCTCCATGTTTCTTGCACCACTTTTAAACATGTATTTGTTTTTTCCTTCTCCATTGTCATCAGCAAGTGCCTTTTTCTGTCTCAAAAGAGCAGCGACACAAGTTTGCTACAGGCAGCCACGTACTGGCGTGTTCTTTCTCACTCTTCAAACTTTGAACTAAATCATGTTAACCACCCCAACGGACTACTCAATATGGCCATTACTTTCTGAATTGTTTCTACCAGTGTCATGCTGCTAAAGTCAGAGACACCATGTCGGTGCCAGAGTGGGATCATCCGATCATGGCAGACAACCCCACCCATTTCTAACAAGAATCAAATCGGTCAGCTCTGCTGGCTACTCCACCAGCTCTGATGGTGTGAACAGGGCTGAAGACGGCTACCAGAACTGCCTGGCCTGAGGCTGTGAAACCGTATCATCTTGTTAGGAAGGTGCTCAGATCTGCCTACAATGCGGGTGGGTCCACCACCTCAACCTCATTGGCTGCAGACAATGTCCTTGCCACTGCTGATGCAGTGAGCAGTGGGCAGAGACGTGCCGCGACCATCTCTTTGCAGTCTGTGTTCCCACCAGGCCACCTTCTTCTCACCTCATGGTCATGGAGAGAAGGGCGGGAGAGTAGAGAAAAAAAGGGGTGAGGGGCAGCAGCAACAAAGGACATAAGAGCATTCTGGGAATCAAATAGAGGGGCAAGTTAATTTGCAGGCCCAATGTGGGGGAAATGACCGCGATGGCATGATGAGAACAGGATCAGAAAATGAAGATGGCATGGAAGGAATAATAACTTATTCAATGGCAGTCCGACAGATCATGTAACCTGATGTTCCAGTGGCATATAATGGTTTTTCTCTTCCTTATATTTGATTTCCTAATGACAGGTTCAACACAAAAGCAGACTGATGTGCTCCAGTGCTTGAAATAGCTTAAGTAAAGTGGACAGTGTCTTTTCTACCCAATCATGTCATGCAATGACATCTAAACATAATATCAACTGACTATGGAAAGTGCAAAATGAAGACTATCGTAGCCATCTGATCGGGCAATCATACCTCATGTGTATTGAGCTTTCTTTTGCAGCTCGTAGGTTTGAATCCTCCGGAGGAAGTAACTTACACAATGCCAGCGCGTCCTCAAATTCTCCAGAGGCGGTCAACTGCACTATCTGTAGACCAAAAGATATATTTAGTGTTAGGCTGTTAGCTTGACATTTCATCTAACACTTCAGTGAAAATATAAAATACTTCTGCACATTGTAACTATTGGAAAGAATCTGCACTGGGACTGGTGTCCTAAAAAAGATATGAAATATAGATCCTTGCCTACAGCGTAATACACCGGTTGGTCTTTTTTTTAAGAGGGGTCATTAGGTCAAATTATTTACTTTTTCTAATTTTCTGCTGCATACTCAAGCTATACAATTATGTTATAGGCATTAAATTCACGAAGATTTCTCAGAAAATATTCAACATATGCCGAAAGGCGAAACCTAGTGAAACAGCAGGGTTGTGACTTGTGATAGCTAAAATGGAAAATATGTAAACATTGAAATCGATGTGCTGATCAATATTAATAAACTAAACACACATACCTGGGCACCAATAGGAACAGGCAGCAAACCATAGACCGAGTTGGACAGCGCAGCAAGTATACAGTTGTCAGTTTGCACAAGCTTTTGAACATCACGGAGGACAACAGTCTGAACCAATGCACTGGGAGCTCTAAGAGACCGTATCTGAAGTAATACTTAGTAGATTAGGTTGGCCAATGAAACTAAAGACTTTCATATCCTCTTTAACCCTGAATATACAAGACAAAACAACTTACCTCAACATGCCGTGGCAGACGTGCGACGGCATATGGTTTATGTATAACAACAGAGGCAGGAGTGTCTGACCAAATTATTCGGCCGTCGTGAATAAGTTTCCCGTTTTGATCAACAAATACACCAATGTTATCCTGGAATAAGTGAATAAAGAAATATGAGACACTTTGTGCGTGGTTAAGTCTCAGTAACTTCAAACTCATATCTGCTTTACAAGAAACTTTTCATGGCACATCAAAGCATCCTCAGGAATCTGAATCAAGCCAGTCCCTTCTGATAGCTAAATTACAAAGTTTGAACGTACTCTAACTGGTGGCCAATGTTGTGTTATAGTGCATCTAAGCTAAAGGTTTTCACAACAACTGTGGTTGAAACATTTTCACAAGACAAAGATTCTCTTATCCTCAAATTGTGGATGCAATTCGAACAAAAGAAGGCATTAAACTCAGGTATTGATTATGTATCAGTGGAAAGACAACGAGAATAAACTCATGCGTTTAGAATAGCTCATTCTTCTTGTAAAGCATATCAAGTTTTCATCTAGTCATTTGGAGCCAAACAACAACACCAAATACTATCATCGAACTGGCAAACAATATCATGCAATGGAAAATCAACTAGAAAACTGTAAGGAAGAACTATACCTTTCCAAGGAGGAGCTCCCCTGTAGGAAGTGGCACAACTAAAGGAGGAGCAATCCTCCCGGAAGAAAACACTTCAGTTAATGCCCCTGTCACGCTATTTATGATCATATAGTCCCTCCTAATCCCAATGCATATGTTGTCACCACACCAGGCCATTGATTTCACCATATCAGGAACGCCAAATTCCTTCACCTCGACAAATTCTCGCCCACCTGACAAACAGAAATTAAGTTACCTTACCTGTTCAGAACAAGATCATTTAACCATTTGGCATCTTTCAAGTTTCCCTTATTTTACAAGTGAAGCTTACACAAATCTATCAAAGATGTACCACGGGAAAATAACATTTAAAGGCACATGGATGCCTATATTCTTACATAAGGTACGTTTCCCTTATTTTACAAGTGAAGCTTACACAAATCTATCAAACATGTACCACGGGAAAATAACATTTAAAGGCACATGGATGCCTATATTCTTACATAAGGTACTATATGGTGCTAGGTGCTGAACACAGTTAGACTTCTCTACATTGGTCTTACAACACTATGAAGTACTTTTTATAGACATTTTCAACTAACAAAGGAAAATAGTACTTCACGAGCTTTTCTGAATTTCAAACATGGTCACAACCATTTCAAATAGAGAACAAAGTTCCATGGGACATTTATTTTGATGTCTCGGAATCATAACATAAAGTTCAAAAATCCCTACAGTACTTAAGGTTAAGAAGATACCATCTCATCAGCATACTAAATCATCTGGCAACAGAAGCAGTCACAGAATGTCAGGACTTGAGTAAATATCAATGGATCACTCAAAAGTTTTAAACTCTTCATTAAGCCTTCTAACTTAAACTAGTACAATTATTAAATTTTCATGATGTTCACAGAATTATATTGCTTCTAAATCCGCAACGTATTTCACAGAAATATTCAGCATTCCGGTGGTACTCCAGACTTGGAAAGCTATATATAAATGTAACTTTTATGAGATATCCCGTCAATGGTTCAAAAGGGCCAGAGGTTGTGATCTAAAATCGAGCACCAATGCTTTTACAGTTACCAACTCTGAGCATCAATTGGTAATCTCCTCCGAAGATGTTAATTCTCTGAATATTTCAGATCGTCATGAATGCTAAAGTTGCAATTCTCGGAACTGAGGCTACCACGGGCGCCACTGAGACCCCAATCGATCAAATGGCTAAAACCAATGGCAAAGGGAATGAAGTGCTCGAACGTATCAAAAGCAGACGACTGAATCCTCACCGTCGAGGCGGAAGACGGTTAGGCGCTTCTGGCGGCCGGCGGCAAGCAGGCCCCGCCCGTCATCCCACGCGAATACGTTGGCGCCCTTGGTCTTGGAGACGACCGCGACGGTCTCGAGCCCCGGGAGGCGGTGGAGGGCGACCCACTCGGAGAGGGAGAGCAGGAGGTCGCGGCTGGCGCTGGCCTCCATCGCGGAGGGCGCGCGGCGCCAGAGCTTCTGCTCCTGGCGCTCGAGAGTGTAGGGCCCGTCCCTCCGGATCTCGCCCCCGTCGTCGGGGGCCGAAGGCGCGGAGTAGATGCGGAGGGAGCAGTCGGAGGCCGCGACGAGGAGCTTCCCGGCGTGGGAGGCGACGGCCTCGATGAGGCCGGGCACGCCGGCCACCAGCTCGACGGCATCGTACGCGCTGTGCACCATGGCCGGCGTGATCGGGCGGGCCCTCCCCCGCGACGCGAGGTGGCACCGGCGGTCGTCGTGTGGGAGGAGGAAGCGGTGGGAGGTGGGGGTCGAATCGGACAGGCGAGATCCTAGTAGGACGTTGGCCAGAGGAGTCGACGTAGAGCCGTAGAGGACGGGTGTATACGGTCGGATACGTATCGGTACGAATACACATGTGTATCCGTCATATTTTGACAAAAAAAATACAAGGGCACAAAGTTAACATGTTAATTAGACTTTACATTCACATGATATAGGACATTTAGGAAAATCAAATGAAGAGAGGGATGGCAAATTTTGCCATCTCTTTTCCCTTTTTTGTGTGAACTATTTTCTAAGAGAAATAAAATTTATTCTAACTGTTAAATCATTCATCGGTAAATCTACAATTTATGTCCGGTTTTCCGCTAATTAACTACTCACTCCGTCCAAAAATAAGTGTCTTAATTTTGCCCAAAAATGGATGTATCTATACATGAAACATGTCTAGATATATCTACTTTTTGGCAAACTTGAGACACTTATTTTGGGACGGAGGGAGTATGTAACTATCTTCTTTTTATTAATAGATTGAGACGTTTATTCTCCGGTTTCGAGAAAAAAGGAAGCGAAAACGACATCCAGTGTGCCGTGAGGTAAAACATGAGCCAAGAGCTTCGAAATAATATATATAAGTTCATGAGACTTGAAAAGAAACCACCGATAAAAATAGATGTGTTGTATAGTTCTGGCATTTTTGTAAAGACAAAATGTGGCTCCACACATTTATGTTACAATTTTGCTAAAATCTAAGTTGAATGAGAATTTAGGTTAGATCTCAATCAACCGGGACAATCACATCATGATTGGTGCATCCTATGAGTTGTAGGTGGGGTTGCAATTAAGATATTTAATTTGCAAGTGGGTTCCAATTTAAAAAAAATGATTGGCGTGTTAAAAAGAATATTCACACGGTAAAACGTTTGTTGATGTAGTACAAAAATTTTGGGATGACATCACTTAATGAGGATTAAAGCTTATTCTCCGTTGAATGAGAACTAGCCACACCCTTTATCTCCGTAGACCACAAATAAAAGGATAGTTTAATGAAAATTTATGCGTACATGCTATATTTGTGTGTTTTTAGATTTTTTAAGAGTTTAAAATGAATACTCTCTCAGTTTCGAATTATAAGATTTCTAGTTTTTTTCTGAAACACATGTATCTAAACACGTTGCAGTGTGTCAGTTCACTCATTTCAGTGCATATGTAGTTTATAATTTTGAACTGCGGGAGCATATTGGACTTTTTTTTAAAACAAGCGCTCTGAAGTTATTTCCACTTAACAACTTTTCAGGGCAAACTTGGTTACTATGATATACTCATCCGTTCTTAATAATTAAATGCTTTGGATACTTCAGTGTAGACTATATACGGACTGAAATGAGTAAACAATACACTAAAACCCATCTAGAACTCTAGATACATGCTACACAAAAAATGATTAGGGGGTCGTGTCGTGTAGAGACTTCCAGCATGGCCACGGCCAGGTAACTAATTTAGCACATTCAGACGCCGAGCGGAGCAGGGCGGTGGTGGCGATCACTGCACTGATGTTTATAAAACAACAAGGATCGCTAAAAAATTCAGTAAGGATTTTCCTTGGTTTGTAAAGAGAAATCAATCGCCTTGGTTCCGGTTGCCCACACGGACAGGGGCATATCGTAGCCAGCTGTCAATGCAATACGACAGATTACAGACCCAGCCGTGCACCGGCAGCAGATGTCTCCAGCCAACAAACAAGAGGAAAACCCAACAAAACAAGGAAGACAAAAGCACCAGGCCAGCATATAAGACTTGCTTTGTCTTGTCTATATAATAGCTTCACCACTTTGGAGGGATTCAGAGACAGCACAAGATACAACCACAGAACATGTATTTACATCTACCTAGCTATATCATCTTCTGTGATGTATATCAGGTGTTACAAAATTTCCAGTCGGACTGCAGCCGACATGGATAGGATGGAACTTCCGCCCCATCTGCTGTCTACTAAATCCTCATATCCTCTACTACTTCTACATATATAAGTTCCAAGTTACTAAACATATACCACAACATGCAATTTACACAAGAAAAAAGGTTTCAGACCTGGTTTTATCTCGTCAACCTACCATCATGGAGCATTGTGGGAAGTCAAAAAAGAATAGTCACTTCTCTAGCAGTGCCTCCTCCAGAATCGGGCCCATGAGCTCGCCGCCGCAGAGTATGCACAGGAACAATGGTGGATCGGACACGCTGTCCGCGATGCCGACGCATCGCGTGTGTTGCCAGACACCACACATGTCACACACCACCATGCGCTCGCCGTCATCATCCTGCACACCACACAAGCACCTCACTTCCCACCCGTCAAGCCCGCCCTCACACCGCAGCCCAGTCTCCATGTCCGCCCCATGGCCATGGACGCCGATCGTGTCCCCAGACTCTGCCCCACCAAGCACCACTGGATCCCACTTCTCCCCAGTAATGCCATCAAGCTTCTCAGCATGGAACTCCTCAAAGAAGCAGTACGTGTCCCTCAGCGCATGCTCTGCCTCGACAAGAAGCTCGCCTATGGATGTATGGAGTGGCACCACAACGATCTCCCCCGGTGGTGTTGGCCGTGTAAGCTCAGCAGCTTCCCAAGGTTGCGGTCGCCACTCAGCCAGGAACCTTAGCTGATCATCAGACTCATCCCCGAGGCCCCAGCACTTCACCCAGTGCTTGCAGTCCAGCACAGCCTGCGCTGCCTGGCTGAGCGCCACCACCATTGCTCGGTAGACGGCACGCAGATCACGCTCAACATCCACTGCGCCCCTCACCCACCGTGCTTCAGGACTGGTGTATTCTACCTCAACATCCATTCGCACTGGCTCTTCACATTCCTCCAGGCTGAACTGGAGAATACGCGTCGTAGCGTTAGGTAGTCGGCGCACAACATGGTTGCCAACAATGGTGTCACCAACAGACTTGATGACAAAGTCAAGGAGACCAGTATCACCGATGTCACCCCTCGCAGCATCTCGCAGTGCCTGCCGTGTCATCTCTGCATCATTTCCATGCTCAAGCAGCTTGGCAACAACCACCTCTGCAGCAATTAGCAGACGCTTCTTGGAAAACCGAGAATCGAGCAGGTCAGCAACATCCTCAAAGCGCTTGCACGGCTTCCCTGGTCTCTTCATTGGACACGGCTTCCCTGGTCTCTTCATCGGACACGGCTTTGGCGGCAGAAATGGCAGCCAGGGGCATGGCTTTGCAGGAGGCAGCGAAAGGGGTGGTTCATGGTGCTTCCACTCAAGGATGCAGCGGAGGAACTCGCGGACACTGGTCAGAGGCTTGTTGGATAAGCGGCGGTAGATGGTGACCACACGGCGAACATGTCGGCTGCCGAGACGGTCAACACGTAGGGAAGCCAGGGCTTCCAAAGCAGCGGCATAGGCGGCAGTGGACACGTTGAAGCTACCCCTGGCAAGGCAATATCCCCAGCGGGTGAACCATGTTTCGCCGTTCACCACACCGAGCAGAAGGCGGAGGTCTAGAGAACGCTTCCTGGAGAGATCCACCAAAGAAACGACCCTGCACAGAAGGCCCTCAAAGGTCAGAAGACAAATGGAGCAGATATCTCGTTGCATGTATAACCTTTGTAAATTTCATAGTTCAGAATCATCATGCATACATTCAAAAAGTTTTAAAGTTGTACTAATTACTCCATCCCTCCTAAATGTACCATTGCAAAAGGTTTTAAAGTTTCTTATCCACAAAAATATATTTAAAGTGTACATTCCCTCCCAAATATATCATAGCAGCCTCACATGAAACATATCTTCAAAAGCATACTGAACTAGAACAGTGATTAGTCAGTTTCAGTTGAGCAGTTATGGTACTTTACAACAAGTGTGCATATGCAGGGAATGTCTGAACATACAAGAACCGGTAAGTCTTGTTACCTAACACGGAGAGCAGAGCAAAGGCGATCCCAGATATCCATTATGTCACGGCCAGAGAGGGAAGTCGAGCCACCTTCACGACCACGGAGAGCAACAAGGTGACCAAAGCCATTGCTGTGGATCAGGCCATGGAGGAGGTGGTCGTCGCGTCCAAGGAGCATATCTGTGCCCAAATGCTGGTCCCAATTGGCATCCGCTGGGATGATGAAATGGTACCTCCGCTTTGACACCCAGTGGTGGTTCCAACCTGAAATTGTTCGCGATTGTTATTACTCACTGATAGGGCTCACGGGTCAGAAAAGTAGTCATCATTGTGCAAACTAACACTTTGCCACGATAGGAAAGAGGACTTTAAGAGGCTAGAGGCCATCATTGCAGCCAGCATTGCCATTTCAGGAAACGGATTCAAAACAATTTGAAACCGGCTAGATGGAGTCCGTCAAATCCGATCCAGGTAATGTGCAGACCGAGAAAATAATCTACGACCGTAAATGCAAGAACAGGAAGCAGATGCAGTTGCTATGATCCATTCACGGATTTGGGACGCGGTTTCGAACTGCTTGCAATACGAAATGAACAAATTGCAAGAAAATACTATTGCAAAAAAATCTCCACAATCAGAACCGCGCTTCTTCCTCGGATCACGAAGGGGAAACTCTAGTTCGCCAAAATCAACTGCGATCAAGAAACTACGGGCTAGAAATAAATCCGCGACCCGCCTATGGCCCTGGAAAGAGGCGGCTCAACAACCGCAAGCACGCGGGCCCGAACACGCGAGGTCAGGAGCCAGCAGAAATTGGGGGTCGAGGCGAGCGCGACTCACCGGCGCAGCGGCAGAAGTGGCAGAGCGGCGCGGGCGACGACGCGGCGAGCACTCGACGGCGACGATGGGGACGACGACTCCGGTGCGGTCGCCGGAGAGGAACGCCCGCCGCGCGGCTGGGCCCGGGGAAGCGTCGAGGGGGGCCCACTGCTTGAGGAGGCAGCGGACGTTGTCCCGGAACGGGCCGCACAGCGCCCTCCCCGGGAAGTCCCGCAGCGGGTACGCCGGCGAGGGGGCGGGCGCCGGAGGAGGCGGGGGCGGGGAGGAAGAGGAGGAAGAATGCTGCGGCGGGCTGTCCTCCGCCGCGGGCGCGGTCGGCTTGGGCGGGGGCGGCGGCGGCCACGAGTCGGCGAGGCGCTTGAGCGCGCGGATGGACGGCATTGCCCCGTGCTGGCCTCTCTCTGCCGCGAGGGGTTCAGGGTTTTGGGGTCGTGCTCCTCGGCGGCAGGGGCGTTTCGGTAAATTTGTGGCGGCGTGCGCGGTATTGTTGCTCCCTGCCCCGTGTGGTCGTGTTCCAGAAATGCCGTGAAGCCGAGCGCGCTGCACTGACCGGTGGGGCCCGCTCGGGTAGCTTTCCAGCCACACCTCCGCGAGACCGTGACACTCCGGACACGTTCGCTCCCAGCCAAAAATTGTTAGCGAGTTTTAAAAGGTATTCGTAAGATTGATAAAAAATATCTGCAAATGGTCGTGAGTTCAAATAAAAATGTTCCGGCTGTTCAAAATAATGTTGACATGATTTACAAATTTGTCCGTAGAGCTAAAAAAATTGTTTGCGATTTTAAAAATTGTTTGTAAAAAGTGTTCACAACTTCAAAAAAAATCTTTGGATGGTTATAAAATATTGTAAACGAGTTTGAAAAGTGCTCGCAACATTGGAAAAAAAGTATTCACCAGTGTTCGTGAGTTCAGAGAAAATTTTCCGGACGTTCAAAATAATGTTCACGAGATTTATAGAACTTTTCGTACATCTAATAAATTGTTCGAAAGTTCATTAAAAATGTCACTATTATTATAAAAACGAGAAGGAAAACGAAAACAAAAGTTGTTCGAGAGTTAAAAATGTTCACAAGATTAAAAATAAATATTTTATCATACAATAAAAGAAAATCATATGATTGTTCCATAAACAAGAAAAAAGAGTTAAAAGAACTAAGAAGAGAAAGGAAAAGAAAAAATAGAATAAAAAGGAAACGTAATGTAATAAGAAAATAAAAATATAAAAAATAAAAATAAAACATAAGATAAAAACGTAAGACATGCGCTAAACCAAAACGACCCGAAAAAATAGAAAACCGGCCGAAACTTGCGGAACTTTTCCAAAACCGTAGCGATGGATGCTATTGGGTCAGCCCGTGGAACGAACACGCTAGGAGGGGTTCGCGTCCGCACCGTAACCGGCGCTGTAAGAGTCAAATAGGATTTACCCGTACCCTACTAGGGACATACCATGTATGTTTGATGGCGCCGCTTCCAAATTGATACATTCCTTGTTCATAGCATAGTTTTCTTTCGCTTCTTAATCATGAACTGAAAGAATGTTTTAGTTAATACATGGTTGTTTAGGAAATCGTCGTTAGTTTCAATCCTTGAAGCATGGAGAGTTATCCAATAATTTGTAAACTTTCCTATCATTTTGAAAACTTCATGTCTCTATATTTGCACTTTGCTTCTTCGATATGTTGAAAACTAGTACTTATTTAAATGAACTAGTTTTTAATTTATGATATGTTTCTATGACTCTAAAATGTTATGATCAAATTGTGTGATATCTTCTATACATTATAAACATATGATGCTACAATCATTTATACATGAAAAAACTAGGATTGAGACTGTATTTTTTTTTGTACCCAATAAATTTTTGAATGCACACACTAAAAATCCTGGTCCTGTCAGTGCCTCCGGTGACCTTTTTTTGTTTGTTTGAGGCCAGTTTGGTGCAATCCAAACAAACGAACCGAAAATTCACCAAATGGGCTGTATATAGGCCATGCGAGTATCCAAACACGACCCAAGTGTAGCGGCTCAACTGTAACTTTGTCTCGACGTAACGGCTATGTACAGATTACTGACACGCAGTCACCGGCTACGCTGTCTCCGATCGTAAACGCCCGTGCGCGCACCAACTCTACACTGCTAGAGCAAGTGGACTACTCCTGCTGACGGAGTCTGTCAGACACAGGTCGCTCTTGAATGCCGCTTCGGCGAGTTTCCACTTGACTACGCCTACGTGTGCATGCGACGACGCGACCCAAACGAAACAATCGCCTATTATCGGCGCCGCTCGATCGATCGATTTTCTCCCAGCTGTACTTAGGTAAACGGCGGGCGATGCGTAATTACGGGTCGGATCGCGGCCAGGTCCAGTCCAGATGGTCGCCAGCCAGCAAACCATTACCATACCCGAGGCTGTTTTGTTTCTTCTTTCCTTGTTCCAGACCTCCAGTGCCATCGCCGTCAAAAAGGAAGAAATTCGAAAAAAGAGAACACCAAAAGACAAGAACAAGACGAGCGGGGAAGAAAAGCGCTTTCGTTTACGACCCAAAAGCCTGGCACCGTCGCAGCCTTCGGCGAGCGTGGGCCGTCTTCGGCCCGGCCACATACTAGGTGACAACAGTGCGGGATCGTAGCCCGCCGCAGAATATCCCGCCACCCCGCGTGCATTTTTTTTTTTTTTTTTTTTTTTTTTTTTTTTTTTTTTTGAGAACCCACCCCGCGTGCATTGATGGCCCGGACGGACGCGGCACCGCGGCCAGCGTACGTACGTACGTACAGGTCATCGCAGGACGCTGACGGCGTGGGCCCTCTCCCACCGCCTCTACTCGACACGGCTGCGAGCCTGCGAGAGAGGAGAGCCGTCTAGGATGCTCTCTTCCCTTCCTTTTTCTTCTGGTTCCCTTGCCCGCTGCCCCAGACCAGAAACAGAAAACCTGTGACGCTGCGGCGCGGGCCCCACCTCCAGCTCCGCTCCAGCACACACCCGCCTTTTGGTGCGCGATTCCAGGAGGTTTCCTATCCTAGCCCTAGCCCCACGCGCCAGTCACCCTCGCGGGTCGTACGCGGTACCGAACCTGCCGTGGAGACCGGGTTCAAGCCGGGGTCACTGCCGTAATTTCGCGCACCCGGAACCCTAAATCGGCGCTCCGCGAAGGTGGGCCCCGCGCATGTGCCACGCCCCGCCCATGTGCCCGGCGCGGCGCTCGTCTCTCTCTTCAGTTAAATCTTCATCAGCAACCCGAAACTACTCCTCTCTCTCTTCCCCCTTCCGCATCTCCCTCCCCCCCCACCCAACACTACCGCAATGCAGTCTCCCACCGTGTCCACCGCGCGGCGGCGGCGGCGCGCCGGCCTCCTCCTAGCCCTATCCGTCCTCCTCGCCACCCTCGGCGCCGCGGCCGCGGCGACGGCCACGCCGGAGGACGCGGCGGCGATGCGGGCGGTGGCGGCGGCGCTGGGCGCGGACAAGGCGCTCAAGTGGAACACCCCCGACCCGTGCTCCCCCACCTCCTGGCCCGGGGTGGGCTGCGACGTCGACGGCCGCGTCACCGACATCCAGGTCGGCCGCAAGTCCCTCACGGGAACCCTGGCCCCGAGGTCCGCAACCTCACCGAGCTCACGCGCCTCGAGGTCATGGGCAACGCGCTCTCCGGCCCCATCCCTTCCCTCGCCGGCCTCGCCTCGCTCCAGTACCTCTTCCTCAACGACAACAACTTCTCCTCCATCCCGGCCGACTTCTTCAGCGGCCTCACCGCGCTCACCGCCGTCTCGCTCGACAACAACCCGCTCGACCCGTGGCCGCTCCCCGCCGGCCTCGCGGACTGCACGTCCCTCGCCAACTTCTCCGCCAACAGCGTCAACCTGACCGGGACGCTCCCGGAGTTCCTCGGCACCATGCCGGTGCTCCGGCTGTTCCACGTGGCGATGAACAAGATGTCCGGGCCCGTGCCCGGGTCCCTTGCGTCGATTCAGGATCTCTGGCTCAACAGCCAGACGGGGCGCCCGAGGTTCACCGGCTCGATTGCCTTCGTCGCCAACATGACTCAGGCCACTCAGCTGTGGCTGCACTCCAACGACTTCACCGGGCCCTTGCCGGACTTCTCCGGGCTTACCAGCCTCTATGATTTGAAGATTCGCGACAACCAGCTCACCGGGCCGGTTCCAGAAAGTCTTGTGAAGCTCAAGTCTCTCAAGATGTTGAACCTGACGAACAATCTGCTGCAGGGACCGACTCCTGCGTTTGCTACCGGGGTGGTTCAGGACCTGGATGGTCAAGATGTCTCTAAAAATAGGTTCTGCTTGCCGACTCCAGGAGCACCATGCGATCCCCGTGTGAACCTGCTGCTGGAGGTGGCAGCTGGGTTCATGTACCCTGTGAAGCTCGCGGATGGTTGGACCGGGAATAATCCATGCAGTGGCTACAGCGGCGTCGAGTGTAATAATGGGAACATCACGTCGCTGAGTTTTGTGAATAAGGGCCTTACCGGGATCATCTCACCATCTATCGGTAAGTTTGCCACACTTGAGCAGCTGATTCTTTCAAACAACAACATTACTGGCACGGTGCCGAACGAGCTTGCTGACTTGCCAGCTCTCAAGTCGATTGATCTATCCAGTAACAATCTATATGGGAAACTTCCTGCCTTTCGCAACAATGTGGTGGTAAAAATTGCTGGCAACCCGAACATTGGCAAGGATGCTCCTCCTGCCACAACACCTGGATCAGATGGTAGCAGCAACGGCACTACGCCTGCAGATGGGAGTGGTGGAAGCAATAAGGGTTCATCTTCTGCCGGTGTCATTGTTGGGTCTGTCTTTGGAGCTATTGCTGGACTAGCCCTGATTGCGGCTTTAGGATTCTATTGCTATAAGAGAAAGCAGAAGCCTTCAGGAAGGGTGCAGAGTCCACATGCTATGGTCATCCATCCCCGGCACTCAGGGTCAGATCCTGACATGGTAAAGATCACAGTTGCTAACGGAAATGCCAATGGTGGTGGAGCCACGAGCGAGAGTCAAGCAAGCAATGTCCCCCGGGATATCCATGTCGTTGAGGCTGGGAATATGGTCATTTCAATTCAGGTCCTCCGCAATGTGACCAACAACTTCAGTCAGGCTAACATCCTTGGCCGTGGTGGGTTTGGCACTGTCTACAAGGGTGAGCTTCATGATGGCACAAAAATTGCTGTTAAGCGAATGGAGTCGGGTGTTATGGGCAACAAGGGGCTAAATGAGTTCAAATCGGAGATATCTGTGCTGACCAAGGTCCGTCATCGTAACCTGGTGTCACTGCTTGGATATTGCCTTGATGGCAATGAGAGGATTCTTGTGTATGAGTACATGCCACAGGGGCCAGTGAGCCAACACCTGTTTGAATGGAAAGAACATAATCAGCAGCCATTGGAATGGAAGAAGCGGCTTAGCATTGCGCTTGATGTTGCAAGAGGTGTTGAGTACCTGCACAGCCTTGCGCAGCAAACCTTCATCCACAGAGACTTGAAACCATCAAATATACTTCTTGGTGATGACATGAAGGCAAAGGTGGCGGACTTTGGATTGGTGCGGCTTGCACCATCTGATGGGAAGTGTGTATCAGTAGAGACAAGACTTGCTGGCACTTTTGGATACCTTGCCCCCGAGTATGCAGGTGAGCATCCTATATTTATTTTGCTTAATTAACAAACACAGTATATTTGAACTATGTCATATCCAAAATAGTATCATTGAATAATTTATATTTAGACTGCCATTTCATTCTCATATAATTTTGATTAGTTTCGTTTCACAAGAGGTATTTAGGTTCTATACAAATTTGAAGACTATTGAAACGTGCTACCAAAACATATACTACCTCCGATCCATATTAGTGGGCACAACTTTGTCTAGATACACATGTATCTAGTCTAAATACTTAACTAGATACATATGAATTTAGACAAAGGTATGCCCACTAATATGGATCGGAGGAGTACTAATATTGGACAATCAATTCAGTGATCAACTCTTCTGAGTTTGTGTCCTGAGTTCAGAAGTTAACTTCCTATTTATGGTTCAAACTTCAATGTATGGTCGAATTAACTGTAATTTTATTTTCATTTTGCGGGTAACTGTTCTGCTTACAAAAGAAGAGACAAATATTAGTATATTGCAGTGTAAGAACGTGACAGTATGCTATCGTAATTGGTCTGCATATTTTATAGTATTAGTTCATTTCTACTACTTGCATTGTTTGTGTAACACTAAAGCTAACATTAACATTTTTGTGCAGTTACTGGACGAGTAACCACAAAAGCTGATGTCTTCAGCTTTGGTGTCATTTTGATGGAGCTCGTCACCGGACGCAGGGCGCTTGATGACACACAGCCTGAGGATAGCATGCACCTAGTTACATGGTTCCGGCGAATGCAGCTGAACCCAGACACTTTCCGGAAAGCAATCGACATGACTATTGACCTTGACGAGGAGACCTTTGCCAGCGTTAGCACCGTCGCACAGCTGGCTGGTCACTGCTGTGCTAGGGAACCACAGCAGAGGCCCGATATGGGTCATGCCGTCAATGTGCTCTCTACTCTTTCGGATGTGTGGAAGCCTACAGATCCAGATTCAGACGACAGTTACGGCATCGACCTGGACATGACGCTGCCTCAAGCACTGAAGAAATGGCAGGCCTTCGAAGACAGCAGCCACTTTGACGGCGCGACCTCCTCATTCCTTGCGAGCCTGGACAACACCCAGACAAGCATCCCGACGAGGCCTCCAGGGTTTGCAGATTCGTTCACCTCTGCCGACGGAAGATAATCCTGGATCGTGCGTGAAACTAGAAGCGGAACGCTCAAGATGATCCTTCTGTTCATTCCTTTAGCCTCTTCACCCCCTCCCCCTGCTTTTCATGTTCATTCATTTGGCTCTGTGCTGCCATTTAGCTGTCCTTTGATCATGTATGATGTGATCTTCACTCGAGAATTGCCTGGATGTTTGCTACTAACTGTTCTGTTCTATCTTAAAGTAGAAGATTGTTAGGGTTTGTTGGCTTGTACTCAACATTGATCTGCTCCATGATTAAATTGATCCCTGTTATCTCCACTGTTCAGCTGTCGTCGTTGTTACTTTAAATTTTCTGTCATGGACTTTCATGAGCCTTTCAGGCTGCCTGCATGATTAGGTTTTGCTGATCAGGCCTATCGTCCGCCTCTAATCACGGAACGGATAGATGCTACACGCTGTCATTTGTGTTGCCAGCTTGGAGAACTTGGAAGCATCCCAGTATAAATTAAAACTGGCAGGTATGATGGTTGAAGCGGGTCAGGTGCAGCTTGGACAACGCCGGCTGAGTGAGCATCCCAGTGCTTCAGTTGGTAGTAGCTCCAGATTTGAGATCGTGCGACGCGGCAAAGCACAACTCATGCTGGTTGCTGCTGACTGACTGACCTGCCTCGCCTGCGACATGAGTCCTGACAGCGATGGCGCCGCTAAACTAATCCCTACAACTAAGATGAGGACAAAGAGGCGGAATGATCAGCTGATGCGACTCCAGTCTCGTTCATACTGAATACTAATAATGCGATCCAGTTCTGTTGATCGTGACACGAGTGTCTGTGTAATTGTGCATGCATATGGCCCGTGTTCTGTCTGATTTGATGAACTGGGTGCTGATATTCTTCGCTCGCGACGGTGCTGTCCAGTTCATGTACAGTTCGCCGTCAGGCTGGACGGAACCGAACCTTATCTTTGCGAATCGCATCGTCTTCTCCTAGTCATAACCATCCAGTCCATGTCAACCTCAGCATCTCCATCTCCAGGGTGGCGAGCTGCGGCGGCGGGTTCCCAAAATTGTGGTCACTGGGCGGCGGCGCCCATAATTGGAGTCTTGGAGATATCTTCACACCAGCCGGCTGCGTCAATCGCCATCGATCGGCTTATGTGCTGGCTGGTGCTGTTAAACGAAAATGGAGGGAAAAGATGAGAAAATTCTGTGATCTTCGCGCGGGTAGCTCAGCTGCTCCACTTGGGACGTACGCCTGTGATTGACTGACTGGTGACCGAGGGAGTCGCTGGTCGGGGCCGTGGTGGTGGTGGCAGGGCACCCTTGTCGTGTGGGAAAGTTTCCCGGCTCCTCCTCACCTCACCGGCCGCGGCCGGGGACCATTAGTTGGTGCCACGAGGAAATGCCGTTTTCCCGGCGGGGTGGTTGTTCGTTTGCTGTTCATGTTTGTGGGCGACACCAACGGGCGCCACGGTTGGTTGCAGCAAGAATGGCTACACGGGATGAGCTCTGCAGCCAATTTCGTAGAGATTTCGCGTTTTAAACACAGAGGATCTCCGTTGCCATGTGGCACTGGACAGTTGTAATGGATCTTGCTTTGCTGGTGGTTGTTCGGTCGAGCTAAATATGTCCAGGAGAAGGCGGAAGGCACAGCACGAAAGTGGATGTGGATGGCGACGGCGAGGGGAGGGAGGGAGGGAGGATGGGCAGGAACAAGAACAGCTCACGAGGCAAGCAGGCAGGCAGGCGGGCAAATGAAGCAAGCCACCTGTGGCTGTGGGGTGTGTTGTTTGTTGCTCGTGGGGGCGAGAGACCGAACGACCGGTGCCAATTTATGTTGTCGTCTCTCCTTGCGTGTGGACCGCGCCCCGAGAGCCCGAGCCGGGGGAAAATAACGCAAAAGGGCCGAGCACCAATTCGTTCACGCATCGTCTACCTTCGTCCTTGCCGTGTCAAGTGGTGAAGTATTTTGCTGCTGCTTCTACACTGCCCTACTGGCCTTCTGTTTTTTTTTTTTTTTTGGTGAACGCAGCAGCGCTGCTTTCGTTCATTAAGATAGGAGAAAAAACCCAGGCAAGGCTGGGCAAATACAAAACAAAATGAACGGAAAGGGAAAAAAAGAGGGAGACTAGACAAAGAAACTAAGTTACATGGCCACAGAGCCAACGTACGTCAGGTATACGAGCAAAACTCCAGCTCCTTACATCGTCCAGAATTTGGTCACAGATTTATTGCGCAGTGCTTTAATTTGGCCAAGAAAATGCGAGCATTTCTCTTCTTCCAGAGGGCGCCACCAAACCAGCATGAGTAGGGCAATCAGATCCTTATTCCATTTGCTGCTCTAGGAGACCTATTTGTTTGATTTTGTCGGGACAGACATAACCAAGACCCAACGGCATACTGCCAACGGATAAATAGTTTGGGAGTTGTCCGTCTCACCTCATTTTGATCCCAAATTCAGTCTGAATTTGTCCACCTCCCGTGTCCGTCCGGTCTGGCCCGTCAGTTAGCCGAAGTGCATGCGCGGGGACGTAGCAGCGGATGGGCCAGCCCGTTGCGGCGACGGGGGTGTGCGGCAACAGGCTCCCACGCCGTATAGGGCGGCAAATAGAATTTTCACATTTTTAGGGAATAGGTTAGCAATCGTTAGGGCTGCTTGTTATGACCCTGGCCCGGTAAAACTACTGGGTCTATATTTTGCATAGACTACAGGTGCTTTCGGGTCCTTTAGATAGTTACAGCCCAGTCGCGGACGATTAATATCGTCGATATGAGCGTTCGGTACCAGTGCTCCTGTTGTAAAGATATATTTTTCTTAATAAATTTATTATAACACGAAAAATTCTCAAAACAATCACGTGTTCATATTTGAATGTTCATTATCATAGGAAAAGTTTCAAAAATAATGTTGATATATGCAGGCTGTACAAAAATAACAAGTGTCAGGGGTCAACAAAGCAAATTGAAAAACGTAGAAACATGCTCAGATTTTTAATTTTTCACACGTGAATTTCTTGTGCAAATTTATCAGCTAAACAAACATGTAGACCACTGCGTGTGTGATTGTTTCGTGACTTTTTGACAAAAGTTTTTTTTCTTCTTTGAATCAAGAGCACCGGTGCCCGAGATCCAAAATGAATTTTCGCGTTCTTCGGGATTACTTGCTTCCCTCGCAGTGCAAAGCCATCACATCACAGTATCACACATATACAGCGGGAGATGCCTTGCTTAAACACACCTCGCAGATATACCAAACCCAAGGCCGCCGCCCAGGTGTAACCTCCGATTCCCCGACGGCGGTCGGGGCCGTTAAAAACCCAGCCCCGCCGCGCCCATGCAGAATAAGGCAAGCCTATTCCGTCATCCATCTCGCCGGCGATCAGAGCTAAGCTTAAGGTAGCTAGCTAGCAGCGGCCATGGCGATCGGCGGGGGCGTAATCGGGGGCCACCAGCGCCACCACTCCGTCGTGGCCTCGCGCGTGGCCATGTTCGCGCACCTGCTCTTCCTCGTCACCGCCGTCCTCGTGCTCGTCTGGCTCCTGCGCTTCCGCGGCGGCATCAACATACAGTCTGACGATCCCGACCAGATCTTCAACGTACGTACCGATCAACGCATATGCGCAGTTTCTTGATCTCTCTGTTCCCATGTTCACCAAAACTATATAAAAGGCTAGTAATTTTGTTTACAGAAACAGCTTTCTAGATACTGAAAGCTTCATTGGTCTCATTTTTGTACAGAAATAGCTGTGTTAAACAGAATGCCCCTTTTGCGCCTTTGATGCTGATTTCTACTCTCTGTAAAATGCAGGTTCATCCCTTCGTCATGTCCTGGGGTTTCATTCTTCTCATCGGGGAAGGTACATAGGATGACCAATGCAAATTACCCTGAATTATTTCTTTGAGATGGAAACTACCCTGAATTATCAACGTCTTACCAACTCCCGAACACTGTAAACTTTGCCTTTCGGTGGGAATCTTACCTGACGTTTAGTGGAGATATATGAGTGTGCACTTTGGCAAAATGTCGCGATAGAACACCTTTAATTGCTAAAAGCACCTGAGGATGTATTAGTAGTAGCTAGTATCTGTTGACATGCGAATAATTCAAATGCTTTTTTAGCGAGAAAGAGAAGTTGTCAGTGTGTCACCACTACCTTCTAGGCCAGATTGGTACATAGTAGGGCTTTGTAGATGTTTGGTGCCTGCAAAAGCACTGGACCAGCCTCATCCTGAAGTTCCAATCAGTGTATTATTGGGTGGGCGTCCATAACAAAGGTCGCCTCGGATGTTGCCGATAATGACCAGTTTGCATTGCTACGTTTTCCTGCCAAGTTCATCCTTGCAAATTACAACGAGCGCGAAGGATTCAGTTTATATCCTACAAAATTACAGCGGGACGTATGTTTGATGTCTGAAACTAAAGTGCGATTCAGATAATAATCTGTGAAATTAACATGTAAAATCTGACCATTTTGCAGCCATACTGGTGTACACGACGGTGCCGATGAACCACCGGGCGCAGAAGATGGTGCACATGTTTGTTCACATGGTGGCCTTCATCCTGGGCGTCTTCGGCATCTACGCGGCGTTCAAGTTCCACAACGTGGCCGTGGCGCCGGACCTGGTCAGCCTCCACTCGTGGATCGGCATCAGCGCCATCTCCCTCTTCGCCCTGCAGTGGCTCATCGGCTTCGCCGTGTTCTGGATGCCCGGCACGCACGAGCGCACCCGCGCCGCCGCGGCGCCCATGCACGTCGCCGGAGGGCTGGCCATCTTCCTCCTGGCCGTGTGCGCCGCGCAGACGGGGCTCGTCCAGAAGAGCGCCAGCGCCACGCCCGGCGGTACCGAGGCCAACCTCATCAACGTCACCGGCGTCTTCATCCTCCTCTACGGGGCCACCGTCGCGGCCACCGTCGTGCTGCGCATGGCTGCGCGGCACGGGTAGGTAGCTCTTGGTCGATCGATCACCGGCCGCCGGCCGATTGGGTCTGTACATTTGTTTGATTGAGTGATACGCCTGGTATGCAAAAGCAAGTTTGGGTGGTTTTGCGTCGTGTGTATACGCTATGTCGTGGACCTTTTCTCCAATATAGTACTACTCCCTCTGTTCCAAATTACTTGTCATCCATTTGCTTAAAAGTGGATGTATCTATACTTGTAACATGACTAGATACATCCACTTTTTGGCAAATGGATGACAAGTAATTTGAAACGGAGGGAGTACTTCCGAGTGATTCCTGCACAGAGCTTCCAAAAGAAGCTTTGGATTTGTCATTTGTTGTCACCTTTGCTTGCGACCGGTCACGACTTCCGATAATAGCAGTTTAAAAAAAATTAAACTGCTTCTATCGGAACCGGTATAACAAACGGTACAGTGTTTACGAGGCTTAGGTGTCAAAGAATATCCAACAGAACCAAAAAAAAGTGCATCATATTTCTTTTTTTAGATAAAGGGATTTTATTACTTAAGAGTTTTAAGCATTACACCCAGCCTCTGCATAGCTAGGATGCACACAGCCACCAGTTCACCAGTAACCAATTCAGAACAAAAAGTAAAAAGGCGAATTACATATCATAATGAGAAATTGTAATCCGCCTAAGAAGCTGGTAGGTCTATCCGGAGTCTATGTTGCCATCCATGCCGGGAGAATAACTCCCTGGCCGCAGCCTCCAGCCTCGACGCCACCTCCAAAAATAAGTCTCGGTGTCCACACGCTGCAGGGCCGACCATGCACGTAGCGTAGCTGTACACCGATAGATAACCTGCATAACAGAAGCATTTTTATCGTTAAAAACCTTGTCATTTCTACATAGCCACAGCGACCAAATAATGGCAATCGCGCCCATCCTACAGAAGAGTTTAAACCTAGGATCCACGCCATTTAACCAGTTGCCAAAAATGTTTGCAACAGTACGCGGTGGATGTAAGGTAGAACCTATCTGGATGGCTGACCATATAGACCTGGCGAATTCGCACTGGAAGAATAAGTGTTTAATGGTCTCGTCATGTTGACAGAAAACACACTTTTTACTTCCGTGCCAATTACGCTTGGCAAGGTTGTCTTTTGTAAGAATTACACCCGACGAAGATACCACGCAAACACTTTAGTTTTAAGCGGGATCTTCATCTTCCAAATTTTGTTATTATCCTTAATATCGACTGGCACTTCGGGTAGAATTAATGCTCTATACATAGAATCAACCGAGAATTTGCCATTCTTCGTAAGATTCCATTGAAATTTATCTGGACCTTCCGACAATTGGACTGAATCCAATCGGATGAGCAAGGCATTCCAGGATGCTTGTCTCGTTCCAAGTAAACTTCTTCTGAACGAAACATCTGGTGGGGAGGTACCCAACACCTTCGCGATCGTGTCGCTTTTGTTTCGTACAATAGTGTACAGAGCCGGATATTGTTCTCTAAGGGTAGAATGGCCTAGCCATTTATCCTCCCAGAAACGAATTTCCGATCCATCCCTAATTGAGAAAGATCCATGTTGGAAAAAAAACTTCTTTGTAGCCATGAGGCCAGCCCAGAAGTGTGAATCGCCAGGTTTCCAAAAACCTGAGAAACAGCTTGATCTCCCACATACTTTCTCCTAAGGAGGGTTTGCCAAACTCCATCTTCCGATAGAAGTTTGAAGAGCCATTTACCTAGCAAGGCTCTATTCTTGACCTCAAGGTCATGAATTCCGAGCCCTCCTTGGTCTTTAGGGCAACAAACCACACTCCATTTAGTCAGACGATATTTTTTCTTCTCACAATCCCCTTGCCAAAAGAATCTAGACCGGAAATAATCCAATCTTTTTAAGACTCCTTTGGGCAATTGGAAGAATGAAATCATGTACAGTACCATGTTTGTTAGTACCGAGTTTATGAGAACCAATCTTCCACCCAGGGATAAGAGTTTGCCTTTCCAGCTATTTAAGCGTAATTGAAGTCTTTCCTCCACCTTTTTCCATTCAGCATTTGTAAGTTTCCGATAATGAATCGGAATACCCAAATAGTTGATAGGAAATTGACCTTGCTCACAGCCAAAAAGTTCAGCATACAAGGCGGCGTTTTCTCGAGCCTCGCCAAAGCAAAACAATTCACTTTTATGGAAATTTATCTTAAGACCCGAAAGTTGCTCGAATGCTGACAAGATCAGCTTAAGGTTACGAGCTTTTTCGATGTCATGTTCCATAAAAAAATTGTATCGTCAGCATATTGAAGAATCGATAAACCACCATCACAAGATGTGGAATCACTCCTTCAATTTGACCCTCAGATTTAGCGCGTTCGATCAAGATAGCCAACATATCAGCCACTATATTAAATAGTATTGGCGATAACGGGTCACCCTGTCTGAGGCCTTTTTTCGTTTGAAAGTATTTGCCAGTGTCATCATTGACCTTAATGGCTACACTTCCTCCGAAACAAAGCTATTTATTAACGCGCACCACTCAGTAGAAAAACCTTTCATTCTGAGGGTCTGCTGAAGGAAAGACCATTTGACTTTATCATAAGCTTTCTCAAAGTCAATTTTAAGAATTACCCCATTCAGCTTTTTCCTATGTAGCTCGTGAACTGTTTCATGTAGGATCGCAACTCCATCAAGGATGTTGCGGCCTTGCATAAAAGCCGTCTGAGACGGACGAACCACATGATCTGCCACACTGTTCAGTCGAATCGTAGCCACTTTGGTGAATATTTTAAAACTAACGTTAAGAAGGCATATAGGTCTAAATTGTTGAATCCTTTCTGCCTCGTTAACCTTAGGTAATAAAATTATCTCACCAAAATTGAGACGAAACAACTCTAGCTGTCCATTGTGAAGACAGGCGAACAGTTGAAGTAAATCAGACTTGATAACATCCCAAAAGTTCTGGTAGAACTCAGCCGGGAAACCATCAGGTCCAGGTGCTGTATTATGTTTCATTTGGAAAACCGCCATCCTCACTTCCTCCTCTGAGTAGAGTTTAGTAAGTAGACTATTTTCCGCATCTGAAACCTGGGGGATATCCTCTGTTCGAGACTCATCCAAAGTGAAATTTCCTTCCTCTGGAGCACCGAACAGGCCTTTATAGTAATTTGTAATGTACGACTTTAGTTGTTCATGGCCCTCAATCGTTCCCTCATCCTGGACTAGAGAATGAATGCGCTTTTTCCTGTGTCTGCCATTGGCAATACTATGGAAATAGCGAGTATTCGAATCCCCTTCTAGGATGAATTGGGCTTTAGAACGTTGATACCATTTTAACTCCTCCTCGCAGTAGCTTCGCTATCTGTGCATTGGATTGGCTCTTTAGCTCAATCTCTTGCGCGGATAGTAACCGAACTTCTGCTAATGCTTCTAGAGCATCAATTATCGAGGAAAGTCGTTCCTTCTCTTTTTTAAGTAAACCAGAAGTATGACGAGCCCAGCCAACGAGGTGCGTGCGTAAAGCACGTATCTTGTTGTTCCACCGCTGGATAGGCGTATCACCCGCAACTGGTCTTTCCCAAATTCTTTTAACCATCTCATGGAAACCCTCGCGGTGCAGCCACCCAAGCTCAAACTTGAACCGTGGCTTACACTGTGGTCTGGGTATTCCAGTGGTCAAAAGAATGGGAGCATGGTCTGACAATCCCTCAATACGTTCTAGAGCCCGTACCGACACCAGTGGGAACCTAGATTCCCAATCAGTATCCATCAGTACACGGTCTAGTTTCTCGTATGTGGGTTCAGGGAGAGAATTAGCCCAAGTGAACTGTCTCCCCACCATTGTTATCTCTCTTAAGTTCAAGCTGTCGATGACTGCATTGAACAAAAGAGGCCAACGGTTGTCAAACCGACCTTTACTTTTCTCAAACGGAAAACGTAGCATATTGAAATCCCCACCAATGATAACAGGGTGTGGGTTATCTTTTGCCAAGTTTACCATTTCACAGAGAAAAGCAGTCTTAGCCGCTTCCTGAGCCGGCCCATACACGGCAACAAGACTCCAAATGAAATTATCGGATTTATTACGGATGTGCATTTTAATATGAAAATCACCATCCGTAACATCCAACACTTCCATGGTATCAGTCCTGATGCCTAGTAGAATGCCGCCGGAACGGCCATGAGGGGGACGCGAGTACCAATCAAACTCTATACCGCCCGAAAGTCGGTTCAATAGAGATTGCGAAAACTCACGTCTACCCGTCTCAGAAATAGCTAAGAAATCCAAATTATGGTCCCGAACACAACCAGCAAAGTGCAAATATTTAGCCAAGTCACCAAGACCTCTGCTATTTGCAAACATGCCATTCATTGGGAAACCGTGGGGGATTTGGATAACTTGGCCCGTTTCCGAGACTTGTTGGTGGTAGATTTAGATTTCCGACCGGCTGCTTTTAACTCATACAATGAGCTCAAACCGTCGTCATCCAAACCACCCTCCAACACTTCACCAATTAGATGAGAAAGAAGCTGACCATCTGATGTGGCATTCGCTTCTTCTTCATCCAAATAGGTGGCTGTCAACTTAGTCGAAGCTTTAGGAATAACCGTTAGACGGTCAAATTCCATATGCCTCAAGACATTAGTTGAAACCTCTACTTGTTTCTTACTACTACCAAGATTAAAACCTACACTATTAAGCTTGGACTGAATCGAAATAGGAGAAAACGAAAGAAAAGACTTTGATTTCAATTCCGTACCTAGAGAGTCCAAGTTGAGAGCCGCTTTACGACGCATAGCCTTCTTCAACGAGTCCTCGTCCGTCATGGATGACCCATCCGCCGCCACCCCAAACCTCTCACTACGACGGATCGGAGTGACTCCATCGGTAAAGACCGTCGTAGTGGGTGGCGGTGTCCACGGCGAGACAGAACCCGTCTCCGTAGGCATGGTCGCAGAAGAAGCAGAAGCATGGGTCGGCAAGGTTGGAGTAGCAGCCGACCCCGCCACTACAGCAGCCTCCAACGAAGCAGTACTCGTCGGGTGGGTCGGAGTCGGAATCAAGACCCCACCCACCTAGCTGTGTCAGAATCGAGACTTACCCGGGGGGTTGAGCTGATGAAGAAACCCCCTCCAGGTCCAGCCCAGAGGAGAGCCGGCCCCATGGGCCAGCCCGCCAGCTGCTCCCAGCCCATCAGAAGCGCCAGCTGCGAGCGCAGCCTGGTCAGGGACCGAACTGGGCCGGCCCGGCGCCTCCAGCGAAGCCTCCAGCGCCGAGAACTGCAGCTGCCCAGCTGGGCCGTAACCTGTCGCCGCCGCGCATGGAGGCTCTGGTTGCCGCTCCTCAGGCCCAGCAGGGTCCCCAAAGACAACGCCAAGCAAGGCGACCCCTCCTGCTGGACCGAAGCAGCAAGAACACCTGCCGCTGCACCCTCGACCCTCAACAGACCCGGTGAGACACGTCTTATCCTCGATACAATCTCAATCCCGCGAGGGGTTTGCGGATGAGGATTATAAGGGGTAATAACCATGGAAGTCCTCTGAGTAGTTGGCTGCGAAGAGGACCCAGCTTTTTCAAGATTGGATACACCCGAGATTTGGTTCCCATCCACATCCATGCCCGTGTCAAAGTAGCGACGAACCCGCTCCCAGTACACCTTGTAGCGACGATGGAGATGGGCCCAAGGACCAGGACGGTCACGCTCGTCCGCATGATCATGAACCCCAGCACGCATGATGGCCACGCTCCCGGCGCCATGAGCCAGAACGGATGACCCGACCCCCTGTGCATGGACCTGCTGCTGTTGGAGAGGGGCCGGAGCATGGAGCTGCTGATGCTGGGGAGGAACCGGAGCGACGGGGTGAGCGGCGGGCGGCCGCGACGCTCCACCCTGCTGCTGGCGAGGAAGAGCCGCCATGGGGCGAGCAGGCGTCGCCGTGACGGCGGCAAAGGACCTCACCCACCGGTGAACCGGCGGCGAGATGCAGGCAGGCGATGACGAACTTGGCGAGGTGAAGGAGCGATGGTGGCTTTGCTTTTGATCGATCGGTCCGTGTCGAACCGCAGAGGAACTAGGGCATGGCCTGCATGGGCGGTGGAGATATGCCCAAGGGCTTGGACGGACACGATCAACCACCTGACACCGCGGCCCCACCCGCATGGAGTTCGAAATCAGCCCCGCCTCCCGCTCCGTGATCGACGGATCGGCCGGTGTCGACGAACTCGAAGCAGCTGCCACCGGCGACGGTGTTCCCGACGAGGACGGGCCGTCCCGCGCTGCCACTGCCCTGTCGATGAAGACCCCTAGAACTGGTGGTGGCGAGATCCGGCGAGGAGGGAGAGGGCCGCGCCATGGCCCCATACGCGGCGGTGCCCGGGCTAGGCGAAGCCCAGACGACGACGAGCTCGAGCCTCGGCTCACCGGCGGCGGCGAATCCACCTGCAGACCATCGCGATCCTCCCTGCACGCATGAACAACCTCGTCACACTCACCTGTACCCGACGTAGCACCCCGTTCCCAGACGCGACACGATGGCGACGGGAATCCCGCGTCCGTCCAGAACGCAGCGATGCGCTCCGCATCCGATTGAGCCGGACGGCAGACCGGCGGCGAGCGTCTTTGCGGCGGCCCCTCCTCGCTCAGCGCGTCCAACGCGACGCTCACGGCGACGTGCTTTGAATCCCCGCCGCTTTCCTCCAACGACGTTACCTCCGCCCCGGCGTCCATCTCCGGCACAGACGGCACGGCGACAAGCTCTCCCAGGCACGCGAACCTTGACCCCGAAGAACGACAGCCCCATGCCGCCGGCGCCAGGGTCAAACCAATAGCACAGTTAAAACGCGAATAAAATAAATGTTTCATGCAAGGACAAATAGAAAGAAACCGAGTAGCGACCGAGCCGCTGTGTCATCATCGCCTTCCATGCCAATTGTCCCGGCACCACCATCACCACCGAAGTCACCACCACCGCCATAACCACCAACATCGAAGCTACCACCAACACGGAAGTCGTCACCGAAGGCACCCACCCATGAAGCCTTCATGAATCCTCCCATGCATCGTCTTCGATGCCTTTACTTGATCTAGTGTGTATTTGAAGTATGCCTTCCCTTGCCATCATGACCGATATGATTCAGGAAAATGAGTGTTTGATCTTGCTTGTCTTACTTGTTTTTCAACATCCTCTCATCAATGGAAATTCATGCTCCATTATGAATCCATGATCGTACATAGCCGCCCTACACTACTCGGAGGCAATTCAGCGCTCCTTCATTTCCATGAGCCTCATCAACTTTATAGCCTTCTCTTCTCGGCGGCAAATGTCTTTCTTGTTGAGACCAAATTGTCAAGTGACTCCTTTTGCAGAAGATCTTCTTCTTTCTTCAACTTCTCAGTCTCCGCCTTCTTCCCATTCGGCTTATTCTTTTAGGGTAGAGTGCTGACTCTCATGACATCAACATCATCACTATAATCAGAGTCGATGGGGGGGGGGGGGGGGCTAGAGTTGCTCTGCTTCATCGGTTCCTCCTCATTTCCAACAAGGGTACAAAAATATGGCCTTCCCAACATGTCACTCTTACGCTCTTATAAAACTCTTGATAAATATTAAGCTACAACAATGTGGAGATGCTCTTACTGCCACTGGAAGGCTTCATTTTTTCCTTTACATGAATCCCTATATCGACATGGCCCGGTGTGAAATCGGAGGGATGTGTTCATCATGCACTCTCTGGCGTCTAATCCGCCACAAGTACCGGCATGAAATCTAAATGATCTCCTGTAAAAAAGGAGATGATTTTCTCCTACCAAGCTATCTCTTTCAATCATTTTTTTTTGCGAAACACGGTACAAACGCAGACGCTCACATACACGTGCACACACTCACCCCTATGAACGCACGCACACCTTACCCCTATGAGCATCTCCAAAAGACTGAGCCGGCGGTCGGGTCTTGATATTGACGAAGTCATCATAGGCGTTTCGCTGTCGACGAGAACGCTGCCTACCACTGAACAATATTCCTTCCAAATGAGAAACACCAGTGTCAAACCTGGGGTTTAAAATCTGATGGGCTGGGGTACAACCACACTCTTAACCATCATACCACAGGCAGTTTCTCGCATTTGTATTTTATGTTGACACAACTCGAATTTTAAAACTAGCAAGCCTGATGGATCAACGGGTATCCATAATCCTTACTTTGGTCGGAAGTTTTAATTTCACATAATTTCCAAACCAAATTGTGTTTCCATGACTAATACTCCCTTCGTTCCTAAATATAAGATGTTTTAGGTTTTGTCTACATACACATGTATCTAAATGTATGTGAACATGTTTTAATGTGTATATACACTCATTTGGATTTGCACCTAGCCAACATGTGAGTTAGGTAGAACATCCTATATTGTGGAACGAAGGGAGTATGTTTTAGTTAAGGAGGAGAGAGTTTGAGAGAATGATCTACAATTTAATTGATGCACACGTAGGAGTTATTATACATTGTACATTACACGAATGGAATACACGTTGTAGTGCTCGACACACTTAGTCAGGTAGTTGAGCAATAGTGTTCGTGTATGTAGGTAGGGCTGGACTCAAAACTTGAAACTTCCGAGCTAAACAAGTAGCACATGGCTCGGCTCAACCTTGGTGTCTAATGATCCGATACGAGTTTTAGATTTAAATTTGTTTGTTTACCAAGCTAAATAAGCCGAGTTTACAAGTTACTCGTTTAGCTCGTTAAACTCGTTCAATTACAAAGCCTGAACTTTTTCATATATTAGTACCAAACTTACAATATGTTTTCCACCAATAATGTTGTTGAGCTGCTATCTTTTAGCATTAATCTATCGTCTAAATAGAGATGTAGAATTTTAAGAGGTTTATCCATGTTCTTGTTAGGAATCAACAAGATATTTACTAACTTGGGAGTTAAACAAGGTACTCACGAGCTTACCGAGTTGAGCCGAGTTTCCGATCTAAACTCGGTTGTGTTAATGAGCCGGCCAAGCTAACTCGTTGTTTTAACAATCTTGAACAAGTCGAACCGATCTAACTTGGGTTGGCTCGATTCTAGCCCTATGTGTGGAACATGTACACCTTAGTTATCTCTTTTGACAATTTTGATTGCGATGAAAATACTGATATTTGGCTGTGTTCTAGAGACTAGAGGCACTGGAGTTGAAAAGCGTCCACATGGGATGGGTGAAGGCGACATGCCTAGACTTCACCAATATGTACCAATGGTACACGATGTTGCTCATGATGATACATAACATCCAACAATAAACTGTACCACATCTGACGTCGACAAGGATAATTCCAAAAGTTATATCCTAGTTATTGGCAACGAGATTGGTACATTAACCATAATTCCTACCTGAAGAAGAAGCTATTCCGAGCAACATTAAATACCAGGATAATAGGAGAAAAGTAGGGAAGGTTTGGTACTCATTGGCCTTTTTTGTTCAATGTGGTCATTGACAGCTTGTACTTGAGAGGCACATCTGACGGGAGACAGTTTACTTGGGCAAACAATCTCCCTGAGCCGACATGCGAGAAGTTGGATCGTGTACTGATGGATTCCGATTATACGTGCTTTAGATCGTATTGAGGCTTTCTCAGACCATGCCCCCATCCATTTGTCAACTAGAACATTGACGTTTCCAGCTCAGCCTCAATTTAAGTTCGAATTGGGATGGCTGTTGCGTGATGGGTTTGATGATCTGGTTAAAAGTTTTGCTCACAGCCAGTGGTTGGTGATACCCTCCTACAAAAATTATGTAGGTTATTTGATTATTCTGGATTCTAAAAATTCTGTAGGTTATTTGATTATTCTGGATGCAAGTATAGAAAAAAGGCTAATCTATACCCATGCACCAATTTATATGTATAAAGATGTATTAATCGTGTTAGTGCAACAACCACTTTCAAAAGAGCATGAATCTATTCCTAGGCGCCACTTTATGTGCAGAAGCAATGACAATTTTAGTTTCAGCCATCCAGATAGTAAAAGACGGTCACATGTGGATTTTGTTCGCCAACACGTATCATAGTGTTCTAGAAGTAGTAGCCATAAAGTATGTCCCTCTTTGTTTGTATGTAAATTTATATTTCCTGATCATTTATAATGTGTTAGGACAAACTGCAAAACTGTATCCCATGTGCTTTGTGTCAGCCCACAACTCATTTTTGTGCCATTAACTGTCTTGCATCAAAGCTCGTTATGTTGACGGATAAGCCAATCCCTACATCGGAAATACCTCCAGATTAAAGTGATCCACATAATCAGACTCATATTCATGAACAAAGGTTTAATGTAAGATTCCTTCATTTAGTTCAGCTTTAGTTTTAGTCAGCCTTTGATATTGCAAACAGCTTGCGGTGACCCAGCATACCACTGCATGTTGTAGTACGCAAGTCGTTGACATAACACCTACAGAACACCGTTCCGCAAATATTACATCCCTCAGAGTGGTACAACAGAAACATTGCGGGTCCAAATATCATACAACCATTTATTACAAAACAAAGTGGTCCAAACGTGGAGATGATCCCAACATGAGGTCACCCCATACTTAAAGTTTTACAACAACGAACAAGAAGCAAATTAGTGCATACACGGGAACTCAACAGCTTATAGTATAAGTTCCAGCTGCTCGATTCGACCGTGTTTATGTAATGGTTACTAGTCCAAGCTACTCTACTCGGACTCCTCCTCGTTGCCGGCTCCATAGCGGATAATGTAATCCACTCCTTCTATTCCACCTGAAAGGTCGGGTTCTTCATAGTAGATGTCCTCCTGGCCTCCTATGAGATTCAGCGTTGTGTCGTCCAGCTCTTCACAGTCTAAGCAGAAGGTCAAAAGGGAAGGAATGAGTAACCAGCGTTACTCAACAAGTTCACTGTATATGGTGGAAAGTTTTATGCACTATCTACAGCTTTAGACTCTAAAGAGTCTCAAGCTAATGCAAAGTGTTTTGTAAACATTTCTTCAAGAGGTTTTTTTTTTCTGAAAACTATGCCCGTCATCCATTCACATGTGCTAGGGCCTTGAGGAGCCTCCTTTCCTGCAGCGTTCGTCGTTCCTTCCTGGAACGGGGAGTAACATGTCACATTTTTACACTCTGCAGAGGTGCGTTGCTTTACCCATAAGAGATCAAGACCTTGTTGCACAACCAGGCATACGTTCCTGTCCACACTCTCTTTGGTGTGGGGCCCGGCTGTTGATCCAAACCATTCACTGTGCTTCTCCACCACCCCACATGCCCACCCAATTCATGCATAGCAGAATCACCCCTGATACACTACCCCTCACGATAGGTACCTAGGCATCCCCTTGCAGACCATCATAGGCACCAGAGTCCGTGGGCATTAAGGGGTCCCACCCATGTGCATGTAGTCCCGCAAGACCTACAGCGTACGGCTCTGGCTGCCCGTTGACATGTGAACGGAAGAAGGTCACAGATGATTTTCCCGTCCCATTCCAAGTCTTATGGTTAACGCGTAATATACGGCGCAAGAACACTGACGGCATTGGTGATTAAGTCCTAGATAATACTTTCCCATGCAAATGGAACCTCCACCAACCACATCATTCCATGGTTCCATCTGCCAACCATAATAGGATATCCACACTTAAGTAGACAACCAAATAGTCATATTATTGTGAAGATAGGGTTTTATGCTTTTTCCTTCGAGTAGAGATGATAGTATATAAGGATTTTTGCAAATAGTTTCTTAACAAATACTTCAACGGAAATGAGCAAGTAATGAACTTGCCTTGAGACTGAAAGGTAGTGGAGTCTGATGTCGGGCGTGGCTCTTGACTTCCTTGCTCTATAAATACCATCATTGTCTGGTAAGGACAATGTTTAAAGAGGCAAATGATGCTATTATGCATAAAAATGATATGCATTAAGTTTCTTTAGTGTGCCTTAGCAATCTAAGAGAATTATAAAATTTGGAGATTTTTTTAATAATATTTGTCTTTTTGAATTATATAAAGACCTTAAAAGAAATTCTTTATTTAATAAATAATAGTCCATTATTTGTTTTAAAAATAGAAAAATTTGTGTTAATAAGTGATAAACACAAATGGGTAGATTTTTACCTTTTTATTTGATGTGATTTGAAATTTACAAATTTGCAAAGGTTATATTTCAAAATATTAACCAATTTTGGAAATACCATATTTTTAATGAATTTTAATTTATGGTTTAATTTATTGTAACATTAAAAATATATTTTAGATGGATTATCTATTTTGTAATTTAAATTTGTATTTAGTTTTGAATTAATGTGTTATCTCAATTTTTCATTTAAATTTATTTGGTAAATTACCATTTTACCCTTGGTTCGAGTGGGTTGAACCCAACCCAAAGCCAGGGTCTGGCTCGACCCAGTCATTACGACCGAGCCACCCGTGCTCACTCTCTCTTCTCCTCCCCAACCCCGTGCTCTTCTCTCACCTTGCTCTCTATGTCGCCGCCGCCGTCGCCGTATGATTCCGACCAACTCCGGCAAGCTCCGCCGCCGTGCTGCGGTGCAATCGGCGCGCCCCGCCGTCCTCTCCAATCCTACCCCGGCGATTTACTCCTCCTAGCCTGATGCGGCTGCTCTCGACCCAAACCCGTACTAGGGTTTCGGTGTCCTTGCCGTGCTCGAGGTGCTCTGGTGTCCTGCCATGGCTCGGTGCAGGGTTCACCCCTGTGCCGCCGTGGTGGTGATGGTGAAGAACGCGTCCCCGTGGTCCCTTCTCCTCTGGCCACACGGGCACTGCCCCGTCGCCGTGGAGCTATGGCCATGGGCGTCAGGTTTACTCCTCTCCATTCTCTTCTCTCCACCCCAGGCCAAAGGCCTTGCTCTGTGATGATCAGCAATTGAGATACTAGGGTTTTCTGCCCCCTGTAGGTGTTGTGGCCGTGTTGGTCTCTGTTGTTACGGTTGATGGTGCTGTCCAATTGGTTATTCTGAACCCGAGGTTCAGAAATATGCCTCTGAATATTTAGTTCTTCTGATTTGTGCTCAATTGGTGCCCTGTGCTAGTGTAACCTAGTTTCTTGAGCTAATTTATTTAGCTTAGCTTGCTGTGAAGCCTCAATTTGAGTTACACAGAAGCTGCTTGATATATTTGGCATAAGCAAATTTGATTATACTGCACAGTGGTGCTTTTTGTGCAAAAGTGTGCTTGTGGTGCCTCTCCCCTATGTGGGTTTTGTGCCCAACACCAGTACTGGATTTGTGATCCTATAGCTTGTGATTTCTATGCAAGAAACACTTGCATGCCTTTGCTCCAATTTGGTGGATTTACATCCCCTGCCTATGATGCACAGGCTGAGGCTTCATTTTGATAAGAACAGATGATGTGCTTGATTCTTTACTCCCCTGTGATGATCTTAGCATAGCATCACTATGCTAGACTGAGGGAAACTTTCACTACACCCACTCCTATGTATCTAGCAGGTAACTTTGCTAGAAATAAAGTAGCAACCTGTGCTCAGGTGTTGTGATGGCTGTGTGGTGTGCTTGTGGATCTTGTGGCTTTGTTGATCAACAGATCTTGTGGATTTCTTCCTTGATCTCCTTGCTGGCCTGCTCCTCCAGCTCCAGATGCTTCCCTTAAGCTTCTGGCTTCCTCTCCTTGCTCCTATGCTCCTTGCTTCCTCTATCCCATCTTACTCTTGCTTTTGGCAAGGGTTCAGTGGTGAAAAGTGGATGGATTTGTGGAATTTGGGTGATGAACTGTGGTTGTGGTTGATGAACTCGAGCTGGTTCTTGCTGTGAGAGAAATGGTTCTATTTTGCTAGCTCCTACGGCTGCTTCCTTGCTCTTATCCCTCTGCAGTGAGGTTGCTGTGCTGTAAGCAGCAGGGTGACTGCCTTTGTGACTGTGCTGCTTGCTTGTGTGCCTCCATGTTCAATTAACCTGGTGCTGCGGCTGGTTGGTATTATCCCTCCTTGTGTGATTATTTTTGGTTGCCAAGTGGATTTCTGGCCTATGATGTTGTACTGAGGCTTAAACATACTGATTTAGAACAGATACTACACTAAGTTGCCTAATCAACTCAATGATGCAATTAGCAATACACTTTATTGCTAATCTGAGAGTAATACTAATCCTAACCCCCTCTTTGTATTAGTTTTCCTTTGTTTTTTGCTTTTCTTTTGTTTTGCAGGAACAACTATAAAATGAAGATCAAGAAGAAGAAATACAAGACATTTAGTTTAGGAAATATTTGTAATTTCCTTTTTGTATTTCATTATGTTGTAACAAAATTTGTAAAGACATTGTATTGTTGTATTCAATCAATAAAATGATTTGTTTGTCTATACAAGAATTCATGAGTTGTAATACTTATTGCAAAGATTTGAATTATTCCAATCTCTTTTAATTCTTTTACTTAATTATTATTTTTGTTACTTAAAAGCTTGAATTTGAATTTACTTTACAAATTTATTTATCTGAATAATCAATTTGAATTAAAATTCTAGCTACAAGGAAATTCCTAAAGGTCATGTCAAAAATTATCAAAATCACCTAAGATGATCTAAAACTTAAATCATAATGTTGATCAAACTTCGATCACTCCAGGGTTTTTAGTTTGCGAAAAATTTATTCAGATTTTCAGATGCATGCATGCAGATGCACAAATTCCTATTTCTACCCTTCGTTGGTTCCTAAACGCTGGGATATTACACAGCTATAACGAACCCATTTTAAATCCGGGGTGAGAAGGTGGGGGGGGGGGGGGAATGGCCCTCCCTAGCCTCAACGTAGGTACACACTTGGTGGTTATTAAGTACGGCGGAGGTAGAGTTTTCGGCAGGGGTCAATTGACACCGTCACCTCTAGCCAAAAAGCAATCAGGAAAATTACACCAGTAAAAGGAGCAAATTGACCCAGCGCACAGATCATGCGTACATTATTAAGTGAAGAAGCCCACTTTATGTCTGCCCAAGCCCGAAGATGGACTAGTAAGGAAAAAGGTAACAAATGGGTTGATCAATACGTCTAGAAAAATGAAACGACGCAATGTTGCTCATCCCATTCCTCAGACGGCTGACCTTTCGTGGCGCCCCTTCGCTTCATTATGGCGCCCGTGCGAAAAATGAATTTTTGCCGCATCCACATTCAGTCAAAGCTCCTTAATCTGATCCATCCAAGCTCTCAAGGTGCAAACACGCTAAGATCTTAATTCTTCTATTATTTCTTTGGATTTCTCGGTTGTTTGAACTTTTATGATTGGCCACAGGTTGAGTAGGTGAGCTGGCTTCTGTTTTCTCCTTGCATATGTCAATTAAGTTGGCACATTCTAAAGATAAACTCCCTAACATCTCATATGTCTGATCTCCTTGAACCCACAACAAACTCTTCGATTGAGGCGACGGCGAGATCCTGTTTCATCCCCCTAATGTGGATGAAATCCTAAAGATAAAACTTCCTAACATCTCGGGAGAAGATTACATTGCCTAGGATCATGAGAAAAATGGCATCTTTTCAGTTCGAAGTGCATACAGGCTTGGTGTCCAACTAAAAGAGAATGGACTTCAAGCTTCAAAAAGCTCAATCCCAGATGGTGGAGGTCTCTGGAAATTGATATGGAACTCCAATGTGCCTCCAAAAATTAAAGTGTTTGGGTGGAAGCTGGCTACAAATACCCTGGGTGTACAGGCACTTCGATGCAAACATTCATGGACCCTCTTCCTACTTGTAACATTCGTGTTCAGGAACCGGAGACGACACACAACGCCATGGTAAACTGCACAAAATCCATGGCTCTGAGACATAGACTGAGGAAAATATGGGTCCTGCCGATTGAAAAAGTTTTCGAAGAAACAAGGGAGGATTGGTCCTGCTGCTACCGAACCATTGCAGTCAAGACATTAGATCAAAAATCCTGTTTATGCAGTGGGAGCCTCTCCCACTGTTTCGCTTCAAAAAAAATCCTGTTTATGTGGTAAATGTATCATTGAGCTGTCCGCTGATAACATGATCTTCGGTGACGGTAAATGTATCATTGAGCTGTCCGCTTATTTCATTGACTCTTATTCCTCTGCCTTCCTTCAGGTTAATAGACCTTCTGGCGCCATGGAATGGAAAGGATAGAAACCTGTTATGGATGTTGAATCTTCGAGGACTAACAGTAAACCTCAAGCTCCTATAACCTGGCAAAACCCTAATGAAGGATGGTACAAACTAATGTCGACGCCAGCTTCATCCTAGAAGACAGCAAAGGAGCCTGGGGTGCTATTTTGCGTGAGCACTGTGGAAAAAATTTATTCTCTGCTTGGGGTACAATCCCATATTGCCAAGATGCTGAAACCACTGAAGTTATTGCTGTCCTGGAAGGTGTTAAAGCCATGATTCCCTTTGTTGATAAAGATGTCATCATTGAGAGTGACAATGCCTCAGTCGTCCATGCACTCCGCAGTACTAAAAAATGTAAGTATGCGGTCATGGTCATCCTTGATCTGGCAAAGAACCTCCTGCATAATTTCCATGGCTTCAGAATTGAGAAAGTTAGTAGATCAGGCAACACTGCTGCTCATAATTTGCCCAAATTTTGTTTTAGAATTTGGGATAAGGTGTGTTGTTAGAGGCTGTGCCCCCCCGTGCGTGGAGGTTGATGGCCCAGGTCTTGTAAAAAAACTGTGTAAACTCGTTTGTCCTGGTTCGGTAAAGCTCTCTGAAAATCAAAAAATCAAAATGGTACATTATTTATCTTGTTGTCAGGAACCACACTTCGGAATTTATATTGTAGATTTGAAGCTTTGTGTACTAGATTTATAATATGCAAGCAAGCGAAAATTTTGACTAATAAATCTTTTTGGACATATTGAGTTGATAATGCATACAAAGGCCAACATCAAGCTTTGTTGTTTATGAATTTTTGAACTAATTTATTTGTTATATATTTACTATAAGTTTTATACACTACCTACTTTCCAAATTAACAAGCATTTTCCATTTAGTCTACCAATATAAAGTTTGACTAAGTATATAGAGAAGAACATCAATATCTACGTACTAAATGTATACCATATGAAAGTATATTTCATTTGATTATACTAATATTTATTTTCTATTGTAAATATTGATATATTTTCTATATTTATAAAGTTGATTTTTACCAAAGCTACGACACAAGGTAAGTTGGAATGGAGGGGTATAGTATTTAAGTTACTAACTACGGACAACGTGTTAGGGCTACCGATTTGTCTTTAGTGTGGACACCGGTGACTATTTTTACTTGATTCATCCCTGGTCGTAGGAGGGGTTAGGAATTTCTCTCATGGTGATTTGGTTATGTGCAAACGTAAATAGAATATAATAAGCAACACTAAGAAGTTTAAATAGGTCGACACCAGATCCACTCGTTGAATTTTGGAGGAAACTAATGCATGTAAAATGCATACATGAACTTTGCATTGTATTACTTATATTTCAATCATATTTGCATCATATAAGGGTTATATCATTGTTTTATATTGATTTTGGGAATATTTCATAGTTTCCCTATTTTTCTGGAATTAACCCTGCACAGGCAGAAAACCCTATTTTCTATATTTTGATGTTCCAGGGATCCAAACGACGTTCAAATGACCTGGAAATTTACGAGCATCAGTTTTTGGAAGGAACGAAGCGTGGGAGCGAAGGAAGCGAACAAACGGAGGCCCGAGGGCCAAGATAGGGTGGCCCACGCGGCCAGATTCCTTGGCCGCGTGGGACCCACTATCTTGGGCCTCGAGCCTCCGTTGCCGTCGATCTTTTTTCCCGAGCCTCCGTCTTGACCTTAAAACGACTATAAAAATAGTCCCCGACTCCCTTCGGAGAGGAGCGCCGCAGAAACACAGAAACCACGAAAACAGAGACATGGAGTTGCAGATTGGAGGGGGAAAACTCCGGCGGGGCGCTGCCGGGGTGGTCTCCATCTTCTCCAACGACTTCTCCACCGTCTCCATGATGAAGAGGGAGTAGTCCACCCCTGGACCGTCGGTTTGTGGTGGTAACTTGATCCAATCTATCTATGTATGATCATTGTTGAAGTCCATATGATGTGCCTTGCATGATTATGGAACTATCTTTGTAATTCCTATGGTGGATATTGTGGTATGAGATGATATTATGTTATGAATTTACCGTCATGTTGGGATTTTATGGTTTGTCATACTTTGGAATACATCTATGTTACATGCAATGGATTTATCTATTCTTAATGCCTTGTTTATCCGTGCTAACGGGGTGGTTGACAACCATCTCGGTGGGTAGATGAGAGGGATGTGGATGCACGTACATTAATAAATCATTGCACTAGTTCTTAGAATATGTTTTCCTTTAAGAGTGATGTACGTGGGTAGAGAGTGGCCTAGTGACAGAAGGCATAGACATTAAGTGATAGTAATGTCGCCCAACATTCTTTATCTGGGGGTAAAAAGGAAGAAGTATGATGTGGGAGTGACAACAAACCACGCTAGCCTTACGAGGGTGACCTAGCAACACAAATGATTATTTTCTTTCAACTATGTGTTTTAGGACATGTAGCCGTCATAGAAGTTTACCATTAAAGCATGACAATTGTGTGTACTTTTATTATCTATAACATGATCACCACCATAGATCGAGAGAGAGGACGAGTGAAACCATGAACCCGTGTCCATTGTTCCTATAAGAGAAAACCTTTGTCTTGTCCTCTTGCATTGAAGAGGATTGGGACACTATTACATTCTTGTTTTGTTACATTAAACTTCCATCTATTAAATCAGCCATCTTGTTCTTTAAACTTGTTTAGTGCATAATCAACTAAAACTTGTGACACTTTAGTTGTAGGGAATAGATAACTTTTCCTTCTTGCTCCTGCGGATCGATACCCTACTTCCACATTGAGAGGTGGTACAGTGATCCCCTGCTCTTGGGGGTTATCAAGTACTTTTCTGGCGCCGTTGCCGGGGAGCGTAGCGCTAAAGTTTTTATTCTCGTGTGTGCTAGTCATTAGATTTATTTTTAGTTCTGCATTTCTTTTTGTTTGTTTTACATCTTGCAATCATCTAAGCTTGGGGAGGTTTTCCTATTTAACTTGTTTGGTTGTGAGTTTTTCTTAGATTTACTTTCAGCTTTGCATTCACTTTATCCATATATCAAAACCCCAAAAAAAATAGAAAATGGAAAACTATTATGAAAACGCCATGATAGCTGCTGAATTTAGAAAATCAAATGAAGGGAAAAGATTAGGAGGCTACATAGAACTTCTAAATAAAATTGCTAGTGGGCTGCTTAATTGTCACGAGGAAGAAATTTGTTGCTCTGAATACTTTAGACACTTTGAATTCCAATGCCCTTCCAATAAAGAACATGTTATTGCAACTTATCATACATGGAATTATGCTCACTTAGGGATGGAAGAAGTAGAGCAATTTGTTATTTTTATGGCAGCCTATGAATTATACACCTTCATTGATGAACATGAAACCTGCCCTATAGCTTCTCAATTTAAAGTTTTGATATCCACTATCCTTGATCTCTGCATAGTTGAATTTAATGAAAATATCTATGTTGTTGACACAAGGAAGAGAGCTGCCCAAGAAAGCACTAATATTTTGCAGGAAAAGGATAATGAAAACATAAGCTTGGAATAGGAAGTATGTGAAGAGGAGATTGAAATGGATGTGTTCCAACCTAAGCTTGGGGAAGAGTTGGATCTCCCAACTTCACCATCAACATTTGATAGTAGCACTCAAACTCAAAAGTCTTTTGTTATTTATGAAAACTCATGTTATGATGAGTGTCAAACTAAAAATTCTATGGTCCTATATGATAACTCATGCTATTATGATGAAACTAATAATGATCCTTTACTTTCTATTAATGCTACTAGTGAACTTATTGATGATAATGAGGAGTATTGCTTAAATATGCTATATGATAATGCTTTAGATGATGGTCCTATGCTTATTGATAAACCTCCATGTTTAGTTGTTACTAAATTATGTGAGGATAAAAATGATATACTTGTTGTTTGTGATGTTACTCTTACTCATGAGAGTCCTACTTTGTTTCTGGATTCTCCTAATTATACCATAGAGGAGAAATTTGCTTATGTTGAGAAATACTTATGTGGTTTGCAATTACCTTTAGTTCAAAATCTTTGTTGCAACCATGATATTAAACTTGATATTGATCTTAATAACTATTTTGAAAGATGGAAGCATGCTAATGAATTCCATAATAAATGTAATGATCCTCTTTATGTACCTAAATTATCGAAGTTGGATGAGTCCAATGGTTATATGGGTGAATTTACTTTTACTTCTTGCAACTATTATGAAAAAGGAGGTGATAAGAGCCCTCTTTATGTTGCTAATAACTATAAGTTGCAAGTATCTACTGTTAATATGCATTGGAAAATTTCTATTTATTGTGCTTCATTCATATACAAAATGCCAATGCATAGAAATAAAGTTAGACTTCGTTGTTATTACTTTTGTGTTTTGTTTTTCTCTCTACTTGGTCTCAACTTGAATATTATTTTGATTGGATTGATAACACCATGTGACCCTGGTATTATGCATGAACACTTCTCAAGGAAGAGGGACACACCAAAGTACAAGCTCCCTCATGAGCTTCAACCTTCATGATCATCAAGTAAGAAGCCTAGCTACATGGCTATAAAGAAAGCGCTTTACGGGAGGCAGCCCGGTTGTTTTTATTTTTATTTTCTTTGTGTCCTCTTGCTGTAACAAGAGACTTAGTTTTTAGTTTTGTTTCTGGAATTTTTAATAAAGTGCCAAGTTTTACCTATTTTTGTTTGAAAAAGTTGCTATTTGCATTCGGAGATTTTATTCCAGCACGAATCTGTGCACGGTATGATTTTTAATTCCTATTCTGTAACTCCGAATGAGCTGATATTTGAACTGTAGTTTCAACTTTTTATCCTCTGTAAGCATGAATTTTTTCAGAATTTTTCGACATATTTAGTAGGCTAGAAAAATACGTTTTGCTGCTGCTGTTTTTCTGGACAGATTCTGTCCCATTTTGTTTGATGCATTCTTTGAACTTTTAACTTGAATATTTTTTATCCAATTAAGTTTATAAGTAGGCATACAACATTATAAACTTTCTGGACATTCATATGAATTTTTGTTTAAGGATTTTATGCAGTAAGTAATTCATTTGTCTATCACTACTAATGTCGCCCCACAGAAAAGAAATGGGAGAAACGGTGTTTTGAAGTTTTTTCACAGGGATTAGAGGAGATGCACCAAGAGCTATCCAAGGATGGTGAAGACCATAATCTTGGGGATGTGAAGACAACCCCACTGGACCAACACACTCTCGGTTTGCACACGTCTAACTTCTGTTTTTCGATCAATGCATTTTATCGCATAAACTTGGAGCGTCTTTTTATTTACTTTTTATTTCGGTTTGTTTGTCTTGAGACCACCACTATCATTTATGTTATGAGAGAGCTACTGGAAATTTGGGTTGAATTAAGTTGGATGCTATTAAAAAGATTGGGAAAGGGATGTTTGAGTTGATTCAAAAAGATACATATAGTTGCATGATTCATGTGCTTTTTAATAAATATTAATTTGCAAGTGTTTTATCAAGAGCTATCTTTTATTCATGTTTTGATGTTAATGTTACTTTACTTTGTTTAACATGGATTGGTTAGTTCTATGGACACTTATTCATGCATTTAGACGGTCAACTTTCTCCCTCTTGCTAGCCCAAAAACTCCAACAAGCAAAAACTTGTTTTCCAACACCTTCAACCAATGTTTTTCCAGTGAGTCCACCATATCTACCTATTAACTTTATGCTATTCCAAGTATGTTTATCATGTTATATTGTATTATCTATGTTTCCGAATTAAAATGCTTATGTTATTGATTGTTATGGGAGAAGTTGGTTAAAAAGCTCTCACGAATTTGATGCACACTTTACTTTTATTCTGCACTTAATAAACATGAACCATTGTGATTAAAATTATGAAGTTGTGTGCTTGACAAGAGTCTTGGTTGGGAGTTAGGCCATATGTGATGTCACATGGCAAGCTTTCAACGTGCTCTTAAATTATATTTAGTTGATATCATGCACTTTTGTCTATGGATGCCTAACATTGTGTGAAATAAAGGTGGAAATTTGGCAAGTTTAAGGAGTAAGTATAAATGACTAGAGAGACGCCTGGGCCGCTAACATAAGCCATGCATCATTCATGGTGGAAGTTTACTTACATGCCATAGTGGACCTTCAGTGAAGCACTTCACAATAAAAAGCTATACCCATAGTAAATAAAAGAATGCTGAGATTGTCCATTTTGTTTGTTTGTCTTGTGATTTTGACATGAGGCTTGTTCCATGTACTGAGACAAGAGGTACCCCAGTTGACGCTCTTGATGACGCTTTTATTACTTGCAATGACTTTAAAACTTGAACTTGCTTTGTGACCCGAGTTGAGTAGCCAGTTGGGGAGGCTTTTGTATTCACGGAGCATGAGGCATCCAACCCTTACTTTGTCAAGCACATTACTCATATTTGCTTTCACTTTCAACTTAACCATTCAAGATGCTATGATAGGGGTAATGAGAGCTTGACACCAATGAATACCATATTGCAATCATTAACTTAAGTAGAAGTATTTGGAAGCTAGATGAGACTTTTGCATGTTTTACCTCTACTTATTTATCTATCTTTCCAAAGTGTCCACCTTTTATATTCAGATTTCATAAGAGTACTCTATGACCATTATAAGATGTTTTTACTTTTCATTATGCATACATTTGGTCCATAGTACTTTCTTCTATGTTACACTTTGTGAATTATCATTGAATATCCTTACATTGAATATTTGATATCACTTTATAATCCATCTTGTATATTGCTACTCCTTTGAAGAATGAATCATTTGACTCTATGTAGAAATAGTAATCATCCTTGATATCCATTGATAGTATTAAAATGCAAAGTTCATGTTAGTTTTATCACCTTCATACTCGAGGACGAGTATAGGTTAAGCTTGGGGATGTTGATGTATGTAAAATGCATACATGAACTTTGCATTGTATTACTTATATTTCAATCATATTTGCATCATATAAGGGTTATATCATTGTTTTATATTGATTTTGGGAATATTTCATAGTTTCCCTATTTTTCTGGAATTAACCCTGCACTGGCAGAAAACCCTATTTTCTATATTTTGATGTTTCAGGGACCCAAACGACGTCCAAATGACCTGGAAATTTACGAGCATCAGTTTTTGGAAGAAACGAAGCGTGGGAGCGAAGGAAGCGAACAAACGGAGGCCCGAGGGCCAAGATAGGGTGGCCCACACGGCCAGATTCCTTGGCCGCGTGGGACCCACCATCTTGGGCCTCGAGGCTCCGTTGCCGTCGATCTTTTTTCCCGAGCCTCCGTCTTGACCTAAAAACGACTATAAAAATAGTCCCCGACGCCCTTCGGAGAGGAGCGCCGCAGAAACACAGAAACCACGAAACAGAGACCTGGAGTTGCAAATTGGAGGAGGAAAACTCCGGCGGGGCGCTACCGGGGTGGTCTCCATCTTCTCCAGCGACTTCTCCACCGTCTCCATGATGAAGAGGGAGTAGTCCACCCCTGGACCGTGGGTTTGTGGTGGTAACTTGATCCAATCTCTCTATGTATGATCATTGTTGAAGTCCATATGATGTGCCTTGCATGATTATGGAACTATCTTTCTAATTCCTATTGTGGATATTGTGGTATGAGATGATATTATGTTATGCATTTACCGTCATGTTGGGATTTTATGGTTTGTCATACTTTGGAATACATCTATGTTACATGCAATGGATTTATCTATTCTTAATGCCTTGTTTATCCGCGCTAACGGGGTGGTTGGTTGACAACCATCTCGGTGGGTAGATGAGAGGGATGTGGATGCACGTACATTAATAAATCATTGCACTAGTTCTTAGAATATGTTTTCCTTTAAGAGTATGATGTATGTGGGTAGAGAGTGGCCTAGTGACAGAAGGCATAGGCATTAAGTGACAGTAATGTCGCCCAACATTCTTTATCTGGGGGTAAAAAGGAAGAAATATGATGTGGGAGTGACAACAAACCACGCTAGCCTTACGAGGGTGACCTAGCAACACAAATGATTATTTTCTTTCAACTATGTGTTTTAGGACATGTAGCCGTCATAGAAGTTTACCATTAACGCATGACAATTGTGTGTACTTTTATTATCTATAACATGATCACCACCATAGATCGAGAGAGAGGACGAGTGAAACCATGAACCCGTGTCCATTGTTCCTATAAGATAAAACCTTTGTCTTGTCCTCTTGCATTGAAGAGGATTGGGACACTTTTACATTCTTGTTTTGTTACATTAAACTTCCATCCATTAAATCAACCATCGTGTTCTTTAAACTTGTTTAGTACATAATCAACTAAAACTTGTGACACTTTAGTTGTAGGGAATAGATAACTTTTCCTTCTTGCTCCTGCGGATCGATACCCTACTTCTACATTGAGAGGTGCTACAGTGATCCCCTACTTTTAGGGGTTATCAGAAACCATGTAAATAATTTTTACGTATACAATATAACTATTCCAGACAAATTTTTCGATGTCTCTGGCACAAATCTATGCCTCTTATAAAGCAAAACCCCACTAAGATCATTTATGATTTTTCTATCTCCATATGCAGCATAGCCACATCATCACATAATCACACCCGTCCGATTTCAGTCATTTGTCCGTCCGTTTCCATTGTCCCCACTAAACATTGTTCCTATGTTCTAATCCATCCACGGCACCAGACTTTTTCCTATTTCTTTGCACCTACAACCTTGCCGCCTAAGCAAAAAAAGCCCCACTATGAGTCCACTAATTGCAATTATTTTACATGTTGCTGTAACTGAAACCCACCATAATCATATGATGTTCATATTCTCCAAGCACAATCGATTCTCCAAGTAAAGCCTTTTGTCTTCCCTGTATTATTGTTAGACTAGCCATAGTAAGGAGTATCATACACTAGTATCATGCATACTAGTCTATGTACTATTTGTATAGTGGGTAATAACATACGTGTGGTATCATATATTATTGTATTTATTAGGTTGTACACTCATTTTGTTTTGGAATCCGTTATGTTATGGTATCTACCTATGATACCACTATTATCTCTCTCATTATTAACTGCAGTGACACGTCATCTTTTTACCAACATGGCATGCATGATACTACCTATAATACTCCCACTATGGCTAGTCTTAGTTCCGCCTCTCGCTCCATATAAGGAGTCATGGAGTCCAGATCCATCTACCCATCCAACATTGACAATTGATTACTCTCCATAGCTAGGCTGCTGCTGCCGAAACAATGACGCCTAACTTGCCCGCCGCCGCAATCACGCCTTACCTTGCCCGCCACAGCGACCTGTGCATAGAAGAGGGCAGAGAAACTCTCTACAACACCAAACTGGGTCCTCAGTCAACCTGCCCGTGAGGTGGATTTCAGAAAACAGCAGCGGGTATTGGATTAGCATATGCATTTTCTACAGCTTAATAGCTGTTGATTATGATTTGAGTTAGTTCTGACTTATTTGGAATGGAGGTGCTCTTTCGAGGATTTTGTGCCATAGTGCATGAAGAAGCCGAATCATGAATTTTGTCTCCGCGGTAAGACTATTGTCTGTTAACAATGATATACACATGTGGATGTAATTTATGTTCTCATCTATGTTTATCGCATTATTTTCATAGATGGGAGTTTGTTGCTTTAATTTTGTAGATGAAATTTGTTTTTGTAGTTTCACTTATGATTCAGATGACATGATCAAGTTCACTACATTTTGATAAGATGTGGCTCAAAGAAATTGGAAAATCATTCCATGCATTCGCTACAACATTAGTATTGCCCATATCTATTTCTAACAATTTCCGCAGCAAATCGCGGGGTAATTTTCTAGTACATTAATAGGTTGTCATCCAGTTGAAAAGCGACAATAATTCCAACTACAGAAATAAAGTATTCCTCGCTAAAACAAATTTAAGCTTATATGGTCGAGCAATCAAGTTGACTATTCGAGTTAACTTTCGGTGCCTTGTTCAGCTTATAGGGCACTCATCTGCCCATAAAAAGTTTGGTAACCCGCTTGAGAGCTAATCAGAACTTAGACTTACATATCTCGACAACATATCACAAACAAAATGGTATATGTGCCTAAATACTCCTACAACTATTGTTATCCATGAAACAACACACGCGTTTTGAAGGTGGAGGGAGGGGGAGGTGTGGAGACTTGCAGCAATATAGTTTGTTTGCACCACAAGAAATTTTTGGATTTTTTCCATGGATTTTTTTTACAGTATTAAATTCAACACATGTGAAAAAAATTCCTATAAACTCTGCCCCCATGAAGTCTTGTAAGCAGAAGAGGTTTGTATTCTAGCGTTTCCCGTGCCTCCGATATGTCAAAACGGGACCTGGATAGCGATCCAACATTTTCTAAGAGTGAAAAATCGCTAGGCAATAAAATGATGCAATTTTGCGGAGTAGTAAACTGATACTTCATATCGCTTGGGACAGTGGAATTTGCAATAAAATGATGCAATTTTGGCGATCTAAGAGCATCTCCAACCGGTCCCCTCAAATCCTCCTTATACGCCCGGCAGCAGAGTCCGGACGTGTCCGACAGGAAAAAGAGTGAAAAATCATCACCCAACCGGTCCCCACTGCCCCTATACGTTCGGGTTTGTCCGGCAACCCCAAACTCAAGGCATATGTGGGGAGAGTTTGGAAAAGAATTACCTGTCCGGTCACACGTCCGGGCTGTCCGCTTGGACCACTTTTTCCTTTCTTTTCCTTTCTTTTGTCCTTCATTTATTTTTCTCTATCCTTCTCCACCAATCATATGCAAATGACCCACATTTTGAGAAGACTTTGAGGTACATGGTTGGAGGAGACCACTTTTAGGGGTAGTCCGGTCACTGTCCGCGGACACGCCCGGACGTGTCCACGGACCACTTTTAGGGGTAGTCCGGTCACTGTCCGCGCACATGCCCGGACGTGTCCGCGGATAGTTTGCGAGCCAAATTTGACTATTGTGGTTGGAGATGCTCTAAAGACTGTTGGAGACCATATGAAACACAATAGTACATTGACTTGACATTTTCACTGCAATAAAACAGCGGCAGCTCCAAAGCTAGAAACGGAAAACAAAAGTTTTTTGTTTTTGTTTTGGGAAACAAAACGGAAGTGCAAGGGATGATTTGACAAAAGCAGCCCAATGGCGCAAATCTTGATACTGGAAACCCAATGGGCCGGCCCATAATAGTATTTGTCACCAGTCAGAACAGGCACTAGCTAGTTTTTGACATTTCCCCTCCTTCGCCTCTTTTCAGTACAGTACAAATCACATCTTGAGTCAGCATTTAAAGGGAAGAAAAAGCCTTCCGCTCCGTTTCAACTACTCCCTTGCACAGCTGCAGCTGCCATTCGTTTCCACACGAAGCAGCAGCATCCACGAGGACGAGATACAAAAAGGGGGGCAAAGGGGACAAGTCCGTGCGCCAAGTCAGCAGTCCCAAACTCCCAATGAGATGATTGAGAATGTATAAATAAAAACTAAAAAGAAAAAGTTTCAGCTTTTAAGAGCGTGTAAACTTGCCTCCGTCCTTTTTCATTTTGTCCCGAGCTGTTGCTGCTTGAAGTAAGATCTATCTAATCGACTAGCCAATGGATCCTACGTATCCCTACCCCTTTGTGTTCATCGGCCGCTACGTCTGGCTGAGACGAAAACCAACAACAACAAGATCGGAGGGGGACTCCACCCCGGTTTTGTCATTAAGATAGAAGTGAGGACTCAAACCCGAGACCTGACCCTTATGCGCATATGCACGGCTACCACTAGTCCACAGAATAGTTCTCCTGACACGAAAACCATACTACTGCGAGCAACAGAGACGCGTGCGGTGCCGGTGCCACTGCTATGCGATCTGAATATCTGATGATAGTGCTGCTAGCCCTCTAGTCTAGCTCTAGCACATGCATGCAGGGGCCAATAATTGTACTTACTCCCTGCCAAGTGCCAACAGCCACACAGTTAGCCAGTCCAAACCTTTAACAACGTCCTTGCACTGACTTGACCAGCAATTCTCGGAATCAATGAATAAAGACACGACTATCAAATCACCACTCGCCAAAAACAGTTTCGATTCGTGGATAGAAAAAAAAAAGGTGATCGAGGATAGCCCATCATGCCACCGATTATTGGCAACCTACACACTGGCGCCATGTTCCTCGCAATATTGCTCGATCCCATTGGGATCCACAAATTCCAACCGTCCGTTTTATGGATCAACGGCAGACACCACTATCACAGTTCACACTTTTTTTTCTGGTTGAGAAAGCTTCCCAACCGATTTTCATCGACCAGTTATCCTCTTCCGATCGATAATTGCACAAAGAGAAAGGCCCAAGCCATATCGAACATGGCCCCTCTTATAACTCTTCACCTTTTCCTTGAAGAAAAATAATAATATAATGCAATTTGGAGCACGTACACATGGGAAAAGTAGAGAGGAAGCTTTGCCAGATTCGTCGTGGGTCCTCAGGCTTTTTCCTCGTCTTGGCAAAGAGATAAAAGGGACGTAGCCCGATCTCGTCGTGAGATCATTGAGCCGTGCACAATAATTCCTGCTGTCCCGCCTAGCTACTTCCGCTCGCTCGTGAATATGCTGCTGTCCTTGCTTGCATGTTCTTGATTGCTCAAATACAAATCGTTGGAGGAAAAGCGAGATCAGAACATGTTTGGCATTTGCCTAATTTCTCGCTCCCGGGACCTACATGCAGTGACATGCTTATCTAGCGCCTATTCTAACATTTGGCAAAAATCGTGGTGCAGATTGGTAGTACCACTAAAAAGGTACTGTACATGTATAAGATTTATCTCAATAGTCAATGTGTAGCAAATATAACCAGAGATAAAAGAGAGGAGATTTCGTGCTCCCGATCACCTGTGATCCTGCTGTATTTAAAAAATCGAAATAAATATGTAGAAGTTTAAAAAAATTTAGAAACCACACTCACGGACATAGACAATGATGTATCCAGAAAAGTGCAAAAAAAAACTTTAAATACTTTGTATTTTCTTCTACACAAAATGACAAAAGTGTGGATCTAAAAATGTATAATTTTCAAATCTCCAATTATATCAGATTTTTTTCATTTTTGTGTAGAGCAGGATACATATTATTTTAAGATGACATTTGCACTTTTATATGATATATCATTGACGAAATCCTTGATTATTTCAGATTTTTCTGAAACTCATAAGTATTTTTTTTGAATTTTTTAAAACAGGAGGATCACTAGTGCTCGGGAGCAAATAACACTTCCGGAGATAAGTATGGATCTATGTATTCGTTGCAATGGGTGATGGCCATGACGTTGATGGGTGATGGCGATGCCAATGGCTTTGTCCATGTGTGTCGTGCTAGATTCACCTTTGGTTGGTTTGTTTGTTTTGTCTAACGATGCTCTAAGATCTGGTATCTTGATATTGTGTTGTGCAGTGTTTGAATGTTACTGCTATCATTTTGATATTAATATATTATCGTTTGTCGAAGTAATTTTTGTATTAGATCTGACACGTAGGGCATGGTCTACATTGGACGGGTTGGCCTGCTGCTTGGTGGCGACCACCTCAATGTTCATAGCCTGTAGAGAGAGAGAGAGAGAGAGAGAGAGACGTGGTGGTGTTTAGTTTTGGATCGGGAGACGGGGATGAAAAGGCGGTGGCAACGAAGGGGGCGATTAGTGGGTGTAGTGTGGAGTGGAATAGTCGTGGGGCTTATAGTGTATATCTGATTGTAGAGATTATTTTGGGGTGGAAACGGCTAAATCCTAAGTCCCTCCTCGTGGTGGTGGTTGTTGTCCACGTTGTCATAGCAGAATGTCAGGACCAAGATAACCACTTTCACACTATCTAACATGAGCCTGAAGAGATACAAGGTGCGTGTCGCGTAGAGTCTGTAGAGAATCTCACCGGCCACGTCACCTCGATGCTTGCCGAGGTTGGCGATGAGTTTGAAATAACAAAAAACAACATCCAACATGCACATCACTAGTATACATGCGAGGGGGAGGGGGGCGATGGCCCTCCCTAGCCTCAACGTAGGTACACCTTTGATTGTTACCAGGTCGGAGGTTTGGTGTTTAGCCGACGTCATTTAACACCGACACCTCTAGCCAAAAAAGCAAGGAACATTGTCATTAATGGTGATTACAAGACCTTTTTTCGTCTTCTCATCCATTGACGAGGTTATACTCTGTGGGTACCCCAGCATAAGGGTACCTGGTGCACGTGATGACCAAAGAAGCCCAAGGATTAATCGAAGCCCATGAAGAAAGGCCCAAGACGAAGAGTGTTTTCCAAGCTAGATCAAATAATAGTCGGTTAAGACTTTCCATACATGTAACCTTGGTCGGTTGTGTTTCCCGAGACCTAGCCTCCTATATAAAGGCTGGGAGGGTGATCGATCAAGGACAAGCAATCCATAGCCACCAAATCTCGACGAGATCAGTAGCTCGTCGAACCCTTGTAACCCTATATTCAACCATAAACACAGACAAGCAGGAAGTAGGGTTTTACCTCACTCGAGGGCCCTGAACCTGGGTAAATCCAGCTTGTCAGCCGTCGATTCCACCGATACTACGCGTTCTCTACCACACAATCAACCCTAGGTATAGCAACCATGGGACTTGCCGAGGGCACACCTCGACAATTGGCGCCGTCTGTGGGAAAAGGTAGTATTGGGCTCACGGTTTCGCCGGTTTCATCATCAAGCGGCCACCCGATGATCGCATCTGCACAAGGTAACTCGCCTACTGCATCATCAAAAAGCAAATCACCAACCACCGTTGCAAACAGCAACTCGCCGGCAAGATCCACCAGCATCAATTCAAAAAGCGATCACTCGCCAAAATCTCCAAGGAGGCTCACGCCGCACTCGATGGAAGCTCAGCAAGCCTTCGCCGGACTCGAATCAGGTTTGGATATTACGGTTGGAAAATTTAACTTCTTTGTCGATAAAGATGGTGTGCAGGACCTGTTAGATCCACTCGACGTGGAGACACTCGACATGGAGACAATCGACAACGCTTCGACTGCAACACTATCCATCTTGGGCGCAACATCGTCACAGATCGTCCCGATCCAATCGCCAAGCGACTCTGCCACGTCCATGACCTCGCAAGAGTTCCGTAACGAGGTGGCAAAAAGATTTGGAAGAAGCGAGATCGAATCTGCGTACCGCCCAAACAACTCAATCGAGTCACTCGACGACATCGTCGACTGCAATGACGTCGCGGGGAACGAAGAGAACATAGACGACAACATATATCTCGCCGATCTAAACGGCCCAGAAATCCGTGCTAGCCACGAGATATTCACCTGCGACGCAGACAGCCTGGACAAAGCACTCGAAGACATACTCGATTGTGGCGGAAACCCCAACAAGCAAAGCAACTCCAACATGAGCCTGGACGACGACGCCGAATCCATAAAACGCATCAGCAGCACATGGATGGAGGATCGGGTGGTACCGTACAGGTATATACCGCGAGTACAGCAGAAACATCAGCAGCCGCAACATGCCGTCGACCTACAGAATACCCTTGCACAGTCACCATGCCAGATGGAACAACCACGCTGACCATCACCGCAGAGATGGCGGAGAAAGTGAGCAAAGTAATCGAGAGCTGCACGATGCTACCAGCAAACGCAACTCCAGAAGAGGTATTAACCTTACAATATTTCCAATGGCAAGAATCGATACGGTTAAAAAACTACCGAGCAGTACTCGAAGAACGCAAAAAGCAAGCCAGCATATCGAGTGCCGGCGAAGAGCATTGTCTACGAGTTCAACGGGCAGAAACGACCCCGCGAATAGGTCACGATTCATCAACCTCGGAGACGCAGATCGTGCAGCGGTCACTCGGAACCTAAACCCAGCCTTCATGGCAGTCGACGCGGAAGGAGTTCCCATACCTACTGAGCCAGCCGGGGCGCTGATGACGCTAGGCACCTACCTCAGAACAATCGAACCTCCTGCAGGAGACCCAAAGAGGGATCAGCACCTCCAACTGTACAAACAACTGCAATAGCAGCACAAGCCATACAGCATCCACAAGCAACTCCAAGGAGAGATACAGATCGGGACCGTCGCAGTCGAAGCCCTCGGGGAAGGAGCAGTCGAAAAAGCTCACGTCGTCATCGTTCCAGTAGGAGCCACTCGAGGAGGTCATACAGCAACAGCTCAGACTCGGAAGCAGAAATCGGGCCATGTGGAGCGCTATGCTTCACTCGACGGATCCGGGAGGCTCGTATGCCCAAGAAATTTTCGCTAGCTACCACGCCTAAGTTCAACTGCAAACAAGAGCCATCAGGCTGGCTAGAAGATTACAGGCTGGCAGTCGGATGTCAGCGCGGTACCACAACTACAGCTATGCAGTACATACAACTTATGATGGAAGGAACGGCTCGCGATTGGCTCAAATCGCTACCCGAATCATACTACGATTCGTGGGAACACTTCAAGGGTGATTTCATCAAATACTTCGAGCCTCTATGTGAGCGCCCCAAAACCTTCGAGGAGCTCCGGACCTGCAAGCAAAAGTCAGATGAATCTCTGAGATCGTACATACGGCGGTGGACCACCATCCGTAACTCAGTAGGCAACGTATCAGAAGATAGGGCAATCGACGCCTTCAAAAACGGACTCTGGAGGGAAGACTTCAAAGAAACACTTGGTCGAGAAGACCCAAAACAATGGCCGCACTCATGGTACTCGCAACAAAGTGGGCAGACGGAGAAGACTCCGTACGAGGCAATCGACCTGTAGCATCACATGAAAATCACGAGGGGGCAGTCGAGACCGCAGAGATAGCTACAGAGATGATCGAAGGCGCAAACGCAAGAATCGTTATCACGACGATGACCATCCAAACTTCATTGCAGCAGGCTTTGTCCAGTCAAGGGACAGTCGCGACCAAACTGACAGACGACCGACGATCATCGTGATAATCGAGATCATCATACGACGACCGCCGAGGTAATCGAGACCACCGTACAGACGATCGACGTGACAGTCGAGACACAGACGCGACGACCGCGATAGCTACAGAAGGCCAGAGTGGCGCAGGCGAGCAGACAAAGATCCTGAGCGCTCAATCGAGAGAAGATGGACGATTATTGCAGATTCCATCTTTACAAGGGGATGATGGTAAGCTTCGCTCTACCACTCGCTGAGAAATTGCAGGGAATTCGATCAACTTGCGATTGAACATATATGCGACTGCAAAGAGATGGACGTGCACCTCCTCAACTAGTGCAGATTCCATCGACTACATCACAAGCACAGCCTGTTCAGCATATCCAGCACCGCAACAAGTACAACAAGCACAGTATATTCCATACCACCGCAAACACAGCCTACTCAGGTGTATACTGCACCAGCACCAGCGCAACCGACACCAGTATACATGGTGCCAGCACAACCCGTTACGGGAACACAAATGGCAGCAGCCGTGCACCAGATGCAGCAGGGAGATGAACAAAAATATCCCGTAACTCGCGGCAGATGAACATGATCCAGCGAGGACGTCCCTCCAATAGAGAGCAAAAATTACACACTCGACACGTCAATATGGCGGTCATGGCACCCCCAGCCATCACAATTTTTTGAAAGGATCAGAAACTCCGATTACTTCAATCGAGAGGACCACCCACCCGCAGTATATCGACCAGGGCATGCAGCCTTGGTACTCGACGCCCAAATTGGAGGCTACGCCATGACCAAGGTCTTCATGGACGGAGGTAGCGGTCTCAACATAATCTTTGCAGATACGCTACGCAGAATGAACAAATCAGTCGAAAATCTGCCAAAATCCGCAAGTACCTTCCACGGTATCGTCCAGGCAAAGCAGTGCTCCCAGAAGGCGTTATACAACTCGATGTTACGTTTGGAGATCCTACTCACTTCAGAACCGAGTCGATTGAGTTCGAAGTGGTCGATTGGAAGTCACAATACCATGCAATACTTGGGCGCCCCACTTTCGCTCGATTCATGGCCGTCCCACACTACGCCTACCTCAAGCTCAAAATGCCAGGACCAAAAGGAGTCATCACGATCAACGGGAACTTTCAAAGGTCAGATTCATGTGACCGTGACTTCAGCAAAATCTCAGAGATGTATGGGATGGAGCAATCATTCGCCAAACTCGAGGTTTCTAACGACCGCACACTTCTGCCGGAACACAAGAGGTTAGCATCCGACAGACAATTCAATGCAACCAACGACACAAAAAGCATCAAGTGCACCCAACTGATCCCTCAAAAACAGTCAACATATCATCGAGTCTTACCAGCGAACAGGAAAATGCACTCGTCGAATTTCTCCGTAAAAACTGGGAAATATTCGCATGGTGCCCAGCTGATATGCCAGGTGTCCCCAGAGAGTTCGCCGAGCATTCTCTACAACTCAAGCCAGGGTCTAGACCAGTCAAGCAAACTATGCGCCGTGTTTCCGATCCCAAAAGAGGTGCAATCGAGGCAGAAGTTGATAGGTTACTTGCTGCAAAGTTCATTCGAGAAATCAAAAAGGCAGACTGGGTTGCTAACCCAGTACTGGTCGAAAAGAAGCACTCAGACACCCTGCGGATGTGTGTAGATTTTACAGCCCTAAACAAATGCTGTCCAAAAGATCACTTTCCATTACCACGAATCGATCAGATCATCGACTCAACAGCAGGATGCGCTCGGTTATCATTTTTGGATGCATATTCAGGATACCATCAAATTCGGATGAAAGAAGAAGACGAAGACAAAACAGCATTCATAACCCCACTCGGGGTCTACTGCTACACAACCATGCCTTTCGGGCTCAAAAACGCAGGCGCAACCTACCAGCGCATGATGCAAAACTGTCTACAAGAACAGATAGGACGCAATGTTCAGGTCTACGTCGACGACATCGTCATCAAGACTGAAAAGGAGGACACATTAATCAGTGATCTACAGGAGACATTCAAGAATCTCAATCGATACAACATCAAGCTTAACCCAAAGAAATGCACCTTCGGTGTCCCAGCTGGACAACTCTTGGGTTATTTGATATCTGCACGTGGAATCGAAGCAGACCCAGAAAAGATACAAGCTATACTCACAATGAATAGACCTACCAAACTCCATGAGGTACAGCAGCTAGCTGGTCGAGTAGCAGCACTCAGTCGATTCATCAGTAAACTAGGCGAAAAAGCACTTCCATTTTACAAATTGATGAAGAAAGCAGACAAGTTCGAGTGGACGGATGAAGCTGAAGCCGCTTTTCTCGAACTCAAAAAGATGCTCACAAGCCCGCCAATCCTCGTAGCACCTAAGGAAAATGAGCCACTCTACCTATATATCTCAGCCACCAACCGAGTGGTCAGCACAGTGCTGGTGGTCGACCGCATGGAAGAAGGACATAGTCAAAGCATACAGAGGCCAGTATATTACGTAAGTGAAGTTCTTTCCCCGTCCAAACAGCGGTACCCACAATATCAGAAATTGGCGTACGCCGTATTCATGACTCAAGAAAGCTGGCGCACTACTTCACAGAACACCCGATAACGGTGGTCAATAAATCAGCGATTGGAGACGTCCTCACAAACCCCAACGCAACGGGGCGCGTAGCAAAATGGCTCATCGAGCTGGGCCACTAGGAATCAAGTACGAACACCCGAAAGCCATCAAATCACAAGTCCTACCCGATTTTCACACCGAGTGGGTAGAAGCCCAATTGCCAGGGGTACCTGACGTATCAAATTCCTGGACAATGTATTTCGATGGGTCCAAAAAGAATGAAGGAGCAGGAGCGGGCGTCATACTCATATCACCAAAAGGCGACAAACTGCGCTATATCTTGCAAATGGGTTTCGAGTTCCCATCAAATAACGAGGCCGAATACGAAGGTCTAATCCATGGCATGCGCATGGCAAAAGCCATGGGATGTACTCGACTAATGATTTATGGCGACTCTAACTTGGTTGTGCAGCAAACAATGAAGGCATGTGATGCAATCGCAGACAACATGATCGCTTATCGGGATTTGTACAACATAATGGAGGGCAGCTTCGATGGCTGTGAACTACGACACATAGGGAGAGAAAGCAATGAAGAGGCCGACAAATTAGCCAACATTGCTTCCACAAAAGCACAGTCCCGCCGGGTGTTTTCTTTGAACGAATAGAACGTAGGTCAATCGACAAACGACCATCGGCTACGACGACAGCTACAGACAAAAGCAAAGCGCCAAGCACAGAGGATCCTCCGATTGAGTACTTCTCATTGAGCCAATATGGACTCAACCTTTTCTCGCATACATACTTCGCAATGAACTACCAGAAGATACAAACGAGGCCAGACGTGTCACTCGACGGGCAAAAGCATACCATCATAAACGGTGAGTTGTACAAACGCAGCACCTCAGGTATGTTCCAAAGATGCATTGCACTCGAAGATGGCAAGGATCTCCTTCGGACATTCATGCCGGTACTTGCGGGCATCACGCGGGCAGTCGATCACTCGTAGCCAAAGCCTTCCGAGCAGGGTTTTACTGGCCTACAGCGCTAAGGGATGCAGAGGACATAGTCAAAAGATGCATTGGTTGCCAGAAGTTCGCTTCCAAGCCACATGCACCCGCGTCGGCACTAAAAACCATACCATTAGCATGGCCTTTTGCCCAATGGGGGCTTGACATGGTGGGACCACTAAAAAATCATCAAAAGGAGGTCATACTCACTTGCTAGTGGCAGTCGACAAATTCACCAAATGGATCGAAGCAATCCCTATCGCAAGCTCAACAGCTTCTACGGCAGTTCGTTTCATACAATCGATCATGTATCGATTTGGAGTAATGGATAGCATCATCACTGATAATGGTACAAACTTCACGGCGGAAGAGTTCAAATCCTTTTGCAAGGAACAAAACATCAAATTAAACTACGCCTCTGTGGCACATCCACAATCCAATGGGCAGGTTGAAAAGGCCAATGGACTCGTATGCAGTGGCATCAAAAAGAGACTCTTAGTACCACTCAAAAGGGCCGCGGGTGCATGGGTAGAAGAACTTCCATCAGTATTATGGAGCTTACGGACCACTCCAAACGCCTCCACACAGTATACACCGTTCTTCATGGTCTATGGTGCGGAGGCAGTATTACCATCTGACGTCAAGTTTAATGCACCACGAGTGGAAGCATATGAAGAAAACGACGCGAACAAGGCACTCGAAGATGCAGCCGATTTGCTGGAAGAAGCACGCAATACGGCTTTGGCACGAACAGCCGTTTATCAACAAGACCTCCGCAACTACCATAGTCGTCGATTACGCACACGGTCCTTCATGGTGGGAGACTTGGTGTTGCGAGAGAAACAGAAGAAAGTCCATAAACTTGCATCACCTTGGGAAGGACCTTACATTGTCACAGAAGTCATCGAAGGAGGAGCCTATCGATTGAAGAACGCAAAGACGGGCGAAGTAGCATCAAACCCATGGAACGTGGCGCACCTGCGTCGATTCTATGCATAGATCTTTTAACCTCATATGTAATAGCACATAAGGCCAAAGAATCAGCAAGTTTCAGACGCACTCTTTTCCCTTACCAGGGTACCTAAGGGGACTGGAAGGTTTTAATGAGGCGGCTTGCTGATAGAACACATATTTTGAATAAAGATACATGTTCCTCCATATTTCTCATATATGCTTTTACGCTACTCAACCAATCGGGAACTCGATCGTAAAAACATAAGCTTCAAAATTCTAGCTCAAAAATCAGTGAGCACAAGACAACCCAAATCCCACTCGACATGCTCGGGGGCTGGGTCAAACAGACAACCCAAATCTCACTCGACATGCTCGGGGGCTGGGTCAAACAGAAAACCCAAAATCATGCTCGGGGGCTGAGTTAAACAGGAAACACAAACCCACTCGAAAAACTTGGGACCTGGTACAAATCAAAAACACAGATGTGTTACCTGAGAACTATCTTGATTATACCATGATAAGTCAGGTCCAAAATAAAAATGGCGTCTTCTGCGGTCAAAAGTTTGAAAATTGGGCCCACACAGACACGTCTTGTCAAATTGGCGGGCGCACGCCAAACACGTCATAATGACGTCAGGGGCAGTGATAACGTCCACATTCGAGTGGTGGGTTCGAGACTACAATCGACGCAAGGATTCGACTAGCAAAGGTACTCCCATGGGAGCATATCAAAAATTTGTTGCGATTGATCAAAAAGGAGCAAAATTATTGAGATTATCCTCTACTTCAAACGAAATAAAGCATAATCTCGGGGGCTACTCCCATGGGAGCGCTGACGCGCTCCCATAGATTTCAAAGACAAAATATTTCGATTGACAAAAAGCAGAGTAAAAGGATGATTTGAGATTGTCCTCTATTGCAAGACAATAAACCACAATCTCGGGGGCTACTCCCATGGGAGCGCTGTCGCGCTCCCATAGATTTCCAAACAAGGTAAGAAAAATTCACTCGAATACAGGCTCGATTGAAAGCATTAAGTACTCACAAAGCAAAGAATCAAACTTCATAAATTCCCGAACTATGCCAATCGCAGATGTTTCGGATGCTGCATACGCAAATGTAAAGGTAAGACCCGCCGAGCAATCGAGATGGGCCGAGGGACGCTCCAACAGTGTTTTCCCTTGAAATTTTCCGTGTCAACAGACATGATGAAAATCCTGACGGACGCGTTAGGTATCAAAAGTTAAACTGCAGAACGAATCAGTAAGACCTACAACGGCCTGAGTCGAGTCTGTCCAGTATGTTCCAGCTTCGAGTCCGGGGACTCGAACCTGATTGAAGGCTAGTATGGTTTCGCCCAAATGTGCGGTTAACTGAGCTCGATTTTCGAGTGAATCAGGCCTACTATGTCAATATCCCTAGGCAAAAGTTTCAAAAGTGTTCCAGCTTCGGTCCGGGGACTCGAACCTGATTGAAGGCTAGTGTGGTTTCGCCCGAATGTGCGGTTAACTGAGCTCGATTTTCGAGTGAATCAGGCCTACTATGTCAATATCCCTAGGCAAAATCTTTCGACTGCATTCCAGGCTCGAGCCCGGGGACTCGAGTCTGACTGAAGGCTAGTATGGTTTCGCCCAAATGTGCGGTTAACTGAGCTCGATATTCGAGTGAATCAGGCCTACTATGTCAGTATCCCTCGGTTAGCATACACATACAATTGAAACAAATTAGAGCTTGAAGAATTACATCGGGTCAGAAGAACAAGCTAAGAAAACTATGACGTGCACGATGAAGGGAGCACATGCTCGACTCTTCGAGGCAAGCAAGTACTCGGGGGCTAATGACGAGGTTATACTCTGCGGGTACCCCAGCATAAGGGTACCTGGTGCACGTGATGATCAAAGAAGCCCAAGGATTAATCGAAGCCCATGAAGAAAGGCCCAAGACGAAGAGTGTTTTCCAAGCTAGATCAAATAATAGTCGGTTAAGACTTTCCATACATGTAACCTTGGTCGGTTGTGTTTCCCGAGACCTAGCCTCCTATATAAAGGCTGGGAGGGTGATCGATCAAGGACAAGCAATCCATAGCCACCAGAATCTCGACAAGATCAGTAGCTCGTCGAACCTTGTAACCCTAATATTCACACCATAAACACAGACAAGCAGGAAGTAGGGGTTTTACCTCACTCGAGGGCCCTGAACCTGGGTAAATCCAGCTTGTCAGCCATCGATTCCACCGATACTACGCGTTCTCTACCACACAATCAACCCTAGGTATAGCAACCATGGGACTTGCCGAGGGCACACCTCGACATCCATACAACGGAATTGATACAACACGTACACACTTCTATTCTCGTATGGGCCTCCAAGCGCAAAGGTTTGTAGGACAGCAGCACATGTCCCTTAAGTGAATGACTCAAGGTTTATCGAATCACGGTAGGTGTAGGTTGAATTTATCCTCTCTCGAACAACCCTGCAGTACGATACAAGTCTCTTGCGGCCCCAACACACCTAATACAATTGTCAGTTGTATAGGTGCACTAGTTCGGCAAAGAGATGATAAAATACTAGTAATAACGGTGCCAAAAAAAATAGCTTCGTTACTGGGGTGTTAGTATTGCTTACCCAACCCCAACAACGATGATAAAATGTGGTTTTTGTAATCTGAAATAAAAATGGCAGCAAGGTAACAACTGACAAAAGTGACTAAAAATGGTATAACAATACTTGGAAATAAGGCGTAGGGATCATACTTTCACTTTCACTTGTGACTACTCTCAACATCATTAACATAATTAAACACATGATTAACCCCTTCGAAAGCATGCATGGTAATTGTTACTCTGAGTTCACTCGACTTTGCATCAAAAAACAGGATGAGACCTACGTAGGCCTACAAAAGCACACCTTAAAGTTCGTATTCCTCATCTATGGGAATCCAAAGATCGTACTAACAAACACCGGCCTCTTGAATAATGTCTTTCCAATATATCCAAACGGTAATCATATTCTCACTCTCATATTGTAAGGAAATTGTACTAAACACAAGCATCAAAAAAACCTCATGATTCCATTATTCAATCCAACAAAGAAAGAATAAACTCATGATAAATATCTCTCTAATCTATTATACGTAGAGTTCCCCATTGTCACCACGGGCTCCAGAAATTATACTAGATATCATCAAGTGAGCAATATCATATCCATTACACAAAGGAAATAGAGGGGGGAACATCATATAATTCAACTATACTAACAACACTTATGATCACAATCAAGATCACACCATGGGAAAGAGAGATAACCACATAGCTACAGGTACAAGCTCTCAGCCCCAAAGTGGGACTACTCCTGCAGCGCCATTAGGAGCAGCAAGGTTTATGAAGATGGCTCCGGAGGTGAATCCCCGTACCGGCAGGGTGCCGGAACAGGACCCTAAAAACCCCGATATAGGGGTTCGGATGGCGGTGACGCTCTGTTTCGTTTCTAGCCAAATCTTTTGGGGCATCGTTTTTAGGTCAAGAGGGATTTTATAGGAGAAGACGCGAACTGAGGCGGCGCTCTCTTCACTTTTTCTACATACGGATATATCTAGATGTGTAACATGTGTAAATACATCCGTATCTTGACAAATGGAAGTCATCTATTTTGAAACGGAGTCAGTATAAGATGTTTTAGGCTTTACCCACATTCACATGTACATAGATATATCTAGACACATTTCATGTGTATGTTTTCATTTTAGTATGTATCTATACAACCTGTGTAACACCTAAAATACATTTAGCAACAGATGGAGTAGTCGACATCACATTCCCCTTTCTATGTTCTCCCACGGAATCATCAGCTTGACAAACGTAGTCATCTGGGTCGATCGAGACGAAACACCGCCGAACAAGGCTTTTGCATGCGCATGCCCTCTCCTCATCCACATTTCGTGCAGTAAAAGGGAAACAAATCACCGAGCCCGTCATGATGCGCGGGCCGAACTTATCCGGTGAAAGCTCACGAGCAAGTTATAGCTCCGGCCGGGCGGTACATATTTTCACTTTCGTGTTCGACGGCACCATCATGGCGCCGCAAACAATTCTTTACCCTAGTCTTCTGCGTGGTATGATGAGGAATGGATGGACACGGCTGCCATCCTCTTCCCCGGGCGCGGATTGGCTGACTTTGCTCAGCCGTGACTTGCTCACCGACAGGTAGGGTCCACCACGTGCAGGGTCCACATGCCATTGCCTCAAAGTCACCACAAAGTCAGCCAACCCCAAGTCAGCGAATCTCATCCCCTCTTCCCCAGCGGATGTCATTCTTCACAGGCGGAGGAGAGACGTTTTCCACTTTTCACGTGCAAGGTGCAGCCTTGAGCCGTGCACAAGAAACATCTCGCGGTGGTATTTTCACCAGCGACCAGTTGATGTAGCCGATGATCATTCCGGGAGCAGCGTGTCTGTTATGAACTGTGGAGGTCAGATCGCGTAAAGTCATTTTGCCTATCGTGTCCAAATGCTTTCTCTGTTTAGAAAAAAATTAAAAATCGTATTGTTAAGTTTTAGAAATATCTAAAAAAAATACTGCATGTTGTCAATGATGTATCTCACAAACGTGTAAAATCTCGATTTGAAATACTTTACATTCCGAGTTATACAAAAAATGTAGAACCGTTTATATTTTTAAGATTTCAAAGTGTGTACACTTATATCTATTAGAATTTGGCCCTATTATGTGAGCAGCCCAAACAAGCAATTTCTGAAATCTCAAATGGCACTCCTCCTCCGCCGCTCACTCGACACGTCACGATCGCGTTTCGTGAATCGAGTCGTTCCGTGGCCAGTTAGGTTTTTCAAGTATTTTCAGGCCCTTTGAATTTTAAGTTTAAAATTTGGGTGTGGAACTTAGAATTAGGTTTATTCAAAAGTCATACGTCCGAATCCGACAAAAGCAACAAATAAGAATTACTAGGATTTTTTTAAAAGAAATCTGTTCACCATGAATTTTGAATTTGCGTGGATGCATCTATTAATGTCTGTTGGATTGGCTTTGTAAGGCTGAAATGGGTACAAAGTCCAGCCTTGACATAAAAAGTCAGTGTACGCGTCCGCGCGATCACTAGTAGGAAAATCCTTAACAGTGGCGCACCAAAAAGGGATTCTGTGGCGCACCCAGCAAATTTGCTGGGTGCGCCACAGAATTCTCGCCACTAAAATTTATTATTTCTGTGGCGCACCCCCACCACAGTGCGCCACAGAAGTTTTTTTGAATTTTAAAAAAAGGGCGGCCAGATCTAGATCTGGATCTGGCCAGATCTAGATCTGGCCGCCGAAATTTCGTTTCGTTTCGTCGGAGGTCGTTGGGTGGTGGAGGATGGTGGTCGCCGGAGGTCGCCGGAGGTTGGTGGAGGATGGTGGTCGCCGGAGGTTGGTGGAGGATGGTGGTCACCGTAGGTCGCCGGAGTTCGCCGGAGTTGGAGTAGGATGTCGCCGGGTGGAGGGAGAGGTCGCCGGAGGTGGTGGAGGAGGTCGTCGGAGTTGAAGGTCGCCGAAGGTCGCCGGAGGTGGTGGAGGAGGTCGCCGAAGGTCACCGGAGGTCGCCGGAGGTGGTGGAGGAGGTCGCCGAAGGTCACCGGAGGTGGAGGAGGAGGTCGCCGGAGGTGGTGGAGGAGGTCGCCGGAGGCGGAGAAGGTCGTCGGGGTGGCGGAGGAGGAGAAGGAGAGGAGAAGTGGAGGAGAAGGAGTGGAGGATGGAGGAAAAGAGAAGAGGAGAAGTGGAGGAGAAGGAGGATGGAGGAAAAGGGGAGAGGAGAAGTGGAGGAGAAGGAGAGGAGAAGTGGAGGAGAAAAGGGGAAAAGAGAGGGAGAAGAAGGGGTTCGGCCGGCGGGATTCAAATTTCGAATCCCGCCAACAATTCTGTGGCGCACCCAAGCCTGGTGCGCCACAGAATTTTTTTTCTTTTTTTTCTTGTTTTTTTTATTTTGCTGCGAAAAATCGTCTGTTTGAAATAACTTTTTTTTCTTTTGGAATTTGAGGATTCTGTGAATTGCTGACCGGGTAAACCCGGGTGGATTCGAACTCGGATTTTTCTCACGATTTTTTTGACATATTATTTGCGTTATTTCGACGTCGTATGCAAAAGTTATGGCCGTTACAAGTTTTTTTTCCTGTTTGTTGCAGAAAAGGTCAAAATTCATATTTCAAAATTTCTATACCTACTAGACACTCATACCTAACTACATGTCAAAGGATTTTATTTATTGAATTTTTTATCATTTTCTTTTACTTCTTGCAAGACAAAAAAGGCGATCCGGGGGGTGTGTGTGTGTGTGTGTGTGTGTGTGTGTGTGGGATCTGAAGAAAATAATTCTGTGGCGCACCAAGCTTGGTGCGCCACAGAATTGTTTTTCCCAAATTTCATCCACCCCCCCAGAATTGTTTTCTGTGGCGCACCTGGCCATGTGCGCCACAGAAATGTGACTTTCTGTGGCGCACCAGGTTTGGTGCGCCACAGAAAGGTGATATTTCTGTGGCGCACCGACCTCGGTGCGCCACAGAATGTCTAATTTCTGTGGCGCATGTGGTTTAGTGCGCCACAGAAATGTAACTTTCTGTGGCTAATTTCTGTGGCGCATGTGGTTTAGTGCGCCACAGAAATGTAACTTTCTGTGGCGCACCAGGCACCGTGCGGCACAAAAAATAATTCTGTGGCGCACCAGTTAAGGGTGCGCCACAGAATGTCAACCTACCTATAACCCTTTTCCTACTAGTGGATGGAGGAGGGGGGGGGCAATGGCCCTTCCTAGCCTCAACATTGGTACACCTTTGATGGTAACCAGGCCGATGTTTGGTGTTTGGCCGGGGTCCGTTGATACCGACACTGCTATCCAAAAAGTAAGGAACATTGTCGTTAATGGTGATTACAAGTCCCTTTCTTCGTCTTCTCATCCATACAGCGGAGCCGATACACCACAAGAGTATTGACAATAATGAAGCCACTACAACAATAATCCGAGTTTTGACAATGAAAAATCAATTGTCGATTGTGTGGATTATCTCACTCGACCATACTTCACCACTTGAACATGGCCATATTGACAAGGAAACTTCACCTTTTTCAACCGAGTTTTGAACCGTTCAACTTCTTGCATCTTACTACCCCTTTTATTAATAAACCTTCTTTGTACTATTGACTCTTTTTTGGTTCACCGTTAAAAGTACGGGAGTAGTAATTTAAGTTACTAACTACGGGCAACGTGTTCGATTTATCTTGACTGTGGACACCGGTGACCATTTTAACTAGATTCGTCCCTGGTGGTAAGAGGGGGTAGGAATTTTCTCTCACGGTGATAGATTTATTTTCAAACGTAAATAGAATAGATAAGCAACACAAAGAAGTTTAAATAGGTCGACACCATACACTGTCGTTGAATTTTGAGGCAACCATGTAAATAGTTGATACATAGACAATATAACTACTTTGGACAAACTTTTCCGATGTCTCTGGCACAAATACATTAATATGTTGTCATCGACTTGAAATGTTTCGATGATTTCAACCACTAACATAAAGTATTCCTCGATATTTTGTTGTTGTTGAAGTTATATGGTCGAGCAAATAATTTGACTATTCGAGTTAACTTCGGTTTCCTCATTCAGTTTATAGGGCACATATCTGGCCATAAAAAGTTTGGAAACACGCTAGCGAGGTAATCGGAAATTAGACTTACATATCTCGACAATATAAGTTGTTATTACAAACAAAGTGGTATATGTGCCTAAGTACTCCAAAACCTATTGGTATCCAAGAAACAACACGCGTGTTGTGGAGACTTGCAGCAATATAGTTTGTTTGCACCAGAAGAAACTTTTGGTTTTTTCCATGAAATTTTTCTGCAATCTTAAAGTAAACACATGTGAAAAATTCCAAAAAATTCTGCCCCCATACAATCTTATAAATCAAAGAGGTTTGTATTGTAGCGTTTCCCGTGCCTCGGATATGTGAAGACCGGACGTGGATAGCGATCCAACATTTTCTGGTAAACTGATACTCCACATCGGTTTGGACACTGGAATTGGCTATACCGCTATAATATGCCACGTGGCAACTGTGGCGTTCCAAAGACTGTTGGAGACCAGATGAAACGCACGTACACTGTCCGGTGTGACATTTTCACTGCAATAAAACAACGGCAGCTGCAACCTCCAAAGCTAGAAAACGGAAAACGAAAACGGAAGTGCAAGGGCGATTTGGACAATTGCAGCGCACTGGCGCAAATCTTGATACTGGAAAGCCGATGGGCCGGCCCATAATAACACTGGTCACCAGTCAGGACAGGTACAACTCCCAATGAGATGATTAAACACTCAGAAGAAAAGGCGCGTGTTGACTTTGCAACAAGCCCGAAGTGGTGGTTCGACGAGTTGGTGGAGGCGTATCTTGGCAAAGTGTTTCGACGAATAATAAATGAATAAAGACATGACTATCAAATCACCGCACTCGCCAAAATCGTTTCTGTTCGTGAGGAAGAAAAAGACAGGAGATCGACGATGGCCCCGCACCCTTCGATTATTGGCGCCATGTTCCTCGCAATCTTGTTCGATCCGTCAGTTCTACAGATTCAGAAAGCTTCCCCATCGATTTTTTTTCCATCCACTAATGGCAGAAAGAGCAAGGCCCATGCCATTTCGAACAGGCCCCCTTAACGCAATCACACATGGGGAAAAGTAGAGTGGAAGCTTTGCCAGATTCGTCGTGGCTCCTCGGGCTTTTTCCTCGTCTTAGCAAAGAGATTAAAGGGGACGTATCGCGATCTCGGCGTGAGATCATTGAACCGTGCACAATAATACTTACATGTCCCACCTAGCTACTATCGCCCGCTCGTGAGTATGCTGCTGTCCTTGCCATTGATTGCCCAGATGCAAATCCGTGGGCAAAGCGAGATCAGAAGTTGAGAACACGGCCAAAGCGTTTGGTTTCCGGGCAACATGTTTGGCATTTGCTTAACTTCTCCCTCGCCGGGACCCACCTTCAGTGACTTACTTCTAGCGCCTATAATAAGTTTGCGTCGCTTTCTCGCCTTTGGCAAAAAACCGTGGTGGAGATCGTAGTACCACAAAAAAGGTATATATGTACCATGATTTATCTCAACCATAAATAAATCTGCAGCGAATGTAACGAGAGATAAGTATGGATTTATGTATTCATTGCAAGATGGGTGATGGCTGATGACCATGACGTTGACGGGTGATGGCGATGTCAATGGCTTTGTCTATTGTGTGTCGGGCTAGATTCACCTTTTCCAAATTTGAATTCTTCTGTAGATTTTGGACATTGACACCACTGTAATCGATAAATTTTTTTTCGAAAATTGGTGATTTTAGTTGTGGCCAAAATCTAACAGTGAACACAAAATTTCCTTTAGCGTGGTTTTTTTACCTGCTCTATTTTAAGAGACGAAACCATATAGAGAGTTCGAAAACAGAGAGCTGCGACATGGAGGCTGAGCTACACATAGCTATTTACAGAAAATTGAAAATCTTATTTTAGACTTTAAAAAAACTGAAAATAATACTGGATGTAAATGTTGTTGTATTCTACCTACTGTAAAATCTCAAATAGGAAAAGGGTTCTATTTTGAGTTGTGTAAAAAATGACAAAATCTAGTGAACAGTGCAAAAATTCAACTCTACAAGATCTACAAGGTTTTGTTAATTTTATGTAGCCCAGAATAGGAATAAATTCGAGTTGAGATTTTGCACGTTAGTATGATGCACTATTATTTAGTTTCAGTATTTTTTTTCACATTTTGGACATTTCAAAATATGGTTTTTAAATTTTGAAAAATAAAGAGCATAGCGCGGCCTCCAATTTGACTTTCCGGTTCTAAACGGTTCGAAACATCAACATCGATTCTGCATAGCAGGTTTTCCACCTCGACAACAACCTATTGGACAGGAGCAAATTAATGGCTTAGGCACCACCTCATTATGCGGTTCCCTTGTTTGCGGAGCGCTCTTGTTTGCGCAAATGGTTTGGAGCTCCTGACATTACCAGATCCAATCATCAACATCACCATTCACAATAGAAAAACATCAACGTCACAAACGTAGCCATCTGGCCGATCGAAACCAAACACCGTCGAACAAGGCGTTTGCATGCCCTTTTGCTCATCCACATTTCGTGCAGTAAAAGAGAAACAAGTCACCTGGCCAGCCCGTCATAATGCGCGGGCCGAACTTATCCGGTGAAAGCTCTCGAGCAAGCTAGCTCCGGCCGGGCGGTACTTATTTACCGTTCGGCACCATCATGGCGCCGCGGCCGAATTTTCACCCTAGTCGTCTGCGCGGTATGATGAGGAACGGATGGACACCCGCTAGCTGCCATCGTCTTCCCAAGTGGAGTGGATGTCATTGTTCACAGGAGAAGGAGAGAAGTTTTATCCTTTTCACGTGCGCCGCGGCCCGCGGCAGGCGGCAGCCTTGCTAGATGTTGATCGATGCCAAGCCGTGCAGAAGCAACATGCCGCAGCGACCAGTTGATGCAGCCGATGATTATTCCGGGAGCAGTATTTCTGTTCTGAACTTTGGGAGGTCACTCAGACCGGCAATATTTCCACCGACGATTTGGTCAGGCATGCAAGAGTTAAAGCATGATAGAAGTATAGATGCCAACAAATGTTTGGGAGACCACTCCGCCTGATTAAATCGGCTCTGAATTGATAGATGGACCAATTCGTTTACATTCTAGCTCCTACTCTTCTCTAGTAGAGAGAGGTGTCTTAACTTTTGCTTATGTGTGGATCCCGGACTGATTGACATGGCTGAACACCTGAGATTCCCAAAAAAAGCAGGGGAAGAAATATCCATGCAGATGCATGCATGAATGCACATCTATCTGATCTATGGTTTATGTGGGGTTATTGTTAGCTCACCGGAATAAAATTATATTTCATCCACTTATTTAAATATTCTTGATTGATCATTACTATGTGGAAAGTTCTCACTGGAATACATCTCACTGATCCATTGATCTGTCATGCATTAACGAGGTAGTGGTGATGGTCCTTGTTATACAGCAAATCGGCAAATGTCTCACAATTCAGTTGTCTAGTAACCCTATTTTTCTTAACCGATATGCATGTACAGTATGTCAATTTAAGGGCCACTCTCTCAAGTTTGGTGTAGCTACGATATGCTGCTGCTTTAATTTAGGATGCGCAGATGCTTTAATTTAGGTGGGTGCTTCTGTTACTATTAGCTACAAGGAAATGAAAAGCTTGCAGTGATATCCTCATCTGGTTTTCCAGTTACTATTAGCTACAGGGTGTGCACTCAGTAATCATGTTGAGTTCATGAGGACAGAGGCAGCCAGTGGCGGATCCAGAATCCAACCAAGCCCCGAGCCAATCTTTAATTTTAGTGTAGTAATTAGGCTAAGTGCTAGGAAAAATCACCAATCTCACTAATACATAGCTTAAAAAAAAATCTGCACCCCGGGCCATGGCCCCTGCTGCCAGGGGTGTGGATCCGCCCCTGGAGGCAGCAGTAGTTCTTGGCGTCATGTCTAAGTTGGTTCTTGGTGTGCACCCAGTTTATTTTGTAGTTGAATTCTTATGCTGAAACGAGGTCTAAGTTGGTCCCTTTATTTACAGCCTACAGTTTAGTATGTTTTTTTAACATATGAAATTCCTTTACATTTGAGATGCAGTTTTTATACTGTAGTACCATATCTATCTATTCAATATATCAAACCTAACCCCTTTAGCCCTCCGGTGGAGGCATCCACGTCGCCGCTACTGTAGCGCTACAGTAGCACACTTACAGTGCATAGTGTACTGTAGCAGCTACAGTACGCGCATATATATACTCCCTCCGTTACAAAATAACTGTTTTAGATTTGTCAAAAAGTGGATGTATCTAGACATGAAACAAGTATAGATACATTCACTTTTGGACAACTTTGAGACACTTATTTTGGGACGGAGGGAGTATTTTTTTGGCATGAAAAAAGTGGATGCATCCACGTCGCCCCTACTGCAGTTGCTACATTAGGCGCAGTAAATTTTACGCGCAACATTTTTTTTTTGCCCTTTTCACGATAATATCTACACGAAATATATGCGCGCCAACGAGTAGGTTCCATTCCCGTGATCGGTTCCGAGTTTAATCGACTCTAACTCCTTAATTTCGGATCCAAACTCGCAAAAACATTTGGCAAATTTTGTCAAATTCGTTGCATTCAGTCGTCCGTTTAAATTTTCCTTTCACGAGTAGATGGATATCACCCTTCCGAACAACTTTCATGTTTTAACCTTTTTATTTTAACAGACATATACAATATGTGTCGTCCACGTCACGCTTTTTCATTAAAGCGCTCGCGTTTTCCAAAAATTGTGAATCGGAGCTCCAGAATAAGACATTTTTCCAGAAAAGCCCCCGCGTGCCACTTTTTTGTAGAAAAAATATGAATAATATATCAAAACGATCCAAAAAATACGTGCTAACTACTTATGGCAAAATACAAACATATTTGAATATTTTAATTTGGTATATATTTTGAGAAAATCTAAATGCATTTCCACTAATTAAGGACTTAAATTCAATATTTACGGCAAAATACAAGCATATTTGAACATTTCAGTTTGCTACATATTTGGAGATACTCTAAACGACAAATTACGACAGATTTCAACCTTTTTAAACCCAACGGGCGCAGCGGCATTTTTTTTCCTTTTGCCTTTTTCGCGATCATATTTACACGAAATATATGCACGCCGACGAGTAGGTTCCATTCCCGTGATCGGTTTCGAGCTCGATCGACTCTAGCACCTCAATTTTGGATCCAGGTTCGCAAAAACTGTCAAATTCGTCGCAATCAGTCATCCGTTTGAATTTTCCTCTCACAGTAGATGGATATCATCCTTCCGAACAACTTCCATGTTCTAACCTTATTATTTTGACGGACATATATATGTACCGCTTTTTTGAAGCAAAGTCCTCACGTTTTTCAAAAATTGTGAACCGGTCGTCCGGAATTAAACATTTTCGCAAAAAAGTCCCCGCGTGCCGTTTTTCCGCATGAAAGTCCTCACGTTTTCCAAAAATTATGAGTCGGTCTCCCGAATAAAACATTTCTCCATTACAGTCCCCGCGTTTTTCCTCAAATTGTAAATCGGCCCTCCGGTACAATTGAACAATTTTTCCCCCTCCTAATATATTTGTTCCCCTTATAGTTTAAACCTATATTTTTCCCCGCACTTCTTTTCACGAACATTATCTATTTTTCCGGTCATGCGTGAACAGTCCCTGCCCCTTACAAACAGATTTTTTTTTCTTTTTGGCTTCTAATATTCCCTATTGTTTATTTTTCCACATTTCTTTTTACGAACAATGCGCGCAAATAGCGACTTCAAAATTACTTATTTATTTCTACTCCCTATTTATCCCCTACTATATATTTTTTTCCTACTTTTACCTCCCTTACATATTTATTTTTACTACTCCAAGACTGCTTGCTTACTTCCTATTTTCCCATTTTCCCCTACTCTATTTTTTTAACTTCTTATTTTATTTCCCTCATAAATTTATTTTTGCGAACTTAAAATTTATTCCTCATTTATTTGCAAATCCTGTTATCTTAATTCCCCACTTCTCTATATTCAAATTACCCCTACTTTCTTAAAAAAAATTACTTCCCGTATATTTTTTAAACTGCTTCTTAACTGTCTACATTAATTCCATTTGGATGCATAAATTCACCAAATAAAATAACCTTCAAACACTTATTCCGTACAAAAAACACTAAATATTTTCTACCTTTTAAAACCAATTGTGCATCCCCCTCTCCTTTTCCCTCTATTATTCTCTTGACGAGTGCACTGAATTTGTCCCAGAAGCCATGTACTTGGTCACATACAGTGACATATACATGTATGATCATAAGTACTAATTCAGATATCATATCTGCACATCGTATATTTATATCACTCATCTATATCATTGGTGACTTTATGTAAATTGTAAGTAGTTCACATACAAGAAAAAAAGGATTTTGTGGTCATAAACACCCTTCTCAAATTTTGGTTTATGTTTCTATTGATTTTCTTTTATTTCACTCTATTTAATTCTCTGCTTAGGTAGTGTCTGTTTTGTTTTGACCTTTTATACAATACCTAATCCTACGATGCAAATGTTGTTAGAAGAAAGCTCAGCTTTGTGGCGACAATTACTCTACACATTTGCGCTCAAATGAAGCATCAAATCCAAGTAATTTTTTAAGAATATATAGCGCTTTTTTTGACACCCAGCTTATTTTCATTAATATCCAACCTATATTTGCACTGATGTCCAATGTGTCCGGTCGTGATAAATCTGAAAGTTAGGTCTTTCGTACAGTTGTTTCGCACAAAATCAGTAACTTCGACTATATCCACCAACAAAATATGAAAAATATATCAACATGACCACACAAAAAAATGCTGACTACTTACTGCATATGATCAAATTTCAAGTTTGGATATTTGAAACTTTCAAATGTCTTCCAAATCTGATCATTTTACAAATGAAAAAAAAATCGAATCTGAAAAACTTCCCAAACTGAACGAATTTCAAAATCTGAACAATTTTTAACCACAAGCTTTCTTTGCATTTCAACAATTTTCAAATCTACACACTTCTAAAATGTGGACATTTTCCAAATTTCAATTCTACCGCTATAACACGGCAAACAAATTTGAATATTTTAAAATTTCAGCTGCCTTCCAAATCTAACCATTTTACTAACGTAAAAAGAATTCAAATCTAAATAACTTTCCAAATTGACTAATTTCCGAAATCTAAACAATTTTCGAACATAAGCTCTCTTTGCATTCCAACGATTCTCAAATCTACACAATTTTTAAATGTCGACATTTTCAAATTTGAATTTTACCACACGGGTGCGGCGTGACGCCGCACCAAATTTGCCTAGTATACTTCAATGCATGGTTTGGTTCTGTACTAAAACTGAACCATGGTTTACTTCATTAGCATATGGTTTTTTAACATGCTTTCATGTGCAATTGGATATTCTGAAAGCTATATGGGAGAAACACTAGTATGATAGGAACCTGGGAGCTAGTCAGTGCTTGTGTTCATGAATTTCTGCTCATACTCCTGGAGTACAATATAATTGATGCTTCTGTAGTAGTAATTCAAGTCTGTACTGATTTTTATTCACATGGATTAGTATTTTTTGTTGCATTACAAAAGTATTGCTGAATAGTTGGAGTGTGCATGATAATTATTTTTTCACCTTATATTATGCATCTTCAGCAGGAATTTCGGCCGCTGGACTTGTCGAGGAGTGTATGATGTGGCCGTATGTGCAAGTCTTCGCTAAGAAAATCGTTCAACTTCGTTTTGCTCCATTTTGTTTTGGCACCTAAGTTATCTAGTGGATGGTTCTATCTGTTTAGTATAAAAATTGCATTCAAAATTCTCCAGCTTTTTGCGTTCAAATTCTGAGATTGAATGCTTGTAATGAATCAGGTTGTACTGCTACACAGGTTGTGGAAGTTTCTTGATAATTATTTGGATTCAAATTTTCTGTTTGTATGTATACGTTCTTGTAGTGCTGCTATTTGAGAGAAGCTTGTACTGTTGCTTACTGCTGCACAGATCGGTGGTGCTGTGTATACGTATTGATTGAAAAATGCTGTCTTTTTTTTTCTGTTCCATGTTTCTGCTATGCCACAGGCAAGCAGTGTCTGTATCCGTGATCTATCCTGTGTTGTTCGATTCCCTTGGGAGCAGGGATTAACCGAACGAGTCACCTGGCACAACGATTTGGGGAAGGGATTAACGGAGGGATTTGGGTGACATGTGGGGATCACCCAACCCCTGGGGGGTTTCGCGTCACGTGGGGATTGGACCCCTAGGAACCGAACAAAGCCTTTTTTTGCGAAAACAAAATGGCTATATCATATTCCCTAAAATGGGCTAAGCCGTATTTTGCCAAAATTTCCGTGGATTGAACTATTATACTTCAGTTACATCGAAATTTCAATGTCCACTCTAACATCTTTTAAGACTCGGTTGTACATGCAGTATCGCGTCATATTTTTTTGTTCATTTTCTAGGGAAAGATGCTAAAAAAATTAGTGACTATATTCAACCCACATTTAGCAAACCCTATTTCATAAGTATATGGCCTAAATAGTAAAATAGAGACATTATACTCGGTTCCATATATTTTCTATTTTCGGGCGAACCACCGTGAATCTTAAATGTAAGTCCTCAATGAAACATTTTATGAAACCTCTTACAGGTAGAGTACATGTTGATTTTCAAAACCAAAGGGCATGCATGTAAAATTGCCGACGACAACAGATATGAGGCGAAATGGAGGGATTGATGTCCGTGAAATAGCGGAAAGTCATTTTGGCTCCAGAGATACTTTGATCCTTTAATTTTTCAAAACTATATTTAAAAGTTTTTAAAAATCTGAAGAACCAAATCTGGGTGTAGTCAATGATGCATCTTACACGGATGCAAAATTATATATATTTTATAGCTTATAATTGATTTTTGTTAACTAAATGCGATCACTGAATTCGGGAATGAGAAATGTCCGCTCGTAAAATAGAAGAGTCTATGTAAGAGTAGAAACGACGAACAACCAAAACTAGCCCGGCTCTTACGAGACAGTCAAGTTAGATGGTGACAATCGTGTCCAGACGTCAAACATACACGATCGTATTTCTGCAAAACAATAGGCACGCGTGGAGCCCAAGTGGAGATAGTAAATTTGTAATGCAAATGCTCCATAACAAACAAATTTAGCGGCAGAGAACTTGTCTGTGGCAAGATGGTTAGGAGGGTGGTTGTACTCTCAGCCCACCAGAGTTCAAACCCCAGGTTTGACGCTGGTGTTTCTCATTTAGGCGGAATATTCTTTAGTGGGAGGAGACGTTCCCGTCGACAGCGAGGCGCCTGTGGTGACTTCGTCAATCTCAAGACCTGATCCGCCGGCTCAGTCTCTCGGAGGTGCCCATAGGGGTAGGGTGTGCGTGTGTGCGTTCATATGGGTGAGTGTATGCACGTGTATATGAGCGTCTGCGATGTACTGTGTTTCGAAAAAACAAATTTAGCAGCTCGCTACGTGCGCGGTAGCGCGCACCAGTACTTACGCGAGCGCCCGTGAAATTAACTGTTGAATATATAATCAATTGTCACGAAAACAGTAGACAAATCATGACTAGAATAATAAGAATTAAACTAATCATGCGATCTACTAAAACAGTAGATAAACAGATCGAATATATAGCAACTACCACAAGCAGAAACTCTAGCAATATCACAAACAGGAAGATTAAGAACACGTACTGTGCAACGGCAGGAGAACCATTGGCGTTGATGTTGTCGCCCATGTCGTCGATGAAGAGGCTGCCGATGTCGGGAAGAAGTCATCGATGGGGAGAACTCGATGCCAGTAGTCGCGCGAGTGCGCTCCCCAAAATCCTGATCGCCCCTCTCCCGTACAGGATCACAATAGGCGGGGTTCCGGAGGCCTACTGTCCCTTCAACCGGTGCACGCCGGAAGACGGGATGGAGAAGACTTGGAAGACGGCGGCGCAAGGTTCTGAAATTAGGACGACGAGCGACCATGTGTTGCGTATATGGCGGATAAGGTTTGCCTTGGCATATATATAGCGCGAGTCGGGTAGGACGAGGACGCAGAATCGGAAACGACAAAGTAATTAACGCCGTTCGTTAATTATTAATCGATGCCTTAATAATTTTCTCAGACTGCAAAAATATAGGTATCGGCTCATTCCCGCAACCCGTGGCGTGTCGTGACGAGACGAGGCGAGGCGAGCGAGGAGGAGGAACACGCGGGAGGCTTCTCTCTTCTCATGCTCTTACTAGTGGTAGAAGAGCGAGAGAGGCGTTTTGTAGCACGGGCTACATGTAGCCTTTTTTTTTTGAAAAATTCAAAAACGATACTTTAAAGTTTCAAAAAAAATCTGAAAAAATTCCTAGATGTAAATAATGATGATATCCACCAGTGTGCAAAATAGCAATGCGAAACATTCTGTATTTTGCGCTGTGTAAAAATGACAAATCTCTGAATCTGAGCCGGTGAACAGTGCAGATTTCGAATTTTTTAGATCTGTCAGAAATTTGTCATTTTCGTGTAGGCCGGAATAAAAAATATTTCGAGTTGAAAATTTGTAGCACTATAGGGTACATCATTCTCCACCTCTATGATTTTTCTCGAAATTTTTGGAAACATAAAAATTTTAATTCAAAAAAAATAAAAAATCCGGGCTACATGTAGCCCAGGCTACAAAGTGACTTTTCGTAGAAGAGCTCACTATATAAAGTGGTGCAGCTCACTCCCAACTAGCAGCATGGGACTAAACATTAGTCTCACTCCACTCACAGCCACATGCACACGGGCCAATGAGAATTTCAGAATTTTAATTTGGGCTTTAAACCAAAGACCCATTAGCAATGCTAGTCAAAATTCCAACATTAACTTGGCTAGCTAGTAGTCAACGTGCGTAAAAAGAAACGGACTGCTACTAGAACATCCTTTTTCCGATTAGAACGTTAGAACCGCAGACGCCCTGGAGTAAAGTTGTCAAGAAAACGAAGAGAGAAGGCGCCAATGGATTAGTTTAATCGATTGCTTAGGCATGTGGGCTAAACAGACACGTCCACCCCAAAATAATGGCACGTCGAGATGCTTCGGCGCTTATAAAACGTTACCTGAAACAGTAGGATAATGCTCGGCCAACACGGCACTGTGCCATGGCGCGTTCTTTCGCGCAGAAATGTTCGGGCATTTATCTGATCTTGATCTTGATTAATATAAAAGGCGATCATGTTCTGCCGCGCTTTCGGACATTCTGAAGAGCTTTTTATGGCGTGGGAGTATAGATTACTCGGGATGAGATCGCCCGGTCGGTGAATCGCGGTCTTTTGTTTGCGGTTGTTGTGGGCATCGCACGCGGCGGCTAGTGAGGGACAGAGATCAGGTGACATGGCATGTAACGCTGTAACATGCCCTATCATATTTGTCATCCATTCATCATCCAACGGCCAGCAACGACCAAAATTTATACATGAAAATAAAACATTTTAGACAAAAATTGAAAAAATTCTTGTAAGTTGTATATGATCCGTTTTTTTGTTCTGTGAAAATTTCGTTGCATTTGGATAACGCGTTTATGAGTTAACAGCATTTGAAGTTCAAAACATGAAAAATCTCTGTAATGCTAAATCAATTATCCAAATGATGCAAAATTTTCTCAGAATACACAACGGACCATATACCACTTAGTGGAATTTGATGATATTTTTCTAAGTGTTTGATTTTTAAGTTCAAATTTTGAATCGTTTCTGTCCATTGGATTGTGATGGGGCATGTCCTTCGTTTATGAGTTAATAGCATTTTAAGATCAAAACATGCAAATTTTGAGTCGTCTCTGTCCGCCGGTGAGGAGACCGTCCAGGGGAAGGCTCACATCACATGGGTGCCGATACGAAATTACAAATGGATCTTTTATTTAATTTCATAGGCGTTTTGATAACACTATATAAATATGCTTGGGCATGCAACCCAATAATTAACTCGGTTGTGTAAGCTGGCACGATCGATCGACATGCAATAACAGGTTGAAAATGATTGGTGTCCCGTTGTATACGTACATGTCGTTGACAAGATCCTGCCGCCACCACACACATACTTGGACTCTACAATCGCGAGAGGTCCGAGAAGCTCAGCCATGCGATCTCGAAAGCAGAATGAATAATGCAAGATCGAGTGCGCATTTTCGATCTGGTAAATGGGCGATCAGGGCCATAGAAGTGGTAATAAAAGTTCAAAAAGAAAAGTAAAAAGCACACTCGAACAAGATATGTTCCCAGGCGAGACTCGAGAGTGCACTGTTGACTGCTGACCAGCACCTTCTCACCTCTCTCTCTGTCCATCTCCGATCCTGGGCCGCGCGCGGGGCCCATGCTCCAGATTTGCTTGGCCCGGGCCCACCCTACACCCCTGCCCACACAACAAACAAATCCGACGCGCTCGGGCAGCGTGTCCCCACCAGAGCACCACTTGGGAAATCCGGCGGATCGCCGTATCCCCGGCGAGGAATCACCCCCTCCCTCCCGCTGTCCCGCACCGCTCCAGTCCAGCCATGGCAAACCCTGACCGTCGTCGATCGGGTGGTGGTGCGGTGGGGTTCGGATAAGGGGGGAAAGCAACGGGCCAGCAGCAACGACGACGTCGCTGGGCATGCACAGGGAGGGAGGCAAAGCCGCAAAAGGCATACGGGCCCCCTGCCCCTGCCATCGCCGGGGATGGGACGGGCGAAAGGGAAGTCCGGTTATTTTATTAGTCGCGGCGTATCTCCGTAAAATCCACGAAATTCGTCGACTCACCGGACGCCCGCCCGTGGTGGCTCGTCCTCGTCTCCGCCCCTCGCGAAAAGCAACAAACACACAATCACAGACGGACCAAAGCGAAGCAGCGGCAAGGCCAGGACGACAAAAAAGGCGAGGCTCCCTACCCTCCCTCTCTCTCTCTATCAGCAGCGGAACAGGCGCCGCTGTCCTGTCCCCTCGCCCTCATCCGCGCTCAGGCCGGATTGGGGGTTGGTGCGCGCGCATGTGAGCACTGAATCGGGCGGGCCGGGATGGGGGCGGCGGGAGGAGAGGAGAAGCCCGCCACGGCCGCGGCGGGAGAAGCGGGCGGGAAGGGGAAGCTGCGGCTCAGGACGGTGGTGGTGGTGCTCTACGTGCTGGCGGCGTCCGCGGTCTGGGTGGGCACGCACTGGGACCAGCGCCGCGGCGCGCTGGGAAAGGCCGAGGAGGGCGTCGTGTGCATGTGCGAGGAGCGGGCGCGGATGCTGCAGGACCAGTTCGCCGTCTCCGTCAACCACGTCCACGCGCTCGCCATACTCGTCGCCACGTTCCACTACGAGAAGCAGCCGCCCGCGCTCGACCAGGTTTTACGCTCCGGCTTCCCTCTCTTCTCTCCTTCCTCCGTCCGTGTGAGTGTACTCTTCTGTACGGCAGCTTCTTCAATGAGTTACTGCTTCCCCAGTCAGTTCACTGCTCCTGCTGCTGCTAATTTGCTCCTCCTGGTTTCGCGCTCCGATTCTCTGCCGATTTAATTACTACGGCTGCTGCGCTAGGCTCGCTCTGCGCCCGTAGTTAATCGCCTGTCTTTTAATACCTTGACCATGGATGCAGTACATGCTCTGACTCTGCTTCCTCCTTCCTATTCATTCAATTACTGTGAGAGCTTCCCATGCCTGCCATGGAAGGAAGGACATGACTCCTGCCCTCCTCCCAGGAGCTCCGGTTTCTGCGTTCGAATTGACTGATCGCCGTTGCGAGTTGCTCTGTCTTTAATGCGGTATATATCTTGTTTGGAGCAGGACACCTTCGCGGTCTACACGGCCAGAACGTCCTTCGAGCGCCCGCTGCTGAGCGGGGTGGCGTACGCGCAGCGGGTCATGCACGCCGACAGGGAGGCCTTCGAGCGCCAGCAGGGGTGGATCATCAAGACCATGAAGCACGAGCCGTCGCCGGAGCAGGACGAGTACTTGCCCGTCATCTACTCACAGGAGACCATCTCCTACATCGAAGGGCTCGACGTCATGTCCGGCGAGGTCTGCACCCCCTAATTGGTTCCTTTCCTGGGGTTTCAGTTTGCTCTCTGCTGTTGGTTTCGATTCCTGGGGTTTCAGTTTGCTCTCTGGTGTTTCTTTGCCACTCAAGTGGAAGATTGGTGTTTGTGCTGCTGCAGGAGGACCGGGAGAACATCTTGAGGTCCAGGGAGACCGGGAAGGCCGTTCTTACCAGACCATTCAGGCTCCTGTCGAATCACCTCGGCGTTGTATTGACGTTTCCTGTCTACCTTGTGGATCTACCTCCAGATGCCAGTGAGGAGGAACGTGTTGCTGCTACCGCGGGGTGAGGTTTTCTACCATTCCTTTTTATATGGAATCACCACCGCCACTGGCTGTTCAAGTAATCATTCTGTGCTACTGGTAGTGAAAATACAACGGCTGTGAGAGCACATTAACATTGCGACTCGGTGCTCTCACTTGGCACTGAGCTTTTAGACTTGGATTAGAAATACTCATAAACAGAGGCGGCTTCCGCCCGAATTTGCTGCCAAAACCACAGTAGTGCTGTTTCATGTTGTACTGCATCAGAAAATGACAGGTTTAAGCACTGATCAAAATGGCTTCCGTCACATCTTACCGTGTAGTGGCATCTTCTAATGCTCGATTTGGCATTGTGCCGGCTTATTAAAAAGCACTTATCAATTCCTATTTATGTATACAACAGTTAGGTGGGACTTAGAAGGACCTCTTTTGAGGTGTGACAAAATAATGTTACTGAAACTAGCAAAGATTCCTCTAAATACCTAAACTCCACAAGTTCAGCGCAGCCCAGCAGCTACAACAACCACAAACTGAGCCTAAATTTAAATGTTGTTTGGCAGATACATTGGAGGAACTTTTGATGTCGAGTCACTGGTGGAAAATTTGTTAAGGCAGCTAGCTGGCAATGAGGAGTTGGTGGTAAATGTTTATGATGTCACAAACCATTCAGACCCTCTTGTCATGTATGGCTCTGAAGTTCCTCTTGGTGCCCCCTCACCCTCACACATATGCATGCTGGATTTTGGTGATCCGTTCAGAAAGCACCACATGATATGCAGGTACTTATGTGTGCATTGATAATTCATTTTCATAATATCTTTTATGCTATATTTTCTTATCCGACAATGTCCATAAATGTGAGCAGATACAGAAACAAGCCTCATGTTCCATGGTCCGCTATTACAACTCCATCTGGCATCTTCGTTATAATTATGCTTGTTGGCTACATAATGTATGCTGCCTGGACTCGCTATGATAATGTTAAGGAAGAATATCTGAGAATGGAAGCGCTGAAACAACGTGCAGAAGCCGCTGATATTGCTAAATCTCAGGTTCGATTTATTTGGAAATTACATGCTGTTTCAATATTGCAAGTTTTATGATCTAAAGTACTCTTCTTTGTCAATGGCAGTTCCTTGCAACTGTTTCTCATGAAATCAGGACACCCATGAACGGAGTGCTAGGTGATTCTTTTGTTAATGACCATCCATTCCTTTCCCACAAAAAAAACTATGCATTCCAGCTTATTGTTTATGTAATGCCTTACGAGGGAAGTGGTATGATTTATGCTTTTCTTGTTTCGTAGGGATGCTTGATATGCTATTAGACACAGAGCTAAAGTCAACCCAGAGGGATTTCGCCCAAACTGCTCAAGTCTGTGGAAAAGCATTGATATCCCTAATTAACGAAGTTCTTGACAGGGCCAAAATTGAAGCTAACAAATTAGAGCTTGAGTCTGTACCTTTTGACCTTAGGTCCATCCTTGATGAAGTCGTCTCACTATTTTCCTCGAAGTCAAGAGAGAAGAATATTGAGGTTAGTTCAACCGCTTTCAATACTGATTGGAAGCAGATCACCAGCCATGTTGAAGTTTGATCATACTATACATTATTTCCGTTGACGTCTCTTTGTTTATTTGCTTTCATAAAATTCTCTGCATTTCAGCACTGCTCTTGCACAGTAAATTCATTGATTGGTCTACTTATTTCAGTTTACTCCTTTTCAACTTGTAGCTTGCTGTATATGTCTCTGAAAGAGTTCCTGAAATCCTGTTGGGTGATCCTGGAAGGTTTCGACAGATAATTACAAACTTAGTCGGGAACTCAATTAAGGTAAGTGTGCATTGAAGCGCACAACTAAGATGCACATATTGACATAGGCTCCGTAGAAGGAAAACTTGGTTTTATCAATGACATACTTCATACACTTAAATCTAATTCCAGCATAGCTTACGCTGTCTTTTTGTTCTCTATGTGTCTACATTATCACAGTTCACAGAACGGGGACACATTTTTGTGCAAGTTCACCTAGCGGACCACTCAAATCTTGCAACCGAAGCAAAAGTTGAACCAGTTGTGAATGGTATCAATGGACATAATGATGAGACAACTGCTATATCCTCGAGTGTATCTCACAATACGCTAAGTGGTTTTGAGGCTGCTGACACCAGAAATAGCTGGGAAAACTTCAAGGATTTGCTTTCTTACGAGACAAATGAGGTGCCATATGAAACTGATTCTGACAAGGTTACTCTTGTAGTAAGTGTGGAAGATACAGGGATAGGTATACCGGTTCAGGTCCAATCCCGGGTCTTCACACCTTTCATGCAAGCTGATAGTTCAACATCAAGAAACTATGGTGGGACTGGAATTGGATTAAGTATTAGCCAATGTCTTGTTAAACTAATGAGTGGTCAGATAAACTTTGTTAGTCGACCCCATGTTGGGAGCACATTCACATTTACCGCGGTTCTCCAACGCTGTGAGAGAAATGCTGTTAATGTCAGCAAATCTGCTTTGTTGCATCCTCTGCCATCCAATTTTAAAGGTCTATCATCACTGTTGGTTGATAAAAGACCAGTAAGAGCAACTGTAACTAAGTATCATTTGCAAAGGTTGGGAATTGCCTCTAAATCTGTATGTACCGTTGAACAAGCACTTGGTGAGTTGTCTGGGAGAAATGGCACTGTGCTAAACAGGTACTTAACTCTTACAACTTACATCATTGCTGCTCTCTAGATTACAATATGAAGTGATACGCACATCTTTCGAGAAAAGAAAATGAAGCATTCTTGAATAAAAGTTCATGCTAAAATAATTTGGATGCAAGATGGTTATATAGTAATGGCTGTAGGCAATAATATTGACCTCCTCACAGCATTACTGCTTGGTCCATCGTATTTCTGATTATTTGATAGAGTGCATTGCTAGATTTAATTTCATGTTATACTATCATTACTAGTCTTGAGTTCGTTTATTCTTGCTTTGTTGATATTATCTTTTTTTATAGCCAGTCTTTACTTTGATACAAAAAGGTCAATTTTTGTTTAGTAAGAATCTGGAGTTCCCAAGCAACTACTACTTTAATTGTTTAACTATGATATTTGACATGTTTTTACATCCAATTTTTTCCAATCTAACTCGATCTGTTTTGAATTTGTTGTGCAGGGAACAACCCTCCATGTTACTAATTGAGAGTGACTCATGGGGCTTAAAAATGGACGTCCCCTTACATACTAGATTTCTGGAGATGAACAGAATGGATGCGAATTGATTTTCCCCCAAGTTATCCTCCTTGCCTTGGAAGAATCAGAAAAAATGAAAGCAAAATATGCAATTGATTCTGTCATCACGAAGCCTCTGAAAGCAAGTACACTTGCAGCTTGTCTATTCCAAGTACTTGGTATCAGTATCACGCAGGCAAATAAAGACAAACATCATGGCTCAGATTCACTTTACGGTTTGCTTCTTGAAAAGAATATATTGGTGGTTGATGACAACAAGGTAAACCTTAGAGTGGCTGCTGGTACACTCAAGAGATATGGGGCAAAGGTGAAGTGTGTGGAGAGTGGCAAAGATGCTCTTGAGCTTCTACAAGTCCCGCACAAGTTTGATCTTTGTCTAATGGATATTCAGATGCCAGAGATGGATGGGTAAGCTTACATGCTATCAAACCTTTTCTCGTCGATTTAAGCAGCATTTTATTTTGGATGTTACGTGAGACATCATATATGTCAGTGCCACATGTAGGAACTATCACACGACAGCTTGTTTGTGTAGAGTAATGTCTTCTGTTCTTTCCTATATAAAATATGTTTCTGTTTTGTTCTTTCTTTGGCGGTTATAACATGTACATATCTTTTTTATGCCAATGACTTATTAAAAATAGGACTAAATTTCAAGCATCCATTTAAAGACTGTGTATACCTTTTGAAATTTCAAATCCCAAATTGTAGGCTTGTGTTCAAATACTAGTAATCACATCATTAGTACAAGTGCTTTAAAACCCTGCGATGATTATAATAACTAAGCTAGTGTCGTTCCTGGTAATTTTTTGCGCAAAAGTGTGTAGCAATGGCATCATGGGTGATTAATTTGAGTCAATATCTCTTGTGTAACCAGTACAGTTCATGATTGCACATAGATATAGGCACACATTAATAGCAGCAAGTAATTAAGTAATTTAAAAGGAGTACCACCTGTGTTTTATATGGTAGGTTTGAGGCAACTCAGCACATACGGGAAATTGAAGCAAAGGCACATGAGCAGGCAGGCGATGCTGATAATTCAGAAGCAGACAGTATGGCAAAGAAGACCAATCGACATCTACCGGTCTTGGCAATGACCGCTGATGTTATCCAGGCCACTCATGAGGAATGCACAAAGCATGGGATGGATGGCTACGTCTCGAAACCCTTCGAGGAGAAGCAGCTCTACCAGGCCATGAAGAAGTTCTTGGGACCTAGCACGTCCAGCTGACAAAGATCTGCACATTCCGGTGTACATTGATTGGAAGGAGCTATGACTGAACGGAGGCAGCTATGTTTCGTGCAATTCTTGAACCGAGGATGCATTCTGATTCTGGCGCTGCCCGTTGGTTGTCGCTTCTCCGAAGGCTGCGCGGCGATCAAGTTCGTGGCGAGGCTGTGCAATCGAGGCAACTGAGGGGGTACATGTATTCTATTCGCAGCAGGCTCTGTTTTATATCGTAATCTAGGGGAAACATGTGTCAAAGAGTGAGTGCTGCATAGGCCTCCCGTGCTGTTGGAGCAGCATGTGTACTGCATCGTCTTGAGCTTAGTTTTGTTGTACAGCTTCGATGGTTTTTCTGCTCCAGTCCGCTGCTGAGCCCATCGGAGACATGCCTGCTAGGTTTAAGACTGGGAAAAGATGAGATTTTTTTTTGTATTTTACACGGTACTGGAAAACTTCCAGTATGTGTGGATTATGCTGATGTAAATGGATCAATCGCATTTCCACCTGGATATGTATTGGGAAGGAAATGTGAATCGATTATGGAAATGTAGTAGGAAGGAACTGTTGGATCGAACTCGCAGTGTTTATATCTCCTTTTATTCTGTCCGAGCAACAGTTTTGAGGAAATCTCTCCCTACAGGGTAGCCACGCCCTGCATTATCTAGATTGTATGTACACTGTCTTCGGCACTTCTGCCAATTCTGTTACTGCTCTAGCTCTCTCCTGTATCTTTGGCACGCCCATTGTAATCCATACAATCATCGAGAGTTCTGCAATCTATCTTAAGTGTCTTGGGCTACATTTTTCTTGTTTTTTTTTTTTTTTGAGATTTAATGGCTGCTCTTTATTCAAACTCCCACGTTCAAACTCCCACATCCACAGATGTCAACAAGTTCACAACGAAGTCTAGCAAGAGGTGCGATGCTGGTGGTGGATCGGCCGAGGTGGCGAGTGGATCGGCCGAAGTGGCGTCCCGGTTTTGGTGGTGGTGCTTGAGGTTGTCTTCCTCGTTGGTTTTGCTCTGGCCGGCCGAGGTGGCGAGTGGAGCAGCCTGCTGGAAGTTGCTGGGCGATGCTGGTGGCGGATCTGGGCGGCGCCGAGCCGGCGGGAAGCTGGGTGGTTCGGGGGAGCTGGCGCTGTGGCCGTGCATGTTCAACGGCTTCGGTTCCGTCGCGGGGCGGCGGACGGCTCAAGCGGTCTTCTACAAAGCGTGGAGGTGCTCTCTCCCCTTCGGCAGGCGGTACGGCGGCTCCGGCGAGGCCTAGGTGCTCTGGCGAGCGGCGCGCGGATCCGATCGTGGTTCTTCTCGGTGGCTTGGGGGCTCCCTGCAAATTCCTGGGTCCTTTTGTATTTTTCTTTTCTTCTGTGGACCTGTTTGTAATTTGCTCGAGCTGCCTTAATATATGTGGTCGGATCTTTTTTCAAAAAAAAAAAAACAAGTTCACAACGTACAGCGGGGGGGGGGGGGGGGGGGGGGGGGGGGGGGGGGGGCCAAGCCAAACCTTACACAATTTTATTAACGCAGTCGTCCTTCGCTAAATGATGAGCTACCTCATTCGCCTGACGCCGTACATGCCGAAGCTCGTAGTCTTCAAAATCCGCCAAGATCGCCTTGACATCTTCCACAAGAGGACCATGAGTCGACCTGTCCAGCTCCCTATTCTTCAGTTTCGCCAGTGCACTCAAACTGTCTGATTCCAGAACCACCCACCTTTGCCACTCCTTGTTCCCGTGCAAGCTGGGCTGCAAGTTTGCAAGCCAGCAGTTCTGATCGCTCCAGGTCGGGCACTGCAGGGAAAAAAATGGCAAGATCCTGCCACAAACCTGCCATGGTGATCGCGGAGCACCGCCCCACCGGCACCGCATTGCTCCTCCTTCCGAAACGAACCGTCTGCATTGACTTTGTGCCACCCTTCAGCCGGCGGATTCCACTGCCCTGCAGGGCTAGCAGAGACCACCGGGGACGAGTCAGCCTTGATCGCCATCCATTCCTCCATCAGGTGTGTGATTTTCGCTGCCAGCACATCAGGTGCTTCAATCCGAGCGTCCTCTCGAGCATCATTACGAGCCAGCCACAAGGTCATCATCCCTAGCGCGAGCTCTTGCTCTGGTAACGTACCAATCCAGTCCAGTAACCAGTTTGATAGTTCCTTACTTGTATGCACATCCGACGGAGGAGCACGAAGCTGAAAGTTAGACCGTTTTACACTGTCCATGTGCTAGCCGCATGCGGGCAACTCCAGAACCTGTGGACCAAAGTTTCATCGCGGTCACACACAACACACCTGACACCCAGCTTGATTTTCCGCTTCTGTAATTCCGACCCCACTGCTAATCCATTTTTCGCCATTCTCCATACTGAACCTTTACCTTGTTCGGTACCTCCGCTGCCCACAAGGCAAGCCAGCCCTTGTGATCATCACAAGTCAGGGATGAACTCGCACGCCCTGATTGCAATAGCTTCAGTTGAGATTTAAGGTGATACGCCGATTTCACACTAAAAACCCCGTTTTTGGTGTAGTTCCATGCAAGATGATCATCTGTTCCAGCACGACCTACGGGTATTTTTAGGATGACGTGGGCCTACTCTTCGGGTGCCCCACCATGAAGATACCTGGTGCACGTGCAAGCTAAGGCCCATGGACAGGCCTGCCGGCAATCCACGATCAAGGCCCACGGAGAGGGCCCAAGAGGGCGGCGTACGCCCCAAGACAAGTAAAAGCCCGAGTCGGTAGAGACCTACCTTACCTGTAAATCTAATCGGTTGTGAATCTCCGAGACCTAGCCTTCTATATAAAGGCTGGGAGAGCCGCCGATCTAGGTCACGCAATAGCCAAAACACCAAAGCCCTAGCGAGATCGCATCTCGCCGAGACGCCATTGTAGCTTCTTTGTAAACCTCATACATCAATAACCAGAAAAGCAGGAAGTAGGGTGTTAAATGATGAGCCAAACCTTACACAATTTTATTAACGCAGTCGTCCTTCGCTAAATGATGAGCTACCTCATTCGCCTGACGCCGTACATGCCGAAGCTCGTAGTCTTCAAAATCCGCCAAGATCGCCTTGACATCTTCCACAAGAGGACCATGAGTCGACCTGTCCAGCTCCCTATTCTTCAGTTTCGCCAGTGCACTCAAACTGTCTGATTCCAGAACCACCCACCTTTGCCACTCCTTGTTCCCGTGCAAGCTGGGCTGCAAGTTTGCAAGCCAGCAGTTCTGATCGCTCCAGGTCGGGCACTGCAGGGAAAAAATGGCAAGATCCTGCCACAAACCTGCCATGGTGATCGCGGAGCACCGCCCCACCGGCACCGCATTGCTCCTCCTTCCGAAACGAACCGTCTGCATTGACTTTGTGCCACCCTTCAGCCGGCGGATTCCACTGCCCTGCAGGGCTAGCAGAGACCACCGGGGACGAGTCAGCCTTGATCGCCATCCATTCCTCCATCAGGTGTGTGATTTTCGCTGCCAGCACATCAGGTGCTTCAATCCGAGCGTCCTCTCGAGCATCATTACGAGCCAGCCACAAGGTCATCATCCCTAGCGCGAGCTCTTGCTCTGGTAACGTACCAATCCAGTCCAGTAACCAGTTTGATAGTTCCTTACTTGTATGCACATCCGACGGAGGAGCACGAAGCTGAAAGTTAGACCGTTTTACACTGTCCCATGTGCTAGCCGCATGCGGGCAACTCCAGAACCTGTGGACCAAAGTTTCATCGCGGTCACACACAACACACCTGACACCCAGCTTGATTTTCCGCTTCTGTAATTCCGACCCCACTGCTAATCCATTTTTCGCCATTCTCCATACTGAACCTTTACCTTGTTCGGTACCTCCGCTGCCCACAAGGCAAGCCAGCCCTTGTGATCATCACAAGTCAGGGATGAACTCGCACGCCCTGATTGCAATAGCTTCAGTTGAGATTTAAGGTGATACGCCGATTTCACACTAAAAACCCCGTTTTTGGTGTAGTTCCATGCAAGATGATCATCTGTTCCAGCACGACCTACGGGTATTTTTAGGATGACGTGGGCCTACTCTTCGGGTGCCCCACCATGAAGATACCTGGTGCACGTGCAAGCTAAGGCCCATGGACAGGCCTGCCGGCAATCCACGATCAAGGCCCACGGAGAGGGCCCAAGAGGGCGGCGTACGCCCCAAGACAAGTAAAAGCCCGAGTCGGTAGAGACCTACCTTACCTGTAAATCTAATCGGTTGTGAATCTCCGAGACCTAGCCTTCTATATAAAGGCTGGGAGAGCCGCCGATCTAGGTCACGCAATAGCCAAAACACCAAAGCCCTAGCGAGATCGCATCTCGCCGAGACGCCATTGTAGCTTCTTTGTAAACCTCATACATCAATAACCAGAAAAGCAGGAAGTAGGGTGTTAAATGATGAGCCAAACCTTACACAATTTTATTAACGCAGTCGTCCTTCGCTAAATGATGAGCTACCTCATTCGCCTGACGCCGTACATGCCGAAGCTCGTAGTCTTCAAAATCCGCCAAGATCGCCTTGACATCTTCCACAAGAGGACCATGAGTCGACCTGTCCAGCTCCCTATTCTTCAGTTTGCCAGTGCACTCAAACTGTCTGATTCCAGAACCACCTTTGCCACTCCTTGTTCCCGTGCAAGCTGGGCTGCAAGTTTGCAAGCCAGCAGTTCTGATCGCTCCAGGTCGGGCACTGCAGGGAAAAAATGGCAAGATCCTGCCACAAACCTGCCATGGTGATCGCGGAGCACCGCCCCACCGGCACCGCATTGCTCCTCCTTCCGAAACGAACCGTCTGCATTGACTTTGTGCCACCCTTCAGCCGGCGGATTCCACTGCCCAGCAGGGCTAGCAGAGACCACCGGGGACGAGTCAGCCTTGATCGCCATCCATTCCTCCATCAGGTGTGTGATTTTCGCTGCCAGCACATCAGGTGCTTCAATCCGAGCGTCCTCTCGAGCATCATTACGAGCCAGCCACAAGGTCATCATCCCTAGCGCGAGCTCTTGCTCTGGTAACGTACCAATCCAGTCCAGTAACCAGTTTGATAGTTCCTTACTTGTATGCACATCCGACGGAGGAGCACGAAGCTGAAAGTTAGACCGTTTTACACTGTCCCATGTGCTAGCCGCATGCGGGCAACTCCAGAACCTGTGGACCAAAGTTTCATCGCGGTCACACACAACACACCTGACACCCAGCTTGATTTTCCGCTTCTGTAATTCCGACCCCACTGCTAATCCATTTTTCGCCATTCTCCATACTGAACTTTACCTTGTTCGGTACCTCCGCTGCCCACAAGGCAAGCCAGCCCTTGTGATCATCACAAGTCAGGGATGAACTCGCACGCCCTGATTGCAATAGCTTCAGCTGAGATTTAAGGTGATACGCCGATTTCACACTAAAAACCCCGTTTTTGGTGTAGTTCCATGCAAGATAATCATCTGTTCCAGCACGACCTACGGGTATTTTTAGGATGACGTGGGCCTACTCTTCGGGTGCCCCACCATGAAGATACCTGGTGCACGTGCAAGCTAAGGCCCATGGACAGGCCTGCCGGCAATCCACGATCAAGGCCCACGGAGAGGGCCCAAGAGGGCGGCGTACGCCCCAAGACAAGTAAAAGCCCGAGTCGGTAGAGACCTACCTTACCTGTAAATCTAATCGGTTGCGAATCTCCGAGACCTAGCCTTCTATATAAAGGCTGGGAGAGCCGCCGATCTAGGTCACGCAATAGCCAAAACACCAAAGCCCTAGCGAGATCGCATCTCGCCGAGACGCCATTGTAGCTTCTTTGTAAACCTCATACATCAATAACCAGAAAAGCAGGAAGTAGGGTGTTACCCTCCAGGGGCCTGAACCTGGGTAAAACCTCGCTTGTCAGCCGACGATACTACCAGCGCTGCTACGTCTCTCCCCTTAATCTCAACCCTAGGTATCGAACCATGGATTTGATGTGTTAACACCACATCATAGGATATAATTAGCATCCACCTCGAAAAAAGAATCCTTTACCTTCTCCACATCCCAACCATTACCATCCGGTGACAGCAGCTCGGCGACCCGATCAACCTTATTCCCTCCTTTAGCCCCAACGGAAATTGGGCACTAGCTTGAGGAATCCACTTATCATTCATGGCAGAGATTTTTGATCCGTCCCCAATTCTCCACACAAGTCCCTCCTTTAGCAGCTCTCTGCCATACATGATACTTCTCCAAGTATAGGAGCAACTACTTGGGCAACTCGCACTCATAAAATCTGAATTCTGGAAGTATCTAGCTCGGAGGACTCTTGCACACAAGGACTCGGGTTTAGAGAGGATCCGCCACGCTTGCTTGGCTAGCAAAGCTTGATTAAAATCCGTGTAATCCCGGAAACCCATACCCCCACGGCCCTTTGGTGCACACATCTTATCCCAACTCACCCAATGAACCTTTCGTTGACCATCAGCAGCTCCCCACCAGAACCTAGAGGAGATCGACGTCAACTGTTTGCATGTAGCCTTGGACAGCTTGAAACATCCCATTGGGTACGTGGGAACCGCTTGGAGGACAGATTTTACTAGAGTTTCTTTACCAGCCTTTGAAAGGTCCTGCCCCTTCCATCCTCCAACTTTACTCCATGATCTTTCCGTGAGATGCTTGAAAGCACCTTGTTTGGATCGGCCTACCACTGTTGGCAGCCCCAAATATTTCTCCGAGAGAGCCTCACATGAAATACCAATGGTGTTTTTTAGAGGAATGCGGTCATTCTCCCTACACCCTTTTCCGAAGTAAATGGAGGACTTCTGAAGATTTACACGCTGACCAGAACTCACTTCATAAGATTGCAGGATAGTTCGTAGTGCAGCAAGGTTCTGAACACTTGCCTCCAAAAACACGACACTGTCGTCCGCGAATAGGAGGTGGGTAACCGTTGTACCATTTGTCCCAAACTTAACTCCTGCAATTTGGTTCCCCTTTGGGCTTGCTTAAGCAGAACCGAAAACCCCTCAACAGAAAACAAGAAAAGGTATGGTGAGAGAGGGTCTCCTTGGCGCAAACCTCTAGAGGGTAAAAAGCAGTCTGATAAACCCCCATTAAGTTTGACCGAGAAACGCACCGACTGAACACATCTCATCACCATTCGAATCCAAAGTTGTGAGAAACCCATCTTGGACATCATCCTCTCAAGAAAAACCCACTCCACTCTGTCGTAGGCCTTCATCATGTCTAACTTCACCGCACACAGAGGTTTCTTCCTTTTCCTGGTTCTTATTGCATGCACACACTCATAAGCAACAAGAACGTTGTCCGTAATCAGCCGGCCTGGCACAAAAGCGCTTTGCACTCAGAAATAAGAATAGGCAGAATTTTCTTCAAGCGATTCGCCAACACCTTGGAGGCTATTTTATACAAGACGTTGCATAAACTGATTGGGCGAAACTGGGACAACACTTCAGGATTATTGACTTTTGGAATGAGAACCAAAACCGTGTCGTTGAAATCCAGCGGACATTCCTTGCCGTCAAGGAAGTCACGAATCGCGCGGCAAACAAAATCTTTTAAAGAGACCAGTGTCTCTGATAAAATAAGGCCGGCCCCGTCTGGGCCGGGAGCCTTTGTTGAGCCCATTTGAAACAAAGCTTTTTCAATTTCTTTATCCGTGAACGCTGCTATCAACGCACGGTTCATATTATCATCCACCAAAGTATCAATCAGGTTCAAGATAGCCTCGAATTATTTGACCTTCCGACGTATACAAAGATTTGTAAAAGGCCAGCGCCATATATGCAGCATTCCCTCATTTGTATTACACAATGTACAATCATCCCTCCGAAGGGAACGAACCGTGTTTTTTCGTCGCCGGTGCGACGCACGATTTTGGAAATATTTGGTGTTCCGATCGCCAGCCTTCAGCCAGTCTTGCCTCGATCGCTGTCTGTACATTATTTCCTCTTTCTCATAAATCAGCCTCCCTCGCAGTCGAGCGGCCGCATCAGTTGGCACAGAGGGAAAGAGAAGAAATCACAGATATAGAGAAGGCAAATAAAAAACCCTTTCAATCAAAAATACCAAAGGAAACGACCAAACCTAGAGGAACTACTGAGGAAGAAAGGGGAGCTAGCAAGCCATTTCCCCAGCGCCCCCAACACCTGCTCCCCGCCGCCGGCCGCCCGGGGAGGGAGACATCAGACATGGCTTCCGGCCTGAGGACCGACGTCATGCACACCTGCCTCCGGCCTCCCCAGTCTACGCCGCTGCCTTCCTCTCCGTCGCCATCTCCGAGGACGGTGGCGGCGAGGACCGCATCAGCGCCCTCCCCGACGGCCTCCTGCGCAACGTCGTCTCCCACCTCCCCGTCAAGGACGGCGCCCGCACCGAAGCGCTATCGCGGCATCTGGCGTGCCACCCCGCTCGTCCTCGACGACGCCTACCTCCTCACGGACGGCCCCGGCGTCGACTGCGCGCCCCCGCCGCGGCGGCGGTGTCCCGCGTCCTAGCCTCCCACCCGGGCCCCTTCCGCTGGGTCCACCTCGTCGCTAACCTCATCGACGAATCCAACTTGGACGTGCTCGCCGACTGGCTCCGCCTCCTGGCCGACAAGGGCGTGGAGGACCTCATCCTCTTCAACCGCCCCTGGTTCTCTTCAAGGTGCCCGTGCAGCTCCCGCCGTCCCTCTTCCGCCGTGGCGCCTCGTTCGCCGCCTCTACCTCGGCGTCTGGCTCTTCCCCTTCACCAGCGACGGCCCCCCACGCGGCCCCGACGTCTTCCCCCACCTCCGGGAGCTCGAGTCATCTGCCACAGCATGATGCTGGACCGCGACCTGGACTACGTGCTCGCTTGCAGCCCCAAGCTGGAGCTGCGCTCGTATCCAACTACTGCTTGCCCGACCGCATCCGCATCGGCAGTCACAGCCTCCGTTGCGTGCTGCTCTGGCATTCCATGGAGGACGAGGTCGCCGTCATTGCCGCCCCGCAGCTGCAGCGGCTCATCGTCTGCTGCACGCACCCCCGGGCCTGGAAGGACCATCAAGGTCAAGATAGGATATGCTCCTCAGCTCACCGTGCTCGGTTACTTGGACATGGATAAACACGTGCTTGAGATCGGCAACACCATCATCAAGGTAGAATTTATGATCTCCCATTTATCTTTTTAGTGACCGGCTAGACAAATACTCCCTCCGTATTCCACACACACATGCATCTAGACATGTTTTAGTGCAAGATTTCAATATTTAGAAAGTCTTATATTTTGATACGAAAGGAGTAGTATTTAAGTCTTGAATTTGATCACTGCTGCAATGATTTGCAGGCTGGGATGATAAAACTTAGCCCAAATACAGTGGTACCAAGCATCAATGTGTTAGCTTTGAAGGTGCGCTTCAGAGTCCCTGAGGAAGTGAGAACTTTGCTGACTTTCTTGAGATGTTCCTTGGAAGTAGAGACCTTACACATTATGTCTGTGAGTCTTTGAGATGCTCTCTGCATTCAGAATTTGCTTCATCACAATTTTTATTGCTTGGGTTCCATCTTTCGCTGAATTGCACGCTTTAATTTTGCAGTCCGATAATGACACTGACTACTATGATGACCCGGGTGAAGTCAATACCAGGGACAAGCTCAATTCCAACTTCTGGAAGAGGGTATGTCCGATCAAATGTGTGCAGTCGCGTGTCAAGAAGGTGGTGTTTGATCAATTCAGCGGGGGTCCAAACCAAGTTGAGTTCCTGAAGCTGGTTATGTGGTTCTTGGCAGAGCAGTATTGCTGCAGAAGGTGATAGCTATTATGGCAGGTACAGATTCCGTCCCGCTGTATGACGTCTCGTGCAAACTGCAGCCGCTGGCTTCCAAGAGAATGTGGGCTAATAAGGTCTTACAATCATTCCTTGGAGGTCCAGGGGCGTGCATCAGGTCATATTAGGAGGTACAGCGAAGCGTCTGATCTTTCTATCAGTGACCCATTTATTTCGTAAGGTGCAGTGTTTGTTAACAGCTAGAGCATCGTCGTTGGAATTATGACCTTGTTAAGGTAGTAGTGATGAAGCATTCGTCAACTGCTAGAGCTTTATCGTTTGAATGACAGATTTTTTTGTGAAGGGAAGTGATGTAGTGTTAGTTAGCAGCTTCTCGAGTGTTGGAGATTCTTGATTTAGCATGACTTGTCATGACTTCATTATGTAGCTACCTGCACCTGCATGCAATGTGACTTACCGAGCTTTACTATGGTTGTGACTTGCTTATGCTGTTAACTGAATGATAAGTATTATATCTGCATTAGATGTGATCTCCATGGCCTGTACACATGTTGGTATCTGCACTCAATGCGATTTTCATGGTCTTACTTTTGTTGACGTTACAATTAGGCACCATTTATGCTTAGTTTCACTGCTTAATGTGAACCGAGGCAGCTATGTTTTGCAATTCTTGAGCGAGGGTGCATTCTGATTCTGGCATTGCCTGTTGGTTGTCGCTTCTCCGATTCTACGCCGCGATCAAGTTTGTGGCGGGGCGTGTGATCGAGGCAACTGAGGGGTACACATATTGTATTTGCAGCAGCTCTGTTTTACATCGTAATCTAGGAGAAACATGTGTCAAAGAGTAAGCGCTGCATAGCCCTTCGGTGATGTTGGAACAGCATATGTACTGCATGCGTCTTGAGCTTAGTTTTGTTGTACAACTTCGATGGTTTTTCTGCTCCAATCCGCTATTGGTGCCTTGGGGTACATGCCTGCTAGGTTTAAGACTGGGAAAAGATGAGGTTAATTTTTGGTTATTTTACACCGTGCTGAAAATTTTCCAGTATGTGTGGATCCGTGATTATGCCGAGGTAAATGGCTCGCTCGCATTTCCACCTGCATATGTATTGGGAAGGAAATGTGAATCGAATTATGGAAATGTAGTAGGAAGGAACTGTTGGATCGAACTCTCAGTGTTTATATCTCCTTTTATTTTGTCTGAGTAACAGTCTTGAGGAAATCTCTCCTCCAGGGTAACTATTTTTGTAAAGTGAGCTGTGAGCCTGAGGTAAACTTAGTGTTAGTTTGCTTTCCCGCTAGTTCCCTTATCTACAAATAGAGCAACGATGCAGGTGCCTGCATGCTTACTGCATGTTGCTGTTAGCTCGTTTTCAGTTTCAGTTGGAGTATTAGGTAGCGCTGCTAAACATACGGGTGGATGGACAGAACCCGGACAGAAAACTATCATCCAACCGGACTCACCATACAGGTCCGAACTGTCCGGCAACCCTCATACTTAGTCCATACGTGGGGCGAAAATGGGGCTGCCCAAACACGCCGTACAGCCCGCCACGTTGTATCCTACCCAGTCAAACCCCACATATACCTCACTACATCTCCATCCCAGACCAAATCCTAACCCACTCTCCCCTCTCCATCCCAGACCAAATCCTAACCCACTCTCCCCTGATTTGCTTCACTCCACTCCACTCCTCGTCCTCTCCCCTCCTCCTCTACTCGATCATGGCTGGCTCCAGCAGCGGATCTGGGTCCAAAGCTGACCTTTACTAGGATGCGCTAGTGGTGGAGGAAGTTCTAGACCCGCGTCGGACGAGGAGGAGCTCGCTCGTCGCCACTCGCTGGAGGACAAGAGAGCCGCGTCGGCTAGCGACAGGTCAATGCAGTCGCTGGTCGGGCAACCCCGGCGAGGGAGCCGGCTTAGTGTTCAGTCATCCACGGGCTTGTCCTTCTGCATCTCCTTTATCGTTGCATGACCTAATTTGTAAGATGATAGTTTAACTGATGATACTTGTTGGTTGAATGCCGGACCCAAAGCTATAAAGATAGAATCCCTACTCCCTTCATGAGAATGAGTTGTTGTGCAATCCCAAATCAATTCCGATGATGAATCAAACACCTCGGATATTTGGTGAAATCCACCAAATGTTCAATGATGATCCAGAAGCAAGGCGCACAGAGGAATCTCTCCACCATAGATGGGAATGCATCATAGACTCCATCAACAAGATTACCAGATACTATGCCCAAGTGGACGACATATTTTTTGTGTGCTTTATTTTTGTTGTTCACTTCAATTATTTCATACATTGAGTGATTCTTTTTTTTTTGCTAGATGGAGTCGGCATAACTTTTGTACAATCAACTTGAGAGAATGCCAGGTTGTTGAGCCATTATCGAAACATACTGAAGGGATATTCGCTATGGAAAATGATAAGGGACGGGCAAATAAGGTGACAAATGAATTCACCATAGCTAACAAAAGGGGTGACTGATTCATTCTTTGTGGTGAATTTGTGATGATCATCCGATAAATTTGTCATGACTATGTGATGAATTTGTGTATGAACTATACGTGCATGTGTTTGCATATTTTTAGGGTTTCAAATGGGGGTTGTGGTTGCGAGAGGGAAAAATAGGGGATGTCTAGCCTGTCCGGGGACACGTCCGAACGTGGCCAAAATTGCCCAATCCGGTAGGAGTTCCAGGAGCTCGGCTAACATTTGGTATCAGAGCCAGAGTGCTTGTTGCTCTGAAGATGTCTGAGAGGCTGAAGAAGGGCGATGGCAGCAATGATCAAGGAAAAGAGGTGGTTGTCTATTGGGTGCATTGGTTGAGCTTAGTTCATGTCGGAGGAGGGGGAGGGGGGGAGGGGGCACCGTCCCCCAGGTTTTGCAAATGCATAAATGATTTTTGTAGAGAACTTAGATGCGTTAGAGTTTGGGTGTTTTCACGACTGGGCATGCTCGTGTAGGTCATGCTCCAAACGCGCCATCTCTAGAGTGCCGTCCACGATGGCACGCCGGAGCTCGACAGTGTCGTCAAGCGAAGGAGTCCATCCTTCATGGCGTGCCACCTGCGATAGTATCGACGGGCCATGGCGAAGGATGTGTGGGACACCGTCAAGACGATGAGGCTCAGCGACGCACTTCCGCGAGGCCAAGGCGATGACGCTGCGAAAGCACTTAATTACGCTCAAGTTCAATCCTGGTGAGTCAGTCGATGATTTTGGCATGCACCTCTCATCTCTTGAGACACAACGCGAGCTGCTCGGCTCCAGGATCGACGAGGCCGACAATGTTCGCAAGTTCCTCGGCATCGTTCCCATACTCGATGATAGCATGTGCAATTGGGACCCTCGTTCCGCCATCTGCACAATGGTCCACGGAAACGACGAAAGCTCACCCAGAGGGTTGGTTTATAGGGTTTTCGTAAAATAACATTGGGTTTCGTTAATTTTACGATATCTGCTGGTTGTCTTTTTCCCCCTCAAAACCGTAAAATGGACTTTAAAAAAAAAATTGTTTCGCAACTTTTAAGGGATCCGCTAGAGATGCTTAAAGTGCTCTTAGCTGCTGATCTCCATCTACCTTCTGGACCGTTGGATCTCCGTAACTGTACAGAAAGAGGTAGCCTCTGGTAGATTGTTTAACTGAAGAATCGACAGTGTCGGCAGGAGGTTCAGGATTTGACAGAGAGCTCTGTATTTCCAGATCCGCCGCACGTTCCCGGCGCCCATCGCCGCCGAAGCCCTTCCATTCTTCGCCTCACCGGCTCCACTTCCCAATCCCACCGGCGCGCGCCTGCTACATCGAAGCGGAGGAACTCGGTTCTCCCGTAATCTTCATCATCCGATCCCCGCTGAGCTCTGGTGCTCCTGGGGCGGAACGGTGTAACATCCCTACCTGGTGGCAGATTGGGCTTGACAGACTTGGGCCATGGGCCAGCTGGACTGGGCTTGAGCGTGGCGTCTTCGTTACAAGAAGAGAGCAGCAGGAACGGGTCAAGGCATCGAAGAACAGAAACAGAAATCGGGTTGCTCCCGTCTCTCTCCCGTCCCCTATTTCTCCGGTGGCCACTCTCCACAAGTGGCGATCCCCTACGGTGGCCGCTCTCCACAAGCGGCGTTATCCCTCTCCTCACGTCCCGGAGATCGCCGGCGGCAACGGGGTGGTACACTTGGTATCAGAGGTCAGCGACTCCGAAGCGCGACTTCCAGATCGGCAATTTCTGGCTGCGATGTCTGAGATGGCGGCGCAAACCGAGGTTTCATTGAAGGATGTTCCAGCGGGCCTTGATCTGCTCCACGGGGTGGTCGCCCGCATCGACACCACCCAGCAGCAGATGAACGCGCAGGCGCTGGCGGTGCAGGACAGCGCGCGGCTCCACGACGCCACCGCGCGTGCGCTGGACAAGATCGCCGAACGACTGGATGCGGCCGAGCGCGACTACCACTTGTCTCCATCACCCGAAGAAGACGATCCCGATCCGGAGGTGATCCAACACTCTGGATCCGCCATGCTGCGACCGGCCACTGCAAATTGGCGGGGAACCGCAGCGGGGGACGGTACTAACGCGGCGGCTGCGCATGGATTGGCGAATTTGGATGCCGGCGGGGGCGATACTGCTTTTGGCGGCGGGGCAGGCGTTGGGCTTCTGGGCGGCGGGGCTGGCGCTGGTGGCGGTAGAATTCCTCAAGCGGATGCATCAGGTCGTACTCCTCTCCCCAAAATGTCTGTGCAGGACGGCGCGTGACTGCACGACGCGACGGCGCGCATCCTCGCTAGCATCGCGGATCGGCTGGAGGCGCACGAGCGCGGGGGTCGATCTCCACCATCACCAGCAGAGGATGACCCCGACCCCAATCCAGAGGTGACGCAAGGCAGCGGCCGGCCCTCGTTGCGCCCGTCCCTTCTAATTGGGCAGGCAACGCTCCGGGCGCCCCCACAAGCGCCGCGGCGACGCGCAGTACGGCGGATTTGAGTGGCGATGGAGTTTTGGGCGGCGGGGCAGGCGCTGGCGGCGGTAGACCGAATCACCACCATGTGGATCCACCATGGCGGACTCCTCTTCCGAAGATGACAGTGCCGCGATTCGATGGGGAGCTTCCGCGTATCTGGAAGGATCAGATGATGGACTACTTCAGGATTTTCTCCATCAACCCAGCCCTGTGGTTCATCACAGGAACTCTGCATCTGGATGGGAGAGCAGCGATGTGGTGGCAGGCATACAAATTGCAGCATGAGGTAACGACTTGGCCACAATTCATCTCTGCAATTGAGGAGCAATTTGGTTTAGATGATCACCGTAAGGTAATGAAGACACTGATCGGTCTGAAACAAATGGGTACGGTTGCTGAGTATCAACATGCTTTCCAGGAGTTAGTCTACAAAGCATCTATGCTAAATCCACATGACGATGAGCAATTGTTCATTTCCCATTTCATTCGTGGCCTGAAAACTGAGTTTCGAGCAGCTGTTGAATCGCAAGTACCTGCTACTCTCGAGCATGCTTATCTGCTTGCCCAAGTTCAGCAGGAAATCTGGGAAGAAACGAAGCATGCACCAACCCACGCCAAGAAACAAAATGCAGAGGCCCACGCGATGCAGCGCGAAGAGCAAGCGGAACAGCTGTCAGATGAAGTGCTCAATTTGCTGGAACTCAATGACATTGCTCAAGCTGAACAGCTGAGTTTGTCGATCCATGCTATGGCTGGAACAGATGGTGCTGAGACAATTCGATTGCGAGCAATGATAGGCAACCAAGTGATGTTGATTTTAGTGGATTCCAGCAGCAGTAGCAGCTTTATCAATGCAGCTGTGATTGACAGAATCACGTGCCCAACACAGAAAACTGAAGCAATGACCGTGAAGATTGCAAATGGCGACACCATGCAGTGTGATCAAGTTATTCCTGATCTTTCTTGGTGGTGTCAAGGGCAGACATTCACAACAACAATGAGAGTTCTTGAATTGGGAGCATATGATGCAATACTAGGTATGATCTGGCTTATATATTTGCACAAAGGGCTATCTAATGGTTGTGATTTCTGTTCCTTCACCCATCTGGCAAACCATTTTCGGTACAAGCAATGGGATCCTGGTATTGGCCTGAACCATGAGCAGAACTTTTATGTCAGATATGGGTTGGTGATAATTCATGCACTTTTGTTGTCACCACAAAGACTACAGAGGCTTGATCTTTTGACTGTTCCCGAACATCAAGGTCTGTACTGGACAGCTATCATGCATATTGTCACTTGGGTCGAGATCTTGGATTCACACGTACAATGGGATCCCGGCGGATTCTTGTCGACCATGTGTTCGTTTCAAGCCCAGACGATCACAATGCCGAAGTGGGAGCTACGATATGAGCACGCCATTGCTTGGGGACAAGCAATGTTTTGCCGGGGCGGTAGTGTAACATCCCTACCTGGTGGCAGATTGGGCTTGACAGACTTGGGCCATGGGCCAGCTGGACTGGGCTTGAGCGTGGCGTCTTCGTTACAAGAAGAGAGCAGCAGGAACGGGTCAAGGCATCGAAGAACAGAAACAGAAATCGGGTTGCTCCCGTCTCTCTCCCGTCCCCTATTTCTCCGGTGGCCACTCTCCACAAGTGGCGATCCCCTACGGTGGCCGCTCTCCACAAGCGGCGTTATCCCTCTCCTCACGTCCGGAGATCGCCGGCGGCAACGGGGTGGTACAAACGGACTGGCGTGACCCGGACGCCAATCCTTTTGCTGGTAAGGAACCCTACCTTCCTCGGATCGTTGTACGTTTTGCCAGCAATTCTGCCCTGAACAGTCAAATCCAATCAGACCCTTTCCTCCAGGACGTTAAGGTCTGCCCCTGTCGGACAAACATCAGGGTCAAGCACTCAACTTTGCTGAATTTGGCCAGGTATTGGCTTCGAAAGTTCGCTCTGCTCCAAGTGAGCGGATGAATACAGCTTGGCATTTCTTGCATCTGAATGTGACTATGTAACTTATGCATTGCGCACGGTTCTAACCTCACTGATGTAGTTAATTATATATCTTACTGATGGCTACACTAGACGTACACAGCCATCTCAAATCCCAGTGCCTTGACCTTAGTTATATTATATTTGTATTGCACAATTGCACATTGAACGAAAACTAGAGAATGCGTAATAGATAAGAGTGTAGGGTGGTGGAACTCGCAGATCTGATCACATGCTTTTGATATGCCATAAGCCCATAACAGCGCATCGCCTTTTGTTTATGCATCTAGAGTTCTAGACTCCGGTGCTAAAGTAAAGAGGATGGTGGTGTGTCATGGCCTCATGGGAACCTTTTTTCGGTTGATTGATTAATGAAAGTCCGGTGGCCTCATGGGTGGCATGAGAGCACTTTGCCGTAAGATGCAACTCACACCTGCTCACCTGTCATGATGTCTTACCAACCTTGACACGTTTTATTTTTTCCAGGGGGGGAGTGGGGAGGGGTAGATCCAACATGGTGGGTAGTGTGGAGAGGGGTATATAAGGAGTTGCAGCCTTCTCTCTGCATACAACCTGCAGGCAGGCAGCTTCTCTCTGCACGCAAGAGGTCGTCTCTGTTTCATTTCTCTTGCAGTCTCCTTTTCAGGATCTCCCTCGAGTTCCTGAGATCTGGTGAGGGTCGTCTCCCTGATCCAATGCATCACTTTTGATTTAGCTTCTTGTCTGTGGTACCTGATTGTGTAGGAAGTGTGGTTTCATGGTGTAGTTTATTTGCTTCTCATGTTCTCTGGACTGAATATCGTCTTCAGATCTGAGAGTTCACTTGTGATTCATTGTCTCTGGCCGATATCGTCCATAGTTTGATTAGGAACTTGACCAGTATGCATTGATGCCATGAATTTAGTTTACTTTCCCCCTTCAGATTAGCATCATTTACATTTTCCTGATTGCTGCCATGGCCGGTGGATCAGATGATCGGTGTGATATTATTATAGTCTGTCATTCTTCTCACATGTAATCTGTCATTTACCTTGTCGTCTGTCATGGAAGACTCGTTTTTTTTCCACTTCGAGTTAGCTGTTTTCTTATGAAGTTGTCACTATCCAGAACTGTTCATGCCTATTTACCGGATAAATTTGGATAGCTTTCTTTGAACATGGCTCTGTATGTCTTTTGCTTAACTTGCTTGCCACATATTGCCTTTTCAAGATCTGAATCTTGATTACTTTTGTTGACTCAGGAATGGTCTTAACCATGCCTGGGAGGATGATCAAGGTTACTGTCCTGTTTTTCAAACCTCTGAAAAACATTATTTGCTTTCGCAGGTTATAAGCAGACAAGATGGTGAAGATCTGCTGCATCGGAGCTGGCTATGTCGGTGGCCCAACCATGGCCGTCATTGCAATCAAGTGCCCAGCAATTGAGGTTGTTGTTGTTGACATCTCCAAGCCTCGCATTGACGCTTGGAACAGCGACACGCTCCCGATCTATGAGCCTGGCCTTGATGATGTTGTCAAGGCGTGCAGGGGCAAGAACCTCTTCTTCAGCACTGACGTCGAGAAGCATGTCGCTGAGGCCGACATCATCTTTGTCTCAGTGAACACCCCAACCAAGACCCGTGGTCTTGGAGCAGGCAAGGCTGCTGACCTGACCTACTGGGAGAGTGCTGCCCGGATGATCGCCGACGTGGCTAAGTCTGACAAGATCGTCGTTGAGAAGTCCACTGTCCCTGTCAAGACCGCGGAGGCCATTGAGAAGATCTTGACCCACAACAGCAAGGGTATTAACTACCAGATCCTCTCCAACCCGGAGTTCCTCGCCGAGGGCACGGCGATCGACGACCTGTTCAAGCCTGACAGAGTCCTTATCGGTGGCCGGGAGACTCCTGAGGGCAGGAAGGCGGTTCAGGCTCTCAAGGAGGTGTACGCCCACTGGGTTCCTGAGGAGAACATCATCACAACCAACCTGTGGTCTGCTGAGCTCTCCAAGCTCGCTGCCAACGCGTTCCTGGCCCAGAGGATCTCTTCCGTGAATGCCATGTCCGCGCTCTGCGAGGCCACCGGCGCCAACGTGTCTGAGGTGTCTTATGCCATTGGCAAGGACTCCAGGATTGGCCCCAAGTTCCTGAACGCCAGTGTTGGGTTCGGCGGGTCCTGTTTCCAGAAGGACATCTTGAACCTTGTGTACATCTGTGAGTGCAACGGCCTCCCCGAGGTGGCCAACTACTGGAAGCAGGTCATCAAGATCAATGACTACCAGAAGAGCCGGTTCGTCAACCGCGTCGTGTCCTCCATGTTCAACACCGTCTCCGGCAAGAAGGTCGCCGTTCTCGGTTTCGCCTTCAAGAAGGACACGGGCGACACCAGGGAGACCCCAGCGATCGATGTGTGCAATGGCCTGTTGGGTGACAAGGCTCAGGTCAGCATCTATGATCCCCAGGTCACCGAGGAGCAGATCCAGCGGGACCTTGCCATGAGCAAGTTTGACTGGGACCACCCGATGCACCTTCAGCCAACAAGCCCCTCGGTGTCGAAGCAGGTGAGCGTGGTGTGGGACGCGTACGAGGCCACCAAGGGGGCCCACGCGGTCTGCATCCTCACCGAGTGGGAAGAGTTCAAGAAGCTGGACTTCCAGAAGATCTTTGACAACATGCAGAAGCCGGCCTTCGTCTTCGATGGGCGCAACGTCGTCAACGCTGAGAAGCTCAGGGAGATTGGCTTCATCGTCTACTCCATCGGCAAGCCGCTCGATGCGTGGCTCAAGGACATGCCCGCTGTCGCTTAGGTTCTCGACCAGAGTTCATGCCGGAAGCTCCATACGGGGAGAGAACTGTTTGACCATTCTTTAAAGTTTTGCTTTTGCAGGATTACGCTAAATTTTCTGTCAGGCATAAAGTTGGTATATTTCTTTTCAAGTTGTTCATGTTTTCACTGCGGTCTGTAGATTATATGTTCCTCAATCCTTGTTCTGTTTAAGGACTGTAAGAATGTTTTCTGTATCCAAATGAGCTTATAGCAATTTGATTCTTCCTACTGCTCTCCTAAATTTGTTACAGAGTTGACTAATGTGTTCTCCAAATAGCAGACATCATTGATCTCATCTCATCATTTTTGTTTGGACAGCTGACTGCATCAGTACAGAACTACGCGTTTTATTTCAGAATCCAGAAGAACCCAACATATACAACCTTGCCTTTCAGTGTCATTCGTTAATCTTTACTTACTTTTCATCCCTATCAAACTAAGAAGGAGCACAGGTTAGCAGGTTACGACTACTTTCATCCATACCATTATAAGGAATAGAGGTCCAGGTAAAAATCTGGTGAGGAATTACACGAATCGCAAGCGGTGGAAAGAAGAACACGGCTCGGGCGTCCACAGAAACGGCAATGGTTCTTGCTCGCTCTCCGTTTTCCCTCTATGCTATGCGTGTGTCCAGATGTCTTCCTCTCGAGGCAGCTTGGCCCCCAATCGAGCTTGCTGTCAAGAATATCCAGGGAAGCCAGCCCACGTCTCCCTCTCCTGAGCTCTAGTTTCAGGTCCAGAGAAACACGAGGCGATGGGACAATGGATTATCTTTTTTGTGGTGGTGGTCGTTCCTGTCGGTCGATCGTTCAGTTTCTGGGGGTTTGCGTGGAAGCCGATCTTTCACCTGCGCCACACGCACAGGGAGAGTCGTGCGGCGGTGGCGAGTTCGCCTCCGGTGGGAGGGGCCGGCCGTGGTGGCCGGCTGTGGAGTTGCCAAGTCTGGGGGATGCCTGCCTTGGAATCGTGTGTCGTGCGTTTCTTTCTTGGATCTGGACTTTTGCGTGTGTTTCTGCGTGGGGGAGTGAGTGCAGTGTTCACAGTTGTTTTAGTACAGGTTACGTCAGTGTTGTACAAGATCAACATGGCTATTTTGGGGAGTGAGTTTGGTTGAGTGGAATCTGATTTTGTAGTGTTTGAAAAGGATGGCAGGAGTTCATTGAGAACTTTGGAGGGGCATGTGCATCTCTTTATATGCATGCTTTTGTGTGTTCGATGTGGAGTGTGTCTTAAGAATGGAATCTATTCGTCGTGTAGATGAGCTTTCACGTGTTTTTAAGGAGACTGCACATGGAGCTTGCACTTTCAATGAGAAGTTTAGAGCATCATGACTTGAAAAAAAATACATTCAAATTTTGGAGGATTAGAAGCTTAGTATTGTTTTTTTAGCTTAGTATTGTTTTCGATATGGTTTAATTGTATGGTTGACTGTCACCCCTTTCCAATCCTATTTCGAACTTTTTAATGGATATTTTTTTTGTTTCTCTTATGGATCATTAAAAAAATCATTAAGGTGCTGGTGGGCACAACATTGCAATCCTGATTTTTTTCCCTAATTCTATATTTTTTAATCCTACAAATCGAAGAGGCTTAGGTTTATTGACCAGGCAAGTCAAGTATCAAGGAGATTAATGCTACACTCGTCCAGTAGCCTCGGGAAAGCAAGTCAAGGCACAAGTGGGTCCACCTGATTATGGGCGAAAGAACACAATCAAACCAATTGTTATCTCTTAACGAAGTGTTTGAAGTAAAAAAAATACTCAACTGTTCTCCCATTTGGGTTTATGATACAACGATTTCTTCTTTCTTGACTTGTCTCTCCATAGAGCATAACCTCACACCTTCTATGGACACCGCACCCCTACCCTACTCCATGCAACATTGTTTCGCCACTGCTTCATTGTATGACACGGACGACGATGTGGCGGTGCCTCGATGAAGCGCCATTGTAATCTGCTTGGGAGGGGGGGGAGGCGAGTTCCACCCTCCTCACTCCCCTTATCCCCTTCATGTCTGTCCCCAGGTCTTTCACCATTATCCTTTTTCCTAAGTTCTTCGTACCTAACAAATTTGAGTGAAATCTCTTTCGTCACACGATGGCCAACAACATAATAAAAATGGTCACCGCCAGGAAAAGTTTAAAAATATGCAAAAAAAAAGTTATGGTTGTTGCTAAAGAATACGCATGGTCATCGAAAATGAATACGAATGAGAAAATATACTTAGTAGCAATCAATCGTCTCCACAAATATACGAACAATTGTTTTGTAATCCTGCCATTGACTAACATATGGTAGGTCCAAACTAGTTTAAACTACTGAGTTTTCTAATTGTATCAGCTAACGAAACATTATGCTACCTCTATGCCCGTAACCAATCAACTCCAGAGAGCCGTAATTTTCATCCTCTTACGTACGTTTCACGCCTTAAAGAAATGAAATACACCTTCTAGAAAAGAAATACCGGCTTCACACGTCAAACACGAGATAGCTATGCGACGCAAAATAGAAAAATAATTAGAACAAAAATGTGGTGCTAGTGTGCGCTCTGTTACGACACGGGAGAGGTGAAGAAGAACCCACGTCTGCTGACCCCGCTGCCGCGGTATAAATACAGACTCCCGGTCTCCGAAACCTCTCATCCTCGCCGCAGAACCGAATCAACCTTTCAACCCACCTCATCAGAGCAGATCCCCATTTCCGCCCTCCCCCAAGCTCTCGTGCCCGCGCCCCCGGAACCCCGAGCGAATTCGTGCCTGAGGGATGGAGGCAGCAGCAACGGCCGCCGCGGCGCTCAGGTCGCCCACCGCCGCCGCCGCGCCCTCGCGGCGGGTCGCCGGCGCGAGGTCGCTCCCCTTCGAACGGAGGCGCAGCTTCGCCTTGGGCTCCATCAAGGTAAACACGAGCTTCGGTCATTGCGGGTTGTTAGGCAAAATTTGGGTCTTATCCCCTTTTCACAGTTTCTTATCCATTTCTTAGTTGTATAAATTGTTTTGACTTTTTTTTTGGTTTATTAGTTATTAGCTTGATATTCTGCAACTTGGCTGCATCAAAGGCTCTATGTTTCTAAAAAAATCAGATCTGTATTTGTTTTTTTGGGGATTTTTTACCATTTCAGTTGGGCGCTTGGTGTTTCAAGTAGTTCGATGTCTTGTATGCTGACGCGCTTCCTCGTGGTCGATGCTATCCTCAGGGTCTCGGGCGGCAGCAGCTGCCTTCCAGAAGGCGAAGCAGCGTCATCAGGGCATCTTCGTCTCCGTCGGAGTCTTCGCCATCGTCTTCCCCAATCGCGCCGCTGCAGATGGAGTCGCCCATAGGGCAGTTCCTCTCGCAGATTCTGGTCACACACCCGCACCTGCTCCCTGCTGCCGCCGAGCAGCAGCTCGAGCAGCTCCAGAACGATGTTGCCGGGAAGGAGAGCGGCAGCGACAAGCCGGCACCACCGCCAGGTGGCGACATCGTGCTGTACAGGTAAATGATGTTTTGGAGCGGTTACTTCGTTATTTCCGATACATCTGGCTGTAAGAAGATAGGGTCTTGTTAAATAATTTTATTCCGATTTATCCCGCTCAGTGAGAGGGCATGCCAATTGTAGAACTATCATCAAGCTAGCAAGACCAGCTGGCAGCTGGCATGCAACCTCCAAGCACAGATAAAAATCTTTTTATGGGTCCTTGCCCACATGGTTAAAAATACATGAGTTTACATAGCAGATAGAGATGTTATGAATTTTTTAGCATTGAATTTTGGATTTGCTGATCGTGTTTCCTGTAGTGAAGAATTAAAGTTATTTCTAGCCTGTTTGATTGGGATAGAGCAGTCACGTTCAGATTAGAATTGTTTTGTGAGTCAGAATTCTTATAAAAAGCATAGAGCATTCATGGTTTGAGTTGGAGGAAATACAAGCATAATTGTACTGGAATTTTAGTCTTTAATCAATTCTAATAATCCCCTGTATGTTAGAATCTTGGCTAATTTTTCTCTCTTGCTTAATAGGCGAATTGCTGAGGTTAAGGAGAAGGAACGGAGAAGGACTACGGAGGAGATACTGTACGCGCTGGTTGTTCAGAAGTTTGTTGAAGCTGGCGTCTCTTTGGTCCCAGCTCTCTCACACTCTATTGATGCTTCTGGTAGAGTTGATCAGTGGGCAGAACATGTGGAAGGGAAGCTTGAGCGCTTGCACTCACATGAGGCATATGAAATGATCGAGAACCACTTAAATCTCATACTGGGGCAGCGGCAAGCTGATGCCACTGTCGCAGCCATAAGTAAGCTCCGAGTTGGCCAAGTCTACGCTGCATCAGTGATGTATGGTTATTTCCTCAAGAGAGTTGATCAGAGGTTTCAGCTCGAGAAGTCAATGAAGAGCCTCCCTTGGGGATCAGAAGACGATGCGCTCAATCAAGTTATGACGACTGACTCGCGGCCCTCAGCTCAAACTTACAGTTCTCATCCAGAGGTGGAGTCTTGGACTTCCTCTGACCTCAGCGCGGAAGGCCTTGGCCAATCTGTCAAGCCTTGCCGTCTTAAATCGTATGTCATGTCATTTGACCCAGACACGTTGCAAACTTATTCGACAATTCGGTCGAAGGTGGCATTTGGCATCATAGAGAAGCACACAGAGGCGCTATTTGGGAAACCAGAGATTGTGATCACTCCAGAAGGAACAGTCGATTCTTCCAAGGATGAGCATGTCAGGATAAGCTTCTCAGGGTTGAGAAGGCTGATCTTAGAGGCTGTTACTTTCGGATCCTTCCTTTGGGATGTCGAGAGCTATGTGGATTCCAGGTACCATTTTGTCACCAACTAGTTGGATCCAGGTAGTGTAGATTCATGGCATGTGTATTTGGTCTGAAGTTCACTGAAGACTGTTGTACAATGGTAATTACCCTGTGCTGTATGCCGAGAAACCTTTGATTCTGGCATCACATCATTGTAAAGTGGAAATGTCATTAGACTGATATCTAGCTACTAATATTTATTAGCATTTGTTCTGCCTGGGGTGGTTACTTGCTGCTTTGTATGACTTGTCCTTGCGAAATTTAATCGAGGAGTCCTAGCAAGTTCTTGTCTGAACCTATTGTCGATGTTGTGTTATCTTATTATGTTTTGAAATTTCAACTACGCTAGAATATTGCACATCGTGGATGATAGTTTTCTAAGAAGGGATTTCTGCCCAATTTCATTTACGAAATCATAGAGGTTCGTCCGTAGAACGTGGAAGATAATTGTGACCGTTATTATTTGAGAGGTGAGTGTGTATCTGCAGACAATTAAGTTGAACATAATTTGCTGAAGAACTAGTTAAGTTGAACATAAATCAACTGAAGTAGTCGATTCATGCAAGACATAGCATAGAGAGCATTAGAGCAATCACCAGTTCGCCACACACTGGAATCATTGGACTCAGTTCAAGGCATCTTATTGATGGAAGTTGTTTTGTCAGTTTAACTTATCCCCATGTGTCGTGTCGGTACATACAAACTGTGACTCGACAGCACTCCCGTCTTCTGACCTGAAGTATCACAGGCAACTTAACTAAACGACGATACCTTCACAGGAGGAATCGTTTCATCAACTGGTTTAGGAATTGTTTGATCCTGGACTAGAGTTCTAGCCATCCTGGTGTTTGGTTCAGGCTGTAACTGTTTCGTCCTTAATAACCTAAACTCTCTTGAAGGAATAACTTTTTATCTCGAGGGAAATAATATCTACTGCGTACATCTGTGTGAAGGAGTGATTTGGTCAAGATCTTGGACCAAGCCATACGTGATAGTTTTACTCGAATCAACCGGTCGTAGATCTGTTCTTCTGACCATACCTCATTTTTTGGCATCCATTTCTCCGCATTTCTTGTAAGATACTGAGAGAATGACCTTCTCCTGTCTTTGCATCGTCGCATCGTGTGATGCACGCAACAAAAACTTTTTAAATTGTGCTTGGAGCAGTTGCTTGAACGTGCTCACTGAAAACGACTGAAACAAGCAATAGTACCTTGAATTTTCTGTTTAAACATTTCTAGCAAACCATCGTTCAAACAAATTGATCGTGGTAAGAACAATTCTGCTCTAGCCGGACCTAGATGTTTATTCGAACGGAATCGGGCGTGGCCTCCATTTGCTGCTACGCAGCAAGGCATGCCATTTGGCGCTGATATCCCAATGCACCGAAATGTGTTAGCTCTTTTTTATTTGACCGCAGGATGTATCATTCCCGAGTTGACGAAGATACAAGTGGATGTTGATTTGTAGGACAATGAAATTTTGATTTCCTGAGTATCCGTGCTCCAGCCAGCAAAGCCTCCAACCATTTTTATCGTCCGTCTCATATAATTAGGCTCGAGAGAAAGACTTCGTCTGTATGTTGTTAGCATAGAACCACCACAACTGAAAACACCACTTTACTGTGTAAAAAAATCCACAACATTTTAATCGATTTGTTGCAATGTGCGCTGATCCTGAACGTGAATTGGCACCCGTGCTGACATGGGTGACCCATTTGTCAGGGCTGAGGTGGCAGCACCTGTGGACTATTGGCTGAGGTGGACATGGGCCCATATGTCAGAACTAATAAGAAAAATTAAATATCTCAAAAGAAAAGTCAAAGGATGCAGAAGTTCTTCTTCCTCCTGCCTTGCGCTGCCTCGCGCTTGCCGGCCGCCGCCCTCCTGCATGTTTGACGTGTTGGAAGCAACGGTAATTATGTTAGATCCAATTGAGGATGCATATGGATCATTGTTTTGCTTGGTTTATCAGATTGTTGTGAAGGATCAAAATATACGACTACAGGGGTAAATAGGAGTTTATAAAAAAATCTAGTAAGAAAAGAGTACGTAAAACTTACAACATGTTTATGGGCTAGCAGCGTATATATGAAGCAACCTTGAGATATCAGATAAGATCTAAACTAAATTTGATGCTTCAAAAAATTACAGAACAGATCTAGGGACATATAAACTGAGGCTTATAAAGAGAGATGGCAAATCAGAGTAAACAGAATAACTGAAATTTCAGAAACATATTTTAGAGTACTCAAATAATTGATAGATATAAGGAAGCTTAGAGCGGTAATTTATGAGGCAAAAGAAAGCTAATGTTTTAAACTAAACACGAATGCTTCTAAAAATAACAGAGCAAATCTAAGAACAGATTATCTAACGCTTCAGAAGCAAAGATGATAGATCGAGAGTGATGAGAATAATTGGAGCGTCGGAAAAAGATAAATAGAAGCTTCAAACAGAATACAATGTACTCAAGTAGTCAAGTGCAAACAGATTAATAAAAATTTCAGGCAGATAGAAAAATACTCAAGTGGTAATCAGATATAGCAGAATATGTGACAATATGATAAAGTCAAATATAGAACTATGTCTCAACACGCAAACATGGAAGATGAATATGAAGATAAATGAAATGTAAAGAGAGGGAAGAAAGACGTGAAAGGTACCTAGAGGGGGGGGGGGGGGGGGTGAATAGGTGCTACTCCAAATTTTATTCTTTTTCGATTAAGGCTTGACACAAAGGTAAATTCTCTAGATATGCAACTACGGTGAATTTACCTATATGACAAGTTAAGACTAAACAAGATAAGATACAAGTAATAACTGAGAGTAAGGAGTAACCGAACGGGAAGCACGCGGAACAAGGATGTATTCCCGAGTTCCTCCTTTTTAGGGGAGTACGTCTCGTTGGAGGGGTGTGAGTTTCAAACTCAAGCGCCACAAATGGCCTCACCCTATTCTCCGATGAACCTTGCCCAAAAGCTCGGTCCACCTTCCACTATCGGAATCCATCAAGGCGGAATCCGGACCCTTACAACACACTTGAGGCACAACCCACAAAAGGATTGGGAGCTCCCAAGCACCACGAATCTGCACACAAAAGTAGCAAGCAAGTAAGTACAACAAGATGCCTAGGTTTTCCTAGTGGAAACCCTAGGCTCAAATCCCTCAAGTGAATGAGGGGGAAATGAAGAACGCTTCGGTGAAGATGTAGATCTCGGCCTTCTCCTTCAATCCTCCAAAGATCAACGAGTTTGGGGGAGGGATTGGGAGATCTATGTGTTTTGAGCTTGCAACAATGGTGGTCTTGCTTGGTCTGGTCGCGCTAGCTGGCTGGAGGTAGGTGGAGGGGTTTTTATACCCTCCCAAAAAATAGCCGTTGCAGACAACTAACCCCGGAGACTCCGGTCTTGGAGGACCGGAGACTCGGCCTGGGCGGAGACTCCGGCCTACACGGAGGGCGGAGACTCCGGCCTGACCAGAGACTCCGGGGAACCTCCGGGGCACTTCCGGACCCCCCATCAGAGAGTGTCATACTAGAAAATAATATCATTCAAGGTTTGCATTAATTTTGCAGGCGTGCATATGTGTCTGGGTTCACATATACCACTTCTGCTTTTATGTGATCTGTCATTTCTTCAAAACTTTTCAACTGAAGAAAAGGACATGGTATTGCGTCACATGTCAACCAAGTGGTTAACAAGGGAATCAGAACATCAAGTTTTTCACGGGGCTAACCTAAGAACAACTTAACCGCGGACAGAACAAACATGCAGCACAAGAAAACACAAGGGGTTACAAACAACCTCACAAACTCTCACCTACCAACTTAGGACTCCTCACTTGGTGGGGACTTGGTCTGGGCATCCACTTTGTTGCCTTCTGGATCTTGCGGTTTTGGTCCTACGCAAAGCTTGGTATCCACTGGGCTCTTGTCAGTGGGCTGCGGGACTCGGGCAAGGGCTTGCCTATTGGAATGGCATTCCTCCAAGTGGTAGGCAAGAATGCTCTCCAAGGCGGTGGTGTAGGCTTCGAGGTGGGACAAGGTTGAGTTGAGCATCACTTCGATGCTTACCATGGGATCGCTGGGGCTTGCAAGGAATCTTGGCGGAAAAAAGCAAGACGCAGGAGGTTCTGTCGCGGCTTCAAAGTACCGCAGACGAGCGAGACATTTCCAAGCTGCAACTTGGAGAGCCATCTCAGGGGAATCCACGAAGTGGCTTTGAATCACATATGGCGCCGCGCTTCCTAAGGCACTTGTGGCGACATACACATCGGCATGATACTCGCTCACGCAGGAGGAGAGGTTGGACCGATATACATGGTACACCGGCCGAGAAACACAACCAAGAATGTCGCGAGCAGCTTCCCACAGCAGAGGTGGAAAACCGGGGCGAAACTCAGCGGTGGTCTCGAAGACAAGGGTAGGTTCCATCTACAACCTCAAGCTAAGGTACTTGGGTGAGAGGAGAGCGCAAGATTCCTGAGCGGGATCTGCTTCAAGAGAGTTGGGTTGCAAAGGATAGCAAGCGAGGGTGGGATTTTATAGGTAGCCAGGACTTGGGTCTCATACTAATGGGTAATGTCGATTCCTTCTCATGGAAGAAACCGGCGAGCCTCACTCGGGGATTGGGACAAGTCCTACTGCACCATACTGTTGACCAACAATAGCCATGCCGGTTCAGCGGAGATGGGTCAAATCCATCGGGCTCCTTGTCGGGCAAAAGTAAGGCTGGGCTTTCCATGCTAGGGTAGTCTACAGCCAGCCTGGTGCTCTGATACCATGCTCTGTGGCACCCCGCTCTGGCACATATTTCCAGAGAGGCGGTTGATGATCCCGAAGAGCAAGTCTTGATGCCTGCACAAATAATGGGATTTAGGTTGAGACTCCAAGTGCAGAGTGTATAGTATAGTGGAAGACAGTTTTCCCCACGAGGGGTGACTCGAGGGTTTAATATCGAACTCTCGGGGAATCTGCAGTGGTAGATTTATCTTCTTATCCTTCTTTTGGTTACCTACAAAACAAGGTTAGATGTTTTGGTCCTCAACCTCACCTGTGGTTGTCAAGCACAAGGTGTAAGAATGATATCAGGATAGTTATGCAATGCAAACAAGAAATAAATATGCAATGGTGGTGGATGCAATGGTAAATGATATTTTTGGGTTTTTAAATGATGTATGCAAGATGAAAAGTATTTTTGTATTTTCGGATTTAATGATGACTGAAAATAGAAAAGTGGTATATGGTGTTGGAAAGGTGTTTCTTATGATTAAAAATGGACTGGGGTTCATGGTTTCACAAATGCACTCTCTCTTATAAAGTGGTAGACAATGGAACACAGAAAGTTAACATATGAGATTGCAACAAAGGGCTTGATAACAAGTTTGAAAGGACACGGATGTCGCCTAGAGGGGGGGGGGGTGAATAGGCGATTAAAATTCTTTGCGGTTTAGGCTTGAATAAATGCGGAATAAAACTAACGTTTAATTTATCAAGCACGAAACCTAAACAAGGTAGGTTAACCTATGTGCACCAACAACTTATGCTAAACAAGATAAGCAAATATGTGATAGCAAGATATATTACTTCAAGCTCGATGGCTATCACAAAGTAAATAGCATAAGTAAGAAGCTCGGGTATAGAAATACCGAGGCACTTGGAGACGATGATTTATCCCGAAGTTCACTTCCCAATGGAAGCTACGTCTCCGTTGGAGCGGTGCGGAGTCACAAAGTGATCCCCGAATAGCCGTCAAATGGCACACCGTAATCTCCTTCGTGCCTCTACCAATGTAGAGTGCCACGAGCCACTATGGGACACTTGAGGGTGGTCACCAAACCCGTACAAGGATGAGGCACACTCCACAACTTAATTAGAGGCTCTCACCGGAATCCCGCGGCTCCCAAAGCCACAAGACTCACAAGGTTGGGGCACGACTCCACAACTTAATTGGAGGCTCCCAACTATCCCGCGAGCCACCAAAACTCCGAGATCAACAAGGACCGTCTAGGGCACTCCAAGTACCCAAGAGGACAAGCTCTAGGGCACCCCAAGTACCCAAGAGTAACAAGCTTCTCAACTTCGATTTCCACGAATCACCGTGGAGAACTCAAACCGATGCAACCGATGCAATGAAGGCAAGACCACTAGAGGTGGTCAAATCCTTCACTCCCAAATCCCACCAAAAGCAACTAATGCTTGTGGGGGGAGAAGAGAGGAAGAACTCAACAAATGGAACTCCAAGATCTAGATCCAAAGGCTTCCCCTCACTTAGAGGAGAGATGGATTGGTGGAACAATGGATCTAGATCTCCTCTCTCTTTTCCCACTAAATGGAGGCAAGAATCATGGAGGGATTGAGAGATAGCTAAGCTCAAGAAGGTCAACAATGAGGGTCAAATTCGTGCTCAGCAAAGTTAGAAGGCTGGAGGTAGGTGGAGGGGTATTTATACCCCTCTCCCAGAAAAAGAGCCGTTGCAGCCAGGAAAATCGGATATTCCGATATAAGTTAGGATCGGATAATCCGACTGAGTCGGATAATCCGATTCAACATATATCGGATATTCCGAACATCTCCAGTGCCGATGCAACAAAACTGGCTGCAAGAAGTCCTTAGCCAATATCGAGCAATACTTGAAAATCGGATAATCCAAATCAAGGTGGATCGGATAATCCGAAAGGCTCCAGTATGCATTGCTATTAAAGTCCTTAGCCGAATTCGAGCAATCTTGAGAATCGGATAATCCGAATCAAGGTTGATCGGATAATCCGATTCCCCTGTTTGAGCAAAACAGACAGAAACAGCAAAACCTGAAATGCAATAACTTTCTCGTTCGAACTCCAAAACAGGTGAATCCAATTCTGTTGGAAAGGTAGCGACAAGAGCTTTACTACAAAAAGGGTCACAAATATAGAGGGGATACCACACATGGGAAGGTGTGGACCCTATCTCGAAGGTGGACCGATAATATTTCCAACCTGAAAACGCAACAAGTTTTCCATACGAAATCCGTTTTCGGAGAACTTGGGCTTGTCATGAAGATCACAACAAGCACCAAAACCCAACAAGGAGAAAATCCAAATAAGAACCAAGAAAGATGATGAAGGCAAGTATGCAAAGGTTTGAGCTCTCTCCAACTGATACGCTAAAGCTCAATCGAGAGCCCCTCTTGATAGTACGGTATCTATCCTATAACCCGGTCTCCCAACTAGTACCACGAGACCGGTAAAATAGAAACCCTATCATACCTTTGCCTTGCGCATTCCACTTGAGCTAGATGACGTTGATCTTGATCTCTTCAAGTGGAGCACCTTTCTTGATTGCGCTTCGCTTGGTGAAGACTCAAACATTGCTCCCCCATACTCCACTATGGGAGAGCCTCTCTTAGGCACATCTTCACATGAACATTATCTCTAAATGGGTGGCAAGCTTCAAGCCTAGGATTTCTTCGAGATGCTCCTCTTGAACTTGCGCTTCTCAACATTGATGACGATCACCACTTGACGTCATCGATCATGGGCCATATGAAATCTTCATTTGATGCAAGCCCATAGAAAGATACCAAGAGATACATGATCCCACTTGGTACATCTTGTAGCTTTGTGTGTTGATCAATACTTGATCAACCTTGTATCTTTTCTTCTCTTTTCAATAGATGATGTCTTGAAGATAACCATGAATGATCACATAATTCTTTTCTTCAAGACATACTTGCAATATGCTCAACTCGATGATCTTGATGCCAAATACTTCATTATATCAATATATTCATGGCATCAACCTTGAATCCAACATATGGAGTTCAAGCATGGTCTATGGACAAACACTACAAGTAAAACTCAATGCAACCATTAGTCCATAGGGATTGTCATTAATTACCAAAACCACACATGGGGGCGCCATGCCCTTTCAAAGTTACTTAGATATATGGGCATCACGTCCTAACATAGAGATCTTTTGGTTATTAACCTCTCTTATACTCCACCAAGATGCGAACTAAATCATAACACCTCAGTAATTAAGATAACTCAGAGTATAGCATTAAGTATCATGACATGAAGTGAAAATAAGAACATGCTAGATCTAGTCATGGAGTAGTGGCAATGGTCACGCCCACATCCCTGGTAGCATGGTATTTTAGTTTATCCCTAGTGAGGTAACAAAGTAAGGTAAACACCCAAGTGGATCGCGATATTAAGTTGTCAGCTTACCGCACTCACCACTCCCGTTACTCCAACTAATGCACACGTTCCCCCACACACGCTTTCATAAACATGCTTGATCAAAACAAGTAGACAAGAACGGGGTACATAATATGCATCTATACTCATAACTGAAACAAACATTGCAATCTCAAACATATATTAACTCATAAAGATCCACCACAAAGGTATTACAACGGTAACCGTAATCATGTTCAGCAGCTCATACGGTGCTAATTAGTGAAGCTCAAGAGAGGAGAGATACATAAGTTACTTCCACAAACCCATAGTCCAGAGGTGGACTACTCCCTCTTCATCATGGAGACGGTGGAGAAGTCGATGGAGAAGATGGAGACCACGCCGGCAGCGCCCCGCCGGAGTTTTCCCCCTTCAATCTGCAGCTCCTGATCTCCGTTTCGGTGTTTCTGTGTTTGTGCGGCGCTCCTTCCAGAGAACGACGGGGGACCTTTTTATAGGCGTTTTTAGGTCAAGATGATGTCGGTGGAGAAGAGATCAAAGGCAACGGAGCCACGAGGCCCGAACGAGTGGGTCCCACGCGGCCTGGTACTGTGGCCGCGTGGGCCATGCCCGTTTGGCCCTCGGGTCTCCGTTTGCTTGCTTCCTTTTTCCGTAGTCCTTCTTCCTTCCAAATATTGACGCCCGTAAATTTCCAGGTGATTTCGTTGACGTTTGGGTCCCTGAAACATTAAAATACAAAACTAGGGTTTTCTGCCTGTGCAGGGTTAATTCCAAATAAATGGGAAAACTATGAAGTATTCCCAAAATCATGATAAAACATTGATATAACCCTTATATGATGCAAATATGATTGGAATATAAGCAATTAAAGTGCAAAGTTCATGTATGCATTTTACATGCATCAACATCCCCAAGCTTAATCCATGCTCGTCCCGAGTATGAAGATGATAAAACTAACATGGACTTTGCAGTTTAATACTTAACAATGGATATCAAAGATGATTACAATTGCTACATATAGTCAAATGATTCATTTTTCAAAGGAGTAGCAATATGCAAATAGTTTATGAAGTGATATCAAGTATTCAAGACAAGGATGTTCATTGATAGTTCACAAAGTGTAACATAGTAGCAAGTAATATGGAACACATGTATGCATAATGATAAGTAGAACATCCTACAATGGTCATAGAGTGTAGATGAAAATCTGAATATGATAGGTGTACACTTTGGAAAGATGTATATGTGAGTAGAGGTAAAGCATGCATAAGTTTCATCCAACTTCCAAACTCTTCTACTTAAGTTAATGATTGCAATAAGGTATTCATTGGTGTCAAGCTCTCATTGCCCCTATCATAGCATCTTGAATGATTAAGTTTAAAGTGAAAGCAAATATGAGTAGTGTGCTTGATAAAAAATGGGTTGAATGTCTCATGCCCCTTGAATACAAGTACTTACACCATGTGTTACTCAACTTGGGAAACAAAGCAAGTTCAATTAAATATCATTGTAAGCATAACAGTATCATCAAGAGCGTGAACTGGGGTACCTCTTGTCCCAAGATATGGAACAAGCCCATATCAAAATGACAAGACAAACAAACAAAATGAACAATCTCAACACCCTTTTTATTTACCATTTGGAATAGTTTTTTATTGCAAGGTGTATCACAGAAGGTTCACCATAGTATGTGTGACGCCCCAAAATCGGTACCATGCATATTTTAGCGATCCCGCCAAAACCCGCATAATACGATCTCAAGACGCCCACCAGACATAACGTGCACGCCGGAACATGCGCGTTATGTGGGTGGAATTGTGATAACATTACAATAGTTCACGAAAGAATCCACAACAACAACAGAAGGAGATATATATATATATATATACAAGAACGACTCAAACGAGCCAGGATATAACTGATACATTACAAAGATCCAAAACACAGCGAAAGCGAAATAGTATCCGACTACGGACAAGATACAAATTGGACTAAAAGTCCTGAAGATAACCATGGCGTCCATATCCCTGCCCAGGCCGAGCCGGAGGGATACCCAAGCTAACGTCGTCAGACTTCAAACCTGTTGACTGCACGAAAGAGTACAGACCAAAGATGGGTCAGGCACAACCACCTGGCAAGCAATGCTCACAAGATACCAACACAAAGGCTACCAAAAGTAAAGGATGGTGGACTGAGCGGCAGCAGCAGCACTAAACAACCTATAGAGACACTCTACAACTTTCGGCTAAAAGAGAGAGATAAGAGAGCGTTTCGGAACCAACTAACTTCTAACACCAAGCATAACACTTCCCAGATTCACCCCTCAACCAAGTATGAGGGAGCAATCGAGGGAAACTCACACATTGGCAATTTTATTGGCATGTTTCTTGTTGAAGTAGTACTAACTTACTACACAAATTATTATTAATCATTAGGTGTAAGTTGTCTATGATCTTGTTAGCCAGCACCTTCACCAAGTCGTCCATAACCGCGGACACGGCTTTTCGAAAAGATTTATCCCTGCAGGGGGGCACTACTGTTAACCCATACACGTTCGATCAACCCAGTAAAAAGGTAGGGTCTCACAACACTACTCTTTCCTTCACCGCAACAAGTCCATGGAGCCATGGGAGCTATGCTGGTCCCGGCCAGAAAGGTGAAACCACACCCTCCGCACCAACAGGCCGCGCCCTATATGCATGTAACAAGGCACACCGCCAAAGTAAAATACTACACTAGTATCAATGCATATGAGACGAATGGAAAGCCCGAACTAGGTGTGGCCCCTGGACAAGCTGAAGTTCCGGTCAAAGTCGAGGGGGATTCCATAAGATCTCCCACATGTGGGTAGCGCGCTCGTCTTGATCCAGGGACAAGAACTGAGGTCCTAAGGCGACACTTAGCAGAACAAAACACCAACGCCTTAGCCTTCCGCCGGGTGCCTTATCATTTAGTTCATTTCCACAAACATTATCATCATTTTAAAGTAAGGTGAGTCAACCTATCATACTAAGCATGTGAAGCAAAAGATAGACCGACTTGCAACAACAGACCTAAGCATGCAACTACGACTCACAAGGCCAACAGTAAACAAACAACAAGGTAATAGGATGTGGGGATAAGGCTGTATGTGGCTACATGGTAAACATGAATGGGATCGAGACACAAGCATCGTAACATAAGGGTAGCATAGATCAACGGCAAGAATGGAAGACAATGTAATGGTAGCAAGTGAGCAAAGCTTGCCTGGAATCACGGTAGAGGAAGCAGAACTTGTCGTTGCTCACATCATCTCAGCGTCTTAACCGCGAAGAGCAACAAACACTGGAAAGCGCAAAAGATGCATCTTACAACTACGGCAAAAGATCCAGCATGTTGGAGATGATGCATGACATGGCAAGATGCAATTTAAGCCAATTAAGCGGAACCGGGATTTCGACAATTATTTATAAAGTTCAAGTTATTTATCTAACCATCAAATTAAATGTTGATTAGCATGTGAGACAAGGCATGGGTGATCTACTCAATTTAAATGGAAATAGGGCAATAATTAATTAAATACCCAACACATTCCATATTAATTATTTAGGTGATAATGCAAAAGACCACGAAGTAAGAAGCTAAATGATGCAAAGATGATCATGGATGACATATTAATACTCCTTGCATTTTTCTGATCAAAATAGATATATAATTTTTATTAATTGGATTTATAACAAAGAAGATATAGTATATACAAGATTTAAACATTTTTTTGGAAAAAGAAAAAGAATAGACGGAGAGGAAAAAGAATTGCGTTGGAGAGGATTCAAACTTGGGTCACCTACGTAGGAACAGAGAGGCAAGCCACTGGGACGTTGTGGAGTTTGTGAAAGGAGCTGCATCTGACGGTACAAGAGGTGTGACTTCAGTGTTAACTGAATTTCAGACGGCAAAGGTGCAGACTTTCTGAAGCAGATCGACGGTGACGAACTGCAGCGTCGTTGCAGGTTCCCGTCTTCGATCTGGAGGATGAGGTGCAGGATAGCAGCGGGGTTTTGGTGTGTGCGTGTGGAGAGACAGGAGCAGCGGAACAGGGCGAGCAGGGCCAAGACAGGGAAATAGCAGCGACGGCTGCTCAAGCTTGTACGCGAGTACATCCATGGCGGACAGCAGCTTCGTCAGAATATGATTCCACGGCAGGGAGCGCTAAAGGGCCGAATTTCGGCGGAAATCGAAAGGGGTTCTCACCGGGAGGGGGCTGGAGGAGTCGATCGTGCTTGAGGAAGAACGGGGACGACGGATTGCGGCGGCGGACTTCAGTGGCTGCACTCCGGTGGATTTTTGGTGGAGAGGAAAACGGAGCGAGGAGAGGGAGAGAGATGGTGGCGGCGCTGTGGGGGGAGAAGAGAGCAGGCGAGCTAGGGTTTCCAAGAGGCGGCAGGGTGGAGGATTTAAGGAGCTGGAGGAGGCGTTTCCCCGGCCGTCCCATCCAGCTACAGGTCGACGTGGAGGTGCTGGATGGACTGCCGTACAGGTTGAAGACAATAGGAGGGAGGAGTTGGGCTGCTGGTGGGCTGAAGAAGATGGACCACAAAGGGGAGGCTGCGGCCCTTCAAGTATTTCAGGATTTTCTCAATATCGAAATAGGAAAAGGGAGAGAAGGAGAGATAAAAGATAGACAAGGGAGAAAAGAAATTAGGCAAGAGAGGAAAAAAAGAGAGAAAAAGCTTTTACAAAATAAAATAGGTTTGCACAAAATAATATTTTTGATATTTTATAAAACATGCAAGGTGAAAAGGATGCATGATTATGTCATGATGATGCTAAAAGGGAACGCAAACGAATCTAATTGGGGGGGTACCATGCAGATTTTAGCGATCCCACCAAAACCCGCATAATACGATCTCAGGACGCCCACCAGACATAACGTGCACGCCGGAACATGCGCGTTATGTGGGTGGAATTGTGATAACATTACAATAGTTCACGAAAGAATCCACAACAACAACAGAAGGAGATATATATATATATACAAGAACGACTCAAATGAGCCAGGATACAACTGATACATTACAAAGATCCAAAGCACAGCGAAAGCGAAATAGTATCCGACTACGGACAAGATACAAATTTGACTAAGAGTCCTGAAGATAACCATGGCGTCCATATCCTGCCCAGGCCGAGCCGGAGGGATACCAAGCTAACGTCGTCAGACATCAAACCTGTTGACTGCACGAAAGAGTATAGCCCAAAGATGGGTCAGGCACAACCACCTGGCAAGCAATGCTCACAAGATACCAACACAAAGGCTACCAAAAGTAAAGGATGGTGGACTGAGCGGCAGCAGCAGCACTAAACAACATATAGAGACACTCTACAACTTCCGGCTAAAAGAGAGAGATAAGAGAGCGTTTCGGAACCAACTAACTTCTAACACCAAGCATAACACTTCCCAGATTCACCCCCTCAACCAAGTATGAGGAAGCAATCGAGGGAAACTCACACATTGGCAATTTTATTGGCATGTTTCTTGTTGAAGTAGTACTAACTTACTACACAAATTATTATTAATCATTAGGTGTAAGTTGTCTATGATCTTGTTAGCCAGCACCTTCACCAAGTCGTCCATAACCGCGGACATGGCTTTTTGAAAAGATTTATCCCTGCAGGGGGGCACTACTGTTAACCATACACGTTCGATCAACCCAGTAAAAAGGTAGGGTCTCACAACACTACTCTTTCCTTCACCGCAACAAGTCCATGGAGCCATGGGAGCTATGCTGGTCCCGGCCAGAAAGGTGAAACCACACCCCTCCGCACCAACAGGCCGCGCCCTATATGCATGTAACAAGGCACACCGCCAAAGTAAAAATACTACACTAGTATCAATGCATATGAGACGAATGGAAAGCCCGAACTAGGTGTGGCCCCTGGACAAGCTGAAGTTCCGGTCAAAGTCGAGGGGGTTCCATAAGATCTCCCACATGTGGGTAGCGCGCTCGTCTTGGATCCAGGGACAAGAACTGAGGTCCTAAGGCGACACTTAGCAGAACAAAACACCAACGCCTTGGCCTTCCGCCGGGTGCCTTATCATTTAGTTCATTTCCCACAAACATTATCATCATTTTAAAGTAAGGTGAGTCAACCTATCATACTAAGCATGTGAAGCAAAAGATAGACCGACTTGCAACAACAGACCTAAGCATGCAACTACGACTCGCAAGGCCAACAGTAAACAAACAACAAGGTAATAGGATGTGGGGATAAGGCTGTATGTGGCTGCATGGTAAACATGAATGGGATCGAGACACAAGCATCGTAACATAAGGGTAGCATAGATCAACGGCAAGAATGGAAGACAATGTAATGGTAGCAAGTGAGCAAAGCTTGCCTGGAATCACGGTAGAGGAAGCAGAACTTGTCGTTGCTCACATCATCTCAGCGTCTTAACGCGAAGAAGCAACAAACACTGGAAAGCGCAAAAGATGCATCTTACAACTACGGCAAAAGATCCAGCATGTTGGAGATGATGCATGACATGGCAAGATGCATTTAAGCCAATTAAGCGGAACCGGGATTCCGACAATTATTTATAAAGTTCAAGTTATTTATCTAACCATCAAATTAAATGTTGATTAGCATGTGAGACAAGGCATGGGTGATCTACTCAATTTAAATGGAATAGGGCAATAATTAATTAAATACCCAACACATTCCATATTAATTATTTTAGGTGATAATGCAAAAGACCACGAAGTAAGAAGCTAAATGATGCAAACATGATCATGGATGACATATTAATACTCCTTGCATTTTTCTGATCAAAATAGATATATAATTTGTATTAATTGGATTTATAACAAAGAAGATATAGTATATACAAGATTTAAACATTTTTTTGGAAAAAGAAAAAGAATAGACGGAGAGGAAAAAGAATTGCGTTGGAGAGGATTCAAACTTGGGTCACCTACGTAGGAACAGAGAGGCAAGCCACTGGGACGTTGTGGAGTTTGTGAAAGGAGCTGCATCTGACGGTACAAGAGGTGTGACTTCAGTGTTAACTGAATTTCAGATGGCAAAGGTGCAGACTTTCTGAAGCAGATCGACGGTGGACGAACTGCAGCGTTGTTGCAGGTTCCCGTGTTCGATCTGGAGGATGAGGTGCAGGATAGCAGCGGGGTTTTGGTGTGTGCGTGTGGAGAGACAGGAGCAGCGGAACAGGGCGAGCAGGGCCAAGACAGGGAAATAGCAGCGACGGCTGCTCAAGCTTGTACGCGAGTACATCCATGGCGGACAGCAGCTTCGTCAGAATATGATTCCACGGCGGGGAGCGCTAAAGGGCCGAATTTCGGCGGAAATCGAAAGGGGTTCTCACCGGGAGGGGGCTGGAGGAGTCGATCGTGCTTGAGGAAGAACGGGGACGACGGATTGCGGCGGTGGACTTCAGTGGCTGCACTCCGGTGGATTTTTGGTGGAGAGGAAAACGGAGCGAGGAGAGGGAGAGAGATGGTGGCGGCGCTGTGGGGGGAGAAGAGAGCAGGCGAGCTAGGGTTTCCAAGAGGTGGCAGGGTGGAGGATTTAAGGAGCTGGAGGAGGCGTTTCCCCGGCCGTCCCATCCAGCTACAGGTCGACGTGGAGGTGCTGGATGGACTGCCGTACAGGTTGAAGACGATAGGAGGGAGGAGTTGGGCTGCTGGTGGGCTGAAGAAGATGGACCACAAAGGGGAGGCTGCGGCCCTTCAAGTATTTCAGGATTTTCTCAATATCCGAAATAGGAAAAGGGAGAGAAGGAGAGATAAAAGATAGACAAGGGAGAAAAGAAATTAGGCAAGAGAGGAAAAAAAGAGAGAAAAAGCTTTTACAAAATAAAATAGGTTTGCACAAAATAATATTTTTGATATTTTATAAAACATGCAAGGTGAAAAGGATGCATGATTATGTCATGATGATGCTAAAAGGGAACGCAAACGAATCTAATTGGGGGGAAAAAATCCCGGGACGTTACAGTATGTAAGTAAATTTCCACCATGAATGATGCATGGCTTAGATTAGCGGCCCAGGCGTCTCTCTAACCATTTACACAAACTCATTTAAACTCACTCTATTTCCACATTTATTTCAACATGATAAGCATCCATAGACAAAAGCACATGATATCAACTAAATGAGATGAAGAGCGTGTTGAAAGCTTGCCATGTGACAGCACATATGGGCTAACTTCAACCCAAAACATTCATCAAGCCACAAACATCATAATCTTAATCACAATGGGGCAAGTTTTATTATGCAAATAAAAAACATTGTGCATCAAGTTCGTGAGAGCTATATAACCAATTTTTTCCATTGCAATCAATAACATAAACATTTTTCATTCAGAGGTATAGATAACACAAATATCATGATGAACATACTCGGAATAGCATATAGCTAGTAGGTAGATATGGTGGACTCACTGGAATAACTTTGGTTGAAGGTGTTGGAAACAAGTTTTTGCTTGTTGGAGTTTTTGGGCTAGCAAAAGGGAGAAAGTTGACCATCTAGATGCATGCATGAGTGTCCATAGAACTAACTAATCCATGTTAAACCAAGTGAAATAACAATCAGCACCAAAACATGAATAAGTGATAGCTCTACAAAAAGAATTTGCAAACTATTACTCATAAACAAGCTCATGAATCATGCAACTATATGTATCATTAAAATCAAATCAAACATCCCTTTTCCCAATCTTATAAAAGCATCCAACATATTTCAACCCATATTTCAGTAGCTCTCTCATATATAATTGATAGTGTGGTGGTCTCTCAAGACTCAAACAAAAAACAAAAACGACGCTCCAAGTTTATGCGATAAGGTGTTACGATCGAAAAACAGAAATTGGACGTGTGCAAACCGAGAGTGTGTAGGTCCAGTGGGGTTGTCTTCCAATCCCCAAGCTTATGGTCTTCACCATTCTTGGATAGCTCTTGGTGCATCTCCTCCAATCCTTGTGAAAAAACTTCAAAAACACCGTTTCTCCCATCTCTTTTCTGTGGGGTGCATTAATAGTGATAAACAAATAGGTTCCTTGCTGCATATAATCCTTGAACAAAAAATTCATATGACATGTCCTGAAAGTGTATAATGTTGTATGCCTACTCATAAACTCAATTGGATCATAAAGATTCAACTTAAAAGCTCAAAGCATGCATCAAACAAAATGGGACAGAATCTGTCCAGAAAAACAGCAGCAGCAAAACGTATTTTTCTACCCTACCAAACTTCCTCGAAAAATTCCGAACAAATTCATGCATACAGAGGATGAGAAGTTGCAACTACATTTCAAATATGAGCTCATTCGGAGTTACAGAATAAGAATTAAAATCATACCGTGCACTGACTCGTGCTGGAATAAAATCTCCGAACGCCATAAGCAACTTTTCAAACCAAAAAGGGTAAAACTTGGCACTTTATTAAAAACTCCAGAACCTAACTAGACACAAAATCTCTTGTTACAGCAAGGACACAAAGAAAAATCACACACAAAAATAACCGGGTTGCCTCCCGCAAAGCGCTTTCTTTATAGCCATATAGCTAGGCTTCTTACTTGTTGTTTTATTGTGGACGAAGCTCATGAGGGAGCTTGAACTTTGATGTTCCCCTCTTCCTTGGAAAGTGTTCCATACACTTCTTGTGTGGAAACTGAAACTTTACATTCCCTTCCTTTGAATCAATGATAGCATCTGTGGTACGAAGAAAAGGTCTTCCAAGAATAATAGGACTAGAGGTTTTATTCCCCATATCCATGATTAGAAAATCCACAGGCACAAAGTCTTATGTAACTCTACCATAACATCACTTACTTTTCCCAAAGCATGTTTAATAGAGTCATCAACAAGTGCTAGTTCAATAGAGCATTTTCAAGATTTTTCAATTCAAGCACTTCATATAGTTCTTTAGATAAAACAGAGACACTAAATCCTAGATCAAGTATGGCATGGTGTGTCTCTTTTCCAATAGTTACTAGTACCTTAGGTATCCACATATCCCAAACTTAGGTGGTATCATAGCCTCTTGGTTGTACCTAGCAATCTTTTCTTTCAAGACATGATTAGCAATATAAGAACCAAAACCTGCTTGGTTAGTGTTGATGGAAGGATCACTTGCAAATTTTTGTAAGATAGATATTATTCATGCAAGCTACAATTTTCTAAGTCAAGCAAAGGATCCTTGACTTCATTAAGCATTTTAACTTCCTCAACTTTCTTTTCCTTTTCAATCAGCATAAGAGATTCATCATGTTTAGTTTCTTTAGCTTCTTCTTTTAAACTACCAAGTTGAGACATGAGTGGCAACAAATATTCAGGGTAGTTTAATAATTCATCAAGTGTTTCCTCCAAAGTAAGAGGAACATTTTCAGCAATGTTAACAGAATTCATTCAACCACAGGTGATGCTTGTGGTTTTCCCTGCAGACATACTCAATAAAGTGGCTTGATTATCAGCTAGTTTAGACAAAGCTTTGTCTAGTCCTGCAGTTTGGAGTTGTAAGCCTTTAATATCAGAACTAATAGAAGCAACAGACTTACTCAACTCTAGTATCATAGTATTATGACTGGCAACTTGTTCCATGAGATTTTGTTAGCCTCAGAATTATCATTGCGTGATAACATAGGCTTCCAATTATTATCATTAGCATTAGGTTATGGAACAAAAGGACGATTGTTGGGAACATATGGGGGTTTATTATAAGAGTTATAATTGTTGTTACCATACCCATTATTACCATAGTTCCTAATGAAGTTGACATCAATATTTTCAGAATTGTTTCCAACTAGTTCTTGCAAAGGAACATTTTCAACACTAGGTTTATTAAGCAAAGCAAGAATAGTATCCATTTTAGATGACAAATCATTAGTTTCTTCAATAGAGTTCACTTTCTTAGAAGGATTAGGTGCCTATCAGTATGCCATTGACTATAGTTTTGTAAAATGCTTTCCAATATATTTTTAGCTTCTACTATAGTCTTACTCATAAAAGCACCTCCAGCAGCAGAATCAAGTATGTTTCTAGACATGTAGTTTAAACCATTGTAGAAAGAGTGTAATATGGTCCATTCATTAACTCCATGTGAGGGACAAGTTCTAAGCATACGTTTTATCCTATCCCAAGCCATAGCAAATGTTCATTTTCATTTTGCCTAAAAGAAAGGATGTTGTTTCTATTTTGCAAAATTTTAACAGGGGGATAATATTCTTAATGAAAGCTTCTTTTAGATCATCCCAAGAATTAATACTACCAGATGGCAAGGAATGCAACCACTCTTTAGCTTTTCCTCTAAGTGAAAAAGGAAATAACTTCAGTTTTAGAATATCACTTTCCACATTTTTTAAACTTTTGCATGTCACATATTTCAACAAAATCATGAAGATGCATAGAGGCATCCTCCATAGCACTACCACCAAATTGTTCCCTAGTTATCAAGTTCAACAAACTAGGACTTACTTCATAACTCTCAGCATTTATCTTAGGTGTGGCAATAGCTCTCGTGATAAATTGATCATTACGAGTGTTTGTGTAGTCACACAGCTTAGTTCTTTCTCCCATTTTAGCAAGTTTTTTTTGGTATTTTTAATTTTTTATGCAAAACTGAAATAAATATGATATGATATGCAATGACACTAACAAAACAAATAAATAAATTGTAAGTAAAGATGGATAAGATGGTGCTCACGTAGGTGCAACCTCCCCAAGCATAGCTGTTAGCACAAGTTGATGACGTTGACTTTGTTGTGAGATGAATGCGATGATGCACACCCTTGGATAAATCTCTCTGCTACGATTCCCGGCAACGGCGCCAGAAAACGTGGTTGCTGAGCGCTAAGTTGACGAGGGAATCTTGATGCGGTGTTGCTTCTTTGCTCCCCGGCAACGGCGCCAGAAAACGTCTTGATGATCCCGAAGAGCAAGTCTTGATGCCTGCACAAATAACGGGATTTAGGTTGAGACTCCAAGTGCAGAGTGTATAGTATAGTGGAAGACAGTTTTCCCCACGAGGGATGACTCGAGGGTTTAATATCGAACTCTCGGGGAATCTGCAGTGGTAGATTTATCTTCTTATCCTTCTTTTGGTTACCTACAAAACAAGGTTAGATGTTTTGGTCCTCAACCTCACCTGTGGTTGTCAAGCACAAGGTGTAAGAATGATATCAGGATAGTTATGCAATGCAAACAAGAAATAAATATGCAATGGTGGTGGATGCAATGGTAAATGATATTTTTGGGTTTTTAAATGATGTATGCAAGATGAAAAGTATTTTTGTATTTTCGGATTTAATGATGGCTGAAAATAGAAAAGTGGTATATGGTGTTGGAAAGGTGTTTCTTATGATTAAAAATGGACTGGGGTTCATGGTTTCACAAATGCACTCTCTCTTTATAAAGTGGTAGACAATGGAACACACAAAGTTAACATATGAGATTGCAACACAGGGTTTGATAACAAGTTACTTAGATATATGGGCATCACGTCCTAACATAGAGATCTTTTGGTTATTAACCTCTTATACTCCACCAAGATGCGAACTAAATCATAACACCTCAGTAATTAAGATAACTCAGAGTATGCATTAAGTATCATGACATGAAGTGAAAATAAGAACATGCTAGATCTAGTCATGGAGTAGTGGCAATGGTCACGCCCACATCCCCGGTAGCATGATATTTTAGTTTATCCCTAGTGAGGTAACAAAGTAAGGTAAACACCCAAGTGGATCGCGATAAGTTGTCAGCTTACCGCACTCACCACTCCCCGTTACTCCAACTAATGCACATGTTCCCCCACACACGCTCTCATAAACATGCTTGATCAAAACAAGTAGACAGAACGGGGTACATAATATGCATCTATACTCATAACTGAAACAAACATTGCAATCTCAAACATATATTAACTCATAAAGATCCACCACAAAGGTATTACAACGGTGACCGTAATCATGTTCAGCAGCTCATACGGTGCTAATTAGTGAAGCTCAAGAGAGGAGAGATACATAAGTTACTTCCACAAACCCATAGTTGTGGCACCCGATCCAGATGATCGAGTTACCCATATACCAGTCCAGAAACACTGGATATATGACAGCTTGATAAACAAAGGCAAAACCAAATATATTCATAAGGCTTCGAGTTCGAACAAATACAAGGTTACAACACGGGTGAGGCTCCAGCTCTTGCGCAACAGGCGCACACAACAGTATGTACATTATTTTTCTAACATCGAGCCTCTAGCGGGAGTCGTAGCGGAAGCGAAGATAGTAGCGTGGCGAGAGCGGCCTTATTCCACAGGGTCCTGCCTGGGACACGGGTTCTAGTTCTCATAGAACGGGTACTCGGCGACGGGTTGCAGCAGGGTCTGGCACATGAAAAGCCAGGTGAGTACATGGAATGTACTCGCAAGACATCAGCCCAAAAACAAACAAAGTCTATCTATATGGCATGGCATAGTTCAGAAAGTATCATGGCAGGAGTTCGGGTGCGAGGGAGAGTCCAAGCTTAACGGTTGGACAAAACTTACCTACTTACCTTGGTGGGGACATTTTATGTCATCAGGTGAGATCACGTTTCTCACTCAACAACTCGTAACCACACTAGGCTACCAAGCCTCTAGCCAACTCTGGCTTAATTCACAACTTCCCGAGTCCTTAGCCAACTCTGGCTTGACTCCCAACAATTCCTGTGTTCGTTGGTCTCAACTTAAATTATTTCTCCAAGTTCGACTGGACTGACTCATAGTGTGACTTGACCCAAACAACGTCCCATAACCCAGGGACAAGGCTAGACATCCAGATTTACACTCTCGAGAGGTTGCAACTTTTATCCACACGCTGAAGTCTAGGCTTGTACCGCGGGTACCGAAGTACTAGAACCAACCGTGGCGGCAGCACAAACCCATACTTCCACAGACGTTTACTCTACCAAGACACTCCTGTATAGCCACCGACATAGCTCTATGCCTTATGCAGAAGTGAATCCGGCACGTCCCCAACCCATGAGCGACGCCTAGCTCCGGAACCTTCGCAAGCCTAGCCCCGACCAACTATGGTAACCGACTAGACTTGCCAAAGAGGTGGCATCAAAGGAGGCTGATAAAATACCCGGCCATGGTCCGCCCACACGGACGACGCATGGTTGTGCTAGTTGTGTTTGGTGAGTGGCACTACGTGATTCAATCTAGTCGAGGGAGGTGATTATCTTCTTAGTCATTTTGTTTGATTACAGACATCACATTAACAAAGTAGCACAAGGTAACCACATAACAATAGCAGCACAGAATAAACATATCACTTGCAGGTAACATAACAATAATAATACCCAGTGACTATGGCGGTTCCTCCAGCGGTGTCACCAGGGGTTAGTGTTCACAGAATAATAAACATAGTGTTTCAAACGGATAACCGTGGCGGTTCCTCCAGCCGGTGGTCACCGTAAAGAGTGAACCGAAAAGCACTCATAGAATGAGAGAGCATCCATTCCACTCGAGAGTTATCTCGACGTGGTGTCAGCAATCTCGGCAAAGGAACCAAATGGAAAGTCAGCGTCCCAAGCGTCGCAGTCCAGGTGGCTTACGCCAACCACGTTTGACGGAGGGACAAGAAGCAAATAACTCTTTTGGCAAATGCCCCCAACTCGAGGATCATAAGACGACATTCGTCCGCTCCTCACCTCGGCGAAGAGGAAAAAAGCAAACAAAGTCCGCAAGCGCGAGACGCACAGTTGTAATATTTCCCCATTCCTTCGACTGAGGCGGTTCCTCCGGCCATTGTCTAGGGAACGGGAGTGATGCACGGACAAGCAACTATATGGTAGTGCAATAATTTAAAATGCAATATGGCATGTGAGGTGCACAGATATTAATTCAACAGTCAAAATATTTCCTAAGTTCGACCAAGTTTGAAATTGGGTTGGTGGCTTGCCTTCGGGTTCAGAGACAACTCCTACTCCGTCAGAGAGGTTCGAATCTAACCAAAACAAGACAAACATGCATCAAACTCTCTCCTAAATTATTTAAATAAATGCCCCAAAAAAATTCAAAATAATTCTTTTCTGGTTCCATTTGAAAGAGAAAATTCAAACAAAGCCAACAAAATTGGTTTCATATTTTTCTGACCATTTTTCAGAGAGATATTGCAATTCAAAGTTTGGTTTATTTCTGCCCTTTTTCAACAGAAAAATAAAACAGAAAAAACAATTCAGGAAATGATTAAAAATCTGACCAGTGGGTCCCACTGGTCAGTGACTCATAAACGAAACGTTTTCTTTTTCAACCGCGCGGGAAAACAGAAGGGGGTCCGGCGAAACTCCGACGAACTCACCGGCGAGGTTTCCCGGCGGCTAGGGGGCAGGGGAGGCGAGGGAGAGGGTACTGGGCGGCTCGGGGAGGCGGTCCGCAGCTCGTCGGCGAACTTGCGCTTGCTGGGAAGGTCGGGGGTGAGCAGAGTGACGAGGGGTAGACTCATCAAGACCCATGGTTAAGGTCCCTAGGTTATGAATATGGGGGAGAGAACGTGGTAGAGCTGGAAGTATCGTCGGCTGACAAGCAGGGCAAAGATTTTACCCAGGTTCAGGGCCCTCGTGTGGAGGTAACACCCCTACGTCCTGCCTGTCTGTTATTGCTTTGTGAATATGATGGTTACAAGGAGTCCCGGCGAGATGTCGATCTCGCTAGGGTTTTGGTGGCTCTGAAAGTACGTGGTCTGGTTCGATGGCCCTCCCAGTCCTTAAATAATAGGCTGGGTCTCGGGTGTTCGTAACCGACTCGATTTACAAGTAAGGAAACTCTAAACCGACTATTGCTTCGCCAAACTTGGAGGATACTCCATCTTCGTGGGCCTCCCTTCATGGGCTTCATGTAGGCTCTGATAGTTGGGCCTAGTCGATACGTGCACCAGGTACCCTCATGGTAGGGTACCCGATAGGCATACCCATGTCAGTAGCCCCCGAGTACTTGTCTGATTCGAAGAGTCGGGCATGGACTCATACATCATGCACTTATATTTTTACATCTGTATTTAGAATTCTTATGAAATAGCACATGTTGGCTATGTCGAGTGTTTCATCGACTATGAGTTTTTGCTTATGATAGTCAAGGGATATTAGCTTAGCAGGCCCGGCACACACGACGGATCGGGGCCAGTTAACTACCATTTGTGGCAAAACCATACTAGCTTTCAATCAAACTCGAGTCCCCGGACTCGAATCTGGAACAAACTGGACAGACTCGAAACAGCCGTTGAGGTCTTACGGAATCGAACTGCAGTATAATTTTGAATCAACCCAACGCGTCCGTCGGGGATAATTCATCATGTCTGCTGACACGGAAAATTTAAGGATAACGCTGCTGGAGCGGTCCTTAGCCCAGCTCGACTGATCGGCGGGTCTTACCTTTGCACTATGCATGCAGCATCCAAGGATCGTCGGATCAACTCGGGAATATTTTGAGTGTGATTTTGCTTATGAACTTAGTCGAATGTTTCGTCGACTGACACTTTTGCCATTATTCTATCGGGTGCGCGACAGCGCTCCCGATGGGAGTAGCCCCCGAGATTGTGCTTTATTGCTTGCAATGGAGGATAATCTCAAAATCTTTTACCCTGCACATTTTAGTCAAAGAAATTTTTTGATACGCTCCCGATGGGAGTACGATGCTGCAGTCGAAAGAATTTCGACTGGCCTCTATGACTTTGCTAAAAACCAACCGAGACTTATGCGAGAGACCACCCGAAGATATCATCGAGTGACTTTTATGCCAGTTGTGAAGAGAGAACAACGTCAGCAATGACGCATTTTGCGACTGCTATCTCTGACAAGCGGTGGCGTGCTTGGAGAGGCTTTGATAAGACGTGACCCTGTTTTGTGGGCCCGTTTTGCAGAGCTGACCAGGGATGACGCCGCGTGGACTTGATTTGACCGTTCTGGCGCGATTTTCACGGGGCGTGATGATGGTTTCCTGGATTCTCGTGCGTAGTGGGCGGAGTGGCCGGCGACGGTTGCTCTCCGTGGCTGCCACGTGTATGGCCAGATTTCGCGCGGAGCGTATGCTTTGTTTTGACGGTTGCGATCGTTTTGCGATCTGTGGTAAATAGGGGACGGCGCTGGCAGATTTTTTACTTGCCATTTGCCTCTGCGCCGCCCCTCGTCTCATCTTCTCCTCGCGCCCACCTCCATTGCTCTGCGCCCAAGCTCTCTTCTCCACCCTCATCCATCGTTGCAATGGCGAAAGGTGGAGGCTCCAAGCGTGGTGCCGCCGCCGCTGCCGCGACCGATGCGGCCAAGGGCAAGAAAGTGGCGGGTACATCTGCGTCCGCCGCGCTGAAGAAGGGCAGCGGGGACTGGGCGAAGTCCACCGTCAAGGACGCCCATTGCTCAAGCTCCGCGAGCAGGGATATCTGCCTCCCGCGGAGCAACTCGCCGTCCGCGCTCCATCGCCCAAGGAGGTATGCCCCGAACCACGCGCCAACGAGCGCGTTTGCTTTGCGGAGTTTGTGTCCAGGGGCTTCTCGCTTCCCCTCCACGACTTTGTTCGTGGCCTCCTTTATGCCTACGGGGTGCAGATCCACGATCTCACCCCGAACGGTATTATGCATATTGCGTGTTTATCACGCTATGCGAGTGCTTCCTTGGCGTCGCACCCAGCTGGGCGCTATGGAAGACCATATTCATGGTGCGACCCAACAGAGGAGGTGGTCGCACCTACCCCGTGGGCGGCTGCGGCATCCAGGTGCGCAGCGACACCCGCTATTTCCGCCTGAAGACCGTCGACTCCGCGCAAGGCTGGAGGAAAGGGTGGTTTTATGCGAGTGTCGAGCAAGACGGAGTCGCCACCTTCTCGACTGCGGCTTACGTCAGGACCAAGGCGTGGGATCACCAGCTCTCAGCCGAAGAAATGGAGGAAGCACGCCCTTTGCTGACTCGAATCGACGGACTGCTGGACAAGGTACAGGCCTTCATTTGATCGCCACCTTTGTGAAGAGGCGGTGTGGCCACTCCGTGCCCGAGCGCACCCCATGTGGGAGTATGAGGGCGCGAGTGACTCCACTCGGATGAGCCCAGAGGAACTGTCAAGGAACGAGCTTGTGACGCACGTGCGCACATCACCAGCCTGACGACAGCCGACCCTTGCAACATCGATTGTCCCGTCACGCCATACGGGACGGAAAACCCTTTGCTTGAGGTATGTCTGTAGTTTAATAGTTTGCCACTCGTAGTTTCTACGATATGTTTTTGATTCTGACTTTGCAATTTGTGATGTATGCTATGCAGGGTCACTCGACTGCTGCCTCCCTTCCTCCTCTGCCTGAAAATGGCGAGACTGAAGAAACACAGGCACAGGTGGTGGACCCGAAAGGGGATCAGTCGCCCATCCCTTCTGCCACCACTTCACATGTGGAGGAGGTCGAGGAGGAAGCAGCAGAAGAGGTCCAATCTGAAGACAAGGCCACCTCTGACCAAGAAGTCGATACCGCGCCACCGAAGCGGCGTCGACTGGCCAAGAAGGCGCCTTCTGCTGTAAGTTCACCCGCGAGGGCAGGGCTTGGAGGATGACGAGGAATCAGGCTCACCACCTGTTTTCCAAGCCGCTCCTTTGCGTGCGTGCTCAACAAGCTCAACTCTTCCTCTTCAGTCGAGTGGTACCCCAGCCTTTGGGGGACCAATTTTTGGCGACTCCGAAGATGAGGAAGATGAGGAGCACAGGTATGTGTTTTTTGAGTATGAGAATTTTGTGCTGTCACATATTTGTGCTGACCGTCTTTTTGCTTTGTTGTGTTGCCCACAGCGCTGAAAACAATCAGCCTGGGACTCCTCCAGTCGAAATGTTCCAACCCTGGAGCACTCGAATTATGCACCGACTGGAAACGAGGCTGCCCAGCCAATGGCCACTGATGCTGTCGAGACAGCCAAGGCGGCAACTCCAGATGTCGGGACATCAGTCGCGGCTCCTGAGCCGTGGATGAACCACGTAAGTAGCTTTTTGCTTGACCCGTTTAGTTGTAGGTCTGTGAGAGTTTGAATTTTTGCTGAATTCGTGCTGCAGCCCTTCTACCACACCTTGGCAGATTCGCCAAGGCTTATGTCCAGGTGGAGCAGGAGAGGGACACCATGCGCGCCGAGCTAGAGCGGCTCAGTCGTGAGTTCTCCTTTTTGCTTTTGTTTTGCCGAATTTCTTTTTGCAATGCTTGATTTTGTCGAGTATTGAATGCACGTGATTTTGCTGGGCCAGGCGAGAAGAAGGAGCTGGAAGATGCACTCGCCGCGCAGCGCGAAGAGTCGAAGAAAGAGCTGGCTGCCGCCACCAACTCAGCCGCTGCACGCGAGCGAGGATATGCTGACCAGCTCGCGGCACTCGCGCAGGCCATGGGAGGTGAGTAATCTTTTCTCCTTTTGATATGATATAACTGTCGAGTGTCATGAAATGACTTTTGCCTTTTTTGAATTGTGCAGAAGCTGTTGGCGCACCGGCCTCTGCGGACGTGGCGAGTGACGATCTTTCGCTGGAACAGGCTGTGGGCGGCTTAGGCGCCTATGCAACCAGGCGAAAGAAGCACTCGCCAAATCGACGAGCACACTTGGCGCTGTATACCAGGTGGTGTTCCCGACTGGCGTAGTGCCGTCGACGGTGGATGACTTCGCCGACGTGTTTGGCCCCGGGACGTCCACCATGGCGGGTTTCGCTCGCGCCAACACGGTACGCGGATCCGAGTCCACCATCAAGCTTCTTATGGGACATGGGATAGATTGCGACTATGAGGCAGCACTGTCTGCGTTCCCTCGGAAGCCAGATGGGAAGCCCATTTCTCTGAAGGGGGTGAGCGGAGCCGCCGCGCGACTGGCCGAGGTTTTTATGAACACCATGGAGCGCCGGGCACTCGAGACTGCCAATCGTCTGCTTAGGAAATCGAATCTTAGGTTTAGGGTAGCTGTACCCTTTTGTTTTATGCCTTGTAATGATACCTTCTGAACTGCGCGAGTCTGCGCTTTGTTTGTGCTACCTTGTTTATGCAAAGTCTTTTGCTAATGTCTTTCACTCGAAGAGTTGTATGCTTATGACATGAGTTTTAGCTTCTGACACAAACTTTGTGTTTGTGATTATGCTCTTTGAACAGTCACGAGAACCTGCTACTGCGACTAGTTCCTCGCAGGCTCCAATCACCACCCGATCCCAGGGTCATTGGTAAATGATGCCAAGGTGATGGAGTATATGAAGGCCAAATTTGTGAGAATGGAGCAAGATCTGAAGGACGCCCAGGCTGAGCTGAATCGATTGAGGGCGAGACCCGCGTTGGCCACCCAACGCGAGGAATATGTGCTCGGGGAGATGGATCTTGTGAACAGGCAACTCGAGTGTAAGTTCGATCTTGCTCTGTTTACAAGCTTTTTGCGTAGCTATTGTCCTTTTGATCTGACTGGTGCGCCCGTGTTTGTAGGCTTTGTCGACAACTTCCAGGCTGAAAAGATTCGCGTGGAAGGGCGTCTGGATAGCGTGGTTGACGACGACTGGGCGTCAACACTTTTGGCTTGATAGGTACCATGCCCGCATACTCGCCACCCTGAAGGATCGCGTCTGGCGAAGTGCTGAACTGCTGGAGTTATGCCGGGCAGCGTTTATTCGCCTGAACGAGACTCTTTTTCCTGCGGGGCCACAACCACAAGGGATTCGTGCTTTGTTGAACATCTTCCGTCAAACAAATCCCATTCGAGAGTTGCTGTCTCAGAGACTTGTGATTGGAGCCAACGCTGCAATGGCGTATATGCGTAGTCGAAAACCAAGGTTGGTGTTGCGGACACCTGCAGCCGGAGAGGTTCTCGAACAAAAGACCTGGATGACACGATCCAAGCTGCGGAGACACTAATCGAGTGCACTCGCGAACAGCTTTGCGGTCCCGAGCTGCCCGTAAAGGACGAGCCTGAGGATTAGAATAGTTTGCGAGTGCAATTTTTGTATAGGGGGCAGCCCCCGAGTGTAATTTTTGACTCTTTGTATATTGTATAGTTTGTATACTTTGATTTTTTGTCGAGCCCCCGAGTCAGTCGAGCGGGGTTTGTGAAATATGGTTGGTTGTGAACCAATGACTGTGCAGCCCCCGAGTATTCGAGTGCGGCTGCAGAGTTTTTGTGTTTTTGTTTGGATCCTTGTTACGCAGCCCCCGAGCATTCGGGTGCGGCTAAGGCATTGTGTTTCTGCAAGAGCGAGAGCTCATTTGATCGATAACACAGCCCCCGAGGGTTTCGGGTGCGGTTAAGGTATGAATTATGCGGGTAGTAGCCACAAAGAAGTCGAAGGAACATTGATTTTATTCCTCTTTTGAATGTTAGGCTGCAGGCCGCCTCATTAAAAACCTTCCAGTCCCCTTAGGTACCCTGGTAAGGAAAAGAGCGCGTCTGAAACCTGCAGCCATCCGACATATAGCCTATTACATTGTATGACTGTGAGCACTTTATGCGTAGAAACGGCGCAGATGCGCAACGTTCCAAGGATTATGAGAGAGTTCGCCTGTCTTCGCGTGCTTCAGTCGATATGCGCCTCCACCAAGGACCTCCGTGATGATGAAGGGACCTCCCATGGGGAAGCGAGCTTGTGCACCTTCTTTTGCTTCAGTCGAAGAACCAGGTCACCAACGACGAAGGACCTGGTTCGCAGTCGACGGCTATGGTAGTTGCGGAGATCTGCTGGTAAACAGCTGTGCGGGCCAAGGCCGTGTCTCGCGCTCATCGAGCAAGTCGACTGCATCTTCGAGTGCTTCTTCGCGTCTTCATTGTATGCTTCAACTCGTGGCGCATTGAACCACATCTGATGGCAGAATTGCCTCTGCACCATAGACCATGAAGAATGGGGTGAACTGCGTAGAAGTGTTGGGAGTTGTGCGTAGGCTCCATAGCACAGATGGTAGTTCTTCGACCCAAGCACCCGCAGCTCTTTTGAGTGGCACCAGGAGGCGCTTCTTGATCCCACTCGTCACAAGTCCGTTGGCCTTTTCGACTTGGCCATTGGATTGTGGATGTGCCACGGATGCGTAGTTGAGCGTAATGTCCTGCTCTTTGCAGAAGGTTTTGAACTCCTCAGCCGTGAAGTTTGTGCCGTTATCAGTGATGATACTGTTTGGGACACCGAAGCGGTAGATGATGCTCTTTATGAAGTTGACTGCCGTAGTAGCAGTCGAATTTGTGATGGGGACCGCCTCGATCCACTTTGTGAACTTGTCGACTGCCACCAGTAGGTGAGTATGCCCGCCATGCGATGATTTTTTGAGTGGCCCAACCATATCGAGCCCCCATTGGGCGAAAGGCCAGGCCAGCGGTATAGTCTTCAACGCCGATGCGGGTGCGTGCGGCCTTGTTGCGAATTTCTGGCAGCCGACGCACCTTTTGACTATGTCCTCCGCGTCTTTGAGTGCTGTAGGCCAGTAAAACCCTGCGCGAAAGGCTTTGGCTACGAGTGATCGACTGCTGGCGTGATGCCCACAGGTACCTGCATGAATGTCTCGAAGTATGGCTTGGCCATCTTCGAATGCGATGCATCTTTGGAACATACCTGATATGCTGCGCTTGTATAACTCGCCGTTGATAACGGTGTATGCTTTTGATCTTCGAGTCACGCGTCGGGACTCGGTTATGTCATCTGGTAGCTCGCCACGGAGTATGTAAGCCAGAAAAGGTTGAGTCCAGTTGGCTCAATGAGAAATACCTCGACTGGGGGGTCCTCTGTGCTAGGCACTTTGCTTTTGGGTGGCGTAGTCGACGGAGGAGGCTCTCGTTTCTCCTTGATAGATCTGTGTTCGATGCGCTCGAGGAAGACACCAGGTGGAATTTGTGCGCCAGTTGAGCCAAGATTGGCTAGCATGTCTGCTTCTTCGTTACTTTCCCTTCCTATGTGCCTCAACTCGCAGCCCTCGAAGCTGCCCTCCAGTGTGTTGTACAGGTCGCGATAAGCGATCATGTTGTCCGCGATTGCGTCGCAGGCCTTCATTGTTTGCTGCACCACGAGATTGGAGTCGCCGTAGATCATCAATCGAGTGCACCCAAGTGCTTTTGCCATCCGCATGCCATGGATCAGGGCCTCGTATTCAGCCTCGTTATTGGAGGGTAGTTTGAATCCCATCTGCAAAACATAACGTAGCTTGTCCCCTTTTGGTGATATGAGGATGACGCCTGCGCCTGCGCCTTCGTGTTTCTTGGACCCATCGAAGTACATGGTCCAGGAATTGGACACGTCTGGTGCTCCAGGTAATTGGGCCTCTATCCACTCGGTTGTGAAGTCGGGTAGGACTTGTGCTTTGATAGCCTTCGGGTGCTCGTACTTGATGTCTCTTGGAGCCAGCTCGATGAGCCATTTTGCGACTCGACCCGTTGCATTGGGGTTTGTGAGGATATCACCGATTGCTGAGTTACTTACCACGGTGATCGGGTGCTCGGTGAAGTAGTGTGTCAACTTCCTTGAGGACATGAATACAGCGTATGCCAGCTTTTGATAGTGCGGGTACCGCTGTTTTGATATGGAGAGAACCTCGCTTAGGTAGTAGACTGGACGTTGTATGCTTTGGATGTGCCCCTCCTCCATGCGTTCGACTACCAGTACGGTGCTCACCACCCTGTTTGTAGCCGAGACATACAGGTAGAGTGGTTCCCGTTCCTTAGGTGCGACGAGGATCGGAGGGCTTGTGAGGATCCGCTTGAGATCTGTGAAGGCTGCTTCAGCTTCTGGCGTCCACTCGAACTTGTCCGCCTTCTTCATCAGTCGATAGAATGGTAAGCCTTTTCACCCAGTTTGCTGATGAATCGACTGAGCGCTGCTACTCGTCCTGCTAGTTTCTGCACATCATGAAGCTTTGAAGGCCTTTGCATTGTGAGGATGGCCTGTATTTTCTCCGGGTCTGCTTCGATTCCACGGCAGAGACTAGGTACCCTAGAGCTGCCCGGCTGGAACGCCGAACGTACACTTCTTAGGATTGAGCTTGATATGGAAGCGTTTGAGGTTTGCGAACGTCTCCCTCAAATCGTCGAGTAGTGTGTGTTCTTCCCTTGTGGTAATGACAATGTCATCCACGTAGACCTGGACGTTGCGTCCGATTTGCTTTTTGAGGCAGTCCTGCATCATGCGCTGGTATGTTGCACCCGCGTTTTTGAGCCCAAAGGGCATAGTTGTGTAGCAGTAGACCCCGAGTGGGGTTATGAACGCCGTTTTTTCTTCGTCTTCTTGCTTCATCCTTATCTGGTGATAACCTGAGTAAGCATCCAGAAAGGAGAGTCGTGCGCATCCGGCGGTGGAGTCGACGATCTGGTCGATCGGGTAGCGGGAAGTGATCCTTTGGACAGCACTTGTTCAGCGCTGTGAAGTCCACGCACATCCGAAGGATGTCTGTATGCTTCTTTCTACGAGTACGGGGTTGGCCACCCATTGTGATTTCTTGATTTCCCTAATGAATCCTGCTGCGAGTAACCGGTCGACTTCAGATTCGACTGCGGTTCGCTTTGGGCCGGAGATTCGACGCATCGTTTGCTTGACTGGCTTTGCATCTGGAAACAATTGGAGAGAGTGCTCGGCGAATTCCCTGGGAATACCTGGCATGTCGGCTGGACACCACGCAAATATTTCCCAGTTCTCACGGAGGAATTCGACGAGCGCGCCTTCCTATGTCTTGGACGGATCGGTCGGGTGCACCTGATGCGACCTTGTGTCATTTGTAGCATTGAAGGATCTGTCGACTGCCAACTTCTTATGCTCTGGAAGGAGTGTGCGGTCGTTGGTAATCGCCAAGTCGGCGAGTGATTCTTCCACCCCGAACATCTCGGAGATTTTGCTGAACTCGCGGTCGCAAGCATCGGACCTTTGAAAGTTTCCACGGACAGTGATGACTCCCTTTGGTCCTGGCATCTTCAGCGTGAGGTACGCATAGTGTGGCACCGCCATGAATCGAGCAAACGTCGGGCGACCAAGAATAGCATGGTATTGTGATTTCCAGTCGACGACCTCGAACTCAATCGACTCTGTCCTGAAGTGGCTTTGTCCCCGAACGTAACGTCGAGTTGTATGGTGCCTTCTGGGCTAATTGCTTTGCCAGGAACAATACCGTGGAAGGTATTTGAAGATTTTGGGAGGTTTTCGACTGACCTGTTCATTTTGCGGAGCGTGTCCGCGAAGATGATGTTTATGCCGCTGCCTCCATCCATGAAGACCTTGGTCATGGCGTAGCCTCCTATTTGCGCGTCGAGTACCAGAGCCGCGTGCCCTGGTCGAACTACAGCTGGGGGATGATCCTCTCGACTGAAGCTTATGATGGTTTCCGATCCCTTCAGAAATTCGGCACGGCAGGAGGTGCCATGACAGCCATGTTCACTGTCGAGTGATTAGCTTTTGCTGCCTGTTGGAGGGGCGACCCTTTTGTATCATGTACATCTGCCCGTGGGGCTGTGGATATTGATCATCTTCCGCCCGTAGTACGGGTTGTATGGCACCTGCGAGGTTTGCGCCTGGAGCAGGCTGTGGTGGTGGTTGCGGTGGCGGCTGTGGCGCCATGAGAGCGGGCACAGCGTTCGGCTGTGGTGCGGGTGCAGGCGTGGGCTGAGCAGGTGCTGGGCCGTACCTTTTGAGTCGTATCATGTAGTCAGTCGCCATTTGGTCGAATTCCCTGCAGTTCCTTAGGGTGTGATTGGAGCGTAGTTTTCCGTCGTCCCCCTTGAAGAGGTGGAATCTGCACCAGTCGTCCATCTTTTCCTCGAATGACCGCTCGGGTTTTGCGTCGCTGCGTTTGCGCCATTCTTGCCTTTTGTAGCTGTCGCTCCGCTGCTCGCGATCTCGACTGTCCCGTCGATCATCCGAGCGTCGATTGCTTCTATCTTGGTCCTCCCGGGTTGTGTGTATCCAGCCGCCATGAACTCGGGTCTGTTATCGTCGTAAGGACGTTTGGAACGTTTGCGCCTGCGATCTTCTCTGTATGAATCTCTGCGGCCTCGACTGCCGCTTTCGTAGTTGTCGCGTGTGGGGAAGCACGGGATCTGCGTACAGAATCCTCTCCATCTGCCCACTCAGTCGCAACTTTGATGAGGTCAGCCAGGGAGGTTGGCTTTTCACGACCAAGTGCCTCTTTGAAGTCCTTCCTGGCGAGACCTTGTATGAAGGCATCCATGGCCCTGTCTTCTGACACTTTGCCAACCGAATTGCGTATTTCGGTCCACCGCCGTATGTATGATCTCAACGACTCGTCTGATCGTTGAGTGCATGTCCTTAATTCTCGAATGTCTTCGGGCGCTCACACAGAGGCTCGAAGTTTTTGATGAAGTCTCTGCGGAAATCGTCCCACGAGTCGTATGATGATGGAGGGAGCGACTTGAGCCAGTCGCGGGCAGTTCCTTCGAGCATAAGTCGTATGTACTGCATCGCCGTGGTGTTCGTGCCACGCTGGCATGCCACGGCGAGTCTGTAATCTTCTAACCACCCAGAAGGTTCTTGGCGACCGTTGTACTTGGGTTGTTCGCCTGTCAACTTGAACCGTTTGGGCATCCGCGTCTCACGGATGCGTCGAGTGAAGCACAATGCTCCGCATGGCTCTGGTTCACGATCAGAGTATGAATCGCTGCTATAGGATCTTCGAGATCTGCTTCTGCTGGACCTGTGCCGGCGCGTGCTTCTCCTTCCTTCATCCGAGTGGTGGCTGCGACCACTGCGATGATGTGCTGCGTGTCGTGAGTCGACTATGTCGCGATCGCGATTCCTTGCTGGAGTTTTGTCTTCTGGCTGTATAGCCTGTGCCGCTAGAGCTAGCGATTTGAGTTGTTGGCGATGCAGGGCTGCGTTAGGGTCATTCGCCGGAGGTTGCATTGCCTTGAGGTAAGCACCTACGGAGAATAATGCACCCGCAGCAGTTTTGGGCACTGGGATTCCGTTAGCGTCCTCTGTCATGAACGACAGGTTACGGGTGATTGCTACCCTTTCATGTTCTGGAAGGCTTGCCAACCGCGACCTAGGTCGTGGGGTTGGTTGCATTGTGGACCCGAGGGATTGCTCCCTTCTTCGGGCACTCGAGAGGCTGGCTTGCCTTTTGCGCTCCTCGAGCGTCGCTCGGTAGTTTTGCAGTCGAATTGACTCCTGCCAGTTGAAGTACTGGAAGGTCAACATCTCCTCTGGGGTGGAATTTGGTGGCATCATTGTGCACTCCTTTATGACTTTATCTGCTTTTGCTGCCATCTCCTCCGTGATTGTCAAGGTTGTGACCCCATCCGGCATGGTTACCGTGCATGGGAATTGTGCAGGCCTGCGAGCGGCTGCGTCTGCGGATGATTCTGCGGTGAAGGCCACGTAGACCTGATGGGGCGTGACCCGAGGACAGGTGTATGTGCTGTCGATTCCAGTCATGGACTCGACGTCGCCGTCGAGGCTCATGTCAGAGCCAGTATGTTCATCGAGTAGATCTTCGAGGCGAATCTCGTTGTCGATGTGCTCATCGCCTATGCTCATCTCGGTGTTGGCGAAGCCATTATGGATTTCTGAGTCGAGGTTGGTGTTGGTGAAGATCTCCGAGTCGACGTTGCTGTCGTTATGAATCGCGGGCTCGTAGAAGTCATCGAGGGAGATCCCGCAGTCGAAACTTCGTCGAGTGGTAGGTTGAAGTCGACGTTGCTTGTGCGGTATGCTGATTCTGCCTCCTCGCCTTGGAGTTCCGTCATCATGAACCTGTCGATCTCGCCGGTCGACATGGTTGTTGCGGGCGAGCAGGCTTCAGGAATCGACGACGGGGCGAGCGCAGTCGACGGAGCCTCGAGTGCGCCCAGCGCCAGTTGTTGCGGATCTGTCGAGTCCTGCGTGCCAAGATTGTTTACGAAAAAATTGAATGCTCCAACAGTTAAGCTCAAACCTGATTCAAGGCCAAAACGCCTCCTGAAGCTCTGGCGAGTGCGGATTGAAATTCATTGGAAGAGCAGATGCGCTTTTTGCAGGTGAAGCGGGCAGGCTGCCGCTTTTCGAGTGGATCGGCGAGTCGCCGTGTGTCGCCTGGATCGGCGAGTTGCTGTTTGCTGACATGGCCGGCGAGTTGCCGTTTGCAGATGAGATCGGCGAGTTGCCGTTTGCTGGTGTGATCGGCGATTTGCCGTTTGCTGTTGGGACCGGCGAAACTTCGAGTCCAGCGCTATTCTTTCCCACAGACGGCGCCACTTGACGAGGGGTAGACTCATCAAGACCCATGGTTAAGGTCCCTAGGTTATGAATATGGGGGAGAGAACGTGGTAGAGCTGGAAGTATCGTCGGCTGACAAGCAGGGCAAAGATTTTACCCAGGTTCAGGGCCCTCGTGTGGAGGTAACACCCCTACGTCCTGCCTGTCTGTTATTGCTTTGTGAATATGATGGTTACAAGGATCCCGGCGAGATGTCGATCTCGCTAGGGTTTTGGTGGCTCTGAAAGTACGTGTCTGGTTCGATGGCCCTCCCAGTCCTTAAATAATAGGCTGGGTCTCGGGTGTTCGTAACCGACTCGATTTACAAGTAAGGAAACTCTAAACCGACTATTGCTTCGCCAAACTTGGAGGATACTCCATCTTCGTGGGCCTCCCTTCATGGGCTTCATGTAGGCTCTGATAGTTGGGCCTAGTCGATACGTGCACCAGGTACCCTCATGGTAGGGTACCCGATAGGCATACCCATGTCACAGAGCTTGCACGGCCGCGGCTCCGGCGATCTGTCGACGATGGATACGTCGATTCCGGCCACGGCTTGCTCCGGCGAGGGTGGCTACGGGTTCTCCATGGGCTAAGGAGGCTGTGGGTGGAGGGAATTGTTCTGGGTAGCTTCTACGGCGAAGAAATCGCGCGGATTCCTTGCGGCGGTGGTGGACTTGATTCCGGCGAAGGGGAGCGCTACTGGCTTCGATACTGCGGGGGAGGACGACTGGGGTGAGAGGGAGGTGGTGTGGTGCTCTGGGTTGCCGGGGTAGCCTACTTATAGCGAGGGGAGGAGGTGGTGGCCGTCACGGGCATGGATGCGGTGTCCCGGAGATGTGGTGGAGCGGACTCGGCATCGTCGGTGTAGCGTCGGTGCGGCGTCGTGCGTGTGGAGCACCTGCTGGACGACGAGGTTTGCGGAGAGGGGGAGGAGTGGCACGGGTGGTCGGTGGAGAGGCTGGCAAGCGGGGCCATGGCGGCACTGCTCGCCGTGGCTGCTGGGCGGTGCGTCGCGGCGCTGGTGGCCTCTGCGTGTGTCCTCGCGCATTCATGAGCTCGCAGAGGAAGGATCAAGCACGGGAAGGCAGGGGAGGGGGGGACGGCATGGAGGTGGCGACAGCTGGCGGCGACAGTGGCGTGCGGCGCGTCCTGGCGTGCTTGGAAGGGTGCGGCGGGGGGCGTTGCCGGCGTCGGGGAGGAAGTGGAGTGGCCTGGGGAAGGTCAGGGGAGCGGCTGGGCACGGGGAGAGGCGAAGGGAGACCGCACGGCGACGCGCAGAACGCGGCAGCGCCGCTCGGCCAGGTGTTCACAGTGGTCACCACTGTGCAGAGCACGCCAGAAGCGGTCATCGACCCATATCTCGCAGCTCCCTGCTCCAAATCGAGTGTGGTTTTGATCTCTGCGTGCCAAATGTGATAAGCTTCAACTTCCCTGACTAGAGTTTGGTCCGATTCGAAAGTTGGGCTATAGGAAATTTTGGAAAAACCATACTGGTCAAAGGAGGAAAATTTGGTTTTGATGAAGGAAATGAAATGGAAATGGTTCCATAAAATTCCCTGAGGTGTGTGTACTCCTATGGGTTGTGTCTAGGGTCTTGGATCACAAGGAAGAGAACATTTGCTTTGCACTTTGAAAATAAAGAAGAAAATAGGCAGAAACTAAAGTGGGGAGTTACTCCAAAATTTTGTAAACAAGGTATCTAATGTTTTTGTATATTTGGGCTATATATGGCCCAGGGGTCATCCCCTAATTTTTGCAGAATTTTAGGAAAGATATTTAGGGTACTTCCTTTGTAAAGTCCGATAAAGGAATTTTGGTAATTAAAATAAAGGAAAATATAGAAATAATATTTTTGGGCGAAATGAGCCAGCAACAAGTTTGCCAAGTGGGAGAGAATTCAAAACATAAGATCCCAAACTTGGACAAGGTTTCGTAAATGGTCGAGAATTTTTAAAAGGGCAACCAAATCAAGGGATAATTAAATCCCAAATTTCAAGAATAAATTTTTAAAGAAAATTTTTGAAAGGCCAAATTTCAGGATGTTACAGACCTTCCCCCCTTAAGATGAATCTCGTCCTCGAGATTCCTGTTGCTCGCTGAATAGATACGGGTATTCTGTCCTTAACAAATCTTCTCGTTCCCATGTAGCTTCATCCTCCGTGTGCTTGTCCCATTGTACCTTGTAGAACTTTGTGACCCTGCTGCGGGTACGGCGTTCTGACTCATCCAAGATTCTGACGGGGTGTTCCTCGTAAGTCAGTTCACTTCTCAACTTCAAATCCTTAAAATCAGCCTGCTTGGTTGGCGGTGAGATACACTTCCGTAGCTGAGACACATGGAAAACATCATGTACCCCTTCTAGTTCCTCTGGCAATTCCAGCTGGTAGGCTACTGTCCCTTTCCTGGCTAGGATCTTGAAAGGTCCAATGAATCTTGGGGCCAGCTTCCCTTTCATGTGGAATCTTTGCAGGCCCTTGAGGGGTGTCACACGAAGATAGACATAGTCATTTTCTTCGAACTGGATTTGACGGTGTTTGCGGTCGTAATAACTTTTCTGGCGAGACTGTGCTGCCTTGAGCCGGTCTCGAATCAGACGTACTTGCTTTTCTGCCTCCAACAAATCATCGGGCCTAAAGATCTTGCGGTCTCCAACTTCGGACCAGTTGAGTGGGGTTCGGCATTTCCTACCATACAGTGCTTCAAAGGGTGACATTTTTAGGCTGCCTTGGTAGCTGTTGTTGTATGAGAACTCTGCATATGGTAAGCTATCCTCCCAACCTGCTCCGTAGGCGAGCACACACGAGCGGAGCATGTCTTCTAATATTTGATTGACTCGCTCGGTTTGACCGTCCGTCTGTGGGTGGTAGGCTGTGCTGAAGGATAACTTTATCCCCATGGCATGATGCAGGCTCGTCCAAAATTTGGAGGTAAATTGGGTACCTCTATCCGACACAATGGTCTTCGGGACTCCATGGAGTTTGACAATCCTGTTCACATAGAGCTGTGCCAGCTGGTCCGAGCGGTATGTTGTCTTGACGGGGATAAAGTGAGATACCTTCGTCAAGCGGTCGACAATGACCCAGATAGAATCATTCCCTCGGCTTGATTTGGGAAGTCCGACAATGAAATCCATACTTATGTTGTCCCATTCCACTCGGGTATCTTAAGGGGTTGGAGGTATCCGGCGGGTTTCTGATGCTCGGCCTTCACCAGGTTGCATACATTGCAGCATGCGACATAGTAGGCGATATCCTTCTTCATACCGGACCACCAGAATGTTTGCTTCAAGTCTTGGTACATCTTGGTGCTTCCCGGGTGAATGGAATAGGCAGACTCGTGGGCTTCCCTGAGGATCTGCTGTATTAGCGTAGCCTTGTAGGGCACACAAAGGCGGGTACCGAAGCGGAGTACTCCTTGGCTGTCCAGGGAAAATTCCTTGGCCTGGCCTAGCGGTATCTTGGCCTTGATCTTGCTTAGGCCGGGGTCGTTGGCCTGCTCAATCCTTATTTCTTCCTCCAGGTCTGGTTTCACCTCCAAGGTGCTTAAATAGGCCTTGTTTCCCACGCACAAGTTTAGCTTCGCGAATTCTTTCTCCAAACTTGGCCGTATTTTAGGGGGCTTCCTGCTCAGGGCATCGCTACCACGTTGGCCTTTCCGGGATGATAGTGGATTCCAAGGTCGTAGTCCTTGATTACTTCTAGCCACCTTCTTTGCCTTAGATTGAGGTCAGGCTGGGTGAAGATATACTTCAAGCTCTTGTGGTCCGTGTAGATCTCGCATCTTCGACCAATAAGGTGATGTCGCCAAGTCTTCAGGGCGAGTATGACAGCGGCTAACTCCAAGTCGTGGGTGGGATAGTTGAGCTCATGGGTCTTGAGTTGTTGACACATAGGCGATGACTTTCCCTTCTTGCATGAGCACCGCTCCTAGCCCATTTCTGCAGGCATCACAGTATACGGTAAAATCCTTGGTATCATCGGGCAACACCAGAATTGGGGCGGTGGTTAACCGAGTCTTCAACTCGTTGAAGCTTTCTTCACACTCGTCTGTCCAGGCATACTTGCGGTTCTTCTTCAATAATTCCGTCATGGGCTTGGCTATCTTGGAAAAGTTCTCAATAAATCTTCGGTAGTAACCAGCCAACCCTAGGAAGCTCCTGATTTCTGACACATTGGTGGGAATCTTCCAGTTTAACACATCGGAGATCTTGTTGGGGTTTACAGCCACACCGGCTCCAGATAATACATGTCCTAGGAATTCCACTTCCTTCAACCAGAACTGGCATTGCTGTACTTGGCATAAAGTTGTTGCTCCCGTAGTTTCCGAGAACCAACCTGAGGTGCGGCGTGCTCCTCCTCATCCTTGGAGTAGATGAGGATGTCGTCGATGAACACCACAACAAACTTGTCGAGGTACTCCATGAATACCTTGTTCATCATGCCCATGAAGTAGGCCGGTGCATTTGTTAGGCCGAAGGACATAACGGTGCACTCATACAATCCATATCTGGTGGTGAAAGCGGTCTTGGGAATATCACTCTCGAATCTTCAGCTGGTAATAACCCGTGCGGAGATCAATCTTGGAGAATACTCGGGCACCACGGAGTTGGTCAAATAATCATTGATTCTTGGGAGTGGGTACTTGTTCTTGATGGTGACATCATTGAGTGCACGATAGTCGATACATAATCGGAGTGTACCGTCGCTTTCTTTGCAAACAAAACTGGTGATCCCCAGGTGAAATGCTTGGGCGGATGAACTTTTTCTGAATCAATTCGTCAAGCTGTTTCTTCAGTTCCACTAGCTCGGGACTTGTCATACGGTAGTGTTTCTTGAATATTGGGTTTGTTCCCGGTATTACTTCAATAGCAAATTCAATATCACGGTCAGGGGGCATTCCGGGTAATTCATCTGGAAAAACATCCGGGTATTCACTGACCACATACACTTCCCCTATCTCCGGGGCTTGAGCAAGAAACATCTTCGCATTTATCTGGTGAGGCTTATTTGGCACATAAGTGGTTCGTATGCCTTCCGGGTTGGTGAGAGTAACTGCCCTGGTTGCACAGTCGATCTGAGCTGCATGCTGAACTAACCAATCCATACCCAGGATGGCGTCGAGGCCGGGCACATTAGAGTGCTGAGCTGAGCGGGAAATTTCACTTGATTGATGCTGATTGTCAGATCTTGACACATGGTGTTTGTTTTCATCTCAGAGGCGGGGGTTTGTATCACCAAAAGATGGCCCAAAGGGGAAACGGAAAAGCGGTGTTTGGCAACAAAATCCTTCGAGATGAAAGAGTGGGAAGCTCCAGAATCGAATAAAATCAGCGCGGGTTTAGTGTTGATAGTACACGTACCAAGCACTACGTCTGAAGCTTCATATGCTTCCTCTGCTGACATGTGGTGGACACGGGCAACTTGAGGTGGCTTGATCGCACTAGCAGGGTGGTTGTTGCCGGAGTTGTTATTGTTGCCGTTGGGGCAATCCTTGATGTAGTGTCCGGTCTTGCCGCACTTGAAGCATGAGTTCTCCCTCTTACAATCATCCATGAGTGGGCGCTTGTGGTAGAATCCTTCCCGGGGTATCCATCCTTCCTGGGTTGATTCCAGGTGTTTGAGGTGTTGAGATCCGGTTGTTGGGTTGCCATGGGCGTGGTTTTGAAGAACCTCCTTCATGCTGGTTCTTACGGGGCTCGAACTTCCGTTGTGGGAGTCATAAATTGAGCGGTGCTCCTTCTCTGAAATCAGTGCCGTGTTGATCATGGACTGGAAATCTGGAAACTGAGAACACTGAGCTGAGTTTTTATGGTCTGATGCATCCCATGAAGGAACCTGTCTTTCTTCTTTTCTTCTGTGTTGATGTCCTCAGGTGCATAGCGAGCAAGGTTGTTGAACTTGGTCAGATATTCGCTGATGGACTTGCTGCCTTGAGTAAGTGCCAGAAATTCCTGCTGTTTCATTTTTATGAGGCTTGAGGGGATGTAGGCCCTGCGGAATGCTTCCTGAAATTCTGCCCAAGTGACAGGGGGTCCATCGCCTCTGGCGTCCTTTTGGTTGTCCCACCAAACGCTGGCAGGGCCCTCAAGGTAGTGGGTAGCGAAGGGCACCTGGTCTTGCTCGTCCACGCGAGCGAGCTCCAGTTTCTTTCCCATAGCGCGGAGCCAATCATCAGCCTCAAGTGGGTCATCAGCATACGCGAACTTGGGCGGTTGTGTGCGCTGGAAGTCTTGCAGCTTTGAGCGGCCTGGGGGTGGAGCATTACGGGCTTGCATGTACGTGCCAAACTTCTCATGATCTGTGTCAGATGCTGGTTGTGGCGTTCATCCATCATCATCATAAACTGACTTGGGCTTGGTTCCTGATTTGGTGGAGGAGGCGGTGGTTGCGGGGGCACGGGATCCTCGCCCGCTTGTCGTGCGGAACGACGAACCGGGGTTTCTTGGCTGCCACTCGCACCGCTATTGGGCCTCATCCTGAATAGTTGAACGTGGTGGCGCGTATCATGAGCATCCACATGGGGAAAAGTGTAACATCCAAGAAAAACCAAATGGTAACACGGTTTGCAAAAACAACAACAAGTATGATGTTATACAATGGATGATGGGGTTACAAGATTCAAGCACTCGCTATTTTACAAAGATGCAAGGTAAAGGTACAAGCTACCCGTACAGGATACATGATACAAGATGCGAGATACAAAGCACTCGGTACAAGATGCAGGATACAACCCTACCACTACATTATTCAAGCACGCGATACATCGGAAGGTATAGTACACTAAGCGATGTCGTCTCCGAGCGTCTAGAACTCCATCTCGAGGGGGTCGCTGGCGTGGCGGTGTCGAGGGGCTCCTCCGCGGGGCTGTAGTCGGGTGAAGCGCGGTCGTCACGGGAGTCTCCGGAGTAAGCGGGTGGCTCGGCCTGGACGCGACGACGCTGACCGAACAGGGGTGAAGCGCGCGTAGTAGTGAGTGGCGCTGCTACGGGTACGGGAAGGTGGCGACGGAACGCGAGTGCGGAGACACGGGCGATTCCCCTCCTGATCTGCTCGAGGGAGCTTGGGTAAAGGTGGGGAGACGAGGTGGGTGGCGGACGTACCAGCTCCAGAGGCTCGCGTCATTCGGCCAAGGCCACGTTGGCGCGAAGCGAGGCAAGCTGGAGAAGAGTGACGTGGAGGTACTGGTGGAGGAGGGTGGTGTACTGAAGAATGGCGGAGAGGGGTGAGCTGGGGTCTCCTGGGTTGGGAAAGAGGATGTCCCCGTTGTCTAAAGCTAACCTCGGGAAGTAGGCGTAACGGGTGCACTGCTTCATGACGGGATCGAAGGTGCGAAGGAAGAGGATGGCATCTCCTGCAACCTCCTGTATGGCTCGAGACGCCTGTGTACAGACACCGGAAGTGAGGCCGTGCTCGATCCCTGCGGACACGGGCTCCGGGCGCAAGCGGACGGTGGCGGTGAACTCCGAGGTGACCCTGTCGAGACGGTTGTGGTACACGTGGTAGGTCGGGGAGGTGCGCCTGGGTAGAGGTGGTCCCAGATCTCCCGAAGAAACTGCGGAAAACCGGGAACGTGCACGGCGGTAGTCTCGGCGAGCAACTCTGCCATCTGTGACAGAGACAGAATTCAAATAAAGTGAGCGTTAAGTTTTAAAGCACAAACAGACAGAGAAACACCGGAAAAAGTTGTCAACACAACAAGTTTTATTCTACGCCGTCCAAGAACTAGGGTATCCTACAGGCAGTTAGGCTCTGATACCAAGCTCTGTGGCACCCCGATCCAGATGATCGAGTTACCCCATATACCAGTCCCAGAAACACTGGATATATGACAGCTTGATAAACAAAGGCAAAACCAAATATATTCATAAGGCTTCGAGTTCGAACAAATACAAGGTTACAACACGGGTGAGGCTCCAGCTCTTGCGCAACAGGCGCACACAACAGTATGTACATTATTTTTCTAACATCGAGCCTCTAGCGGAAGTCGTAGCGGAAGCGAAGATAGTAGCGTGGCGAGAGCGGCCTTATTCCACAGGGTCCTGCCTGGGACACGGGTTCCTAGTTCTCATAGAGCGGGTACTCGGCGACGGTGCAGCAGGGTCTGGCCACATGAAAAGCCAGGTGAGTACATGGAATGTACTCGCAAGACATCAGCCCAAAAACAAACAAAGTCTATCTATATGGCATGGCATAGTTCAGAAAGTATCATGGCAGGAGTTCGGGTGCGAGGGAGAGTCCAAGCTTAACGGTTGGACAAAACTTACCTACTTACCTTGGTAGGGACATTTTATGTCATCAAGTGAGATCACGTTTCTCACTCAACAACTCGTAACCACAACTAGGCTACCAAGCCTCTAGCCAACTCTGGCTTAATTCACAACTTCCCGAGTCCTTAGCCAACTCTGGCTTGACTCCCAACAGTTCCTGTGTTCGTTGGTCTCAACTTAAATTATTTCTCCAAGTTCGACTGGACTGACTCATAGTGTGACTTGACCCAAACATCGTCCCATAACCCAGGGACAAGGCTAGACATCCAGATTTACACTCTCGAGAGGTTGCAACTTTTATCCACACGCTGAAGTCTAGGCTTGTACCGCCGGTACCGAAGTACTAGAACCAACCGTGGCGGCAGCACAAACCCATACTTCCACAGACGTTTACTCTACCAAGACACTCCCTGTATAGCCACCGACATAACTCTATGCCTTATGCAGAAGTGAATCCGGCACGTCCCCAACCATGAGCGACGCCTAGCTCCGGAACCTTCGCAAGCCTAGCCCCGACCAACTATGGTAACCGACTAGACTTGCCAAAGAGGTGGCATCAAAGGAGGCTGATAAAATACCCGGCCATGGTCCGCCCACACGGACGACGCATGGTTGTGCTAGTTGTGTTTGGTGAGTGGCACTACGTGACTCAATCTAGTCGAGGGAGGTGATTATCTTCTTAGTCATTTTGTTTGATTACAGACATCAACATTAACAAAGTAACACAAGGTAACCACATAACAATAGCAGCACAGAATAAACATATCACTTGCAGGTAACATAACAATAATAATACCCAGTGACTATGGCGGTTCCTCCAGCCGGTGTCACCAGGGGTTAGTGTTCACAGAATAAATAACATAGTGTTTCAAACGGATAACCGTGGCGGTTCCTCCAGCCGGTGGTCACCGTAAAGAGTGAACCGAAAAGCACTCATAAGAATGAGAGAGCATCCATTCCACTCGAGGGTTATTCGACGTGGTGTCAGCAATCTCGGCAAAAGAACCAAATGGAAAGTCAGCGTCCCAAGCGTCGCAGTCCAGGTGGCTTACGCCAACCACGTTTGACGGAGGGACAAGAAGCAAATAACTCTTTTGGCAAATGCCCCCAACTCCGAGGATCATAAGACGACATTCGTCCGCTCCTCACCTCGGCGAAGAGGAAAAAGCAAACAAAGCCCCGCAAGCGCGAGACGCACAGTTGTAATATTTCCCCCATTCCTTCGACTGAGGCGGTTCCTCCGGCCATTGTCTAGGGAACGGGAGTGATGCACGGACAAGCAACTATAAGGTAGTGCAATAATTTAAAATGCAATATGGCATGTGAGGTGCAACAGATATTAATTCAACAGTCAAAACATTTCCTAAGTTCGACCAAGTTTGAAATTGGGTTGGTGGCTTGCCTTCGGGTTCAGAGACAACTCCTACTCCGTCGGAGAGGTTCGAATCTAACCAAAACAAGACAAACATGCATCAAACTCTCTCCTAAATTATTTAAATAAATGCCCAAAAAAAAATTCCAAATAATTCTTTTCTGGTTCCATTTGAAAGAGAAAATTCAAACAAAGCCAACAAAATTGGTTTCATATTTTTCTGACCATTTTTCAGAGAGATATTGCAATTCAAAGTTTGGTTTAATTTCTGCCCTTTTTCAACAGAAAAATAAAACAGAAAAACGATTCAGGAAATGATTAAAAATCTGACCAGTGGGTCCCACTGGTCAGTGACTCATAAACGAAACGTTTTCTTTTTCAACCGCGCGGGAAAACAGAAGGGGGTCCGGCGAACTCACCGGCGAGGTTTCCCGGCGGCTAGGGGGCAGGGGAGGCGAGGGAGAGGGTGCTGGGCGGCTCGGGGAGGCGGTCCGCAGCTCGTCGGCGAACTTGCGCTTGCTGGGAAGGTCGGGGGTGAGCAGAGCTTGCACGGCCGCGGCTCCGGCGATCTGTCGACGATGGATACGTCGATTCCGGCCACGGCTTGCTCCGGCGAGGGTGGCTACGGGTTCTCCATGGGCTAAGGAGGCTGTGGGTGGAGGGAATTGGTCTGGGTAGCTTCTACGGCGAAGAAATCGCGCGGATTCCTTGCGGCGGTGGTGGACTTGATTCGGCGAAGGGGAGCGCTACTGGCTTCGATACTGCGGGGGAAGACGACTGGGGTGAGAGGGAGGTGGTGTGGTGCTCTGGGTTGCCGGGGTAGCCTACTTATAGCGAGGGAGGAGGTGGTGGCCGTCACGGGCATGGATGCGGTGTCCCGGAGATGTGGTGGAGCGGACTCGGCGTCGTCGGTGTAGCGTCGGTGCGGCGTCGTGCGTGTGGAGCACCTGCTGGACGACGAGGTTTGCGGAGAGGGGGAGGAGTGGCACGGGTGGTCGTTGGAGAGGCTGGCAAGCGGGGCCATGGCGGCACTGCTCGCCGTGGCTGCTGGGCGGTGCGTCGCGGCGCTGGTGGCCTCTGCGTGTGTCCTCGCGCATTCATGAGCTCGCAGAGGAAGGATCAAGCACGGGAAGGCAGGGGGGGGGGGGCGGCATGGAGGTGGCGACAGCTGGCGGCACAGTGGCATGCGGCGCGTCCTGGCGTGCTTGGAAGGGTGCGGCGGGGGGCGTTGCCGGCGTCGGGGAGGAAGTGGAGTGGCCTGGGGAAGGTCAGGGGAGCGGCTGGGCACGGGGAGAGGCGAAGGGAGACCGCACGGCGACGCGCAGAACGCGGCGGCGCCGCTCGGCCAGGTGTTCGACCGTGGTGACAGTGGTCACCACTGTGCAGAGCACGCCAGAAGCGGTCATCGACCCATATCTCCCAGCTCCCTGCTGCAAATCGAGTGTGGTTTTGATCTCTGCGTGCCAAATGTGATAAGCTTCAACTTCCCTGACTAGAGTTTGGTCCAATTCGAAAGTTGGGCTATAGGAAATTTTGGAAAAACCATGATGGTCAAAAGAGGAAATTTTGGTTTTGATGAAGGAAATGAAATGGAAATGGTTCCATAAAATTCCCTGAGGTGTGTGTACTCCTATGGGTTGTGTCTAGGGTCTTGGATCACAAGGAAGAGAACATTTGCTTTGCACTATGAAAATAAAGAAGAAAATAGGCAGAAACTAAAGTGAGGAGTTACTCCAAAATTTTGTAAACAAGGTATCAAATGTTTTTGTATATTTGGGCTATATATTGCCCAGGGGTCATCCCCTAATTTTTGCAGAATTTTAGGAAAGATATTTGGGGTACTTCCTTTGTAAAGTCCCAATAAAGGAATTTTGGTAATTAAAATAAAGGAAAATATAGAAATAATATTTTTGGGTGAAATGAGCCAGCAACAAGTTTGCCAAGTGGGAGAGAATTCAAAACATAAGATCCCAAACTTGGACAAGGTTTCGTAAATGGTCGAGAATTTTTAAAAGGGCAACCAAATCAAGGGATAATTAAATCCCAAATTTCAAGAATAAATTTTTAAAGAAAATTTTTGAAAGGCCAAATTTCAGGATGTTACAATAGTCCAGAGGTGGACTACTCCCTCTTCATCATGGAGACGGTGGAGAAGTCGATGGAGAAGATGGAGACAACGCCGGCAGCGCCCCGCGGAGTTTTCCCCCTCCAATCTGCAGCTCCTGATCTCCGTTTCGGTGTTTCTGTGTTTGTGCGGCGCTCCTTCCAGAGAACGACGGGGGACCTTTTTTATAGGCGTTTTTAGGTCAAGACGATGTCGGTGGAGAAGAGATCGAAGGCAACGGAGCCATGAGGCCTGAACGAGTGGGTCCCACGCGGCCTGGTACTGTGGCCGCGTGGGCCATGCCCGTTTGGCCCTCGGGTCTCCGTTTGCTTGCTTCCTTTTTCCGTAGTCCTTCTTCCTTCCAAATATTGACGCCCGTAAATTTCCAGGTGATTTCGTTGACGTTTGGGTCCCTGAAACATTAAAATACAAAACTAGGGTTTTCTGCCTGTGCAGGGTTAATTCCAGATAAATGGGAAAACTATGAAGTATTCCCAAAATCATGATAAAACATGATATAACCCTTATATGATGCAAATATGATTGGAATATAAGCAATTAAAGTGCAAAGTTCATGTATGCATTTTACATGCATCAGCGGTCGCCCCGTGCGCCAGCCCAAGATATCTGGCCGCACGTTACGACAATGCAACATAGCGGAAATCATTACACAATCAGGCACAAAGTGCTACAAAAAAGTTTACAAGGCCGTCGAGGCTTTACAAAATATCAAGTCAAGCATGGCCCAACTCAGAGTTTTAACTGGCAGCGGAAGACATAAATGAGGCAACGGCTTGGAGCGGCTCCACTCCACAGGTATCTGGCTGGGCTACTGATCCTAGCACGCTCTTGCTCCACTTCTAGCAAGGTAGAAGATATCCTCGCCAAAATCTGGCCACAAACACAAGGCCCGTGAGTACATTTGTATGCACTCAGCAAGAATCTCCACTCATCACAAACAATCCAACAATCATGCAACAAGATATACATTGGAAATAAACTCCTACAACATGTCAAGTGTACTCTAGATACATCACATAAAAGTAGCATGGCATTGACAACCAAACATGTCATAAGCAAGCAATGGGGGTGTCACCAGTACAGAGTCCAAGCCAGGTGGGGTTGGATCGTGTACCAGCAATCATACAAAGGGCTTACCTGTGACGAGTAACCGGGTGTACCAGTTGGTACCAAATAGCATAACAATACCTGTCATCACAACTAGGCCCAACGGCCTTGCTACATCTGTCAACTGCTAGGCCCACTGGCCTCATCCTTTCACTTGGGCATGCACGAGTGATGTTGGCTCAGGCCTAACTCTAGGCTCCCAACGATCACACCGTCGTCCCCAAACACGGTAACCATCCACAGCTCAAGTAGCATTCCCTGCATCATCTTATTGTTCATTTAGTGAAATCAGGTTGTTTCTCTTTCTTTCAAACAGAACTTATGTTTAACCTCTTGACTTGACAAACACAATAGTGTGACCGACACTGAACTGTTGTTCCATAACCTTGGAACAAGGCTAGACATCCAGATTTGACACTCTCGAGAGGTTGCAGTTTCCACCCATCTAGGTGCACCATATAGCCGGTACTTTAGGAACTCTTCCTTAAGACGACCTGATACACATACATGACCGTTCACGCTACCAAGACACTCCCTGTATAGCTACCGACATAACTCTATGTCTTATGACGAAGTGAATCCGGCACGTCCCCAACCCATGAGCAACGCCTAGCTCCGAAACCTTCGCAAGACTAGCCCCGACCACAAAGGTAACCGACTAGACTTGCCAAAATGGTAGCATCAAAGGAGGCTCAATAGGATACGTAGGTCAAGGCCCGCCCATATGAGCGACAGTGGTAGTGCTTTCGATGTTCAGATTAGTGGCACTATGGACTGACCCTATCGAAGCTTGGAGGGGTGTTTCATTTAATCAAGTTTCATCATAACAAGTCCAAACAACGGAGGATTAGTCCAACACAACAATCACAATATCACAATAATATATATCACCAAGCAACAAGGCATTAGCAACATAATATCTCAAGTAATAGTTTGCTTGTATTGACCGGTGACTATGGCGGAGCTACCTCCGACCAGCGCCAGCGCAGATCAATACAAAAGTTAGCACAGGTTGTTAGCGTCGATCGGGTGACTGTGGCAGAGATACCGCCGACCAGCGCCATCGCAGATCAACTACAAAAGTTAACACAGTTTATTGGCGTCGATCGGGTGACTGTGGCAGAGATACCTCCGACCAGTGCCATCACAGATCAACTACCAAGTTGGTAGGGCATGTAGTCTCAAAAATGAACCGAAAAGCACTCATAAGAAAGAAAGCATCCATTCCACTCAAGGATTAACCCGACGTGGTGTCAGCAATCTTAGCAAAAAGAACCAAATGGAAAGCAAATGTCCCAAGCGTCGCAGTCCAGGTGGGCTTACGCCAACCACGTTTGACGGAGGGAGAAGAAGCAAATAACTCTTTTGGCAAATGCCCCCAACTCCGAGGATCATAAGACGACATTCGTCCGCTCCTCACCTCGGCGAAGGAGAAGAAGCAAACACTCATAGGAACGCATGTTTTACAGTTGTTTAGTTAGAGGGTTCGACAAAGCCGCGCAAGTGCGAGGCGCACAAATAATTCACTCGTCATTCTAATGCACACAGGGATGATGAATGAAACATGGCAGGAGCAATTTTCCAAGTAACATATTGAACACAACAATAACAGACCGACATGATATATACCGAACGCAGACAAATATAAACACTCGCATGGCAATAAGCAAATAACAAACAACATTGCGGGACTGCCCATAGCAAGGGGTTAGCTTGCCTCCGAAGATCGACACGTTTGGCTTGGAGGGTCACGGACACGTCATGGGTCAGGGTCTCGGTCTGCCGGTACCGCGGAATACCTACGCATGCACACATGGGTGCTGAGCATACAAGTATTTTACAAAAAAAGTAAAACTGATACTACTAGACAGAGCTTCTCAAACTACTCCCTCCGTCCGCTGAAGAGTGGACGTCTGGGTTTTCCAACACATATTAACAATTTTGTAGAAAACCCCTTCCTCCTCTCATTTAAGCTACTAGCAAGGAGTGGTGCCGCTTCGATTCACGTACGTGTTTAACGTGCATGCCTCATTAATCACTAGCACAATACAATTCAAGCAGTAGAATCACTTCCCGCCATCTAATTTAACTTCAGCTTGCACGGTTCCCACAATTGAATCATTACGCTGGGCTAACCTCGAGGCGTAGGCTGAGGGGGTACATGCAAAATTACAATCTAGAAACGTAAACGTACACTTATTTTTGGAAAAACGTTGGACCCTATACGTCCACTTTTATACGGACGGAGGGAGTAGGAATTTAAAATTTTGATTCACCTCAGACGGAGTTACGGTTCGAAAGATATTGACAGGCGATGAATAGCTATTCACTGCCCACTTCAGAAAAAAAACAGAACGGGCCGCTTCTGAACTGGGCTGGGCCGGTAGCGTAAATCCAGGGAATACGCTTTCTCTTCAGGGAAGCGGAGACACGCGGGAGGTGCCTCCACTTATCCGACGTCGCTGCTGGGCCAGGCTGGGCCCGCCTGTCGGCGTCACCAGGCAGCCATCTGGCTGTCTCCCTCCTCGCGTCGAAGAAGCTCGGGAGAGAGCCCGATGCAGCTCAGGCAGGCTCGGCCGCCGATCGTCGCCGTCGCTCCGGTGGGCGCCCATGGCCACCGAGGGCACGGGAAGGATCGCCTCGCCGCGTCCGAGGATGGAGGTCACCGACTCGGGGAGGCAAGGGAAGCGTCGCCTCGTGCGCGCGTCCGGTGAGCTCACCGCCGGCGGACGATGATGGTGCCGAGGCTACGGCGCACCATTCCGCGAACGGTTTGCACTGGAAGAACCAGGAGAACCATAGGAGTCTCCCCACCCTTTTAATTGGCGAGTGAAGCTCGGGATAGCTCGCGGTGGTCCGAGGACCCGCGGCCACGATTCCGGCCAACAAGGTCGAAATCGAGCTCCATTCGCCAGACAAAAGTGCAGGGAGGTCCAGGAGAGGGAGGGAGAGAAAAGGTCGTGCTTCGCCGAGGCCGGGGAGGCTTTATATTGGAGTTTGAGGGGGAGGCCGCGGTGAGGACGGGATGCGGTGGTGGGTGAGGTGCCCCGAGCGGATGCAACGGTACCTCGACAAGAAATTGATGCACGCGGCCACTGTGGAGCGAGAGGGACGGCTGGAGCGTCTGCTACTGACGAGGGGGTCCCGCGGCGGCGCTGTAGCATCGGCGCGTCGGCTTGTGCTTGACGGCGTTGTATCATCGGTGCGTCGTCTAGCTCGGCGGCGCTGTAGAGGGGGGGTGAGCTGGCGAGGAGGGGCAGCTGGGGGAGGTCGAGGGAGAGGAGGTCGCCTGCTGGCACGGAACGGGACGGGAGAAGCTGAACGGCGTCGACTACAGAGCGGCTGCGCTGCCGATCATGGTCATGCCCGTGGTGACCACGCCAGAGGGCATGCCGATCTCGGCATCGAGACGATTCTCTCGTCCCAGGGCGCCAGAGGAAAAACTAATCGTGTCACCTTGTGCCAAATTGAAATTCCAACAAGTTTGCCGAACAAAATTTTCCCAAACAACCAACTTGGTCTATACCAAATTCCAAAAAACTAGGGGATACTAGGTGCTCGATGAAATGATCAGGGCCTTGCACATCTCAGAAAAATCCTGAAAATTCACAGTAGGTTTGGAATGATGTAAATAGGTTGTCTGTGGAGTTTGAGCTCAATTGGACAGTTGGAGGTTGGTCAAATAAATTGGATGTCCAAAAAAGCCCTAATGGCGTGGGTATGTCAAGTGTGCTTCCTCAAATAATCTTGAGCTGATCTTCTGAATATGTGGTTATATAAGGAAGGTTGTCAATTTGGCAAGGTATCAATGCCAAATGATTTTTGTAGCTAGGGGTTGCTTTGGAAATTGCAAATAGGCATGAAAAGAGCTTTACAAAGGAAGTACCTCAAATATTGCTCAAATGAGGTTGGGCCAATGGAGTGAAATGTTGAGGAGGTGGAATCATGCACCTTCCCAAAATGGCATAATTTCTGGATGAGTGGAAGTTGTCTAGATAATTTCTGGATCAAAAATGGCATATTAGAGAATATGAATAAACTTGGAAGTATTGCATGGGACTATGAAATATTTTCCCATGAGAGGGATGTATATGTATGGTAGAGCCTCTGGTAAATTTGGTAGAATTTTATTGGCTATAGAAATTGAATTTCCTTTGTTGAGCTTGATAGAAGAGTTTTTAGAGATAAAAGGAAAGGACGGATGTCTCCAACGGAAAACGTGGGCAAGAATTTTAGGAAGGAATAACACGGATCAGAAATCCTGGGCAATCTTCTAAGAGGGCAAGACCAAGATCAAATCAAAGACCAACAGGTTCGAAGAAAACATTTTGAAACCCGAAAAAGTTTTCCAGGTGTGAGAAAACACCACTAAAATTAGGGACGAATTTTTGGGGTGTTACAAACCTTCCCTCCTTAAAAAGAATCTCGTCCCGAGATTCGGAAACTTACAGAGATTCCTGGAGTTATAACAAGATATTTCTTGTTCGGTCTTAACATACCCTTATTTTCAAAACTTTTTCTACAAAATACTCGAGTTTAGAACATTAGGGGAGATCCACACACAACAAGGTTTTTCTCAAAACCGGGCATTTTGCAAGCATGGCACTACTATCAGACAAGATGCACTCAAAAGAATGACATGGCAGGGGCTCACGAATCAAACAAATATAGGATCTACCACCATGGTATATAAATACAAACTATGGTTTTTTGCTTAAATGATCACACATGGCAAGGCACACGTAAACGACACAACCATGGCAAAAGCGAACAAGCATGTCTACAAACAAGCTAACATTCAACAAAACAGAGTTTGAACTTGGGTAAGCGGTTACCCAAAATTTTATAAACAAAAGGATTGGGATATGCTATCATATCCTCTCATCTAGGGTTTTTTTTGGAAAAGCTATATATACACTTTCATGCATACATAGGTTTTGAAAAATTTAAGGTTTCTTTTAGAAGAAGGATGTTTGTGCCACCCAAAATGGGCTCACAAGCACCTAGATTTTGAGGGGTAGGGCCACACCCTGAAATTTGTTTTTGCAAAGATTTTTCCCTATGGAACACCATAGATACGAGGGAAGAACTTTCAGGGTACATCCCGCACTGAAGTAATTGTAGAGTTCTAGCTGGAGTAGAACTTACATCCTTCATTTCTGAAATTTTTCCACCGGCCATACTCCTTGTCTTGCAGCAAAGATAGCATGGCTGAATACAAGCATATAGACAACAGAATTTTATTCTGAGAAAACATCATTTTAGAAAAATAGTCCTGCATTTTATGGCCCAAAACAAACAGTTGCAGCAGTATGGCATAATCATTTCAACCATACCGTATACAAACACACAACGGCTAACAAAACACTCCACAAAAATCCTTTTGTGCTCCAGCGATGATGGGACACTCAACAAGCAACTAAAGCTTGTGAGGGAAAGTCATCGTGGAGGGCTTGGGCCCTTACTTTAACATGGGTTTCACAAGGTCATATTGGGTGAGGAACCTTGCGGCGATACATGTACGAGTTTTTCAAACCTATGCACGAGCCAACATTAAGTGAGCGGGACACCGTGGTGACAGTGTCTCATTAAATACTTCAACTTAATAGTTAAACTTGTGCAACACACACAAAATAATTTTCATACTAGAAAATAATATCATTCAAAGTTTGCATTAATTTTGCAGGCGTGCATATGTGTCTGGGTTCACATATACCACTTCTGCTTTTATGTGATCTGTCATTTCTTCAAAATCAACTGAAGAAAAGGACATGGTATTCCGTCACATGTCAACCAAGTGGTTAACAAGGGAATCAGAACATCAAGTTTTTCACGGGGCTAACCTAAGAACAACTTAACCGCGGACAGAACAAACATGCAGCACAAGAAAACACAAGGGGTTACAAACAACCTCACAAACTCTCACCTACCAACTTAGGACTCCTCACTTGGTGGGGACTTGGTCTGGGCATCCACTTTGTTGCCTTCTGGATCTTGCGGTTTTGGTCCTACGCAAAGCTTGGTATCCACTGGGCTCTTGTCAGTGGGCTGCGGGACTCGGGCAAGGGCTTGCCTATTGGAATGGCATTCCTCCAAGTGGTAGGCAAGAATGCTCTCCAAGGCGGTGGTGTAGGCTTCGAGGTGGGACAAGGTTGAGTTGAGCATCACTTCGATGCTTACCATGGGATGCTGGGGCTTGCAAGGGATCTTGGCGAAAAAGCGAGACGCGGAGGTTCTGTGCGGCTTCAAAGTACGCAGACGAGCGAGACATTTCCAAGCTGCAACTTGGAGAGCCATCTCAGGGGAATCCACGAAGTGGCTTTGAATCACATATGGCGCCGCGCTTCCTAAGGCACTTGTGGCGACATACACATCGGTTTGATACTCGCTCACGCAGGAGGAGAGGTTGGACCGATATACATGGTACACCGGCCGAGAAACACAACCAAGAATGTCGCGATCAGCTTCCCACAGCAGAGGTGGAAAACCGGGGCGAAACTCAGCGGTGGTCTCGAAACAAGGGTAGGTTCCATCTACAACCTCAAGCTAAGGTACTTGGGTGAGAGGAGAGCGCAAGATTCCTGAGCGGGATCTGCTTCAAGAGAGTTGGGTTGCAAAGGATAGCAAGCGAGGGTGGGATTTTATAGGTAGCCAGGACTTGGGTCTCATACTAATGGGTAATGTCGATTCCTTCTCATGGAAGAAACCGGCGAGGCTCACTCGGGGATTGGGACAAGTCCTACTGCACCATACTGTTGACCAACAATAGCCATGCCGGTTCGGTGGAGATGGGTCAAATCCATCGGGCTCCTTGTCGGGCAAAAGTAAGGCTGGGCTTTCCATGCTAGGGTAGTCTACAGCCAGCCTGGTGCTCTGATACCATGCTCTGTGGCACCCCGCTCTGGCACATATTTCCAGAGAGGCGGTCGCCCCGTGCGCCAGCCCAAGATATCTGGCCGCACGTTACGACAATGCAACATAGCGGAAATCATTACACAATCAGGCACAAAGTGCTACAAAAGGTTTACAAGGCCGTCGAGGCTTTACAAAATATCAAGCCAAGCATGGCCCAACTCAGAGTTTTAACTGGCAGCGGAAGACATAAATGAGGAAACGGCTTGGAGCGGCTCCACTCCACAGGTATCTGGCTGGCTACTGATCCTAGCATGCTCTTGCTCCACTTCTAGCAAGGTAGAAGATGAATCCTCGCCAAAATCTGGCCACAAACACAAGACCCGTGAGTACATTTGTATGCACTCAGCAAGAATCGCCACTCATCACAAACAATCCAACAATCATGCAACAAGATATACATTGGAAATAAACTCCTACAACATGTCAAGTGTACTCTAGATACATCACATAAAAGTAGCATGGCATTGACAATCAAACATGTCATAAGCAAGCAATGGGGGTGTCACCAGTACAGAGTCCAAGCCAGGTGGGGTTGGATCGTGTACCAGCAATCATACAAAGGGCTTACCTGTGACGAGTAACCGGGTGTACCAGTTGGTACCAAGTAGCATAACAATACCTGTCATCACAACTAGGCCCAACGGCCTTGCTACATCTGTCAACTGCTAGGCCCACTGGCCTCATCCTTTCACTTGGGCATGCACGAGTGATGTTGGCTCAGGCCTAACTCTAGGCTCCCAACGATCACACCGTCGTCCCCAAACACGGTAACCATCCACAGCTCAAGTAGCATTCCCTGCATCATCTTATTGTTCATTTAGTGAAATCAGGTTGTTTCTCTTTCTTTCAAACAGAACTTATGTTTAACCTCCTGACTTGACAAAGACAATAGTGTGACCGACACTGAACTGTTGTTCCATAACCTTGGAACGAGGCTAGACATCCAGATTTGACACTCTCGAGAGGTTGCAGTTTCCACCCATCTAGGTGCACCATATAGCCGGTACTTTAGGAACTCTTCCTTAAGACGACCTGATACACGTACATGACCGTTCACGCTACCAAGACACTCCCTGTATAGCTACCGACATAACTCTATGTCTTATGACGAAGTGAATCCGGCACGTCCCCAACCCATGAGCAACGCCTAGCTCCAGAACCTTCGCAAGACTAGCCCCGACCACAAAGGTAACCGACTAGACTTGCCAAAATGGTAGCATCAAAGGAGGCTCAATAGGATACGTAGGTCAAGGCCTGCCCATATGAGCGACAGTGGTAGTGCTTTCGATGTTCAGATTAGTGGCACTATGGACTGACCCTATCGAAGCTTGGAGGGGTGTTTCATTTAATCAAGTTTCATCATAACAAGTCCAAACAACGGAGGATTAGTCCAACACAACAATCACAATATCACAATAATATATATCACCAAGCAACAAGGCATTAGCAACATAATATCTCAAGTAATAGTTTGTTTGTATTGACCGGGTGACTATGGCGGAGCTACCTCCGACCAGCGCCAGCGCAGATCAATACAAAAGTTAGCACAGGTTGTTAGCGTCGATCGGGTGACTGTGGCAGAGATACCTCCGACCAGCGCGATCGCAGATCAACTGCAAAAGTTAGCACAGTTTATTGGCGTCGATCGGGTGACTGTGTCAGAGATACCTCCGACCAGCGCCATCACAGATCACCTACCAAAGTTGGTAGGGCATGTAGTCTCCAAAATGAACCGAAAAGCACTCATAAGAAAGAAAGCATCCATTCCACTCAAGGATTAACCCGACGTGGTGTCAGCAATCTTAGCAAAAAGAACCAAATGGAAAGCAAATGTCCCAAGCGTCGCAGTCCAGGTGGGCTTACGCCAACCACGTTTGACGGAGGGAGAAGAAGCAAATAACTCTTTTGGCAAATGCCCCCAACTCCGAGGATCATAAGACGACATTCGTCCGCTCCTCACCTCGGCGAAGGAGAAGAAGCAAACACTCATAGGAATGCATGTTTTACAGTTGTTTAGTTAGAGGGTTCGACAAAGCCGCGCAAGTGCGAGGCGCACAAATAATTCACACGTCATTCTAATGCACACAGGGATGATGAATGAAACATGGCAGGAGCAATTTTCCAAGTAACATATTGAACACAACAATAACAGACCGACATGATATATACCGAACGCAGACAAATATAAACACTCGGCATGGCAATAAGCAAATAACAAACAACATTGCGGGACTGCTCATAGCAAGGGGTTAGTTTGCCTCCGAAGATCGACACCGTTTGGCTTGGAGGGTCACGGACACGTCATGGGTCAGGGTCTCGGTCTGCCGGTACCGCGGAATACCTACGCATGCACACATGGGTGCTGAGCATACAAGTATTTTACAAAAAAGTAAAACTGATACTACTAGACAGAGCTTCTCAAACTAGGAATTTACAAATTTGATTCACCTAAAACGGAGTTACGGTTCGAAAGATATTGACAGGCGATGAATAGCTATTCACTGCCCACTCCAGAAAAAAACAGAACGGGCCGCTTCTGAACTGGGCTGGGCCGGTAGCGTAAATCCAGGGAATACGCTTTCTCTTCAGGGAAGCGGAGACACGCGGGAGGCGCCTCCACTTATACGACGTGGCTGCTGGGCCAGGCTGGGCCCGCCTGTCGGCGTCACCAGGCAGCCACGCTGGCAGCCATCTGGCTGTCTCCCTCCTCGCGTCGAAGAAGCTCGGGAGAGAGCCCGATGCAGCTCAGGCAGGCTCGGCCGCCGATCGTCGCCGTCGCTCCGGTGGGCGCCCATGGCCACCGAGGGCACGGGAAGGATCGCCTCGCCGCGCCGCGTCCGAGGATGGAGGTCACCGACTCGGGGAGGCGAGGGAAGCGTCGCCTCGTGCGCGCGTCCGGCGAGCTCGCCGCCGGCGGACGATGATGGTGCCGAGGCTACGACGCACCATTCCGCGAACGGTTTGCACTGGAAGAACCAGGAGAACCAGAGGAGTCTGCCCACCCTTTTAATTGGCGAGTGAAGCTCGGGATAGCTCGCGGTGGTCCGAGGACCCGCGGCCACGATTCCGGCCAACACGGTCGAAATTGAGCTCCATTCGCCAGACAAAAGTGCAGGGAGGTCCAGGAGAGGGAGGGAGAGAAAAGGTCGTGCTTCGCCGAGGCCGGGGAGGCTTTATATTGGAGTTTGAGGGGGAGGCCGCGGTGAGGACGGGATGCGGTGGTGGGTGAGGTGCCCCGAGCGGATGCAACGGTACCTCGACAAGCAATTGATGCACGCGGCCACTGTGGAGCGAGAGGGACGGCTGGAGCGTCTGCTACTGACGAGGGGTCCCGCGGCGGCGCTGTAGCGTCGGCGCGTCGGCTTGTGCTTGACGGCGTTGTATCGTCGGTGCATCGTCTAGCTCGGCGGCGCTGTAGAGGGGGGGTGAGCTGGCGAGGAGGGGCGGCTGGGGGAGGTCGTGGGAGAGGAGGTCACCTGCTGGCACGGAACAGGACGGGGAGAAGCTGAACGGCGTCGACTACAGAGCGGCTGCGCTGCCGAGCATGGTCATGCCCGTGGTGACCACGCCAAAGGGCATGCCGATCTCGGCATCGAGACGATTCTCTCGTCCCAGGGCGCCAGAGGAAAAACTAATCGTGTCACCTTGTGCCAAATTGAAATTCCAACAAGTTTGCCGAACAAAATTTTCCCAAACAACCAACTTGGTCTATACCAAATTCCAGAAAACCTAGGGGATACTAGGTGCTCGATGAAATGATCAGGGCCTTGCACATCTCAGAAAAATCCCGAAATTTCACAGTAGGTTTGGAATGATGTAAATAGGTTGTCTGTGGAGTTTGAGCTCAATTGGACAGCTGGAGGTTGGTCAAATAAATTGGATGTCCAAAAAGGCCCTAATGGCGTGGGTATGTCAAGTGTGCTTCCTCAAATAATCTTGAGCTGATCTTCTGAATATGTGGTTATATAAGGAAGGTTGTCAATTTGGCAAGGTATCAATGCCAAATGATTTTTGTAGCTAGGGGTTGCTTTGGAAATTGCAAATAGGCATGAAAAGAGCTTTGCAAAGGAAGTACCTCAAATATTGCTCAAATAAGGTTGGGCCAATGGAGTGAAATGTTCAGGAGGTGGAATCATGCACCTTCCCAAAATGGCATAATTTCTGGATGAGTGGAAGGTGTCTAGATAATTTCTGGATCGAAAATGGCATATTAGAGAATATGAATAAACTTGGAAGTATTGCATGGGACTATGAAATATTTTCCCATGAGAGGGATGTATATGTATGGTAGAGCCTCTGGTAAATTTGGTAGAATTTTATTGGCTATAGAAATTGAATTTCCTTTGTTGAGCTAGATAGAAGAGTTTTTAGAGATAAAAGGAAAGGACGGATGTCTCCAACGGAAAACGTGGGCAAGAATTTTAGGAAGGAATAACACGGATCAGAAATCCTGGGCAATCTTCAAAGAGGGCAAGACCAAGATCAAATCAAAGACCAACAGGTTCGAAGAAAACATTTTGAAACTCGAAAAAGTTTTCCAGGTGTGAGAAAACACCACTAAAATTAGGGACGAATTTTTGGGGTGTTACACATAATAAGAAATCCATATATCTCACACATAAAAATAAACACCACATGGTTTAAAGCTCACAAATAGCAAATAAGTTCAACAAATATAGATAAATGGACACAAACTTCAAAGAAATGATAAACGAGCATGCTTGTGTCCAACCCATGCAAATCCCGGTGAAAGCCTAATAGAACTACTTCTCCCCCTTTGGCATCAAAACGCCAAAAAGGGAAAAGAGCGATGCTACGCGAACCCAAGAAGATTACTCGTCCTCTTCATCATCGTCGGTGGCGTCACCCTCCTCATCGTCCTTGTCGGCATCACCATCTTCACTACCCTCATCATCATCCTCATCGGATTCTTATTCTTCATCACTTTCAACCGAAGGAGCCTTGCCGGTGTTGCGAGAGGAAGAAGGCATAGATGACACATCTTCAAAATCAGCCCATGGGAATTTATCCACATTCCATTCCGCAAGAGGGATAGGCATCGGATGGCGGAGTTTCGGGATCATCGTCTTTGCCTGGAGGAGTGACACCCCCATTGTTGGTCTTGCGCTTCCTATCAGCATATGCTGTGTGATTTTCCTTTTGCACCGCAATACCCATGCACATCATGGTCTTTTGCCACCAAGAAACATTCTTCCCTCAATAACGCAGCCTCTTCTCTAGCACGCCTTGCTGAAGCAGCCCTCTGTTGATTCAAAACACCACGTTGCACATGCTTATCTTGCTCTTCATCATAATCCATGTAGTCTCTTCATGAAGTCTTCTTGCTTTTCTTGATGGTGGATGATGAGGCCGAGTAGTACCTTTTGTTATCTGTGAATAAGGAGTAGATAGGTAGCATTGAGGTAAGCATACATGTCCATGGAAGCCAAAGTGAAGAAATCAACTGAGAGAAATTTTTCCTCAGATATGATCTAGACCGGAGTCTCCGGTCTCAGGGGGCGGAGTCTCCGGCCAGACCGGAGTCTCCGGCCTGCAGGGACCGGAGTCTCCGTCCCTGAGACTGAAATTCCGACCTAGGTCAAATCTAAGGGGAAATTTGTCACCAACAATTTCTAGAGTGTACATTGCCAGCCTAAAGCTTCTACACCACGAATTTCATCAAGAACTACACTCAAAACTATATCTAGGATGAAACCCTAGAAAGAGAGAGAGAGAGAGTGGTACCCTTGTCCTTCATGGTGAGGTCCAAACGGAGGGGAGGAAGATCCCCGGTGCTTGGGAGGTGGAGGAGCCGGTGGCACGGCAGATTCCGACGGCGGAGAGCGGCCGGAGGGCACCTTGGAGGCGTCGGCGGCGGCTGGGGTGTGTTTGGGGTCGGGGGTGAGTGAGAAGTTGTGAGTCAACTCCTCACCCCGATGCCCTATAGAACCCAGTGAAAACTGCCGAGATCGGAGTCTCCGGCCCAAACACACCGGAGTCTCTGGCCTGACCGGAGATTCCGAGGTTTGGGGTGGAGACTTTGGCCAGACCGGAGTCTCCGTGCTTGAGCACCGGAGTCTCCGGTCCTTGCGACTCCAAAAATGCCAGATTTTAGTGGGGGACATGTATGTTGCAAGAGGAGCATGGTTTTAGACAAGATAGGCTTAGGTTTAGACAAAAAGTCACTGGAAGTGGTACTTCACACTCAAACTTTGTAAGAAGCAAATGAAACACTAAAAACCAACATTTGAGTGTGTTTTCCAAAAAGAACAACGGATAGGCAATAAAATCCAAATAATCTCCAATAAGATCAACTCTTCACAAAGAAGAGGGCGGTGGCCTAGGCCACCATGTATGAGTGTATGTGGCATGACACCGCGAAGATATATCTTAGGTTCACTACCACTACTCGTCATTTAAGCTCACAATTCATAAAATGAAAGTAGAGAAGCAAAATGAGTTCTTACTATCGGCATAATGGGGGGAGGGATAGTCCAATGGATTAGGACCGCACTCCCCCTATGTCCATGCCTACACCTAAACCAAATAGATAGTCAAGACATAGGTGTGTATGCAAGATAATCAAGTCAAGCTCCTTGAATCCACGATATTTAGCTCATTCCTCAAATAAGTGAATCTTGCTTCATCAAAGGCTTCGTGAATATATCGGCAAGGTTGTCTTTTGTGGGAACATAGCCTAGCTCAATATCTCCTCGGGCAACATGATCTCGAATAAAATGATGACGAATCTCAATATGCTTCGTTCTTGAATGTTGCACCGGGTTGTGGGCAATCTTGATTGTACTTTCATTGTCACACAAAAGGGCACTTTGTCACTATTGACACGTATTCCTTTAAAGTTTGCCTCATCCATAACAATTGAGTGCAAGCACTAGCGGCGCCACATACTCGGCTTTGGCGGTGGAAAGAGATATGCAATTTTGCTTCTTAGAAGACCAACTCACCAAGGACCTACCAAGGAATTGGCATGCCCCGGAAGTTGATTTCCTATCATCAAGACAACCGGCCCAATCCGAGTCCGTATAGCCGGCAAGAGTGAAATATGAGCCCTTTGGATACCACAAACCAAACCTTGGGGTATAAACCAAATATCGAAGGATTCTCTTGACCACCATCAAGTGGCTTTCTTTAGGAGCGGCTTGATACCTTGCACACACCCCTACACTCAACACAATATCGGGTCTAGATGCACAAAGATAAAGCAAAGAACCAATCATGGAGCGGTATTCCTTTTGATCGACATCTATACCCTTTGGGTTAAGTTGTAGATGACATTTGGTGTCCATAGGAAAGCGTTTCTCCTTAGCATCTTGCATCTTGAATCTCTTGAGCATGTCTTGGGTATATTTGGCTTGAGAGATGAAAGTCCCTTCATTCAATTGCTTGATCTCAAAACCAAGAAAGAACTTCAACTCCCCCATCATAGACATCTCAAACCTATCGGTCATAAGCTTTGAAAATTCATCATTAAAAGCTTTGTTAGATGAGCCAAAGATAATATCATCCACATAAAGTTGGCATATGAAAAGCTCCCCTTTAACCCTCTTGGTAAAGAGGGTGGGATCGATTTGCCCCACTTCAAAACCACGGTCTAGCAATAGCTCTCTTAGGTGCTCATACCATGCACGAGGTGCTTGTTTGAGACCATAGAGCGCCTTATCAAGCTTGTAGACATGGTTAGGGAAGTTTGGGTCCTCAAACCCGGTGGTTGCTTAACATATACCAACTCCTTTAAAGGACCATTAAGAAAGGCACTTTTCACATCCATTTGTTGCAATTTAAAGTTATGATGTGATGCATATGCAAGAAGGATACGGATGGACTCAAGGCGAGCCACGGGAGCAAAAGGTCTCTCCAAAATCAATGCCTTCAACTTGAGAGTATCCTTGTGCCACCAATCTTGCCTTGTTCCTCACAACCATTCCATGTTCATCTTGCTTGTTCTTGAATATCCACTTTGTGCCTATAACATTGCGGCACTCTTTGGGCTTCTCAACTAACTTCCACACCTTGTTGCGCTCGAAGTTGTTGAGTTCTTCATGCATGGCTTCCAACCAATCCGGATCTTCAAGAGCTTCAAAGACTTTCTTTGGTTCCACCATGGAGATATGTGCTTGATGCTCACTAAAGCTTGCCAATTGACGCCTTGTGGTAACCTTGTTGTTCAAGTCACCAAGAATTGCTTCTAGCTTATGACTCTTTATTTCCAAGTTCTCAAACTCTTGCTTTACGACGGGCTTCGATATCCTCATTGGAGCGAGGAGGTATCACTTGATCATCTTGATCATTTGAGTCCCCGTCTTGATGACCTTGATCTTCATTATGCACTTCTTCATTGGATGAAGTAGAGGGTTGATCTTGGTCTTGATTAGAGCATTGCACTTGATGGAAGGTTCATTGGGTTCATTGGCAATGTTCTCATCAACTTGTTGAGGGTCTTGTTCTTGTTCTTGGTTAGGTTCCTCATTGGCTCCCGGGGATGGCGCATGAAGGTCTTGTGATGAAGAAGGTTCCACATGAGTAGAGCTTGTTTCCCTTGACTTGCATCTTGAGGAAGCTCAATAGGGCGAAAGAATCCAACGCCCATCTTCTTTATGGAGTCTTGTGGCTCTTCATTATCTACATCACAAACATGAAATTGCGCCACTTGGGAGCCATCATTTTCTTCAAACTCCACACTACAAGACTCAACGATAACCCGTGAGAGTATATCGTAGATTCTATAAGTGTGGGATTTGATACCGTAACCAACAAATATACCCTCTAATGCTTTAGATTGAAACTTGGTTAAACGAACTCCCTTTCTCAAATAGAAACACTTACAACCAAACACCCGGAAATAGCCAACATTGGGTTTGTTGCCGGTGAGGATTTCATAAGGAGTCTTGTTCAACCTTGAGCGGAAGTAGAGCCGGTTAGATGAGTGACACGCCGTGGAGATGGCTTCGGCCCAAAAAGTGAGTGGAGATTTAAACTCCGCCAACATGGACCTAGCCATATCCATTAGAGTCCGGTTCTTCCTTTCGGCTACACCATTTTGTTGAGGGGTATATGCAGCGGAATATTGATGACGAATTCCCTCTTCACTAAGAAACTCATCCAAGGTGTAGTTCTTGAACTCGGAGCCATTGTCACTTCTAATGGCCAATATGGGAAGATTGTGTTGACGTTGAACTTCATTGGTGAAGTCGATGACGGTTTGTTGGGTTTCACTCTTGAACTTGAGAAATAAACCCATGTATATCTTGAGTAGTCATCAACAATCACCAAACAATATTTCTTCCCCCAAGGCTAGCTTCGGGAACGGCACCAAAGAGATCCACATGAAGGAGTTCCAATATCCTCTTTGATGAGATAAAAGCCTTGATTGGGTGGGAAGAATCATGCATCTTTCCTTCAACACAAGCCCTACAAACACGATCTTTGGCAAAGGAAACATTGTCTTTTAGTCCAACAATGTGACCACCCTTGTGAAGACTTTGCAAAGTTCTCATATTGACATGGGACAAGCGGCGATGCCACAACCACCCCACGTCGGCCCTTCCGAATAAGCACATCGCTTGAGTGGTGGTAGACCCCGAAAAGTCCACCACGAACAACTCTTGTTCGACATACCCAACGAAAGCAACCTTTAGAGTCTTGCTCCACAAGAGTATCACCATATCAATAGTAAAATGTACATCAAAGTTCATCTTATTAAGAGCACGAACGGACATTAAATTATAACCAAGGGACTCAACAAGCATGACATTCACAAGGTGATATCCGGTGCAACTACCACCTTGCCGAGTCCCGATACCTTAGCTTTTGACTTGTCTCCATATGTGACGGTTCATGATTTATATTTGTTTCAACTCCGTCATAATCTCCTTGCTTCCGGTCATATGACTTGTGCATCCACTATCAATCACCCATTTTGACCCACCGGAAGCATAGTCCTACAAGAAATCATTGCTTGGTTTTAGGTACCCATTTTGCAATGGGTCCTCGTTTGTTAGCAACAAGGGTCTTAGGAACCCAAATAGAATAAGCAATGAAACCATCATAGGGACCAACATATTTTGCATAAACATCCCCATAATAATCAACATAAAGAATATAGTTGGGGTTAGCATTTCCCGCAAAGTCATTACGAGTGGTTTTGCCCCTTGTGGCATCACTACTCGCAATGGTAGTCTCTTTGCTTGTGCGGGCTTGGCCTTCTTCTTGTTCTTGTTCTTCTTCTTGGCAACATAACCAAGGCCCTCTTTCCCTATGTGTGGCTTTTGCGCTTGCAAAAGCTCATAAAGAGGTTTCTCACCTTGAGGGCTAGAGGCCTTGGCAAGTTCATTCTTCAACCTAGCATTTTCCTCAATGACATTTGCATGATCACAAGGAGTAGAGGAACTAGGTACATCAATTTTAGTAAGTTGAATTTGAAGTTGTTCAAAAGACTTGGTGAGAGTAGAGTGTTCACTCTCCAAGGCCTTGTGAGCCTTGGTGAGCTTCTCTAGTTCCTCGGTTAGTCTATCATGACCAACACCAAATTCAACCTTTTCTTTCTTGAAAAGCTTATTTAGCAATAGCATGGTCACGTTCTTTAATGATTTTAGAAAATTTCATTTTGTGACTCATCAAATTCTCAAGCCTCTCTTCAAGAGAAACTCGAAGCTCATGCTCTTCCTCAAGAGCAACGGTGAGGGAAGCAATCTCATTAGCACTTTCTCTTTCAAGTCTCCCCTTTTCCTCAAGGAGATCTTGTGCCATGCCATATTGACTCATAAGAATCTCAAATCGAATCTTGCATTCACCTTGCAAGTTAGTCAACAAGAAATCCAAAGCAACATTTTCTTCCTTTACTCTAAGACTCATAAGATCATGTATTTCATTCATAGTCTTAGGGGGGAAAGATGATACCTCGGGGCCCTTGGCCATGAGACATGTAGCGGATTGGATGGAGACATTCTCATTGGGGATTCAAAGAGAGAAGAGGGTGTCGATGAAGTAATGGCTAAGGCGGCCACTCCACTTGTGGTTGTTTCTTCTTCACTCTCATCCCCGGACATATATTCTTCTCTTGTCACCAACACAATCTTTGAAGGTGGCTTCTTGTTGGAGATGGGCTTCTTGAAGTAAGGCTTCTTGCTAGAAGACCTTGGAGCCTCCTTGAGAATAAGTCTTCCACCATGTTCTTCACGGTTCTCATAAGGACACTCGGCAACGTAGTGATATCTATCTTGACAATTGAAGCAAGTCTTCATCTTTGGGTTGCCCTCCTTGTAACCACTTGATTTGAACTTTTGCTCCACTTGAGCTTTAGCTTTGGATGGGTTCTTCCAAAAGGTCCTTGCCGCAAGAGCCACATAGTCTCTATGGGCAATCTTGAGTTCTTCGGGATCCAAGTAGCTTCCTCTTCATGCTCTTGGTCTTCATCTTGTTCCACCACCTTGGCCTTCAAAGCAAGTGAGGAACCTTGGTGCATTCCAATAGCCCGGGCACGAGAGTCTTGAGCAATTTGGGCTTGAACTTTGTAAGATTGCATCTCTTGCATGACTTCATTTGAGGTCAAATCGGCGTAGTTGTGTCTTCCTTGGAGACTCTTCAAGTCGGCCGCTTCAAAAGGCATGAGGGCATTCACATACTTCCTCTTGATATAAGCATCATTCACATGTATAGCACCAAGGTCTCTATATGCGTTAGCAAGAGCCTTGAGCCTTTGATACATATCCTCATGAGTTTCTCCATCTTGCATGAAGAAACCTTCGATTTGGTTGCTCATAGCTTCATATTTATTTCTCCTCATGCTATCATTTCCAACGAACACCTCCGTAAGGCAATCCCAAGCTTCTTTGGCGGTGGTGCAATGTTGAATGTGGTGCATATCCTTGTCTCCCACGGCAACACGGATCAAATCAAGAGCGGTGGCATTTAGTTGACAATCAACTTGTTCTCGCCTTGACAAGTTGGATTCATCCACGGCCTTGTATCCACTTACAATGATCTTCCAAAGCTCAATGCTGGCACTGTTCACATGAGATCTCATAGAAGCTTGCCAATTAGTAAACGAGGATGCATTTAGACTAGGTGGAACTCCTCTTAGGTGCATAGGAGGATGAGGGATAGGTATCGGGGAGTACGGAAAAGGAACCCTACCATATTCTCCCGACCCATTAGTTGGTTTAATTGGGAGTCAATTTTATCTTTGTCAACCCCCGTCTTCCCATCAACCTCTTCCCCCAAGGGTTTCTTAGGAAGCTCCGAAGTAAGAGGAGTGGGAGGAGATGAGATATCCTTTGCCTCCATGAGTTGCATAATCATCTCTTGCAACTTTTCCATTTTAGTTTCCATAGAGGTCTTCATGGAATTGAAGTCCTCTATGGAAACCGAAGTGGAAGCGATGGGGAGCTCGGTAATCTCATTTCCAAACTCGTCAATGGCCATACTTCTCTTAGGCGGTTAAGCCCGAATAAAGAGCCGAGCTCTGATACCAATTGAAAGGATCGTATGGCCACCTAGAGGGGGGGGGGGTGAATAGGTGCTACTCCAAATTTTAATTCTTTTTCGATTAAGGCTTGACACAAAGGTAAATTCTCTAGATATGCAACTACGGTGAATTTACCTATATGACAAGTTAAGCCTAAACAAGATAAGATACAAGTAATAACTAGAGTAAGGAGTAACCGAACGGGAAGCACGCGGAGACAAGGATGTATTCCCGAGTTCCTCCTTTTTAGGGGAGTACGTCTCGTTGGAGGGGTGTGAGTTTCAAACTCAAGCGCCACAAATGGCCTCACCCTATTCTCCGATGAATCTCGCCCAAAAGCTCGGTCCACCTTCCACTATCGGAATCCTTCAAGGCGAATCCGAAGCCCTTACAACACACTTGAGGCACAACCCACAAAAGGATTGGGAGCTCCCAAGCACACGAATCTGCTACACAAAAGTAGCAAGCAAGTAAGTACAACAAGATGCCTAGATTTTCCTAGTGGAAACCCTAGGCTAAATCCCTCAAGTGAATGAGGGGGAAATGAAGAACGCTTCGGTGAAGATGTAGATCTCGGCCTTCTCCTTCAATCCTCCAAAGATCAACGAGTTTGGGTGGAGAGATTGGGAGATCTATGTGTTTTGAGCTTGCAACAATGGTGGTCTTGCTTGGTCTGGTCGAGCTAGCTGGCTGGAGGTAGGTGGAGGGGTTTTTATACCCCTCCCAAATAATAGCCATTGCAGACAACTAACCCGGAGACTCCGGTCTTGGAGGACCGGAGACTCCGACCTGGACTGAGACTCCGTCCTACACGGAGGGCGGAGACTCCGGCCTGACCATAGACTCCGGGGAACCTCCGGGGCACTTCCGGACCCCCCATCAGAGAATGCCGTCCTGTGGACCTTTGCGCACCAAAAACGAAGGTCGGAGACTCCGGCCTCTGAGCAGCCCTGAGGGCGGAGACTCCGGCCTGGAAGATCCAGTTGCTAATTTCCTTTTTCCCTTACAAATGTTTCGATGCAATGTATAGATATATCTTCTAAATCCTGAAACACTTGGCAATATATTAGTGTAATCCTAGTGTTGTTGCCTAACACACAAAACAATAAGAGATGTTCTTTCAGACGCTGCTTTGTTTCCCGAAGTTCGAGCTATTGGCACCGGCTCTACGTCTTCGTTTGGAGAGGTCATGCAAGCATGCACATAAGTCTCCCGACTTAGCATCCTTTCGATGACTGACACCATCACGCTATTCCCCAATTCACCATCAAGAAGAGAACTGAACCATCACCCGTGATCATTGATTCTAGATCAACTCATCGATAACACTCAGTCAATCAATTTTGTTAAGGTTATACTCGTTGATCAATTCATCAAATCCAGTGAAAGTACGCCTTAGTTTTATAATATTTTCGAAATTTAGGTCCTCATTTTATATTCCGATTCGAGACCCCAAATTCCTGGAGACTAGCGAGAGATCTTGAAGTTTTGAGCTCTTGTTAAATGGTGGGGAAAATGGAGTCGTCTCCATCTTTGTGGGGAAGAAGGGATCTTACATTGTGCCCCCTCAAATCGAACCGCTCCAACCATTTCTCTGAGGCCCCGGGGTTCCGGGGTGGGATGCCTCTACTTCCGAGCATGTCAAGAGAGTTGTGACACACAACGTGCTCTTGTGCAACCTACTGGACACCCCTGGAGGTTTCTCTGGGAGTGCCGAAAAATATGGACCTCAGAGGTTTTGGGGAAACTTCCAGGCCAACATCCGAGCTATCCATAGAGTTGGGCTGCAGCATGCGCAACCCATACCCTAGGAGCAGAGTCGAGAAGTTCTGAAACTCCTGAAGTTCTGGGCCTACAAAAAAACAAACTTTTACACCAGGATTTAAGGGTAGGTTCTCTCTGACCATGGGAAGGTTAGTGGGTGCAAATATAATGTGCATGTACTGACGTACATGTTTTGATTCCACCCATACCTTCCGAAACAGAGACCCCTTCTTGGTAATATAATTTTCTAGTGACTCAATACAATAAATTTCCTGGGATGTCATCTCTTTTCACCTTTTCCTTAGAGGGGTCTCTAACCATCAATGATATCTTCCGGATGTGCCTAGGCACTATTATATAGCTCAAGCAAATGGTTAGTTTGCTAACCATGTTGTCCTATTGACATCAAAACCATTTAGGGAGTGAAATGTCGAGGCTATGATGCAAAGAGAACATCGAGGCAATGATTGATTATGTATTGAACCGGGTTTTCACGCCACTCTCTACCATCAGGGCAAGAAGTCGTAGCAGGTTCACGATGACATTCACAACAATAAATCCAATGGAAACATCACGTCTCCTGCTTGAGAACAGCGTGGATGACCCTATAGGCTCAATTCGTAATTTCCTTGATGCCATAGGAATTCACACGCTAATAGACGTATTTTGACAACAATTCTCTAAACTCGGCAATGACTGATGGTCGGAACACACGGTGTCAGTAAACCAAAACACAGTCTCTTCATACTTCTCATCGAAACATTTGCATCGTGAACCGTGCACCTTACTAATAATCGGGCTATCCGTCGTGGCGTTGCACACCTTCCATAACTGTTCCGACACCGTGTCGCCGTGTCGGTCACAATCCGGTGCCGACGACTTATTGAAGTGCCCTCGAACGCTGAAATGTGTCCTATTACACGGCTCACAAACTCACATTTTTTCATCGAATACACTATAGTATCACAGCATACATAAAAACCCCTGCAAACCAAAGAAGCTGCATACAGCATACATAAAAAAGTACTTCCTGAACCATGGCACCATCATCATCCAACCCAGTCCGGCCATCCAGCCTGCCGGTGCCAGCCATGGCTGGGCGTGAGCATGAGTTGTCCGCACGCACGACCACCGGCAGCGGGGCGCACGTCGGTCAGATAGGCGCGGCGAGGGAGGCCACTTGTTCCCCCTCCCGAAAAAACAAACGCTAGCAACACCGCACCGGGTCGTGGGGCCGCGAGAGCCAGCCGGGCCCGACGAGCGCGGCCGTCCCCTGCCGAAAACGCCCACCGCGTATCGCGATCCCCCCTCGTCTCTCTCCCCGCTGCTAGCTATACATACCCCCCTCCCTCCCCACCACAACCCTACCGCTCAAACTCGCCTCCCTCCTTCACCACCCCGTCGTCGCAGGACCCAGGAGCGCTGCCGCCCCTCCTCCGGATCCCGGTAACCATCTCCTCCCCCCTTCTCCGTAGTTCCCGCCGTGCTTCAGATCCGCCTCGCATTGCTCTTGTCCGTTCTATCAGGCCGATCTGATCTCGCCTCGCCTCGCGGCCCCCCTTTCCCGATGCGGAACCGACCGGATCTCGGGAAATGGGAGCGCCCGCTGTAGTTTCTGTCGCCGCGGATCGTAGATCTGCGATCCGCGCCGCATTTTGGGCGTGCGATCTGGAATAGCCGCGACCGTTTCGGATGCAGAAATGGTCCGATCTGTGCCGTGGTCTTTCGCCAATTGTTTAGTTTCGATGAATTGGCTGTCTTGAGTTACTTATTAGATGTGCTAGATTTAACTGCCTTAGTCGCATACATCTCTGCTAGTCTGTACTTGCTTTGATTGACGTGTAGCCTTGCGCGAGCTTTTGCTGTAGGTGAAAAATGGCTGACGCCGAGGACATCCAGCCCCTCGTCTGCGACAATGGAACCGGTATGGTCAAGGTAAGCCATCGCATTCCACAGACGTCCTGCATCTCCTATCTGTCGAAATGTTGTGCTCATTCTAACAGTCGGGGGCAAATGTCGTTTGCAGGCTGGGTTCGCCGGAGACGACGCTCCCAGGGCCGTCTTCCCCAGCATCGTGGGGCGCCCGCGCCACACCGGCGTCATGGTCGGGATGGGGCAGAAGGACGCCTACGTCGGCGACGAGGCGCAGTCCAAGAGGGGTATCTTGACCCTCAAGTACCCCATCGAGCACGGCATCGTCAGCAACTGGGACGACATGGAGAAGATCTGGCATCACACCTTCTACAACGAGCTCCGTGTTGCCCCCGAGGAGCACCCCGTGCTGCTCACCGAGGCGCCGCTCAACCCCAAGGCCAACAGGGAGAAGATGACGCAGATCATGTTCGAGACCTTCAACACTCCTGCTATGTACGTCGCCATCCAGGCCGTCCTCTCACTGTATGCCAGTGGTCGTACCACAGGTGAGCTCAACATACATTGAACTCTGTAGCCTTTAGAATGATTAGGAATCCTGGAATTCAGCATATGCTTATATGTAGATGAGATTAATTTGTAAATGTAGCAACTTATGTTGAGGTAGTGCTAATTTTATTCCATGTCATGTAGTATTTATTAACCATGGGTGAGCTAATCCTATATCGAACTGTAGCCTTTAGACTTAGGAACCTGGAAATTCAGCATGCTTATATAGGTGAAATTAGTTTGTGAACCTTGCAACTTACTTTGAGGCAGCGCTAATTTTGTTGTATGACATGTGGTAGATAATTTTAAAACTGAACCTGCTTCACATGTGTTACTTGACTTCTGTCGGAACATGCTCATGTTGTTGCTGTGGATTTGACATAGAGATTTTGTGGTTTGTTTTAATTATTCAATAACTAAATACACCCTCTTGAACTCCTCAGGTATTGTGCTGGATTCTGGTGATGGTGTCAGCCACACTGTCCCCATCTACGAAGGATATGCTCTTCCCCATGCTATCCTTCGTCTCGATTTGGCTGGTCGTGATCTCACTGATTACCTCATGAAGATCCTGACTGAGCGTGGTTACTCATTCACCACCACGGCCGAGCGGGAAATTGTGAGGGACATGAAGGAGAAGTTGTCCTACATTGCCCTTGACTACGACCAGGAAATCGAGACTTCTAAGACCAGCTCTTCCGTGGAGAAGAGCTACGAGCTTCCTGATGGACAGGTTATCACCATTGGTGCTGAGCGTTTCCGTTGCCCTGAGGTCCTCTTCCAGCCATCCTTCATTGGGATGGAAGCTGCAGGTATCCACGAGACTACCTACAACTCCATCATGAAGTGCGACGTGGATATCAGGAAGGATCTGTACGGCAACATTGTTCTTAGTGGTGGTACCACTATGTTCCCTGGTATCGCTGATAGGATGAGCAAGGAGATCACTGCCTTGGCTCCTAGCAGCATGAAGATCAAGGTTGTTGCTCCTCCTGAAAGGAAGTACAGTGTCTGGATCGGAGGATCCATCTTGGCATCCCTCAGCACCTTCCAGCAGGTAAATAAGCATTTGCAGCATTGTACCGTATTCATTTCATGGATTGTGATTGCTCTGCTTACAATGATGTTGCTTTGTTCTTGCAGATGTGGATTGCCAAGGCTGAGTACGACGAGTCTGGCCCATCCATTGTGCACAGGAAATGCTTCTAATTCTCCGGACCCAAAGAATGTGAGCCATGAGGAGCCCTTATCGCAACCCTCCTGCTTCGTGTCTCTCTTTTTTTGTTGCTGTTTATTCATTAGCGTGGACAAAGTTTTCAGCTGGCCTATCGGTTACCGATTTCTTCTATCTATTCAAAGACTGTAATATCTATTGCTACTTGTGCTTCTCACTTGTGATTTTGGACACATATGTTCGGTTCATTCAAATTTAATCAGATGCCTGGTGAGGCTACTAGAGAAAATATCGGATGGTGTGCTGATTTGTCCCGTGTCATCTGTATCTTGTTAAATGAATAATATGAAGTGTCATGATCCCTGTGTTGTTACATAGTTTTTGCTATGCAGAATTGCGTTTATTGTCTACGTAGTTCATTTGGACCCTAGAACTTTGGTACATACTAAGATTAATAGCTTCCTGAAACGGTGACTGATCTGCTGTAGTGCCTTTGCACCGTCTGCTTTTCATCGGGGTGTTCTATGGTCCTACCTGATCTGATCCGATGCCTTCCTGTCTTGGTTGCCGTGCTGCATAAAATTCTCTTGTTCAGGCTTTTGCGGCACATGAGCATGCTTTGCTGCCTGAAGTGGTGTCGTACAAGACATTCCTGTAAAGGTGAATCTTCTCTCTTTTCTTCAAGCAGGATGCGAGGGAGAACGGGACCATCTGAACGTGATGGCATGATGCACACCTATTGCAAGTTTATTACTAGCATATTTGGAATATCACAGGTTGGTGCCATTTGGGATGATCGTGCGCAGCCGCTTTGACAGCTAAGCTATCTCTTAAGACCTGATCTGGTCCAATGTGGACGATTTCTGCCGGCCTTTGTCCTGAGAAAGTGACTCCAGTTCTGCTAGACCTTTTTTAGGCTTATTCTGGATCGGAATATAATCGTGGGAATGGGGTTTTTATTCCTTTTTTACGCAACATCGCGATCAAGGTGAGATGTAGCATGAGGTACATGTAGAATTTCAGTTCTTGGTTATTAAAAAAACGGATTTGCTAGAGCTCATGCGCCTGAGATTTAGCTTAAATCTCAGTCGCGTGCTGCACCGTCGGATCAAGGTGTCGCGATTCGTGCGTGTCTTTGTGTGTCCCAGCGTGTGTGTGCACGTAGGGAGGTTGTCTTCTGTTTGGGCTGCGTTGGGCTGTTCAGTTCTGCAATTGAGCTTTTTTTACGACATTTCCTATCAAATTGCATTCTTAATGCATCTAGTGCGAACCAGTTGCATGGTAATTGCAACTACCCTTTTTTATCACAAGTTGCATCCTACCTGCAACTGGGCATTTTTTAATCAACAGTTGCAACTGGTGTGAGCAGGGTGCACGCTAGCTGCAACTGATTTTTTTACTAATCATTCTTATTCACATGTTGCATCCTAGTTGTAACTGGGATTTTTTATTGATATTTTTTGTTTTATTCACTAGTTACATCCTAGTCGCAACTAGGGGATTTTTATTGAAAATTTATTTATTTAACCAGTTGCATTCTAGTTGCAACTGTGAATTTTACCCATCATTCTTATTCACCGTATGCATCCTAGTTGCAACTGGGATTTTTATTGACTTTTTTTTCACTTGTTGCATCCTAGATGCAACTGGGGATTTTTATTCATTTTTGTATTAACCAGTTGCATCCTATTTGCAACTAGGGAATTTTATTTGATCGGTTTTATTAACCAGTTGCATCCTAGGCGCAACTCGGAATTTTACTTATCATTCTTTTTATTCGTCAGTTGCATCCTAGTTGCAACTGGGATTTTTTTTGACTGTTTTTTTTTCACCTGTTGCATCCTAGATGCAACTAGGGATTTTTATTCATTTTTGTATTAACCAGTTGCATCTTAGTTGCAACTAGGGAATTTTATTTGATCGTTTTTATTAACCAGTTGCATCCTAGGCTCAACTCAGAATTTTACTTATCATTCTTTTTATTCGTCAGTTGCATTCTAGTTGCAACTTGGAATTTTCATTGATTGTTTTTTATTCACAAGTTGCATCCTAGTTGCAACTGGGGGATTTTATTGATTTTTTAGTGACCAGTTGCATCCTAGTCGAAACTGGGACTTTTACCGATCATTTCTTATTCACCAGTTGCATCCTAGTTTCAACAGGGAATTTTACCGATTATTCTTATTCACAAGTTGCATCTAGGATGCAACTGGGAATTTCTATTGACAGTTTTTTATTTTATTTTCACCTGTTGCGTCCTAGTTGCAACTAGGGAATTTTATTTGATCGTTTTTTTATTAACCAGTTGCATCCTAGGTGCAACTCGAGATTTTACTTATCATTCTTTTTATTTATCAGTTGCATCCTAGTTGCAACTCGAGAATTTTATTGATTTTTTAGTAACCAGTTGTATCCTAGTTGCAACTGGGAATTTTACCGATCATTTCTTATTCACCAGTTGTATCCTAGTTGCCACTGGTAATTTTACCGATCATTTCTTATTCACCAGTTGCATCGTAGTTGCAACTGGAAATTTAACTGATTGGTTTTATTTTATTCACTAGTTGCATGCTAGTTGCAATTAGGAATTTTTATTTGATCAGATTTTTTATTCGCCAGTTGCATCCTAGTTGTGACTGGGAATTTAACTGATTGTTTTTATTTTTTTACCAGTTGCATACTAGCTGCAACTAGGATTTTTAAATTAATTCCCAGTTGCATGATAGGTGCAACTAATATATTTTTTAGTGTGCACAAGTTGCATCGTAGTCGCAACTGGAATTTTAATGTTCATTTTTTATTTACCATTTTGGAAATTAACTTCTAGTTGCATTAGCCGCAACTTTTCATTTCACCAGTTGCATCCTAGTCGCAATTGCGATTTTTTTAAATGTTTATTTTTTATTCACCATTTTTGAAAGTTAATTCCTAGTGCATGCTAGGTGCAACTGACATTTTTTAATGTGCACCAGTTACACCCTAGTCGCAACTAGGAATTTTAGTGTTTTGTTTTTTACTCACCAAATTAGTCCCCAGTTGCATCAGATTATTCTCAATTTCCTCATATATGTATTTGGATTTCTGCTGCTGGGTCAGGCACGTGATTCAGCACTAGAATGTAATTTGTGTATTTTTCGTTTCTTAGGGTCATGTAATTTGTTGTTTTCAGCCAAGTTGAGCTGACTGCAATTTCTGGAAACTGTTAACTGTCATGGATTTCCAAGTATGTATTTCGTATGCAAGCATGAAGTGATCCATTTGCTGAACTTTTTTCTGCGTAGCTGGTGTGAGCAGCATAATCTTTGGTCTCTCTTTTTTCTGGACTTGACTGGACTGCACTTGTATTCTGGGCTTATAGTGTTCATTCATAATAATGGGCTTTTCTATTTCAATGTGCAAAACAGAAAAAAACATGACAAAACACAACAGCCCAGCAACAAGCCCAACAAGGCACACGTACTGCTGAAGGTAACCGACTAATAAAAGGCTTCCCTTCGGGAAGGGAACCCCGCGCGCGTTCTGGTCGTGACAAGTGTCAGCCTCTCCTTTTACGCGGTTCCCGTGGGTGCTTGCATGTGTGACAAGTGGCAGCATGAGAGAATTTTGGTGGGTTTTCTTTTCTTGTCCCCTGCCCAGGTTTGTACCGCATTTATTTTGAGATTCGTTTTTAAAAACAAAATATCTTTAGAACCGTTTATCCAAATTATGAATGGTTTGCATATTTGAAATCCTCGCGTCGAGATCTTCAAAAGTAGATCCCATGTTGATAGGTTTTGAAAAACTTTTTTTTCTCGTACTTTGTACAACTGTTTTGTACACTTTATACATTCAGTAGCATCGTGTACATCCGATATCAGTGTGAGTGTACATCTAGTAGCAACGCAAGGTTGTACATCCAGTTGCATCGTGTACATCCAGTAGCAACGTGTGTGTACATCCAGTACCATCGTGTACATTCAGTAGAAGCATGAGTGTACATCTATTAGCAGTATCAGTGTGTACATCCAGTAACACCGTGAGTGTACATCTAGTAGCAGTCTGTACATTAATAACGACATTTGTGTACATTCAGTAGCAGCGCGTGTGTACATCCAGTAGTATCGTGTACATTCAGTAGCAATGTAGGTGTACATCCAGTGGCATTGTGTACATTCGGTAGCAACGTGCGTATACATCAATAGCAGCATGTGTGTACATTCAGTAGCAGCGCGTGTGTATATCCAGTAGTATCGTGTACATTCAGTAACAGTGTAGGTGTACATCCAGTAGCATTGTGTACATTCGGTAGCAACGTGCTTGTACATCAATAGCAGCATGTGTGTACATTCAGTAACAGCGCGTGTGTACATCCAGTAGTATCGTGTATATTTCCGTAGTCGCACCCGTAGGCAGTAGATGTACGGCCGGCCGGCCGATCGCGGTGCAGCTGAGCCCAGCGGCGGAGCCAGAAAAAAAAACCTGTGGGTCAAGCTTCAAATCATACCGAATTTCATCAGCAACAAAAAAGAAAAAAAAATCAAGAATGGAGTACATTTCATTACATTAACCACGAAAATAACAAGGTCCAAAATAGAGAAGAAAAAACTATGGCAACAGCTCCCCACGGTCATGATAACCTTGATAGGTTTTTGCTTAACTTTTTCTCAACTAACTTTTTGCAAAGATCAACAACCTCTTGTGCAACTCTTTTGAAACGGTCATTAAGCTCCACATGCAACAAATCAATGATGGCGCACATGACACTTTGGTAGTAATCCTCATTTGACACCATATTTAGAAAACCACGCCGAATTAAAACGACGGGGAATTCCACTCATATCTGTTTGGGGGAAACTATGATTTTTTGGTTGAAATGGACCTTTTTGGAGGTAAGCTCTTCTCACATCATCACGGACTTTGGCAGTCTTAAATTGCGACATGGGTCTTCTTTGTGCAAGATCTGCTGGAAGGTTGCAAAGATCAACAACCTCTTGTGCAACTCTTTGTACAGAAACAGCAGCAGCAGTTGACCTTGCATTCACCAGAACTGTAGGATGAATTTGTTCCTCTTCACCGAGAATTGATGGTTCTGGATTTGGAGAATTTAAGATGTTTTCCTGGGATGCCCATAACTTGGCAAATCTTTCCATTGTAATCTGAAAAACAACAACAACTAATCAATTACTATGCAAAAGTCCACTTCAATTACTAAAGGAGCACAGAACTACTCGCAAAAATAGAGAGCACAGAACGAGCGGAACAAGCGCCTCACCGAGAGTCAGTCAACAAACGAGCGGTGGTCGACTGGTCGGCGGACGGGCCTCCGGCGACGGCGCAACGCCGAGCAGCAAGTTGCAATCCCGGCCGCTGCTCCTAGGCTTCCAATGCCTCCAAATCTTCTCAGCTGGCTTGTTTGGGAATAAAAAATCAAGGAAGAAAACTAGGGATTGGGTTCGCACGTGAAGAGAGAATGGGGAATTCGGTGGATTTGGGAAGAGAGAGAAGGTGAGTTGGATTGCTCCTGCTAGACGTCCCAATTTTTCTACCAAACAAGTGAATGACAGTGGGGTCATCCGCTGAAACCTATGGGTTCAATGTAGTACTATTAGCTGGGGGTAAAAAGTTAAGCAAAAACCTGTGGGGTCGGCTGACCCCATAGCTTGTGAGCAGCTCCGCCGTTGGCTGAGCCTAGAGCTTCGTACGCGATCAGCCGCAGCTGCCCCGAGGGAGCAGATACTGAGCTGGCAGTACATACGGAAATCAGGAACATACGTACAACATGCCTGTAGGTACATGAGATCCGTCCTATTAATCGTTGTACAGAGCTAAGCTCGCGGAAGGAGCTGTGCCTCCGAGCGAGCGTATCCAACGGAAAAAGAGAAGAAGTGGAACACGCAACGACTCCTCTCTCTAGCAAGCTGACCACCGAATTGACCTTCCACTGCCTGCCACGCGTCGATCGAGCAGTACTCCGGCGCGCGTACCTTTCCCTTCAGGAAGGGAACCCTCTCCCTAGCCAACAAATTGGGCTTCGCTCAAAGAAAAAAGAACAAATTGGGCTAGCGTGATGCGAAACAATCTCAGCAAAGAGGTGGGATACTTAGGTGTGACGTCTGGTGATTGAGACTAAGTAAATCTCAGTCGCCTGTGCCCTAGGCACTCCCTTAAAAAAAAGGAACTCCAAAGGCAACATAATTTGGCCATATATCCGAGAAGACGAAAAGGAATTATTGCTGCCACTGGTGCCCAGCCACACTTCAAACTATCCACTTTTTACCCTTGAAAACAAATATAAAAAGGTCATATGCGCCCGTAATATTGTTTCCTCTGAATTCCCTGCAAACTTTTGGATCCATATGAGGCCTGTAATTTTTGGTGAAATTTGTCCAGAATATGTAATTTTATTTATATGTTATAATCTCCCATAGTCATGTTTTTTTCATGTACTCCCAACTCCCAAGCGCATGGTACTCCAGGCACTCCCATATATATAAATGATATCATATAAATCACGAAAAAAAACTACAAAAAAAATGACCCAGTTCCAAACATAATTCTTGAAACAAAAAAAGACTAAAATATAGCTACATCAAATTGGGCTATCAATTTGGCCCATTGATGGTATCAACGCTGAATATTTCTTTTATGTTCCTCGAGCTACATATATATAGAGTTATGTGTTGAAACTTATGGACGTAATCGGTATAGGTAATGTCAATGTTTATGAATCTATTTATCATTTTTTAGTAACTTTTCAATATGACATTATTATCATTCAACGAAACAATAGCAAACTGAAGCTGGTAGCTTCTCTAGCTGTAAAGCAGGAATTCCCGCAAACTTTTTTCAGCAAAGAAAAAACATGGTGTACTGGAATAGGTAACTCCCCAATTTAATATTTTTGACAAAACGTCTACGTTGCAGTAACATGTTCATCGTACATGGATTAACAATCTACTGTTTCATTTCAGGAACTTCAAAAAAGGCAACCTGAAGAGTTTGTTCTGTAAAGGTAAAAAACGGCTCAGCTGTGGGTCCTTCTGTTGCAGTACCCCAAAAAAGGCAACCAAAAGACATCACGGTGAAGCTCACTGTACCCCAAAGATTTGTCCAGCACAAAGGCATACTTAGCTTATTTTTTTCCATCTTTTCAGTATGTAAAACTTCTGTATGACATGCACATTAAGAGCTAAAAATACTCTCCATAGACGATACCTGAACTTCTGAACTTACAGCAGCTACACTCAGCTCTACAGCTAGATTTTATCGTAGCTCACCATGCAACATGCATGCGGCCTCTGTGTATTGTTCTTCTTTTGTGACTTTACACGCTGCAATAGGGCCACCAATATCAAGATCTAAATATATAACAGCCTAATGATTCAACGAATTCATCCTCAAACATGTTACAAACTGTCCTTGTGTATATGTCCGACACCTGTTTCAGCACGTTTGAGGGGGTTCATGGAACAGGTGTGGTAAAACGCATGGCTAGATCTTCTAGAGCTTCCCATTCTGGCCAACCTGCCATCACATGTTCGAAAAATAACATGAACTCATGAAGACTGGCAAAGTTGTCCTTGTGCTAAAATACTGCTGGAAGAAGTTTCTAAAGCTTTCAGGTTTCCTAGTTGCTGAAAGATCAGCTGTGAATACAAAGTCTGAAATATACAGGAACCGTAGAGTACTGTATACAAATTGGAGCCATAAGCTGTCATACTTATCAAGGACTTGCTTCGAACCTGAATCTCAAAGTTTCACCTGTTCAAAGCAAAGAATCCGTCTTCAAAGGAAGTGCAACCAAAATAAAATAATGGCCAAAATTTGCTTGCATCTGTTTAGCACCTGAGAAATACAGTAATGATGGAGTGTTTGTGAAAATAATTTTTCTGTTGCTAAATTATTTCCCTTCATGAACTAGATAGTTAGTGGTGTAAGAAGGTGTGAAGCTGTTGCTATGATCCAGTTCTGAAATAGCCAGACATAGGAAGTCTCAGTGAAATCTGTTAGTATTTTTTTTTTTTGGTTGCGAAAAACAAGATTTAACACCGGTGACCATAGCTAATAGCAAAATGTTCTTATTTTTCGATAAAATCTGTATCAAGTTATACCGAAACTTGAAAATAGTAATACAATGTTTTGTTTTGCCGCCAGACCAGAAAGATTTGTGAATTTAAATGCATGTGAAAATGTAGCATTTTCAGCATGCAGCCGCTTGAAGTACGCAAGAAGCTTTTGAGTATCATCCACCTGCAGAGCACTAAACCAAGGCTACATTATTTCTCTATCATTTGGTGCTCAGGTTTCAAAATTCCTCCCTTAGTCTCCCAGATAAGGGAGTGGCGGCGCCAGGCCTGCTCAATAGATGGAGAGCAGAAGAGGAGGAAGTGGCAACGATGAGATAGCGTTATACAATTTACTTCCTATGTTCCAAATAATTGAAGTTCTAGATTTGTCCTAAGTCGATCTATTTTCAAGTTTGCCAAGGTTTATAGAAAAATACATCAACATCTACCACACCAGTTTAATTCTATTAGATTCGTAATACACTATTTATATATATATATATGGATTTGATGTTACAGATCTTAGCATATGTTCTTATAATTTCGGTCAAACGTAAAGACGTTGAACTTAGGACAAATTTAGAATTTCAAATAGTTGGAACTAGAGAAGTAGATTTTTTGCTCAGGTGGTTGAGCTGCAATTGCAGAGCACTACTGTTGGTGGCCGGTGAAGAAGTTACCAAACAGGTCTAGTGTGTGAAAAAAAATACGGGGTGTTTTGGTTGCACGGGGCGCTGGCCTACACGGTACACGCGCACGATACCTAAAGCAACGTGGAGCCAGGCCCCAGGGAACGCCCAAATCAGCCGTTTCCGTGGATCCAGGTCTAGGAGGACGCAAGGGGGGAACGACACGGGGGAGGGGGAGCATGGAGAAACCTTGTTCTCACATGTTTCATTCATGTGACAGCTGATGACATTGACCATGGCCATGGTGTCAAAACACATGATAATAAAACTTGGAAGTGCAACATGCTGTAGTGGGCAACCAGAGGTAGCACAATGATATAAAGAAGAAAAATAAGAAGAATAAGATGGTGATGGTGTCATGTTTTATGAACTACCCCTAGACCGCCATGGATGACCCCCCTCCCGAGATCCTTTGGAACGTATAAGTTCCATTTGTTAGTAGGTACGGCTGAAATAGCTAGGCCTATCATGACTGGATCTAAGGTTATTTGGTATTGTGTGCTAATGCGTGCTATGGCTAGTGTAGTTTATGGTATAGACATAACTTGTGAGAAGATGTGACCACAACCATTGGCATGAGCAACCAAACATGTTGTATTTGCATCCTCACAGCCTTTAGCCTCGCGTGCTTGCCAGCAAGGCTCAGTTCTGAAACGAGCTCCTCAATCAATGCGTGCAACGAAACAAGATGCAGAACATGGCTCTAGAGTTTGCTCAATCCACCTAGGCTCAACTGGGCCATGACGAGCGAAACGGGGAAATATGTGAGCAACCGAACATGCAGTAAGGCTGCTACTCTTTTTATATGATAAACTAAGACTTTACAAAGAAGTTCTGGATTGTTACAAGCATTTTAGGGGACTCATCTCAAGGGGGTCCCATCTCCGTGGTTGTGGGGCGATCTGTTTAAGCTTGGAACTTGGAGAAGATTGCTCCAAGAAAGTTAAGAAGGTCTTGACCTACATTGAAGAGGAGCATCAAATCTTGTAGTACGAGGATATAAGAAAGAAGATGATAAATACGTGTGAAATAGAGTCTCTTTCCTTACATCCATGTGTCATACACTTCTTTGTTGGTAGTGGATATCCACGCATTGGATTTAGCCAACTTTTTGTTTAGGGCCTCTTTGGTTCACAGGAATTGGAAATCACAAGAATAGGAAAACGTAGGAATAGAATGTCATGACATATGGAATACTACAGGAACTAAGAACACAGGAACCAGTTACACTAGTTGGTTGGTTGCGCCACAGGAAAAACAGAGGAATTTTGTATTGAGTTGGGTACAAGTCATAGTTGTCATGGACTCATATGATTTTTTCCATGAGGACCAACCTCTTGCTAGAATTCCTATGGGACTATAGTGTAGGAAAGCATTCCATAATTTTTTTGGAGGATTCATTCCTTTGAACCAAATGGACTCCATAGGAAAATTTCCTATGGATTGGAATCCTATGAGATTCCTTTGAAAATCCTTTGAACCAAAGAGGCCCTTAGAAAGTGGTCTCATGCATTCCCGTGGGATCAAATGGATGGTATGCAAGTTTAGTAAGGCGGCACAGTCCAATCATATAAATGACCATAGTGGTATGATCAAATATGGGTCATTGTTGAGAGACTATATCTTAGACCATTGCGATATTTCTTTCTCTTAGTTTTTTCCCTTCTCTTCGATACTAGCTCCGTTCCTCAAAATAAGGCGCATATTTTAAGTCAAAAGCCAGTTTAGTTTAACTTTGACCCATTTTATAGACAGAAATATTAATATTTGTAAGAATTAATAAACATTCTATAAAAATATATTTTATGTTGTGTCAATTGATATTGATTTTGTATTCTAAATTTTCATAGTTTTGTATGTATGACTAGTCAAACTTATTATTCGTTTACTTTATACAAAATTTATACGCCTTATTTTAAGCAACTCAGGGAGTACTCGTTAACTTGGAAAAATGGGTGCAGTCCCTTGCTTCCGTTTCTTCAACAGTGAGTTGAAGAAATTATAGAGCTTCTTATTCGGTGAAACCAAAGATGAAGGAGGAAGGGTGGTCGAAACCACCAAAAGATTATGTTAAAATTAATGTTGATGCTGGATTCGATATATATAATCTGAAAAGGACTACTGAACCAGAGGCCACGAAGTGCATGCATTGAAGCAAGGGCTTCAATTGGTGGATTCCTTGGGATGCAATAGAGTTATAATCAATTCTGATAACCATGATGTGGTTGTAACCATGAAGGAAGGAGGTAATTCACAAGGAGTACCTGCAGCCATTTTTTATGATTGTTATTACATGGCGAAGGAGCTAGTGAGTGTGAGGTATGAGCATTCTAGTAGGAATACTAATCAGGTGGCACATGAGCTTGCTCATACGGCGAAGTACTCTGATCCTAATGTTTGGTTAGAAAATCCTCCTCCTAAAATTGTACCTCTTTTAATCAATTATGTAACCCTTATTACTCCCACCGTTTACAATTAGTTTGCGTTTTGCTTTTAGTCAAAGTCAAATTTTATAAAGTTTGAGAAAATATATAGGAAAGAATATAAATATTTACAACAAAATTTTAACATTATTAGAATCTTCATAAGATATATTTTCATATTATATATAATTAATATTATATATGTTGATATTTTTTCGTATATACTAGGTCAGTCTTTGAAAGTTTGACTTTAAAAAACCCAGAACGCGAACTAAATAAGAACGGAGGGAGTATTAATGAATAAAGAGGTATCATTTCGTAAAAAATAAGTTGAGCCTGTGTTTTTGGTGGAGCCCTTTGTCTCTTTGTGAAGTGTGAAGGAAACGCATCCCCGTACCAGTGTAGCCAATTTAAACCAACCAGACTAGCTCACTTTAGAGCCCATGTTTCAGCAAGACGTGAAGGCCCAACAAAGTTAAACATAGCCCACATAGACGTAGGGTTCCTTCAAGTGGCAGGTCCACAATTTCTGAATGGAAGCTGAAAAAAAATACTCTGGCAACGGATCTTTAATCATGTCGCGAATTGTCAGTTGGTTTGCGGGAGATTCAGCATAGTAGGTAGCTGCGGCCCTTATGTCCATCATACGGCTCTACGAGAGATCGCGGCAGGACGTAAAAACTTCAGCGACTGCATCTTTCTGCACGAAGGAGGATCATCAAACGACGAGGCGCGTCCCCAGCTTTGCTCGAAGCTCCATCACTCTGGACGGTGGCCGTCATCCATGGCTAGGAAACTCCCCAGATCCTCTCTTCGATCAATAAAGCAGGCAAAGAAACTGGCAAAAAAAAGCTATTATCCAACGCTCTCGAAATGGTCCATGGCTACTGACTCGGGTGGTTCTAGAAAAGAAAACTAATAGCAAGTCAGTTTAAGAAAAGATGCAACAATACCGAGTCAAAGGAAGGAACCATACTGGTCTGCTGTGGATCGGCCGACAGTTATAGTTCCAACAAGTTCTACAGCCTGGAAGCTATAGCATCTCTGAATTTTAATCCACTGGCTGTTTGTGCCCTTGGGAGGAACCTATGTAAAACCATTGGTCGATTACTCAAGAAATCTCGACAGGATCTCTATGCTATGCATGAGGAACACGTCTACAAGACTACAACACATGCGATCTATATACATTCTTCTGTATCCAATTCTTTGGGTAGGTACGAGAAAGGGGTTCATGAATTATTTTATTTTTCTCCTTTGATTCGTTGACATATCGGTTCTACAGATCAGCAGAAGAGAGAGCCGACGTTATTCGGGATTATGAAACCGGACGCATGGTGTGCTAGTGCTCGCTACAAACGGCAATCTGAAGTCAACCGTCGTCTGTGTATCGTCTCGAGATCTCTGGGTATACATCGGACCACGTGGAGCTATGACCAACTTTAAGAAACTTCATATCGATCGTAGTAGTGGCAAGAACGTTTCATGGTCACTTTTTGCCTCTCCTACCGAGACCGGGAGAGTGAGATCCCAACTTTCTTCGAATGGGAGATCACAACTAAATAGAACACATTCGCTGGCTGCATCTCGCTTAAGCTAGTTTAGTCAATGTAATTACCCATGTTCCACAGCATTGTACCATACATGGATTAGAGCATCTCCACCGGGGGCTTCAAATCGGTGTCCCGCACCCCCAATTGAGGCCCAATTGGAGGTGCCGGACATGTGTCCGACCAATTAGGGGTGTCGCCCACAGCGGCACACTCCAAAGGCCAACTCCAATTTTTCTTTCATCTAACCACATCGGCGGTTGTTTTTGCATTTTAATACGAATTGAAGATAGAAAACGTAATAATTATAACAAGACAAAGTTCAAATTCGAATGCAAAGTTTCAATATAAATTCAAGTTTAAAACATGACATATCAAACCGCCGCCGACTGAGTCGCTTTGTAGCTCACAGGTGCGTTACGAGGTCATTGTGCAGCCGATGATGTATAGTTCCATCAAGAATTTACTGCGTCGGCACACTCGGCTGTGGATGGGCCATAGGCCCATGAAAATCATACACATCGCTAACCAGTTGCCTCCTCGTATCACGCTCGCTCTCAATGATCATGTTGTGCATGATAACACAAGCACTCATGATCTCACACATTTCATCTAGCGACCATGAAAGACAAGGGTAGCGGACGACGACAAACCTGGCCTGAAGCACTCCAAATGTCCGCTCCACATCTTTGCGAACAGCCTCTTGCTTCTTTGCAAAATGGCAATCTGCCTCGCCAACAGGGTTGCGGATAGTCTTCACAAATGTTGACCAAGTGGGATAGATGCCGTCAGCAAGGTAGTACCCCTTGGTGTACTCATGGTCATTGATCACATAAGTGCATGGTGGAGTTAGGCCATCACAAAGTTTCTTAAACACCGGGGAGCATTGGAGCACATTAATGTCATTGGCGGCACCGGCGGTGCCAAAAAACGCATGCCAGATCCAAAGATCATAGTCTGCCACGGCCTCAAGTATGACATTACACTTTCCGTGATGTCCTGACTTATACATCCCCTGCCAAGCGAACGGGCAGTTCTTCCAGTTCCAATGCATGGAATCGATGCTTCTAAGCATACCTGGAAATCATCTTGCTTGACCTTGTGCCAAGAGATGAGCCGTGTCTGTCTCATTTGGTGTTCTCAGATATTCTTCTCCAAACACTTTCACAACTGCCTTGCAAAATCTGTAGGTGGCTTCGACTGCGGTGGACTCAGACATACGGAGATAGTCATTCAACGCATCGGCGGGGAACCCGTAAGCAAGGCACCATATGGCCGCCGTGCAATTTAGAAGAGATGAAAAACCAAGGAGGCCGGTGCAGTCTGTCTTCAGCTCAAAGTAGTCATCGTATTCCCGAACGCCATGCACAATCTTCCTGAACACGTCCCTGCTCATCCTAAAGCGCCGGCGAAATTCATGAGGTAAGTTCGCCGGATTCTGGGCAAAGTAGTCGTTGTACAAGAGCATGTGCCCAGTTTCTTTGTTACGTTCCTTGTTCGCCCTCTGCCCCTTCGCTGATCCTCCAAACTTCGGCACCGTGTTTGCCTCGACTGCGGCATCTAGTACTACGGCCATGACCATCTCATTCTCCTCGTCGTCGGCCGCTAGGGCGACATCCTCTGCCATCATTTCGAAAAACATGATCTCGTCGTCGCTGTCCAATGCCTATTGGACGAAACAAAGCAATGAAACAAGGCCACGAATGACCAATCAATAAAATCAGGCTATCAACCAATGGTCGAACAGGTTGCGTGCGGGGCGGGAGGGAAGAAGAGGCGTACCCGGGCTGAATTAGCTGCGCCGGCGCTAGACGAGGTCGGAAACCGGCGGGGAGCGGTGGCAGGCAGGCCTGCGTGTGCGTTACGGCTTGGTCCCCGAGGTGTGAATCAAGTAGGCGGCGACGAGAGTGGCGGCGATGGTGCGAATCGCCGGCGAGAGGAAAAACAAGGAGGGTGTGGGGAGCGAATGAATCAGGTCACGCCGACGCTGTGTGTATGACGGGCGGGCCACCCCTGTCGGAGGGCATGTCTGCCCCATGTTCGGCACCCCCTATTTACTCTACTTTCCCCTTCTTCCTCTGCTTTCGTCTACAGTAGCTTTGAGAGTCGTCTTCTAAATCGCCGGGCCGATCTGGCCTCTCCGCCGGAATAGCTGGCCGGAGCTGGTGCTGGTGAGGTGCCGGAGCTCTGTATATAGTAGATCTAGACTAGGTTTTGTGTCTGCCTCTATGGCGTGTGGCGTTATGCCGGAGTGGACCTCGCTGCCGACGCTTCCGAGCTGCGTCCGGTGGCCTACGGCGAGGAAATCACCAGTGGTGGTCGCATGGTGCGGCGGAAAGCTGGTGGTAGCAGAGTCGGAGTCTCCGTCAAATAAGCTCGTTCTTCGTCCTCGTCTCCGAGCTGGACGTCGAGGTGGCGGTGCGAGGAGGCTTTTTGCTGGATCTGGTGCCAGATGCAGATTCCCCTCTGCTTGGTTCATTGCGAGCTTCGGCGACGGCCTCCAATGGCTGTTCTGGCTCGTCATCCTGCGCGGGTCGGGGTGTGCCCCCCACCGATACTCCTTCATCGACGCCAAGGCCTCGCCGCGTGCGGCGAGCGGCAGATGCGGTGACTCCAACGGGACTTTTGTTCCTAATAGGCTTGTGCAGGTGAATCATCGGCCGATCTATTCCTTCTCGTGTTCCTCTGGGCTTCCGGTGGGGCGACGGCGAGGATTCCGACGGCGGCGGAGTTTGAGCAGCAGAAGCTCTCTGAGTTGTGTGCGTCTTTTTCTTTTTACTCAGGGTTGTTTCTGTAAAAGGGGTATGGATAATTCCAGTGTACTGCAGATGTATCTCGTATAATATTAATCCAGATGCAGTGTTCAAAAAAAAAAAACTCGTAGTCATCTACTCCAGTTTATTTGGTAACTCACATTCCGACCTTACAAAAATCACTCTCCGAAGTGGAAAAACATAATTTCAATACAAAAAAAGGATTTCTGTAGAGATAGTCTATAAACTTACTCTAAGATATTGAGTTGTCAAAAGAAATCACTGGAAAATAATTCAAATTTATTTTTGGCAAGGCTAGAGAATTCAAGAAAAGTATAAAAAAAAAGGAAATGATAGATGTGCATAAATTATTTGTTAGTCCCAAGTTCATTCATTTTCCATAATACTTCATTTCGATTAATTAATATATTTTCTCAGTTTTTATCCCCCTCCGCAATGGTTTTGTATTTTTTTTTTTGCGAAACACAGTACAATGCAGACACTCACATACACGTGCATACACTCACCCCTATGAACACACGCACGCACACCCTACCCCTATGAGCACCTCCGAGAGACTGAGCCAGCGGATCAGGTCTTGAGATTGACGAAGTCACCACAGGCGTCTCGCTATCGACGGAAACGTCGCCTCCCATTGAAGAATATTCCGCCAAAATGAGAAACACCAGCGTCAAACCTGGGGCTTGAACTCTGGTGGGCTGGGGGTACAACCACCCTCCTAACCATCCTACCACGGGCAGGTTCTCCAATGGTTTTGTATTGAGTAGGATGTCCTGTATGTGAAACTATTGTTAGGGCACATCGCGTCAAAGATGGTCTCTGGCCAAATCAGTTCGATAAACTGAAAATAATTGATTTTGGGATAGATGATAAAAAAATTAAACGCCGCCATTTGTTGAAGGTCCCGTGTTGGTCTTACTTTTAGCACTTAACCATTTATAAAGCATTTGCACAACTAATATTGTCCTCACACCATGGGCTCGGTTTAGTCTTGTGTCCTCTCAGTTCATTCTGGTTGTTAAATTACTACATTTTTAGAACTGAGTTTAGCTCACTTGGCTGTGAGAGTAGATGTGTAATCTTGCTACTTGAATTCAAGCGTCGTTAGACCATACACTTACTTATCTCGTGGGCTTGTTACAACATTTTTCTAGTATTAACTTTTGAATAGTTTTTTAAAACTTGAGTGTGACCTGGTGACATGTAACATTGTATATTTTTTCTTAACTCGTATCAATGTAAAAGTATAACATTGCGTTTAAATAACAAAACTTAAAGTGGTAGATTAGCTTTTGAAGGTACCACGAGTTTTTTTAGAAACACAATACAGACAAACGCGTGTAGACGTAGACACTCACAAAAACGATCATACACTCACCCGTATACATGAATGCACACACACACCTTAACTATACGAGCAACTCCGAATGATTGAGCCGACGGTCGAATCTTAAGTTTGATAAAATCTCGAAATAGGCTTTCGCCCCGCTATATTAATATAGCAACCACCCGATACAACTTTGAGACCACCGCTGGGGCAAACAGCACAATCCTGCCCAAAAGAAAAGAAAGAGAAAAAGGAAAAGAAAACAACACCAACATCGGCGGATCAACGAAAACGAAAGTGACTCTCGACCGCTACGTCCTCTCCGGCAAAGTCCCACCACAAGCCTAGCGCTCCGAATCGCCGCATACCAAGCAACACCTCCAAGAAGGAAAGCGACGACGCCGGCGCTGCTGCCCGGACAAGTCCTAGGGTTTCCCCCGGTACGCTCCGAGGAGTGGGGAAGGGGCACCCCCGACGCCCTTCAAGAAGGAAGGGCGACACTCTCAAGCGTCACCGCGTCGGTGCCAAAACGGCAGAGATTTCTCCCGACCCCCAAAAAACCACCTCCCAGACAAGCTGAAGCGCTCCACCACACCCTGCCGCCCACCACCAGACGCCACCTCGGTCTTGAGTCACGAACGTCGTCTCACCATGGCAAACACTGCGAGGCCAGACTGAGAAGAGACCACCGACAACAATGGGTGGCGGTACCACAACCACGCGGGAGGGAACAACCTCCACCGCCAAAGGCAGTAGCCGACCGGACACATCAGCAAAGAGCACACCAGACCATTGGAGCCGGAGAGTGGCAGCAGCATGGCCACCTGGAGGACTTCCTCCACCGCCACTGCTGCGGGTGCCGACCGGACGCGGTAGCAAGGACACACCAGGCCGGGCAGGCCCGGCCGGGTCCCAAGAGGACCCGTAAAGTCCCCGCCACCACGCTGCAGCACGTAGGCCACGCCGCCGCTGCCCTCAAGATCGAAACCATAGGTCCAGCCGGACCCAGAAGGGCCCGTGAAGCTCTCACCATCGTGCTGCAGCAGGAGTGGTTGTCGTGCCTCGCCGTCCACGTCACGGAGAGCTCGAAACTCAGGCTGGAGGTAGGCTGGTCGCACCCGACCCAGATTGGGCCCGCAGGGCCTAGATCTGGGCCTGCAGGGCTGCGGGCGAGCTCAACCCGTCACCACCGCCGCCAACGACGACGCCACCGCCGCATCTGCCACCCGCACGCCGGCAGGTCGCCCCGCCGCCGCTGGCCGGACCTCCGCCGCCTGGGGACACCACCCGAAGAAGCACCCATCCGCGCGGGCCTTCCACCGAGAGGGAAGAGGCAGGGGGGCCGCCGGCGCCGGCGCCGCCCGGGCCCAGCCCCGGCGACGAACGCCGGCGACGGCGGACGGGAGGGGAAGGAGGGGAGGCCTAGAGGAGAGGGTGCCGGAGGCGCGGCCCGTCCGCCCGCGCGGGGGGCGGCGGGTCGCGAGAGGTCGTTTTTTCGGCATGCTAGTTCCTGCTCTGTGCACTTGTCAGTTTGATAAAATCACACACATATATGAAACCTAGTGTTTGAACTCCGATAGATTAAGGGTACAAACATCATTTTAACCATCCAATCACGTATTGGTTCTGAACATACCACTTCTACCACTATTGTACTAACCAAGGAGAGTAAACATTCTCCGCACAATTTCTGTCAGCTAGCCCCTGGTGGAAGTGGTATCTATACTCTAGTCTAAAGCTCCGGACAGACACAAAGCTCGCACGTACCGTCAAGTCGCCCCATGTTTAGCGTATCTTTCCAGCTAGAAAAAGCTCTGTCCGTGCAGGCAGGCCGATATGTCCGGCCACGAGGGGGATCGGACAAGGCACGCACAGACGGATGCACTTGGTGGCAAAGCACTACCGCGCGTCGTCATTGGCTTAGCTAATAACGACGACACTGCATCACTGCAGTGCATCTCCTCCCCCGGTAAGCTAGCTAGTAGCCAAGGCGTGCGTGACTGCGCTCTTCTCGCGCGCGGCCGGCGTCGGCATGGGCGCAGCGACCCGCCCGCCCGGTGGGTGAGCCGTTCTCGCCACCAGCAAGGGGTCGTGGGTGGCGGGAGGAAGATCTGCCTCCCATGTCGCCGCGACACGCCGGCATGGCATGTGCCCAACAGTCGACGACTCACTACCGCACGCGCTGGTCACCCGTGGCCATCGTCCCGCTCCCGCGCGCGGCGCATGCATGCAGGGCACCTCACCTCACCACGCAGCGAGCTCTAGGGTTGGACGAGGAAGCGAAAGGATGATCACTGTCAGGGGAGGGGTCACCCGCAGGCATAGGTCCGACGGGTCAGCTGAGAGCAGAGGACTGATTGCTGGAGATTGAGGGCTTTCTCGTTTTTTTCCCCCTGTCAATCGTTGGTGGCTTTGTCGCCTCTGGGTTGGAAGCATTTGCTGCTAAAGTGCTAAAGAATGCCTGCCTAGCGCCCTAGAGCAAAAGGACACGCATCGTCAACATTTTTTTTTATATAGGTGGGATCACTTGGCTGGCGTTTGGTCACGGAATGTCAGGTTACCACAATCTTGTCTTTTAGGAGTATACTCAAGTTAACACTCGATTTGACCAAGATTATGATTGGCTTTATCAAGGTAGAAATGTAACATGATTGAGAGAGAGAGAGCGCGCTTGCGAGAGAGAGAGATGGCATTTTTCAAGTAGTCTTTTGTTCGTTTTAGTCCATCAAGGTAAAAAATGAGGTGGGCCAGACCATATAAACTTGGCTTGCGGATTTCTGTGGGTACAAACCGTGCTACTACCTCCAATGTTAAAACTGTTACTAGATCAGATGTATCTAGACGTATTTTAGTATCCGAGGGAATAATTTTGTAATTAGGATCCAAGTTACTCCCTCCGTTTAGGTTTATAAGTCTTCTACGTATCCCTAGGTCGTAAATTTGAGCAACATAATGTGATTTATATATTGTAAAAAATATATAATTAGAAAATTCAGACTTTATATTTTCTAATGATATATTTTTTGTATTTTAATTTTTATATTATATTAGTTAAATTCACGACCTAGGGATACGTAGAGTACTTATAAACCTAAACGGAGGGAGTATTCATTTTCAGTCGTTTTACCTCCTTTTCATTAACTTAGTCGTTCGTCGGTATTGTGATTTAATTAGACGAATCCATATGAAGGACCTTTTTTTGCGAATTTAAAGAGCATTATTAATCAATGACAGGATTAAAATCACTCAACAGAGTGCTAGCAAGGGCGGTTGGATAAAAATCAATCCACACACCTCCTCCGTGTCGAACTAGCCTGTCTAGCACATCCATGGGCTGCTTGGTTAGCATTGCGCCAACAAAAGAAGACCTGGACGCTGAACCCACGTGTATTTTGCAGGGCTCAGGTTATGCCAGCAAGGATGGTACAACTTGTCATCGGTGACATTATATTCGGCGTCATCTTGAATCACGTCAAAGCACGAGCATAACACAACAATCATTGTATCGATACTGTACATACGATTTTTTTATTTATAGAAAAGTACATACAAAAAATCAAGCCCTCACAAACGAACTCACTGGATCACCATCCCACTACACCCAAATCGACTAGACCACCAAATAGATGAAATCAAAAACTAATAGTTTACATAAGCACTGGGGCCATAGTAGACCACTGAAAGTCTGAAAAGTTACCTCAGCCTATGAACCTTAATACACTATCTCCATCTCCAATGCATACAATCCGTCGACGACATGAAGAGTAGCCGCGAACATGTCGTCGTCTCACTCTCACCCACATCGATGCTCTCAATACTTTGTCGTTGTCACACCCGATCTTGGCAAAGGTTTTGAAAAATAGGAGAAATCTATGGTTTATTTGCCAATTGCAAAGGATGGACGAGGCGCGGGAACCCCTCTCGTGTATGTGTCGCAGCGTGCGACACTATGGCTAAAACCAGATTTGTGAACTAGAGCATTCAATTTTCCAATTCGTGAACTCACACACATATATATATATATATAGGTAAATTAACAGGTGCTCCTTGGTGCCCGGGCACCTGGATAGAATATATATATATATATAATTTACCATATATATATATATATACCCCTGCTATTCTAGACTCCCTTCTAGAATAAGTATTCTGCACAACTTTCTGAACTGCGGTTTTCAGAATGCGTGAACTTCCGGACGCAATTTTTGAACTGTTTGTCGGAATGAGACATGAAATATACCGTTGGATAGCTATGGAAATTTCGCAACTTTCTCATGTTGACGTCTTTTCCAAATTCGTTACGGTTTTGAAACAATTTCAAATATACTAAATACTGTTTTCGCGGATTTCTCCGTTTTTTACTGTATTTTGGACGCCATTTTCACACCACTACTCCGATTGATGCAAGCGATATGCCGTTGGAAAGCTATGGGAAATGCGCAACTTTGCTATCTCTGCGATATTTTCCAAATTCATTACGGTTTTGAAACAATTTCAAATATACTACATACTGTTTTCGCGGATTTCTCCGTTTTTTACTGTATTTTGGACGCCATTTTCAAACCGCTCATCGGATTGATGCAAACGATATGCCGTTGGAAAGCTATGGAAAATGCGCATCTTTCATATCTCAGTACTTTTTTCCAAATTCGTTATGGTTTAAGAGCAGATTTAAAAATACTAAACATTGTTTTCGCGGATTTCTCCGTTTTTTACTGTATTTTGGACGCTATTTTCAAACCGCTCATCGGATTGATGCAAACGATATGCCGTTGGAAAGCTATGGAAAATGCGCACCTTTCATATCTCAAGCTTTTTTCCAAATTCGTTACGGTTTAAGAGCAGATTTAAAAATAAACGATTCTGTTTTTTGAACATTAATGTCCAGCGGGCTGTTTTTTGGCAATTAATTTCAAACCGCTTATCGAAAAGTAACAAATGATATGGCGTTGGAAAGATATTGACTAGACGCAACTTTTTCGTGTAGAAATATTTTTGAAATTCGTTACGGTTTTGGATTAATTTTGAAAATACGAAAACAGAGAGTAATGAACTTCCTTTTTATACGACCATTAACTTCCGTTTAGTCTGTTACTAAACTTCCGTTTAGTCTGTTACTGAACTTCCGATCGCTAATTTGGGTTAATTAACTTCTGGGTTAATGAACTCACTAGCTTTCTAAACTTCCGTTTTAATTCTAAGTGAACTTCACGGGATAAACTTCCGTTTAATACGAAGCGAACGTCGTCCGGTGAACTTCGTGGCTGAACTTCCGTTTTAATACGAGACGAACTTCGCGACTAGACTTCTATTTAATACGAGGTGACGTTCGCGTGGTGAACTCCCGTTTAATACGATGTGAACTTCACATATCGTCGTATAATATGAAATGAATTTTTTGCAGTGCTAACTTCCGTTTTAATATGAGTTGAACTTCCGCGATTTGGTACTATGAACCTCTGTTTTTCTTTTAATAAAAAAAGTGAACCTCCGACATGAATGTCATGAACTCCCAGATCTGTAACGGTGAACCTCCTTCAGAAAATATGAACAGTTTTTATTCACGAATGAATTTTAGTTTTATTGTTAGGAAAAATGTGAACCTCGGGGTATGGACAAATCGAACTCCTGTTTAGTTGAACTCCTGCTCGGTACAAAGTGAACCTCTTGAAACTTAAGTATGAACTTGCTTCTATGATCCGGATGAACTTCCGACAAAAGATATTTGTGTATTGTACCAATGTGGACTTCGGATTTCCATTAAACCAATTGCAGTAGCTCAATAAGTGGATTGTTTTTTTCAACAACTGAAAATAGGTGTGGTTACAACGAACTCCCGATTTCTTTTAATCAAACCTCACAGTCGAGAAAATGAACTGCACCTTTGTTTCGGCTTAGTCAAAATTAATGGGTGAACCTCTCTACTGTAAGCAAAATACGTGAAACGCTCGGGCTGAATTAGGAGCGGCAATGCTCTGGCATGTAACTCATCTCCACCGGGGAGACCAAATATTGTCCGGCACGGCGGCACCTCCCAAAATATGTCCGATTTGTGGTGCCGGACACCCATCCGGACAAAACGAAACTAGTGCCCACACCGGCACACCCCAAATCATTCCCCTAAATTTCTTATGCATCGGCCACGACGGGCAGGTGACCTGCAATCACCCGTTTCAGCTAACACATTCGGCTAAAAAACATTAACCATTTACTCACGAATGAGTTTGAAGTTTTGTGCCAGAAAAGTGAACCTCACAACAACATCATTTTGTATTTAGTTTTGTAAATGAACTTTGCGACAATAAGCAACTCCTGCTCGGACACCCATGACAACATCAAACTGAACTTCAAAAAAAGAAAATATAGACTCAAGAAAAGAACATTGCAGATGCAGAATATGTTCTCTTTGAATAGAGCTTTGGGTCCCGTTCGTTGCATGGACTCACAACAAATTGAAAGTATATTTTACATTCGGCCGACACTATACTGTTACATTTTTCTCCATGCCTCGACTTTGAAAAAAAAAATTACCGATTAGTTCAATGACTACAAACTACAGCTTAAAATACCTTCAGATGCAAAAATACTGCCGAGGCATGTCTCTGGACTTAACAGATGCTGGGATCTCTGAAGTTTACACTTCTATTTTCACTGAGCTTCAGTCATTCAGTGTTCTATTTCTCTGAAATTGACAACACATGCTATGCAGCACCGAGCAGTTCTCGTGTGCCCCTATTTGCAAAAGGCGAGAAATCGTAGAAAAGCAATGACCTTCAGCTCATAGCTCCAAACATGGGACGAGGAGAAGCAATGAACTTCAGCTCATAGCAGCAGAAATTAGACCAAGATAAAGCATTTTTCTGACGACATTGGCCGCTTTGCCTCCAGCGATGGACTGAATTGCCGCACTTAGTCCTGCACTGGAATCATGGGGCACGAGAGATCAGGCATAGGAGACTCAGGTGCACTGGAATCATGGCTAGCTATTGGAGAGGCGGATGGTGGGGAGTAGGACGGGTAGGAGACGGTCGACCATGGGACAACGCTTGGGCAGGTCTCCCACCTGAGCGGAACGCTGCGACAGTCTACATCTGGGGCGGCGCCGGTTTACAAGATTCAGTTACAGAGAGAGAGGGATGGACGCTGGGTACCAGTTGATAGCATGCGGAGGCGCGGTGTGCCTGGGGCTGGGAGTTCATGGCCGCACACCTGGGAGTTCACCGACGGCTATACCGGGAGTCCATTGACCGCACATCTTCACACGCACAGACCTCCATGTTTTGTCCTGAAATTCAGAGAGGGTTGAGGAAGAAGTTAAGATGAGCGAGGTTGAGTAAAAGGCTTAGAGGTAGCTCACCGTGGCGTTCCTCCCCACCCGTCAACGGGGGTCTTTTGGGCTGCCGGCCATGGGGAAGAAGGTGGAGCGTGGCGTGGACTCCCTGGGCTCTGCGGCGTGAACCCCCTGGAGCAGCGGCGTGGACTCCCTGGGCTCTGCGGTGTGAACCCCTGGAGCGGCGGCGTGGACTCCCGGGGGCTCAAGGGCGTCGCCGGCGCGCAGGTGGTGGGAAGAACGCTGAGCATGGAGGCGGCCCTCGGCCTCGAGGGCGGCGGTGGTAGTCTGAGCCCTCGGCCTGCAGGGCGGAGGCGGTGGTCTGGGCGCTCAGCCTCCAAGGCCAGGGAGTCGAGGTCCATGACGCTCGTGTTCGGTGCGCTCGGCCGCGGCGGCGCCGGCCAGTCTAGATGCAGGCGGGGCTCAACGGCAGGGGAGCCGGGGTACAGACAGAGGAGAAAGGTGTGGCGAGGTCGCCGGATGCAGGGGAGCCGCGGCCGAGCCGGAGGAAGAAGGCGGCGCGAGGTCGCCCGATGCAGCGAGCGGGGGAAATTCCCGTCGGCGAGCGCCATGGGGCCGCGCGCGGGGGCTCTGCCTGCGGTGGTGGAAGCCAGGGGATCCGAGCAGCAGCGACCGGGGAGCCGTGTTACGACGGCCATGGAGGCGGGAGCTAGAGCATGGCGGCGGCGTCGCGGTAGGTGGTGTGGGGGCTCCGCGCGCGATTGGTAGCCGAGGGCGTCGCCGGCGCGGTAGGTGGGACGGGCGGCGCACGGAGACCTACCGGCGGCGATTTTATTCGGTTGAGGTGCGGCGGGATTGGGGATCGGGGGAAGAAGCTGTTTCGACTGGGTGAGTGGTTCGCTACAGGTGGGTCGGGTTCCAGATAAGAAGGTCCGTAAGAAACGAAAGTTGTCTAGAATAACTATTCTAGAAAACTATAGGAGGTTGTCTAGAATAGTCCTGTCCTATATATATATATATATATAGAAGCTCTATTTGGACCCCTGGGGGCAGAATTATTATTCTGCACCCAGGTCGATACACCGAGCCAGACCAGCCATACATGGTACGGCCCAGTTTTCTCTCCACCGAACGTAATTTCCTTTTTCTTTTTTATTTCATCGATGGTTTCTATCATTTTTGTCGTGGGGTAGTGGGGGCAGTGGGGGAGCTACGCCTCATTTTCCCCATCGTGGTTTCCAGTTCAACCCACACGGCGGCGAGCGGTTGGAATTGGGCGGCGCTTCCGGCTGCCGGCGGCGAACGGCGAATGTGCGCTTCGCTTCCTCGGCTGCATCGTTCTCGGGCGGCTGAATCGGCGGCGAGCGGCGAGCATCTGCGGCTGGCGGCGACCGGCAGCTGGTGGGATTGCGGCCGGCGGCGACCGGATGCAGGCGGGATTGCGGCGGACGGCGAGCGGCTGCAGCTAGGATTTGGTCGGCGTGAGGCGTGGTGATCGTCAGGTCCCTTCCTCTCCGTCTCGCACACCAGTTCCAACCGCCGAGCGCCTTCTCCGTCGCACCTTTCTTCACCCCATGGATCGGCCGTCCTCGGCGGATCCATTGCCACTGCCTTAAAGCCCCGCCATCTAGGCTCCTGCCATCGAGATCCTGCCGCCGGGCTCCAGCGGTCCACGCCTCGAACGCAGCTGAGGAGCTCCAGCCGCCCGCGGCCAGTTCATGTTGCCGCCATCCTCGCCTCGTGCCCGTAACATATCATGGTGAGGTCGCTGCCCATTATCTGCTTCAGGCTTTGATTTTATAATCCATTGCAACCTAGGCTAATCCGTTTGCTCCCCTATATCAATCCTCTCCGATCTGCTGGTCAATTAATTATGTTCCTTTCCGTTTTATATATGGCTGGGTGTGCTACAGGCCAAATCGGCATCGCCATCGGAAAGCGTGGCTGGTGGTGGTTGAGTGCGGCATCGGCATCCCGCTGAGGTCTGAACACGTCGGTGAGCTTCAGTTAAGGTCCGGTGACCAACCTTTCCTTTGTACCGGGTGTTTTTGTATTCGACCTTTCCTTTCCATGATGCAAATGCCTTTTGCGTATCAGATTTGTATGATCTAGCTAGGCGAAAATGCTCCAGTTCTTGATATGCATGGTGAAGAACTGCACTTTCATATGAGCTTTTTGATATCTGTATCAGTCTGACGGTCCTTTTAGCCAAAAACAATTTAGAATGACAAATCGAAGTTGCTGCAGTACTTTTGCTAGCTAGTCTGATACTCAGAAGGAAGTGTCATTTCTTAAAGCAAGATTAACTGCTAGTCGCCCACAGGATTATGTCAATAAGATAAAGGTTATGTTCCACATTGAATGAGAGTCTCGGCTACCTATTTCTTTCCCCTTGCATCGATTTTTCACGCACGTTGTGCATCAGTTTTGGTACGTAATTGTTCAATTTTACAGACGTAAATTTTGTTGATGTGAAAAAAGATTCTTCTCATATGTAATTCTGCATCATTTTTTATTTGTTGGCTGCAATGGAATCTCCATCTAGTGCTAGTAGATGGAAAACTTCTAGTACTAGACTAGCACTTGATCATTTTATTGATTCATCAGATTATTTTAGCATGCTAGCGATGCATCAGACCAGTCTTGACACAAGAAATACTAGATAATGACCTCACTAGTGTACTGCCTCTCTCATTTTGAGCTTTTGACATCCCTATATGCCAATGCTAGCTCGGCCATTGCATCAGATTATTTTAATATGGCTAGCATCTCGGTACAACTAGGTTGATATTTTATTCTTTTTTTTACATGTTCATATTTCTTTCTTGCATTCTGAATCTTGTTTTGCTGGTCAAACTAATGTTTGTACTTGGTTTGAGTTGATATAGTTTTCTGTTGATCCATGTTTTATGGATTATTTTTGCAATTGGTACCTGCGAGTAGCTCCTAAATTAGGGCCCCTTAATTTACTGATTGTTATGCTTTCAGTCACAGTTTTACACATTTTTGTAGATATTTAGGTATTATGCGTCATCAGAACTGCGACGTAATATGGTTGCTGATTCAAACGTCTCAATAGTGGTGAGAGGCTGCTTGGAGATGTAATTTCTCTTGCCTTTTTGTCATGTAGCTGCTTCGGTGTGCTTCTTTGCTGATATCAGTGGTACGGCACCTGTGGTTGACGTTGGCTTCTTTTTTTTTCCCCCTCCGCGGCAGCTCCAGGCGAATAATTTCCTAGTTGGCTTAGGTATCCTCTTACAGGGAATTGGCGGGTGGAAGTTTCGATGCCATTGCTCCAACTTATTATGCTTCCAAGCTATTATCATCTGATATCTCCTTGGCACGTGTGTTGCCATAAGATCTGCTTTTTTTGGTAGGTTACGGTGGTTTTGAAACTCCTATTTTGGTGATCCCGTGAGAAGATATGCAAAGCTATCTGTGACATCCTCATTGATGCCTGGTTACAGGGAGCAGGGCTCGGCAAGCTCAAGAGGTTGTCAAGAAATTAACAAACCATGCTTGAGCCATATTGCTTCTTTTGATCATAGTATGATGCTAACCTTTTGCATCTTTGCAGGGTAGCAGCGGGAGTGATTACGTCGAAAACAATTTTGCCTGCCCGGTCATAGTTGTCAAGCAGCCAGCGACATCCCGTTACCGTTATCATATCATTGAAATATCCACATGTGTTTCAGTTTGCTGAGTCCTATATATCTAGTTGGCTCCAACTTATGGAGCATGCAATATTGGTTGTAATAATATCCGATTAACCCGCTGAAGATATCATGTTGTATGTTTTGTGCACATGTCATCTACACTTGCGTGTTTATCTTCAGCTTTGCGTCACCTGTTGTCTATTGCAGGAGTGACGTTCGTACAGTTTATATTTTCTGGAACCTTATGGTCTAGGTTAGCAATTGCATGTGCACGTTCAGCAATTCCGATATGCAAAATGTCATGCGAACATGGAAGCAACTTGAAGTTTACAAATACATGCAGACATGTACAAAGTGTTGTGTTAAAACGCTTGTAAAATACTTCACACATAAAAATGAAGCTAGTCTCTTGATACATGGAGCCAAATATCAGAGCTAGAGCTTGCAAAGACTGCCAAAAGTTACGTCAACTAATATTCTTACGCTAACCTTTTTTGCGGTGTAAAAGTAATCTTACGCTAACTAATACGATGCGTTTGGTAATTTCAAAAAAAATATACGATTCGCTTGGTAATTCATGGAGGGCTTGGCTTTCCGTAATTACTTTTCCTAAGCTCGCGGCCGTTTTCCCGTTTTCTTTTTACAATCACCTGGAGTCATCCTTACGTAGGTAGTTTGTGGGCTGGATCGTGGGGGCATTTCTCACGTAGGAGGTGGTTGCGGGCTGGATCGTGGGGCCATCTATCAGTATTTTTACGTCGCCTGCTGCATGTTTCTTACGATCGTGGTTACAAAGTAACCCAGGCGGACTCGAACGGGGTGCGGCTCGGGCGCTCAGGAAGGATGGATGGCTCGGGTGCAGAATAACTATTCTTCACCCTGGGTGTCAAATAGCGCATCCCTATATATATATATATATATATATATATATGGTTCCGCTATACGACAAAATCGCCGGAGAGAAGGAAGAACACCGCCTCCGCAGCGAATTGCCATCCACCTCGCCTGTGGCCGGCGCGCTGCCGCGACGCCTCGCCTTGCCCGATCTCCTCTTTCACCGGTCCGCCACCGTCTCAGGCATCCCTCAAACCCACCCCTCTTCTCCAACACCGACGACCCCCGCACCCCCGTACCCTCACGATAAGTTTCGGGCTCATCTCTGCCGCCTCCGCCGCGGCCAGCCGAGGCTGCGACGGCTCCGGCTCGGCCTGGCTGTAGAGGAAGGAAGGGTCGCATTGACTTACTTACGCGTGTCGTGCACGTTGTGTGAGCGCTTGCACGCGTATAGATAAGCATTCCTCAACGAAAAATCTAAATTCCAGCGTGGAATTGGGATATTTGTAAGCTACTGCCCGCAAAAGACAAAAATGTTGTGATTTGTTAAGTCATGACACGCGGAGAAATGCAGAGCATCCACGTAGGGAGTGCAGTAGTACCACATGTTTATGTATTTTTGTAGTCCAGTACTACGAAATATAGAGTATTGTATTGGAGTACTTTCTGGAGGCAACAAAAAACCACGTTATTGAAACAACTCCAGCTGGTGGCAGCATTTATATATCACTCTTTGGTCTCACCACACAATTTCCAATGCGGGTTAGTTATTTGTCTAGTCTTAATTATTTTTCATGCTAATCTGTGCACACTCTTTGTTTAGTATCTTGTAATCAGTGCACTCGATCCAAGAGCTAATTATTCAAGCCCCAGCCACCGGCTCCTTTGTCCCTCTCAAAGAAGCTACTATCCGTTATACCACATTAGGCAAGGTCCTATGAGAGCCTTGCCCTACTAAACTCGATTTATACAAGTTTGTACTAGTAGTATTCCAGTTTATGGCCATTACGGGTATAATAGAGCCGCCGCATGATAACAGTCTAGAGTGTAGCAAACGAGAGGTCCCCATGTCAACTAGTATTATTTCTTTTGCGAAAAGTCCCCACTTCAGTTCTTAATACCATGGAAACTTCTTGTAAAATTGGCAGGAGTAGAATTACTAAGATCAGGTTAAGGGGGCTCTTTGGATTGCAGGGGTTAAAAAACACGGGAATATGAAAAACCCAAAAATTTTGGAGATTGCAAGTGCAAAATAGACTATTGTAAAACAGAGAAAAGCTACAGCAATTGTCGTTTGGATAAAACACAGGAAAAACGCCGGAAAAGTGTCTCGATCCTACGCACTTGAGTCTAAAAAGAGATTGACATGAATGTTCAAATTCCTATGGAACTGAGGCATAGGAATCCAATCCATAGGATTTTGGTAGCACCATTCATTTGAAGCAAAGGCCATCCATAGGAAACATTTCTAAGGATTGAAATCATATGAAAATCCTTTAAAATACCTACAATCCAAAGAGGACCCGAAAGTCCTACTTATATTGACATGGTCTTTCTCATAACGCGTTAAGAGCCAATGCATTGTGGATGACTTCATATTTTCAGACTAAGATCAGGTTACCCAGCTTGCAAACCAAAACCTAACAAGCTAAGACATAATCTACCCACTTGCGGTTTTTGTGAAGAAGTTTTATGTAATCATCAAATATTTTATTAATTGATTGACATATTTGATCTTATGATAGGTCCAGGTGACCAGTTGTATTTACTCAATAGCATAAGAGATGGAAGAAATATACTTTCTACTATAAAGTTGGTTTTTATACTCCCTCCGTCCCTAAATAGGTGGGCTATAAATTGAGTAAATAAGTCAACATATTTTAAGTTTGATAGAATTTATATACCAAAATATGAAGATTTATATTACCATACCAATATCAATAGATTCACCATTAGATATATTTTCATAATATAGTTTCGAAATGTGATAGTTATTTATATTTTCTTCTATATATTAAGTTAAAATTGGAAAATGTTGACTTTTTTCTCAATTTATAAGCCACCTATTTAGGGAGGGAGGTAGTAGAATCTAATGTAACACCAACCCAATACAAGAAAAAAAATCACAGCCGACATTTTCATAACAACGATGCACACAACGCACATAGACCGACACGAGGTATCACCGGTAGCATAACTGGAAAACAACTAGAAAGTGGAAGGTACATTACGCCCGGACTCCGCACCATACTCCTGAAGTACGTAGATGCATACAACAAAATAAAATTCTTGGTGAAATTAAATGTTTATACATTTGTTTGTACTGTACTCATGGAGCATAAAAGCAGAATTACGTTGAGTACAACATGCACGTCCTAAATTTGACATGGGAGGATACTCCATGTGTATGTGTACCTTCAAAAGATTCTGGCTAAGAACATTGCACCTCCAACTACTATCCTCCAAGAAGGCCATAGAGGAAAGTCAAACTGAACAGTGCTCTGTCTGTCTGTACTATAGTTTGTAGCTTGCAAGCAAGTACCCTAAGCCCAAATTCCAGGATCACAAGAATATCGCAAGAACCTAGCCAAATCTCGCAACCATCTCGACGTGCACCGAACTGGCGAGCCACCTTATGCTTCAGTACCAGCAGTGCAGCACTTTTTTTTTTAAACAAGAGCACTACCAAATACACCCACCACAAAGCCACAGCTCACATTGACTCGTACCAAGCTCCCATGCATAGAAGAAGAGCAAGCTGCTGCTAAACAGGCCACAGCGTAGAGAGAGAGAGAAAGAGAGAGGAGAGGTCAGAGAACAATGGAGCAGCTACAGCAGCCGGAGCGAGCGCGGGAGGTGTACAGGGAGTGCCTGCGGAACCATGCGGCGAATCTGGGCACCTACGCCTCCGACGGCTGCTGCGAGTACACCCCCGACGACGGCCATCCCGCCGCGCTCCTCTGCGCCGCCTGCGGCTGCCACCGCAACTTCCACCGCAAGGCATTCCTCGACGGTGGGGCGGCAGCGGGGATGCCGGGCGCAGCCAGCCCGCACGCCCCATTAATGCTTCCCATTCCTGGCGGCCCGCCGGGCTACATGCACCACTTGGCAATGGCCGGCCCCGCGGGGGGCGGCATGGGCGGGGGCGGCGACGGCTCGCACAGCGCCGGGGGCAGGCGGCGGACGCGGACCAAGTTCACGGAGGAGCAGAAGGAGCGGATGCTGCGGTTCGCGGAGCGGCTCGGGTGGCGGATGCCCAAGCGCGAGCCTGGACGCGCGCCGGGGGACGACGAGGTCGGGCGCTTCTGCCGGGAGATCGGGGTCTCCAGGCAGGTCTTCAAGGTCTGGATGCACAACCACAAGGCCGGTGTCGTCGGCAGCGGGGGCGCCGGCGCCCAGACGTCTTCGTCGACCACGCGTGGCGGCGGTGGGGGAGGCGTTGGGGGGTTGTCGCCGGCGATGGGAATCGACGGGGAAGACGATGAGGAGGTGAGAGGCAGCGAAATGTGCATGTAGATGTTCTTCTTACGTGTAGTGGGATGGCATGGCTAGGATTGGATAATTTAAGAGAGAATTCCTTATTTGGCCCTTCCTTAAAATTGTCTTCCCTATTTGGTCATAGAAAACAAAATCTTCCCAATTTGACATCTTAACTTCATTTTCTTCCTAATATGACCCTCTAGTACATTTTGAGCACTAAAAGGACTCTTCTGCCCCTAACAAATTATGTGATCAAAATTCAAAACTACAACACGAGCGTGTTCAACTTGTTGCCCTTCTTCACACGCCGAGCGCCACACTAAGCCTGTAGGCAGGAGTAGTGTATGGCGTTGCCTTCTCCTCCCGGGCGTGTCTCGCGTCTCCACCTTATGCGTCCAAGTGCGAGGGCTGCATCTCATACGTTCATGCCTCTATTGTACCTATAGGACGAGATAAACATGAAATAAAATAATCAGCTGGACACGTACAATGCATGGCCGCCATGCATCATCCATGCATGTTCGTTCAGCTCCTGGGAAGATGGTTCGTTGCCGCCGAAGCTTAATGGCCGGCAACAGCACGTGCGCCGCTACAGCTGCTCGGCACGCAAGAGCAGCATGTGCGGTGCGGCCGATGACTTCTTCTCCGCCTGAGCCTGCCTAATAGATTTTTTTTATTGCCCCGAATTTTTATGTCAAATAATTTATCAGGGGCAAAAGAGTCTTTTTGGTGTTCAAAATGTACTAGAGGGCCATATTAGGAAGAAAATGAAGTTAAGATGTCAAATTGGGAAGATTTTTTTTTCTAAGGCCAAATAAGGAAGAAATTTTTAAGGAAGGGCCAAATAAGGAATTCTCTCATAATTTAACTCTCTTTTTTTTGGCTAATTTCTTCGGCATTTTTTGCTTCCACAAGTTGATTCTTGATGATGAGATTGACTGTCTTAACAGTGATCCTAATGATGTGTTATTTTGATGAGTGATTAATTGATTTTGTTGGTACCCTCAAAGGAAACTCTTGTTCTTTAGTTCATACTTGCTTGTCCTGTTCAGTCTTTAGTTCCTAAAGCTGGCTTGAAATGCACATGTACTATAAGCACAAATGAACCATGCATGTTTATATCCTCTTTTGCAATTAATCACACGTCTTGTCCGTTGGGCAAGGTCTCATTGAGTTTATTCAAGTGCTCCTTCCGTTAGGCACTTAGGCTGCACTTAGTGCACGTTCCTAACATCTAAGCTATATTTATGCACATTGTAAAAAAAAGATATATTTATGCTCATATTAAGTATAGTTAAATTGTAATGTGGAGTAGTACATTGTAGATAATCATTATTCAATTTAAACTGTAGTTTAACTTAATCCAAATTAGTGGTTTACTCACTACAATTCCATAAGTGTTAGTATCCGTTTGGATGTTGACATGATGCTCCGAACGCAACTTTGTCCACCAATTTCTATTATACTCTGATATACTTATATGAACATAAAAGATGATAGTATTGTGAAAGTACTTCTAGACGTAGATCTGAACATTGATAGTCAAATTTTTGAAAGATTGACCATTTAGCTGCATAGTATAATCGTTAGATTACACAAAGGAGATGTGCTTAAAGCAGTCAGAGATGTTTTTACATATTACACAGAGCTTCGCTTACCAGACATTCTAACCGATTTTCTGAACTACGAATTTCCCATAAATAATGGGGAGTGCAGAAATTTCAGACGAGTGATGATCACAAGGAACCAACCCAAAATAACTAAAGATCGTTCAGTACCGGGTAAGAGAATTCATAGATTGAATGCAGTACTGTATCTGGATCGTGCGTCCGGTTGCGAGAGCCGTTGGTTTGTCAAACGAAATTAACTCATGTAGTCCAAAGGGAACCTTCTCGTATCGATGATCATGTAGCGCTGGATGTGATTGGCCATGTGAGCTGCGACTGCTATGGTTAGCCATTGTATATAGAGAAGTAGTACTAGCGCCCGTGTGGTGACACAACATAAATAAATTGGAGAAAGTTGAATTGTTGCAGTACATCAAGAAATTTACTCAAAATTTTGAAATTTGACAGAATTATTGTCATAATGTAGGGGAACTAACTTCATAAAATTAAGATGTGTCTAAAATCTATTGCCGAGTAAGTTTGAAAATAATGACAGAAAAAACTCAAGGCAAATTATTTTTGATATATAGATAACATGGCAGGGAAATCTTAGCAAAAAAAATTGTGTCAAAAGTTATCGTCGAAGAGGCTAAAAATCAGGGAAGGTGTGGCAAAAAAAATAGTTGAAGAGGGTGGGGAAAAAATACCATGTAGGTGTTTTTTTAGAGGTAGGTATAGTTAACGACAGTACGGAATTTTGAAGCAAAAATGCGAGTCAATTTTTTTGTCGAAAAGGCTAAGATGAGGAACGAAGGAGGGAAAAACTTTCCGTGTCACTGTTTGTAAACTACTATTGTTTATCGGTATTTTTTATGTGCACTGCTTGTTGGTACTCGTCGGTAGCACTGTTGTTTCGGCGTGGACTCGTTGCGATGCGGTTAGTTAAGAATAGCGAGATGTACAGTGGTCAACACCATTTTAGCCAAAAAATACGACCAAAAATGCAGTTGGAAAATCTAAACTTGCTTGAAAAGTGTGTCAATACGTTTGGAAAATTTTAGACAAAAAAAACGCCAAAATTTATTGTCAGAAAATCTTTAAAAATATTAAAAACTCTAGAATGGCTGAAGAAAAATACCGTTAGAAAGTCTAAACTTATTTGGGAAATAGACCCATGTAAACGCGTTTGGAAAATTTTAGGTAGGAAAAGTATGTCGAAAGCTAATGTGGTTGGACGATTCACATTTTTTAGAAAACGTGAGGACTTTTATGGAAAAGAAGCGGCGTGCGTGGACTTTTCCGTGTGTTTTGTACCGGAGGACCGATCCACATTTTTTTGGAAAACACGGGGTGCACTATAGAAGTGAACATCGGGGACTTTTCTGCAAAAAAGCGGGACTTTTTTTGCAAAGAAGCGAGATTTTAAAACTTTGAATCTGTCAGAATTTGTTTTTTTTTCATAGCTTGAAGTACAACGAATTTGAAGATTAGAGAGAAATATGTATATGTCTGTCAAAATAAGAAGGTTGAAACATGAAAGTTGTTTGGAAGGGTGGTATCCATCTACTCGTGAGAGGAAAATTCGAACGGATGACTGAGTGCGATGAATTTGACAAAATTCGTCAAATATTTTTGCGAATCTGGATCCAAAATTGAGAAGCTAGAGTCGACCAAACTCGAAACCGATCACGGGAATGGAACCTACTTGTCGACGCGCATACAGTTCGTATATATGTTTTAATCAAAAGGAGGGTCGTCGGATTCAGATTGGACGGCGCGGATACGGTGCTACAGTGCGGGTGAGGTGGATACTGGGAGCGAAGGCTGAAGCCGGCGGCTTTGATATATATGGATAATAATATATAATTTTTGGGAGACAAATTTTTCTAAAAAAAACTAAATTTTTTTTTTCAGTGCAAGTACCCTCGATGTGGATGACTCCGTTGGAGGCTGAAACTGTGTGCTATTATTTGGGAGAAGAAAGAACAAAAAAAAGCCAAAAAAAAAAAACAATGCACTGTAGATTGCTACAGTACACGACGCACTGTAGATGCGCGGTACTGTAGCGACCTACAGTGCCCGTGGCGACGTGGCTAGCTCCACTGGAGGGCTAAGCCGGTGGGCTTTTATATAGGTATCGAAAAGGCTAAGATGAGAAACGAAGGAGGGAAAAACTTTCCGTGTTACTGTTTGTAAACTACTATTGTTTATCGGTATTTTTTATGTGCACTGCTTGTTGGTACTCGTCGGTAGCAATGTTGTTTCGGCGTGGACTCGTTGCGGTGCAGTTAGTTAAGAATAGCGAGATGTATAGTGGTCAACACCATTTTAGCCAAAAATACGACCAAAAATGCAGTTGGAAAATCTAAACTTGCTTGAAAAGTGTGTCAATACGTTTGGAAAATTTTAGACAAAAAAAACACCAAAATTTATTGTCAGAAAATCTTAAAAAATATTAAAAACTCTAGAATGGCTGAAGAAAAATACCGTTAGAAAGTCTAAACTTATTTGGGAAATAGACCCATGTAAACGTGTTTGGAAAATTTTAGGTAGGAAAAGTATGTCGAAAGCTAATGTGGTTGGACGATTCACATTTTTTAGAAAACGTGAGGACTTTTATGGAAAAGAAGCCGCGTGCGTGGACTTTTCCGTGTGTTTTGTACCGGAGGACCGATCCACATTTTTTTGGAAAACACGGGGCGCACTATAAAAGTGAACATCGGGGACTTTTCTACAAAAAAGCGGGACTTTTTTTTTGCAAAGAAGCGAGATTTTGAAACTTTGAATCTGTCAGAATTTGTTTTTTTTCATAGCTTGAAGTACAACAAATTTGAAGATTAGAGAGTATGTCTGTCAAAATAAGAAGGTTGAAACATGAAAGTTGTTTGAAAGGGTGGTATCCATCTACTTGTGAGAGGAAAATTCGAACGGATGACTGAGTGCGACGAATTTGACAAAATTCGTCAAATATTTTTGCGAATCTGGTTCCAAAATTGAGAAGCTAGAGTCGACCAAACTCGAAACCGAACACGGGAATGGAACCTACTTGTCGACGCGCATACAGTTCATATATATGTTTTAATCAAAAGGAGGGTCGTCGGATTCAGATTGGACGGCGCGGATACAGTGCTACAGTGCGGGTGCGCAGCGGGTGAGGTGGATACTGGGAGCGAAGGCTGAAGCCGGTGGCTTTGATATATATGGATAATACTATATAATTTTTTGGAGACAATTCTTTAAAAAAAAAATTCAGTGCAAGTACCCTCGATGTGGATGCCTCCGTTGGAGGCTGAAACCGTGTGCTATTATTTGGGAGAAGAAAGAACAAAAAAAAGCCAAAAAAAAAAAAAAACAGTGCACTGTAGATCGCTACAGTACGACGCATCTACAGTCCCTGTGCCGACGTGGCTAGCTCCACTGGAGGGCTAAGCCGGTGGGCTTTTATATAGGTAGGACTACTGATAGAGTAATATGTGGATAAGGTGAGGTTACAATGGCGATCAGGTAACTCGAGTGTATGTCGTATGCGATGATGTACTGTAACCTCATGTGGCAAAACATCCATGAGAGGAATATAATCGTGCATGGAGAGAACAAGATATGGCCAGGGTTTGATCAGACTGTTTCTACTTCCTACCGCTGCATTGATCTGGTGTCTCGGCTAACATTTCATGTTCGTTCGACAAAATATCTAATATTATGACGAATGTAAGAGCATCTTCACCGGGCTCCCAATAGAGTGTCCGGCAACGTCGTTGCCGGCACGTATTGGGAGCGCCGGATATGACTGCCGCGCTATTGGGACGCTGTTCCCCCACCGGTAAACCCCAATACACACAAGCTCCCAATAGCTGCCATTACAACAGCACGCCCAGCGCGACGACGAGGAGGCCGCTCGTCACGCAGTCCACCGGCGACGGGCCCGTCCTAGAGCCGCCCGCCGCATCCAGCGAGCTAGCAGCACTCGCGCATCCAGCGCGGGACGAGCTCCATCCAGGGACAAGCAACACTCGTGCACCAAACTAGCAAGCTAGCTGCACTCGTGCATCAAGCTAGCAGCACCTCGCCTCCATCTAGCGCGGGACGAGCTCCATCCAGCGCGGGACGAGCTCCATCCAGAGGCAGGTCCCAGCGGCCACGACCATGGCGTTGACGGCCACCTCGCCTCCATCTGCCCCTGCGCGGCTGAGCTCGCCCAACTCCGTCTTCCTCCCACCTCGCGACGCCAAGCTCCACGACACCCAGCACGCGCTCGGACCAGCTCGTCGTCGCCCTAGGACCAGCTCGCCGTCGCGCTCCACTTCTTCCCGCCATTCGCCATGGACGTGGACGTGGTGCCTCCGAGGCCAGCGGGCGCGCGGCTGGCCGGCGTCGGGCTTGGCGGACGCCGCATCCGTCTTGTAAACGGCCTTGGCTTCCACGGACGCCGCCCACGGAAGCAACAGCCGGTCGTTGGTATGGCCGAGGCCGAGATCTACATGGAGCTGAGGATGACGCACGGCGGCGGCGGTGCTGGTCGGAAGGCGTGCTCGGTGCTGGCCGGAGCAGGGGGTTGAAGATCCATCGATGGTGGGGAAAAAGATGGAAGGAAGAAAGAAATAGAGAAGATAGAGGAGATAGATGGATAGGTGGGATTTTAGAGACTGACGGGTGGGGTTGGTGGCCTGAGTGAAAGAGCATTTCGTGATCCCTTGTGTTTTGTGTTAGTTAACAACACTAGCGATATTTTAACCAAGTGTTAAGTGATGCAGGTTTAGCTCTATAAAACATTGTGCATCAACACCAAAAGGAAAAGAGGATTTTATCGAAGTTCTGGAGACTTCCAGGCCGGAGTCTCCGGTCTTTTGGGTCGGAGTCTCCAGACTCAGGGGATTCAGTCGAAGAGGCTCAAGTTGGTTCACTCCCGAGACCCTGTCCGGAGTGTTACCGGAGGAAGGGCGGAGTCTCCGCCCCAGGCCGGAGTCTCCGGTCTTTGGACCAAAAGACTCCGGTCTGACCTGCTCCAAGCCTCAAGGTGGTTCAGCCCCTGGACCCAGGCCGGATTCTTGCCGGAATCTGCCCGGAGTCTCCGGTGCAGGCCGGAGTCTCCGGTCACTCTGACCGGAGTCTCCGATGTGAAGACTGCGGCAACGGTTACATTTTGTGGAGGCGGTATAAATACCCCTCCACCTACCTCCAGCCAACTAGCTCGCCCAACATTGAATAACACCATTATTGCAAGCTCAAGAATCACTAGATCTCCCAATCACTCCACCCAAACTCGTTGATCTTTGGAGGATTGAAGGAGAAGGCCCGGATCTACATCTTCACCAAGCCGATTTATATTTCCCCCTCATTCACTTGAGGGACCATTTGCTAGGATTTCCATTGGGAAAACCTAGCCCCTTGTTGTACTCACTTGTTGTTCTTGTGACAGATTGTAGCCGTTCGGGAGCCCCCAATCCAGTTGTGGGTTGTGTCCCGGATTGTTGGTGTAAAGGCTCCGGACTCCGCCTTGAAGGTTTTCGATAGTTGAAGGTGAACCAAACCTTTGTGGTGCGGTTCATCGAAGAAGAAGGTGAAACCTTTGTGGCTGTTGAGTCATTGTGTTGGCTCACACCTCTCCAACGAGACGTACTCTCCTAAAAAGGAGGAACTCGGAAATACATCCGTGTCTCCGCGTGCTTTCACTTCAGTTAGCTCTATCATTGTTTACCGCCTTTACCTTGTGTATCTTGTTTAGTTACTAGCTTGTCATATAGGTAAATTCACCGTAGTTGCATATCTAGAGAATTTACCTTTCATGTCAAGCCTAAATTGAAAAAGAACTAAAATTGGAGTAGCACCTATTCACCCCCCTCTAGGTGTCATACGATCCTTTCACTGAGGCTGAGCTGGAATTGTTTGCCGCGCGTTGCCGGCAACCCCGCTTTGCTCCCTAGAACCAGGGGTCAATGTGGGCGTGCCGGACGTTCTTTTGGAACTGCGGCATTTATTTTTGCTATTGGGAGCGCCGGTGGGGCGTTTTTTGCGTTGCCGCTCCCAATAGCTCTATTGGGAGCGCTATTGGGCGTCCCGGTGGAGATGCTCTAAGTGCAATGAAGCTATTAAGCCATCATGTATTCATGTGTGCGTGTATCAATCGCTGTAGAGATTAGAGGCATGGCCTCACTTAAAAAATAAATATGTTGAGTAGTACTCCCTCCGTATCGAAATGTAAGATGTTTTAGCATTTTTTGACCCACATGTATCTAGACATGTTCATGTGCAAGACTCATGTTTGCACATGAACATGTCTAGATACATGTGGGTCCAAAAATGCTAAAACATGAGGGAGTATGATTGAAAATAACTCTTGGTTTTTGTTTCCGCAAGATAAAGTTTGTGAGGCTCAACGATTTCTTAAAATCATTATGAACCTTTTGGTTTGCATAACTGCAAGAACATGCATGAAGGCATGAATACATATAAGACTTTCATGTCATGTTGACTTGAATCCGTCATCATTTATTTTGCACCAAAAGCATGTTACATTAAACCATAAAAAGGATTTTCTTCAAGAGTTTGAAATTGAAAAATAATCATTAAATATGAGTATAGTGCAAAATAATTTACAACTTTTTCGCAGAATCGAGTCCTACAAATCAAACAAACTCGTAAAAAAGTTGCTAAGAATTGAGCTGTACTATGCTTTTTTATGTAAGACTCATTTGAATCACATACTGAAAATAAATCTAATAAGGGCCTCTTTGGTTCGCAGGAATTGAAAATCTCAGGAATATGAATATTGTAGGAATAGGATGTCACGACACTTGAAATTCTACAGGAACCAAAAATACAGGAACCAGTACCAGGTGTTATTTGGTTGCACCGCAGGAAAAACGTAGAAAATTTCTATAGATATTGAGTACATGGCATAGTTATCATAAACATAGAGAAAATTTTCCAAGAGGTCTCACCCTCTTGCTAGAAATCCTGTAGGATTGTGGTATTGGAAAGCAATCCATAGTTTTTTTTCGAGGATTCATTCATTTTTAATCAAATGGACTCTATAGGAAAAATTCCTATGAATTGAAATCCTATACAATTCCTATGAAAATCCTTTGAACCAAAGAGGTCCTAAGCTTTTTTGCAAGTTGCATGTAGGCTGTATATCCTTTTATACTAGAAAAGAATTAATGATACATGCATGCCAAAATGGTTGGATTTATAAAAGGTACACATTCAAGGAATTTTACTTATGACTAACATGCCCAAATGTACTTCATCCGTCCATATTTAGGTAGCTCTTGTGTTTTCTGAAGATTTATTTTGACCATCAATTTGGCCAATGAAATATTTATTATATATCATGAAAGTTATATCATTGAATTAATATTTCGAAAAATAATTAGTGGTATAATTTTTGTAACAAATAACACAAGCTATATTACTCAAATTAGCTGTTAAATTAAAACAGGAAAAATGAGGACGCCACATGAAAGAGTATAAATCATTGTCAAGTCAACACGCCGTCGATGACCAACTTAGCTAAGTTGTTCATGTTTGCTTATGGGTTAAATCAGTGGGTGACACTCTCTGAAATCCTTGAGAGCGAGACTTGGCACTTGGGTACATCGCACCAGGAAAACCCGAAGTCTGGCAACTCTGATTTTTGAAACCTTCCCCAGGAGAGCGAGACTTGGCTTGTAGGATATATCATTATGAATATGTATGATTTTTTCAGATTGTTTTGAAACTTTATAATATAGTTTTTGATTTTTTGAGAATGATAAGATCACTGGAACTCGGGAGCACCAAATCTCTATTCAGGAGTATCTCTCTACATGCGCAAGTGCACGGCTAAACACTGTACGCGCTAGCTGTTCACTTTCTGTCCATTTTCCGGTATAAGAGCATCTCCACCGGCACCCTCCAAATTACTCCCAAAGGCCCATTAAGGGTCCGAGCAAAATAGTGTCCGGCACCCCCAAGTTTGGAGGCCCTCACGGGGGTGCCGGACATGGGGTGGACATGGCATTCGACAGGTCTGGCCCGCCCGTCATACACACAGCACGAGCGCCCTTGGTAATTAGGGCTGTGCAGGAGGCCGTTCCGTCCGATTAATGGCGGGCGACGAGAAGGGGCACGCCTGTCAGCATGCGTCGCAATAACGCCGCGCCCATTCCCCTGGCAGACGCAAAGCGACGCGATGCGTCGCAATAATGCCGCGCTTGTTCCCATGGCGCAGACGGAAGCGACGCCTCGAGCGCCGTCCACGTGTTGACGTTGTTGCGGCTTCCAGCGGCGGTGCCCTGCACACGCGTCGTCGGCGTCAGTGTGTGGCCAGGCGAACCGGTGGCTGGGCGTTAATGCATGCCACCCAATCCCGCTCCTCCGGACATCTTTAAAACCCGTCGCGTCGCGGCCCTCCTCTTCCCACACCACTTCTTCTCCCTCTCTCAACTCGCCACAAGCAGATCAACCGGCAAGCATGGCGGGCAACCGCGAGACGCCGGAGGAGCGCGCGCTTCGGCGTCATCGCGACTTCCTCTCGGCGGAACGTGCTCGCCGCTGCAACGAGCGCCGTGGCCAGCAACGCCGCGAGCAGCTGGAGGAACGCCGCCGCCGCAACGAGGAGGCAGAGATGGCCAAGTCGTTTCAGCGCGAGATGTGGCGCGAGGAGGCAGCCAACGCGCCTCCGTACGTGGTGTCGCTGGAGACCGCGTGGCTATGGAGCCACCACAGCGTGCCGGTGGAGGACGACGCCACGCTACCCGAAGGGTGGACGAGGAACGCCGTCAACGTGTCGGTGGCGCCATGGCTCAGCGGGCAGGAGCGCATCGACTTCATCAAGCGGAAGTGGATGGAGATGTCGTACGAGCAGAAGCTCGACCCCAAGTACTCCATCTCGGCGCCCTACTGGCACGCCGTGGTGGACGTGTAGTACGAGGAGCGTCGTAGCGGCGTCTTACTCCCTACCGGCGTGCAGGAGCCAACGCCGGAGTTGTCTGCATCGGACGACGAGCGTGCCCGCTCTGACGGCGAGGACGACGACGACGACGACCCCGAGCTGCCCGATCTCCCCTTACCACCGGCAAGCGCACCTTGGTCAGCAGCGTCGCCGTCACCGGAGAAGGGGCGCCAGATAAAGCCGGCGAGGCTTCCCATCAAGCGCGCCGCAGCTCGCAACGGCGGTAGATCAAATCCCACCACGCGCCGGCCGCGACGGCAATAGCGGATGAAATTTCCGGCGCCGGATCATTGAGGCATGCAAGTCTGTTGATGATTCCAGCGTTGGAATTGGCATCTTCTTCGCCGGCGAGGGCATGTGGAAGGCATCTTGCTCGACGCCGGCACGTGTAGTGGTTGGCTAGAGGCTGCGGCGTGTCGCCGACATCGGCATAGGCCTACTTCTTACCGCCTAGTTTAGGTTTAGTTTGTTAAATCTCGTTTAGATTTTAAATTGTAAGTTTGTTAAATCTCGTTTAAATTTCGCCGAAATTGTTTATGAATGAATGTAAAAAAAAAAGGTTTGCCGTGCTTTATTAGGGTGCGCCGCTGTGGCCTGCACACACACACCCCGGCCCAATTGGGGGTGCCGGACACCGATTTGGAGGGTGCCGGTGGAGATGCTCTAAGAAAAAACAAAAGAACGTTCTTCAAAAGCGAATACCGAGCTCGAGGAACGAGGGTCGCACGACACGCACATGATCCAAACAAGTACCCGAGCGCGCCACTAAAGATGACTACGCCGCTGGGACGGCGCCTTTCAGTATCGACTGCACTATGGCGCTCAGCAAGGCTGCATAATGCTGACGGAGCTCGGCGCTACTTCTCCGGCATTGGCACCTACTCCCTCCGATTTTTAATATAAAATGTTTTAACATTTGTCCACATGCACATGTACATAAATATATGTAGACATGTATGTATTAGTGTGTATGTTCACTCACTTTAATGTGTATGTAGATAACATGTGCAACACATAAAACATCTTATATTAAAAAACGGAGAGCAGGAACTAACAGCTTTGGATCGGCGCGCGAGTGTACGCGGCACCGGGGGTGCTGGAACGCGATCGGCACGGCGGATTCGCTCCGTGGCGCGACGTGCGCTCCGCTCACTCACGGCCAAACAGAAACAGGGTGCGGGAGCAAATGAGGGCGCCGGTACAGCATAAAGAAATGGGGTCTGTGCTGTGCGCGGGCGCAGACCAATCAAATCGAGCTGCAAGGGGCCGTCGGCTACCCTCCAAAATACTGGTGTTCCATAAGATTCGAGCGATCTTTCATGTGTTGTTGACGATGATGATGATAGGGTAATATATATCCCGTGTCTTCATGTGTTGTTGATGATGATAGGCTAGTATAGTATATCCGCTGTCAGCACCCGTTCCGTATATAAGACGATTTTTTTTTAACAAATATGACCCTCTGCCGAAAGTAATTGTCAAAAATGGCCCTTCGAAATGTTTGTGTCGATGCTTTCTCTCAGACCGACGAGACAACACAACATTGTACTGTCCCTTCCACAAACCGATGAGACACATCGCACCAAATTATTCCCCACGCTTTTTATCCTGCACGGCCTACTGCCCCATACCATACTAGCTCGTAGTACATCCCATCGTAGTTTCGATCTGGTCCTACCAACTGAACAGCAGAGAGAAGACTATGCTCACCCTCATACAAGAAAACTACTCTTCAGTCCACACTGGTCTGATTCAGACGTAATGAAATACCAAAAAAACTTGAGGAGCAATGTATACCAATGGGGCATGTTTTCCCTTTTGCAGTTGGCTAGCTAGCAGGACCTGTCCTGTTTGGCAAACCATTTCATTTGTGCAATTTCAAAAAGAAGAAAAACACATTAATGTCGAAACACACATTGCACACTCCATGAAATTCCCTGATCCATGACAGATCACATCAGTACATTCGTCCAATCCATTCTTAAGAGCGAACAAAAATGTTTCCCCTTTCATTGAACAGGAACAGCTCTTATTTGCAAAAACTTCCACAAACCATGTGTTAGTAGATTTAAAAAAAAACTAACCTTTTACTCTTGGTGTTTACATGAAGGAATTTTGAAGCACATGAATTGCGTCAGTGTTTCAATAGAATTAATGTTACAGGTCGCTTAAAGTTATTTCTACTCTTTCACCTTGAAGAATGTATAGGAAAGGACTATATTGTTCACCCCGTCCATTTTGGGGTCTGTCTCAAACTCAGGATCAATGTAGAAGAAGACCTGAAAATTCACAGGTGCATGTTAGAACAACTAGCAGAATTACCATGGGTAGATATTATGATACAATAGTCTCCGTGGCATGACTTCAATTCGTATCACTGGAAATATGGTTTGGTATTATAATTAATCTGAACTATTATAATAGGTCCCAACCGAAATAAGCAGTGTAGACCTTTCTCTTTATTCCTTCATTTATGAAAGAATTTCCATGATTTTTCTTTTTTAGTCTTGTTCTGGGATTAGTTTTTGCCCTAAAAGCGAAGGAGGTGAGGAGCCATGTTTTCTGTGTGCAGAATAATAGTCTCGACTAGAATACCATCATTGCTCTACCAAATGTAAATTAAACTCACCGGCATGTCAATCTGCTCCCCTGGAAGTAGTGTTTGCTCCTCAAAGCAGAAACACTGTATTTTGTTAAAGTAAATTGCAGCCTGCACGGCAGAGAAATGGACTTGTAAACTTAATAAATCAGGAGTCAGTACTTGGCTTAGCTAGAAGCCTAGAATGCCATGGTTACATGTCTCAGTTTACCTTTAGTTTAGCAACATACTAGGCCGAAAATGTAAAGTCATCTTACTCCTTGACGTGACGATTAGCGTTAACTCAACAATGGTTAAATATTTACAATTTTCTGATTAGCAATTCATTTCTCCGACACTGTTGCAAAAGTTAACCATGATTTCAAATTTTCTTTTGTAAAAATCTGGTCAAGAGCTATTTTACCCAAAGATATTTCCACTAGCGCACTACAATTACAGTCTAACAAGAAGAAAATAGGATCAAACATCTATAATAACCTTCTTAAATTCTAAATATCCTCCACAAATATTGCTTTCCAGCATATGCTGACAAGGTTGAAGTTCACAAGTTGTGTTCGATCACAGATAAGTTTTTTGGTTCACAACGACTGAGTTTAATTGACATTTTAACAACATGGGTACTAAGTACTAACTATGTTCCTTTTTAAGCGGTTGACGTGGAGGGAGCTTTTGTAACAATAGATTGTACATAATTTTGAAAGAATGAAGCATCTACACAATAGTAGCTTCAAAAGTATGTTACATGAATTTTGAAGGCTTGAATACAATGTCTCATACTCTCCTATATCCTTAAACATCTTATTATTCTGAACAATTAAAGTCACCAGAGATTTGTTTCATTTCCTAGTACATCAGAAAAATAACGCAGCAATAAGAACAACATATTATACAAAGATATGAAAACATGTCCCACAAAAATAATAAAACCTGATCACTGATACAGTGATACAACAATTAGCTTCCAAGAATAAATAGTAGGGATATGAAAACAATGTTATAAAAATTAATGAAATATGCAAGATTACACTTCTATACCTTCATGGGTGCAACATTATACGTGGACACACCAGTAATTGGAGCTGAACTGCGATTTTCAGCAGTATAAAATGCAAGAGCACTTTCACCAGGTTTAACCTTCACCTATAATTTGAATAGATCAAGAATAAATATACAACAATGAATATATTTTAATGGCACTTATGTTCTGACGTTTACCTCTCTCTGCGTAGGGATGAACTTCCAAGGCATTCCATCACAACATCAGCATTAAATTGGATAATTATCTCTCTACAAACAAAATGGACAGCCTTAATCTAAAAATTAAGGAAATAAGTCCAAGCATAAAATTTGAGCTTCGTGCACAACATTATTGTGGATGAAATATAATTAGGAGACATCTTTGTTATGCCATGTGAGAACAACAGTAAACTACGAGCAGTTAGTTTGAAGGGTGTGCAATTAGCTGAAATCATTTCTAAACGTGAAGAAGGGACCTATGTCAATACCTTAACGCTTTTGTCAAGTTCTACGACAATTAATTATGGTCACTCGCGCCACAATATTACTGCAGGCAAGGTAGTCAACAATGTACCAAGTAAATGTTTAACAAAGCGTATTCCAGATATCTTCCGCCATATCTAGCACCAGATCAAGTGTCATATCAGCTTACTATTAGCGAGGAAAGATACTCAGAAGGACGCATAACAGACAAGTTAAAAGGAGTGTAACTTACACAACCACCAGCTAGCCAACAACACATGGACTCTGCAGGGTTCCCAAACTCACTATGGCCATGTTTCAAGTCACATTAGAACAGACTCTTTATAGAATACCAGCCGAGAGTGGAGAAGAGACAGCAAGCATATACCAAAGAAGTTAGCAAGCACAATGGAATAGACTGAAAGTTCACTCCCTTTCACAACAGATTTGCGCTCAAGTCGCTTAATGGAACTTTCAGATGAACATTTTCACTCTGTATCTCTAAAACATTAACATCTAAGGTACTATAAATTAATCGGGCAAAAATGAAGTATTCAGAGGAAACTGTTTAGTGAATTAGTTTAGTACTTTGGTATGAGGTACAAAAAGATCTAAACAAAATGGAAGAACCCAGAAACTTGGTACCCCATGTTTAGGAAGGGTTACCTTGATGGTGTGGTTCCATCTCGAGCATGTCGGGAGATCTTCTCCTCTACACTCTGCACAGGACCAGACATATTAATTCGTTATACACCACAAACACAATAATACAAGTACAAGCACACTGCAGCATAATTTATGATGCCCTTTTTGATCTATTGCCCGTTACAGCACCAGTAGTGGGAATATGAGATTAAATGTCAAGACTATGCTACTTTGTTCAACTGTCAGAAAGGAGTGTGGCCTATTAAGTACCGGGGTGCTCCTGTTTGCTTCTTGGAGGAAAGTGTGAAGAAAAGTATGGGGGGCTGCATGGGTGGAACAATGTCTATTGGAGGGAGAGTAACAAAAATTAATGCATGTCTATCCAGTATAGCAGTATATCCAATGTCAATGAGGATTCTGCATAAAACTAATGTAGAGGGACTGGAGAAATCCTTCAGAACCTTTCTGTGGGTCGGTGGAACTACAAGAAGATACCACCTGGTGAAATAGTCTTATTTGTAAACCACGAAGCAAAGGCGGCCTGGGCATCAAGAACTTATCAAATTTCAATCTAAGCCTGATGTGCAAGTGGTGGTGGAAACTGAAAAATGACGAGGGCCCTTGGCAGGATTTTATGAGGGGAAAATATTTGGGAGAATCTGGTATTGTTAATGCTAAACATAGCAATCTGATTCTGCCTTTTGGTCTGATCTGTTACATGATAGAGATCTGTACTTATGTGGGAGGAAGATGAAAGTTGGAAACAATTTAACTAGTTTCTGGAGTGATCCTTGGTATGGACACAGTCCTTTGAAACAGAAGTATCCTGAGCTAATTGTTCAGTTGCTGAAGCGGCTGCTAGACGATGGAACTTTCCTTTTAGGAGATGGCTAATTGTGGATATGCAACTGAAATGAAGAGAAATTCAAAATATGGTGGCAGGGATGACTCTGAATGGGGAATGTGATAGACCCATCTGGAAGTGGTAATAGAAATGGGATTTTCACAGTCAAATCGATGTACAAACAATTGTGTAGCAATGGGATAGACAGGTCGTTTTAGCATCTGTGGAAAGCTAAGATTCCCTTGAAGATCAAATCTGTCTGTGACTAATTTGGCATAATGCAATTGCATCAAAAGATAATATGGTCAGAGGAAGTGGGTGGGCAATACTAAGTGCCAATTTCGCGATTAAGAAGAATCTATTCTTCACATGTTCTTCGGATGTGCCGTGGCAAAATTTGTGTGGTAGCTAAAACCATTTGTGTCGACAACAAGCCTGGTTCCTTCTCTAAATTTTCTGGTGGTTTCCTAAATTCGTTGCCGTGAGCAGAAACGTGCAGATCACTTGCGTGGCCTCTATTTGTTGGGCTATCTGCAAGCTTAACAATAGGGCATGTTTTGATTTTTTTATTAATTCACCTGTGGAACTAATTTGCTATGCTTGTGTGTTTATGAAATACTGGGCAGTTTCGCAGGACCAAGCTCATATACGGGAGGGTCCAGAAGCTCTGACGAATATGGCTCTGAAGACAGTGATGGTGCTTCTGGTTCTACACCGCAGAGACAAGTGTAAGGGAGGCCTGATGACGAGGGCCGATGAAGCGGATGCAAATTGATCTTTGCCTCCGAGTGTTGATTGCTCGATGGAAGGTCTTGGCAGTTCTATCTGTTGCTGGAGGTATAGCCTACGTTTTGGTTCTTGGTTTGCTGCGGCCCTGGGTGCTGCTGGTGGTTTTCCCAAAAACATGTATATATCTGCGCCTTACTCTCCAAAAGAGCTGTAATCTCATTATCAGCTCGCGGCGAGTTAGAGACCTCTTTTCGCTTTGTTGCACATGGATGCTGGATGAATGGATGATGTTTCTGTTATCTCGCAGTAACGGAAGTCGATGCCCCAGTTGGGGTTTCGCATGAAAAAAATACTACAGCAAGGTAACAACTCCTTACCAAATTGTTGATTCAGATTTTTTTTTCAAAAGGCTCACATTCAGCATGTTTCAAAATTTTCTAATTAGATCATCATCCTCAATAACTCCGCCTATGTCTTCTAGGCATAGCCGGTCCCAAGCCTGGGTAAAGGAGGAGGGTTGTGATAGGCGTGGTGAGCCAACGTAAAACCTAGCCAGTCCCATGGGTATGAAACCCATTTGGGCAAGAGTAGTACTAAGATGGGTGACCTCCTTGGAAGTCCTCATGAAAGGGTTTCATATCTAAGGGTGTGATAGGCTTGGCGAGCCAACGTAAAAACTAGCCAGTCCTATGGGTATGAAACCCATGGGCGAGAATAGTACTAGGATGGGTTAACTCCTAGGAAGTCCTTGTGAAAGGGTTTCATATCTAGCCTACCCCAACTTGTTTGGGACAAAAGGCTTAGAAGAAGAAGAAGATCATCATCCTCAATGTAAGTCTTTGTCTATAAATGAATCAGATAAAGTTTGATGACATCTCCAACAAGATACAGGGAACACTCTTCCCACTCTAGTTACTGAACGTGCATAAATTTCAAGCCACGATTAGAAATGACGATGATAAACAACAGATAGAGCCAGAGGAGGCTGCATTTTACATAGAGCAGAACCTTTCTACAAAAGAGAACTATTTAATCTCCATGGCATCCTTAAGGATTCTAAGCAGTTCCAAAGTCTAAATGCATCCCCATGTAAACCTAAGGAAAGAGGAACACAAATTCATGGACTCACTGTAGCCTAATAATCACATCAATTATCGCACATAACATGGACAAGCAGCAAATTTTCAATCTAAACCCTCCTCATTGATGGAGCGCTGCTATTAGTATCGACCTAATAGCGATCTCCGCAAAAGCGCAGTTCCAGGACACCGAAGAAGAATCTAATTGCATAAGTAATCGAATGAGGGGTAGTATGGGAGGGGGCAGACCTCGCGCCGCTGAACGGTGCCGCCGTATCCCGTAGCCTGGCAGAACCGGCGGTAGAGCGGGACGGCGGCGTAGGAGGCTCCGACCATAGCGGCCGCCACGCCGAGAAGGTACCCCAGGGTCCTCCTAGAGCTCTTCTCCCTGCCAGCCGCGGCGGCGGCGGAGGAAGATGCGAGCCCGCGGCGGAGAAAGATGTCGGACGCGGGCGGCCACGCATGGGAAGGGGTGTGGCGGGGACGAGCGGGAGGGAGAGGTGGCGCTGGAGGAGCCTGTGGAGCGGAGGCATCGCGTCGGCGACGCCGGACGGCCGGAGGCGGCGAGAGGTCACGGATGGCGTCTTCTATTTTGAAGACCAGGGAGAGGTAATGCCGCCGCCGCGATGCGCTGCGATGTGTTCGAGCTGTGTGGAGTAAATCCTGCAAAAAACCCGAAATGATAAAAATTCATATATGTAGGTTTCAGGGAATTCTAAAAATGTTCCACATGTACCATATGCTAAAGATTATGAGAACAATCATCGAATCGAAATGAGCAGACTTTGAAGCTAATGAGCAGGGCAAATTTAGGGAAACGACAACCAATAAAAATAAATCACTCGAGTAGTTAGGCTTTCGGAAAGGGATGGCTTCTCTCTCTTCTCATCCTCCGCCGCCGCTGCTCCCGCAGCCGCCACCACCGAAGAGAGCCGCCGGAACTAGGACTCCGGTGGTCAGCCTAGCCTCCCCGAACCGTCCCAGCCCGCCACGCGCGACATATGTGGACGTGGTTCGAGGGGAGACGAGGGAGGGAGGAGTAGTCGCAAGGCCGATACGGCCTCAACCCCGACGAGATCCATCGCCATGTGCGAGACCTTGCTCCTCGCCGATCAGACAGCGCGTCGCGGGCTCCGGCGGCAGGGCGGGGAACGGAGATTTGAATCTCCAGGACCCACCTGTCGGTCGGACTCGGTTGGGCCGACGCGGGTGCGCGACAGCTGGCGAAATCCATGGTCTGGGAGCTTCTGGTCGCCATGAGAGGGACACAGGTGCGAGGAGTACGCCTTCGACATACCCTCCGAGAGTTGCGGCTCATCAGAGAGAGAGGAGACTGACTCGATCTAAATCTAGGGTTCCAGCGAACCTCGTCTGGATCGAGAAGGAGCTGTTCGAGAAGGGATCTTTCACGGTGAGGATTGCTTTCCTGCTGCTGCTGACGGCCGCCTGCCGACTCCGAAGAGGTTTAGCTTCACGAAGGATTGGTGGCGGAAAGAGGCGGGCCGCGAAACCTACGCGGCGACTTTGATGGCGGGCGCGGGGTACGATGGGGGCAGGTACGGGAATCGGGGCCGTGGAGTTCAGCGACCAGGCCGCTCGACGAATCTCCCTCCATCTTCAGGTACAGAGCGACCTGTTGCCCCAATTCATAATCAGCAGATTCCTGTGGCTCCGATGCAGATACAGCCATGGGGTTTCGATCCTGGGCAGATGTTTCAGATGATGCAGAGGGGATGTACCTGCAGTATCCGATGGGTCCCTGGCCACCATATCCGATGTTTCCCCCAACTATGCTGCAGAATCAGATGGTGCCCAACAATTCCATTCAGAATCAGGCTGCTGGAGGTGATCTGCAGATACAGCCGGTGCAGTTACCTCAACCCCAAGCTTCGAGTCAGACTAGCTCTGCAAGTTCCCAGCAGAAGAATAAGCCGAAGAAGAAGACTGGTCAGCAGGGGGGCTCTAGCTCGGCGCCGCAGGCAAAAGAGCAGAATGTTGAGAAGGATAAAGGTCCAGCTCTGGTGTATGATCCAAAGTTCAAGGACGTCATTTGCTATAACTGTGGAGAGCCGGGACATTATGTTGGTTTGTGTCCTAAGCAGAGGTGTTGCTTCATTTGTGGGAAGGCAGGGCACCATATGGATGCTTGCCTGGACTGGTACAAACCCATGCCTATGGCTCAATATTGGGGGAGTGCCAGCCCTGGACTGGGTTTCTTCCATGTGGAGGTAGAGGGTCCAGAGGCTGCCAAGTGGCTTAACTTCGACAATGTGGGGATTGTGACAGTTATTGAGGGTGAAGTGAATGAGCAGGAGCTAGAACAAAACCTAAGTGAGATGTGGAAGATGAACTGGTACTGGCAGTTCAGGCAGCTTGCATCTGACAAATACTTGCTCAGGCTGCCCCCATCAAAGAAGATTGATGATCTGGTGGAGTATCCATTGATCAACCTGAAGAAGAAAGGTGTTAGCATAGCCTTTTCTAAGTGGAATGGTGATGCTGAGCCTTTTGCAGAATTGAATGAGGTGTGGGTCAATATTGAAGGCATCCCATCGAAATGGTGCTCCTGGAATACTATCTGTCAGATAGCATCTACTTTGGGGGTGCTAGTGAATTTTGACTGGCATACCATCTTTAGGAGTTTTTACAGAATTGTGAGAGTTAAAATCTCCGTGAGGGATGGTGAGAAAATTCCCAAAGATAGGTTGTTCGAGATGGAACAACATCTCTACCTTATTCTCTTTACAGTAGATGAAGAGGAGTTGGAGCTGGGTGATGATAATGGTGGTGATCTAGGAGGGAATAAACCAACTGATCCAGAAGATGTTGGACTGGGAGATGACTTCCAAGACCTGCAAAATAAAGACCAGACTGGTACTTCTCAAATGGACACTGATAAAACTGTTACTTCAACCCCTGCCCCAAATGCTGGTTTGGCTAGAGGAGGCACTAGGACTGTTGCGATAAGTGATGTGCATGTACCTCTTTGATCCAGAAGATTGGAGGAGAGTGTGCAGCAGAAAGTAAATGGTGGACACTCTCGACAGGTGGATACACCATCTGTGATGGTTTCCAGAGCACGTGGGGAAAATATTTCCATCAACTTGCTGTCGCAAATGGAAGACTGAGGATGAGGGACAACAAGCTCAGCAAAAGGCTGGTGAACCTGTTACTGCAACTGAAATAGTTCCCCCAGCTAGACAGAATAAACATTGGGGCCCTGTCAAGGCTACAAGAATGAGTACAAGGATTAGACATGATGGTAAAACTGTGCTGGAAAAGGCTCAGGAGTTAAAAAAGGCTAAGGATGCTGGGAAATCTAGAGGTAATATCCATGGTTTCGAATTCCTTTGCTGCTTTAGATAACTGTTCTCTATTGCATATTGCTAGAAATGCTGGCATTAGCCTTGGTGTTTCTGATAGTGACATAGAGAATAATATTGAGGTTGTCAAAAATGTGGAGACCAGTAGGTTAGATAAATTCCACAATGATAACCCTGACATGTTCCCGCCCAGTAACATTGATATTACTGGAGAGGAGATGGTTGGTGATCCCACACCAAGTATGGTGGATGAGGACGCCATTGACTGTCATCATAGTAGTGATGCCAGTTCTGCTGAGTCACCTTGGATTGAGGTGTCCAGTAGAAAAAGTAGGAGTAGGAAAAAACTGAGAATTTAAATGGTAGTGGCTTTTATTTGGAACCCGAGAGGGTTAAATAGGCCTGACAAGTTGCTCAGGGTGCATGATCTCTTTAGACAACATTGCACCGATTTAATTAGTCTCTCTGAGACTAAGAAAAGTGATTTTACTGTTTCTTAGTTGAAAACTCTAGATCCTTTTGGTAAATATACCTAGAATTGGCTGCCTGCTATTGGTACTGCGGTGGTATTTTAGTAGGGGCCAGTATGAATCTTTTTGAGGTTCTCTCTTGGAATATACATCAGTATAGTGTTGTTGCCCTTCTTAGGAATAAGAGTGACAACATTGTATGGAGGTATATTTCAATCTATGGGACTGCCTATGAGGAACACAAGTTGGAATTCATTAATGAATTGCATAATGTGTTCGCTAGCTGGGCAGGCCCTACAGCTATTGGAGGTGACTTTAATCTCATTAGAGAGGCGAGTGAGAAAAGTAGTGATAACATTAACCAGCAGTGGGCTGATCTGTTAATGATTGGATCAATAGATTTGGTCTTTTGGAACTTAAGAGTGCTGGTAGGAGGTATACTTGGGCTAATAATCAAGATAATTTGATTATGGCTATCCTAGATAGGGTTTTCATTACTACTTGCTGGGACCAATTATACCTTGCGAGCAGTGTGAAAACCTTAGCTCGGATTGGTAGTGATCATACCCCTCTGGTCCTGGACACTGGGCTTTTACTGTCCCGAAAAATAAAATGTTCAGGTTTGAGAAGTGGTGGTTACATGTTGAGGGTTTTGACCAAGTGGTGAGGAAAGCTTGGACAATACCGTGTGGTATGGGTAGAGCTATCGTTAGATGGCAGTTTAAGCTGAGAAATCTTAGAAAAAATGTTAAGGAGTGGAATATCAATATTGAATCTGCCCAGAAAAAGCTTAAACACTAACTTGTTGCTGAGTATGATCTTTTGGACATTATGTCTGAGACTCAAACTCTTTCTCCAAATGCTAAGAGAAGATTGAAAAGTATTTCATCTGAACTTACAGATATTTGGAAAAAGAGGAGATCAAAGCTAGACAGAGGTCTAGGGAGAAGCAAATCATGGAGGGGGACAAGAACACTGCGTATTTCCACTCCATGGCTAATCAAAGGAGGAGGAAGAAGCAGATTACCTCTCTAGAGGGGCCTGATGGTCTGGTGGAGGTCCCTAAAGGTATTATTAATATTGTTGTTCAGTATTATAAAAGTCTTTTTGGCCGTGAGGATACAATTGGTATTGATATTCTTGAAGATTTATGGGACCAAAATGACAAGGTTACTACTGAACAAAATGATTTCTTGGATGCTGATTTTACTGAGCAAGAGGTTGCTTGATAACGTGGAACACACGTTCGCTGGGAAACCCCAAGAGGAAGGTATGATGTAGTCAGCAGCAAAGTTTTCCCTTGATTACAAAACCAAGGTTGTCAGATCCAGTAGGAATTGGAAGAGCTTCAGAAAGGTGTCAGCGGCGCCGTTACCCAATCACTGACGTGGACCTGCACACACACAATCAAAGTACTTTGCCCCAACGAAACAGGAAGGTTGTCAATCTCCCGGCTTGCTGAATACAAAGGATTAAACGTATGGTGTAGAATATGATGATGAACACAAAAGTAGCAGCAGGAAGTAAGTAGAGCGTGGTGAAAACGGTGTTTGTATCAGTGTGGAATAAAGGACCGGGGTCCACAGTTCACTAGTGGTGTCTCTCCATAAGACAAATAAACATACATGCTGGGTGAACGAATTACAGCTGGGCAATTGACAAATTGCAAACGCATGACAATGCAATATATGACAAGCACATGTTCATTGTTATATCTATTGGGTATTACAACAATATACATAGACCGCTTACTAGCTGCATCTATGACTCATAATCCACTCACAAGATAGCTTCCGGGTCTCCCATGAGTATTAAGTTGCAAGCAACAGATTATAGCATTAAGCAAAGTGTGTAATGTAAACAAACGCATTAGACTTAACAGCAGTACCCTTAAGCTAAGCATCGGTTATTTTATCCCTAGTGGCAACAACACATCTACAACCTTAGTTGTTTCTGTCTATCAAGCCCAGGCTTCTAGAGGCATGAACCCACTATCTAGCATAAATACCCTCTCTTGAAGTCATTAGCATCTACTTGGCCAAAGCATCTACTAACAACGGAGAGCATGCAGGAACATAGATAAAACATAATATAGATAGATGAACAAACTTGATCATAACTTCACAATTCATCGGATCCCAGCAAACACAACATGTAGCATTACATAAAGATGATCTTGATCATGTTAGGCAGCTCACAAGATCTAAACATGATAGCACAAGTGGAGAGACTCCCAACTAGCTACTGCTATGGACCCGTAGTCCCGTGGAGAACTACTCACGCATCACTCCGGAGGCAGGCATGGTGATGTAGAGCCCTCCGGTGATGATTTCCCTCCGGCAAGGTGCCGGGAAGAACTATAGAAACCCTCCCGAATAGGGTTGAAGATGACGGCGGCCTCGGAACTTTTCGTGGATTTTTGCTCGGGTATCTAGGGTTTCCCGATTAGATGCAATTTATAGGCGAAAGGGCGGCGTCGGTGGCCAGCCGAGGTGGGGCGGCGGCCTAGGTGCGCGGCCCCACCCTGGGCCGCGCCGTGGGCCCGCCGGCCTTCCTGGTGTGGCCCCCGGCTCCGTCCTCCTGGCTGCTGCTCCGTCTCGGTACAGAAATAAATCAGTTAAATTGGTGTCCGATTCCGAGAATATTTCCAGAATAGATTTTCTGAAACAAAAAGACAGCAGAAAACAGGAACTGGCACTGTGGCATCTTGTTAATAGGTTAGTCCCAGAAAATGCATAAAAATGATATAAAGTGTAAGATAAACATGTGGTAATCAATATATAATAGGCATGGAACATCAAAAATTATAGATACGTTTTGGACGTATCAAGCATCCCCAAGCTTAGTTCCTACTCGTCCTCGAGTAGGTAAACGATAACACAAAGATAATTTTGAGGTGACATGCTACCAACATAATCTTGATCATATAGTAATGTAAAGCATGTGAGCTGAGATCAAATCATTCAAAGCAAAAGTCTATGTTTGATATTAAACACATAGATAATAAAGCAAGACAATTAAACAAGTAAAAACCTTTCATGGAAGATGCTATAAAGACATGAAACCGTACAAAGTTCATTATAGATGTTTTAAGCATTCAGTATAGAAGTTATCCTTCTACTCAAGCATCCAGCAATCTTTCACAAACATAGAAAGGATCCAGTCAAGCAAAAGTATCACAAACATAATGAATTCACTGGTTAGAAGTTTTACTCAACCGGTGAGCGTAAGCATTTGGTATTGGCACCAGGATGTTATGGCAAAGAGAATAATAATGGGGGTTTGGAAGGCCAATGGAAGAAAGGCTCACAAAGCTATAAATGATCATTAGACAAGAGGAAGTCTTATAATCGAAGCTATGCAAGGAGTAGTGATTGCCATGCAACGGATGCACATAGAGCTATAAGTGTATGAAAGCTCTCCAATGGAACTAGTGGGGGTGCATCCAACTTGGTTGCTCATGAAGACCTAGAGCACTTTTGAGGAGGCTCATCATTGGAATATACAACCCAAGTTCTATAACGTAAATTCCCCACATAGTTATACTAATGAGAACTCTCTCATATGAAGCATAGGTGCTACTAGCACAAATGATGACTATAAAACTGGTGCTAAACATGAGCACAAGTGTGGATAAAGGATAGTAATGTTGCCCCCTCTCTCTTATTCTTTTTTCTCTTTTCTCTTTTTTCTTTTTCTTTTTCTGTTTCTCTTTTATGGCCTCCGTGGCTTTTTCACTTTTCTCTCCCTCACTGTAGGGGCAACACTCTAATATGACAACACACTTTTTGGTACAAATAACTCATAATGAACAAAACATGATGTATAAAACTGTATGCCTCTGCCAGTGTAGCAGGATGTGCAATGATCTAGCGTAACATGGGTAAAACCACACATCAGCTGTATAGAATCATGCAAAGCAATATATAACAATGATGAATGACAACAAGTCATGTAATGTAAGATGGAAGTTGCATGGCAATATATCTCGGAACAGCTATGGAAATGCTGTGATAGGTAGTTATGGTGGCTGTTTTGAGAAGATGTTTGGCTTATGTGTAGGAGAACAAGATGAAGTTCTCCCACGGGGTTGGATGTACTGGCGAAGTATGCACAACTCTCAATGTGAGCAGAAGGCAATGCACAACACCGAAGAGGCTAGCAAAATATGGATGGTGGAAGTGCCAAAAACCGTAGCTCAACATTAGTCAAAAGAACTCACAAGTTTATTGCAAACAACTAGCAGGTTCAACATTAAGAGCATGATTAAATTTACCCCAAGGAGGGCCGTTCACGGAGGCACAAGTACCCCGCTAGATCCCTCGACCTTAGCACGCAACTATGTTGTTTCCAAAAACCTTTAGACATGAGAAGCTATCAAGTCCAACTACACCTTCAGCAATTTTAAGAGTTTGTAGTACGGTACAAGCTTTAATAACACAACCACTAATCAGATTTTAGCTTTAATTAACCAGCAAGCATTTAACATCTAATTTTTAATATCTCAAAACATTTGCAAGGAATCAAGTTATCAAAGTTCAATGATCTACAAGACTATAAGTTTTTCCATTATACAACTACCACACACTTTAGCATTTTCTGTTCCAACCAGACGCCAATTATACAACTCTCCAAACAAATATAAGTGAAGCAAGAGAGTACTTTCTATAAAAGAACTAATAGCTCTGAACAAGAGATACATGAAAAACAAGAGCTAATAGCATAGCAGTGCTAAACAAGAATACTCAACAAGTATAAGTGAAGAACTGGAGTATTCTAAGCAAAAGCGGAGCGTGTCTCTCTCCCAAACAAGAGTGCTAGGATCCAACTAAGTTATGATCAGAAAACAAAACAAAAACAAAAGAAAATAAAACACATAGACGCTCCAAGAACAGCACACAATATGTGAAGCAATAAAAATATAGTCTCACTAGAGGTGACCTGATAATTTGTTGATGAAGAAGGGGATGCCTTGGGCATCCCCAAGCTTAGACGCTTGAGTCTTCTTGATATATGCTGGGGAGATCCAAGGGAGCCTCCCCAAGCTTAAGCTTTTCTCTCTTCTTGATCTTCTTATATCATCCTCCTCTCCTAATACTTGAAAACTTCCTTCACACAAAGATAACTCGCAAACTTCATTAGAGGGGTTAGTGCATCAAAACATAAACTCACTTGGTTCTGTAAAAACACATTGCATACTTTAGTTCAAACATTAGCTACTGTTACTAAGCAAGATCGTGATCTCCCCCCGAAGAACGTGAATCTATACTTGCAAAAGAGACAATGCAAAACAAAGACATAATCTGTCAAAACCAGAACAGTCCGTAAAGACGAATTTTTTCGAGGCACTTCCGATGCTCAAATCAGAAAACGGTTAACTAACGAAAGATAGGTAATAAGTTCAGGCTTCTGATCAAAAATTTAAGATTAAAATAGTAATCCGTGATTTTTCACGAATTTTTACCGTGAGGTACAGAAATCTGTTTCTGGACAGCAAATAAAACTTTACCACCCTCTTGCATTAGAGGCTTTTCTTGGCACAACAAAAACGAAAATAAAAGATACAAAGGAGTTGTTACAGAAGTAAGCAAACTCCTTGACTAATAAAAACTGAAAACAAAAGATAATGGGTTGCCTCCCAAAAGCGCTTTCTTTAATGCCTTTTAGCTAGGCTAGAAGATTTTAATGATGCTCTCATAAGAATAAGAGTTGAAAAACAAAAGAGAGCATCAAGAGGCAAATATCAAAAACATTTAAGTCTAACCCACTTCCTATGCAAAGGAATCTTGTAATAAAATAAATTATTGAAGCATAAAGCAACTAGCATAGGAAGATGAAACAAATGCAAGTTCAAAACTTTCAACATAAAGAGAGGTGTTTTAGTGACTTGAAAACTTTTATAACCATATTTTCCTCTCTCATAATAAATTTCAGTAGCATCATGAACAAACTCAACAATATAACTATCACATAAAGCATGCTTTTCATGATACAAACACATAGTTTTTATTAAGCTAAAAAACAGTGGGTTCATTAAACCATTTTGACAATAACAGTATAATTTATATCATCAGTCAACATAGGACCATCATCAAGAGCATTATCATATATAAGAGTAGGGACCACATTTTTACTTCCTGTTATTTCTTCTTTTTCTTGAGTCAAGGATGTTGTTATTTCAAATTTATCAAAAGAAGATATTTCAATAGAATCATATTCAACAATATAGCATTCTTCCTCCTTAGGTAGGCATGGAGGGTAATCATATAATGTAAGAGTTAAAGAGTTACTATCATTAGAAGGTAGATCCTCCTTTTGTTCATCACTCCTTCCTCTTTTTCATCCAATGAGCTTTCAGTTTCAGCAATTTTTCTTCCACAGGTTCCTGCAAGGCATTAGTTTCATCTTTTGGAGGACACAACCTCTTTAGATGTTCAGTAATATAAGAATTCTTATCCTTGTAGGTATCATAACAATATTTAAGTATAGCAAGACTTTTGATTTATAAGGGGCATCAATTTTATGCTCAAGAAAAGAACTAATTTCAAGGGCACCCTTAAAAACAATAAATTCTTCAATTCTTTCTACCTCATATGCACTATAGTAACCTTTAACATAAGAAGCTAAGGTTTCATTGGAAAGAAAAGTGTTTAGACTTCCTATGACACTCAGATTCATCAAAGCAGAAAGATTTGTCAAATATAGAGCATAAATCTATAGCATACGTCTCTAGTTGACTTATTACTTTCCATAAGTACCCCCCTTTTTGTGACAAGCGGTAATTCACATAATATTTTTGTTCATCCTCCGTGGACCCACCTTGCCAACAAGATTTTGTTTCAAAGAGATAAGTCATTGATAGCAAGTAAACAACTAGACATAATAACAAACCGAAATAAACTAGATGCTATTTTTTTTGTGGTTTTTGATTTTAAAAGCAAACAAGCTAGAACAAAAATAAACTAAGCAAGACAAAAACAAAGTAAAGAGAATGGTGGTGTGTAACTCCCCTTGCTGTAGCTCCAATTCCCGGCAACGGCGCCAGAAAAAGTTGCTTGATGACGTGGAACGCACGTTCGCTGGGAAACCCCAAGAGGAAGGTATGATGTAGTCAGCAGCAAAGTTTTCCCTTGATTACAAAACCAAGGTTGTCAGATCCAGTAGGAATTGGAAGAGCTTCAGAAAGGTGTCAGCGGCATCGTTACCCGATCACTGACGTGGACCTGCACACACACAATCAAAGTACTTTGCCCCAACGAAACAGGAAGGTTGTCAATCTCCCCGGCTTGCTGAATACAAAGGATTAAACGTATGGTGTAGAATATGATGATGAACACAAAAGTAGCAGCAGGAAGTAACGTAGAGCGTGGTGAAAACGGTGTTTGTATCAGTGTGGAATAAAGGACCGGGGTCCACAGTTCACTAGTGGTGTCTCTCATAAGACAAATAAACATACATGTTGGGTGAACGAATTACAGCTGGGCAATTGACAAATTGCAAACGCATGACAATGCAATATATGACAAGCACATGTTCATTGTTATATCTATTGGGCATTACAACAATATACATAGACCGCTTACTAGCTGCATCTATGACTCATAATCCACTCACAAGATAGCTTCCGGGTCTCCCATGAGTATTAAGTTGCAAGCAACAGATTATAGCATTAAACAAAGTGTGTAATGTAAACAAACACATTAGACTTAACAGCAGTACCCTTAAGTTAAGCATCGGTTATTTTATCCCTAGTGGCAACAACACATCTACAACCTTAGTTGTTTCTGTCTATCAAGCCCAGGCTTCTAGAGGCATGAACCCACTATCTAGCATAAATACCCTCTCTTGAAGTCATTAGCATCTACTTGGCCAAAGCATCTACTAACAACGGAGAGCATGCAGGAACATAGATAAAACATAATATAGATAGATGAACAAACTTGATCATAACTTCACAATTCATCGGATCCCAGCAAACACAACATGTAGCATTACATAAAGATGATCTTGATCATGTTAGGCAGCTCACAAGATCTAAACATGATAGCACAGGTGGAGAGACTCCAACTAGCTACTGCTATGGACCCGTAGTCCCGTGGAGAACTACTCACGCATCGCCTCGGAGGCAGGCATGGTGATGTAGAGCCCTCCGGTGATGATTACCCCTCCGGCAAGGTGCCGGGAAGAACTGCAGAAACCCTCCCGAACTAGGTTTGAAGACGACGGCGGCCTCGGAACTTTTCGTGGATTTTTTCTCGGGTATCTAGGGTTTCCCGATTAGATGCAATTTATAGGCGAAAGGGCGGCGTCGGTGGCCAGCCGAGGTGGGGCGGCGGCCTAGGTGCGCGGCCCCACCTGGCCGCGCCGTGGGCCCACCGGCCTGCCTGGTGTGTCCCCCGGCTGCGTCCTCCTGGCTGCTGCTCCGTCTCGGTACAGAAATAAATCAGTTAAATTGGCGTCCGATTCCGAGAATATTTCCAGAATAGATTTTCTGAAACAAAAAGACAGAAGAAAACAGGAACTGGCACTGTGGCATCTTATTAATAGGTTAGTCCCATAAAATGCATAAAAATGATATAAAGTGTAATATAAACATGTGGTAATCAATATATAATAGGCATGGAACATAAAAAATTATAGATATGTTTTGGACGTATCAGAGGTTAAGGATGCAGTCTTCGACTCTTATGCTGAGGGTGCACCTGGCCCTGATGTTATTTCTTTCCTGTTTTATCAGCATTTCTGGGAATTAATTAAGGATGATTTGATTGCCCTTTTAAATGACTGGAATAAGGGCGAGCTAGATCTTTTAGATTGAATTTTTCGTTGCTCACTTTAATTCCAAAAGAGCATGATGTTGTTAGTATACAGAAATTCAGGCCTATTGCGTTGACAAACTGTAGTTTTAATTTTTTTCCAAGTGTGCTACAAACAGACTTGGTGTTGTTTGTGAGACCTGATTTCTCCGAATCAAACAACCTTCATTAGAGGGAGATACATTCTGGAGAGTGTGGTCTCGGTGAGGAGAAATTATTCATGATGTAGTTAGGAATAATCAATCCGGTTTTATCTTTAAGTTGGATTATGAAAAGGCTTATGATAGAATTGATAGAGTTTTTCTTATTAGAGTTCTGGAATCTAGGGGCTTTAGCCCTAAGTGGATTGCCTTGATCAAAACGTTGTTAGTTGACGGTTCGGTTGCGGTTAGGATCAATGATATTAATAGTGATTACTTTGTTGCCGGGCGAGGTGTTAGGCAAGGAGACCCTATCTCCCCTTTGCTTTTTAACCTTACAGCTTAGGTTTTTACTAAAATGCTGTGAAAGCAGCCAGCTGCGACCAGATTACTGGTTTGTTGACTAGTTTTAATCAAACGGGAGTGGTTAGCATGCAGTATGCAGACGACACGCTCCTATCCATGTCTAACGATGCTGACAAATCTAGGAATCTAAAATGGCTTCTGTCTTGTTTTGAACAAATGTCAGGCATTAGAATTAATTTCCATAAATGTGATCTCATCCCTATTAATGTGGATGATGATCAAGCTCGAGTGGTTGCTCAGATCCTTAGCTGTAAGCTTGGTAATTTCCCATTAAAATACCTGGGAGTGCCTCTCCATTATAAAAAGCATAGAAAGGAGGATCTACAACCCCTTATTGATAAAATCCTTGGGCAGGCTGGTGGCTGGAGAGGGAAGCTACTCTCTCATGCTGCTAAGTTAGAACTGGTTAGAAGTGTTCTTGCTAGCATACCAGTCTATCTTTTGAGCGTGTTAAATTCCCAAAATGGGCTATTGCTCTCATAAATTCCCAGATGGCTCATTGCCTTTCGGATAACTATGAGGGGCATTTCAAATATCATCTAGCCAATTGGGGCTCGTGTCACAAAAAAAAGTATGGAGGCCTAGGAATTCCTAACTTAGCAGATTTATATCTATGTCTGTTAGCTTCCTGGGTTAAGAGGTATCAACTTGATGGCCATAAGTTATGGAAGCAGATTATTGATCATAAGTATATGGTTAATGATCCCAACATTTTTTGCTGTAGCACTGTTGGGGCCTCCCCTTCTAGAAAGGGGTTATGTGGGCGGCCCAAGCAGCAAAAATAGGGTATCAACGGAAAGTTGGTAATGGAAGGAAAATCAAATTTGGGGAGGACCAGTGGTTTGTCCCTTCTAGTTTAGCTGTTCAGTACTGGGAAATTTATGTCCTGGTTAATGAAAAAACTATCACTATCGCTGATGTATGGGATGGTGAGCAACTAAAAGTTACCTTTCGGAGGTGCTTTGACCAAAAACTTATGCAACAATGGTTTGAAATTCTACAGATTGCAACAATTCTGTGGAAGTTGGAATCTAAACACATTTATTCTGTCAAATCTTTTTATGCTGTGGTGAATTTTAGAGGGATTACTCCTGTTAATATTGCTTAAGTCTGGGAGGTTAAAGTTCCCCCTAAAATCCAATTTTTTTCTTTGGCTAATGTCACATAACAAGCTGCTCACTAGAGATAATCTTGTTAAAAGACAAAATCTAAATTATTTAACTTGTCTCTTCTGTTGTGAAGAGGAATCCATTGATCACCTTTTTGTGATTGTGTGGTAGCCAAAGAGATCTGGTTCAATATGCAAATAATTTTAGGTGTGGATAGAGGTTTTTACACTATTAACAAGATCACTAGTATGTGGTCTGATAAACAGTTTTTAGTGGAAAATGTTATCCATGCTGCCATCCTGTGGGCTTTGTGGCTTGTGAGAAAAAGTAGTTTCTTTAACCATGATGCTTGGCTTGGTCTACAGGTGATCTGGAGGAAAGTTGCCTTCAACCTTGCTCACTGGAGCATTCTGTCCTCGGGAAGAGGCAGAGAGAAGATCTTGGATGCGGTGAAGGCCATGGAGCATCTAGCTCAGGCACCTCAGTTATCCTGGGATCCTGGATGAACATGAAGAAGCTTACTGGCGCTGATCTAATTGCTACTGATGATGCTCGCCTGGTCAACGACAATGAGTGGAAGTGTACCACCGAGGACCTGGACGCAAAGCTGAGGGAGAACTCGCTGAAGCTGATCAGAGATGGTCATCTGCTTAGGGTAGTTGATCTGTAGGTGTGAGTGGTGGCTCTAGGTTAATAGTGCCAGAAACAATGCTTGTACGTCACACGTCAGTTGGGAACCCCAAGAGGAAGGTATGATGAGTGCAGCAGTAAGTTTTCCCTCAGTATGAAACCAAGGTTTAATCGGACCAGTAGGAAAACGAGGTTTGCTTCGAAGGTGTTGGTGGAGGAGTGTAGTGCGGCGCAACACCAGGGATTCCGGTGCCAACGTGGAACCTGCACAACACAATCAAACTACTTTGCCCCAACTTAACAGTGAGGTTGTCAATCTCACCGGCTTGCTGAAAACAAAGGGTTAAACGTATCGAATGGAAGATGATGTTTGTTTGCATAAAACAGTGGAGAACAATGATTGCAGTAGATTGTATTTCAGATGTAAAAGAATGGACCGGGTCCACAGTTCACTAGTGGTGTCTCTCCAATAAGATAACTAACATGCTGGGTAAACAAATTACAGCTGGGCAATTGACAATTGATAAGTGCATATAATATGCATGTGTGAGTTGTGGTGTCTACTATGAGATTCATTTGGGCATTACGACAAAGTACATAGACCGCTATCCAGCATCCAATACCAACTACTACATGTAGCATTTTCTTTCTTCCAAACAAACACCAATAAATTTAATTAAACATAAACTCTCCAAATGATAATATAATGCAGCAAGAGAGTATTTATAAACAAGTGCTAACAGCTCGAAGAGATGCATGAAAAACAGGAGCTAAAAGCACTGCAGTAGCTAGTTAAGAATACTCAACAAATATAAGTGAAGAACATGAGTATTCACATGAAAAAGCGGAGCGTGTCTCTCTCCCACACAAGGATTGCTAGGATCCGAATTTATTCAAACAAAAACAAAAATAAAAACACACAGACGCTCCAAGTAAAGTGCATAAGATGTGAAAGAATTAAAATATAGTTTCACTAGAGATGACCTGATAAGTTTGTTGATGAAGAAGGGGATGCCTTGGGCATCCCCAAGCTTAGACGCTTGAGTCTCTCTGAATATGGTTGGGATGAACCACGGGGGCATCCCCAAGCTTAGGCTTTTCACTCTTCTTGATCACATAATATCACCCTTCTCGCTTGATCCTTGAAAACTTCCTTCACACCAAACTCAAGACAGTTCTCATTAGAGGGTTAGTGCATAATCAAAAATTCTCATATTCTGTAATGATACAATCAATCCCAAAGCTTCTGGACATTAGCTACAGCCACCAATGCTTTGTGGAGCAAAGAAATCCACACAAACACAGTAAAAGAGCGAATGCAAAACAAAAGGCAGAATCTGTCAAAAACAGAACAGTCTGGAATGACGAATTTTTTCGAGGCACTTAAGTTGCTCAGATGGATCTGGCCTAAAATAATGAAAGTTGCGTACATATCTCAGGAATATGCGTGATTTTTCTCAGAATTTTTGAATTTTCTACAGGGAGATAAGCTCAAATCCGTGACAGCTAAAAATCTGTCACTGCGCAGAAATCCAAATCTTGCATCAACTTTCAATATAGAACTTTACTTGGCACAACATTGCGATAAAATAAAGATACAAAGGAGTTGCTACAGAAGTAACAAAAATCCTTGACACATGGGTTATCTCCCACAAGTGCTTTTCTTTAATGCCTTTCAGCTAGGCTTTAGGATTTTAATGATGCTCGCATAAGAATAAGAGTTGAAAAACAAAGAGAGCATCAAGAGGCAAATATCAAAATCATCTGAGTCTAACCCACTTCCTATGCAGAGGAATATTGTAGTAAAACAAATCATTGAAGCATAAAGCAGCTAGCATAGGAAGATGCAACAAATCCAACTTTAAAACTTCCAACACAAAGAGAGGTATTTTAGTGACATGAAAACTTTTAAAACCATCTTTCCCTCTCTCATAATAATTTTCAATAGCATCATAAACAAACTCAACAACATAACTATCACATAAAGCATGCTTTTTATGATCTACAAACACATAACTTTTATCAAGCAAGATAGTGGGATCAAAAATTTCAAACCCACTTTTAGACATATTGAAACAAGTTGATTGATCACTCTCAATAGTAGAATTATCAAGCAACATAGGACCATCATCTAGAGCTTTATCATAAACATTTTCTAAGCAAACACTCTCATTACCATGCATTTCGAAATTAGGAATAAAAAGTGGATTATCATAAGACTTATCAAAATAGCATGGATTTTCATAAACAACATTGGGGGAAATATTTGGTACTTCTGTTATTTTTGCTTTCTCTTGAGTCAAGGAGCTTGTTACTTCAAATTTATCAAAAGGAGATATTTCAATAGAATCATGACATTCAACAATATAGCATTTTTCCTCCTTAGGTAGGCATGGAGGGCAATTAAATAGTGTAAGAGTTGAAGAGTTACTGTCATTAGAAGGTAGATCCTCCTTTTGTTCTTCACTCTCCTCCTCTTTTTCATCCAATGAGATCACAGTTTCAGCAATTTCCTCTTCCTCAGGTTCCTGCAAGGCACAAGTTTCATCTTTTTGAGGAAACATCCTCTCAAGATGTTCAGTAATGTAAGAATTATTATCCTTGTAGGTATCACAACAATATTTAAGTATGGCAATACATTCAGATTTATAAGGGGCATCAGTTTTATGTTCAAGATAAGAACTAATTTCAAGGGCACCCTTAAAAACAATAAACTCTTCAATTTGTTCAAGATTACCAAAATCATAGTTTCCTTTAGCATAGGCAGCCAAGGTTTCATTATCAGTATACTCACATTGGAAAGGGAGATGTTTGTGCCTTCTATAGCAAAGAGATTCATTAAAGCAGTAGGATTCATCATATGTAGAACACAAGTTCTTAGCAAAACCATTCAATCTTCTTATTTGTTCCCATAGATGTTTTCCTTTTGGAGAGAAGCGGTAATTCTTATAACGAGACCCAGTTTCATAGAGATAAGACATTGAAAACAACTAGTCATAATAGTAATTCGAAATAAAAAGGAACTAATTTTTTTTGTGTTTTTGATAAAGAGAGCAAACAAGACTAAATAAAAATAAACTAAGCAAGACAAATAACAAAGTAAAGAGATTGGGTGTGAGAGACTCCCCTTGCAGAAGCAATTCTGTTTTCCCCGGCAACGGCGCCAGAAAACGTGTTGGTGGCTCTAGGTTAATAGTGCCAGAAACAATGCTTGTACGTCACACGTCAGTTGGGAACCCCAAGAGGAAGGTATGATGAGTGCAGCAGTAAGTTTTCCCTCAGTATGAAACCAAGGTTTAATCGGACCAGTAGGAAAACGAGGTTTGCTTCGAAGGTGTTGGTGAAGGAGTGTAGTGCGGCGCAACACCAGGGATTCCGGTGCCAACGTGGAACCTGCACAACACAATCAAATTACTTTGCCCCAACTTAACAGTGAGGTTGTCAATCTCACCGGCTTGCTGAAAACAAAGGGTTAAACGTATCGAATGGAAATGATGTTTGTTTGCATAAAACAGTAGAGAACAATGATTGCAGTAGATTGTATTTCAGATGTAAAAGAATGGACCGGGGTCCACAGTTCACTAGTGGTGTCTCTCCAATAAGATAACTAACATGCTGGGTAAACAAATTACAGCTGGGCAATTGACAATTGATAAGTGCATATAACATGCATGTGTGAGCTGTGGTGTCTACTATGAGATTCATTTGGGCATTACGACAAAGTACATAGACCGCTATCCAGCATGCATCTATGCCTAAATAGTCCACTTTCCGGTTAACATCCGTACCCCTTCCAGTATTAAGTTGCAAGCAACAGACAATTGCATTAAGTAATGTGCGTAATGTAAACAATACATTCATCCTTGAATAAAGCATTGCTGTTTTACCCCTAGTGGCAACAACACATCTACAACCTTAGAACTTGCTGTCACTATCCCAGGTTAAATAGAGGTTGAACCCAACTATCATGCATAAATACCCCCTCTTGGAGTTACAAGTATTCACGTGGCCAAGGCTTCAACAAGTAACGGAGAGCATGCAAGATCACAAATGACATAGACATGATAATATAATATTCAGCTCCACATAGGTATCAATATAAGTCAGATCCCAGCAAACACAACATGTAGCATTACAATAAGATGATCTTGATCATGATAGGCAGCTCACAAGATCTAAACATGATGGCACAAGTGGAGAAGACAACCATCTAGCTACTGCTATGGACCCATAGTCCAAGGATGAACTACTCACGCATCACTCCGGAGGCGGGCATGGCGATGTAGAGCCCTCCGGTGATGATTCCCCTCTCCGGCAGGGTGCCGGGAAGAGCTTCAGAACCCCCCGAGTTAGGGTTGACGACGGCGGCGGCAGCGAATATGTTCTGGATGAAAGGCTCGGTGTTTTAGGGTTTTCGCGTCTCGGGGAATAAATAGGCGAAGGGGCGATGTCGGCGGACCCCCGAGGGGCCCAAACCACAGGCGCGCGGCTGGGCCCACTGCCGCGCCATGGTGGTTTGGCCACCTCGTGGCTCTTCGTCTCTCCTTCGGACTCCGTGTACGTGCTGGAAAAATAGGGACTGGCCTTTTGTTTCGTGCAATTCCGAGAATATTTCCAGAAGTAACTTTCTGAAACCAAAAACAGCAGAAAACAGGGAACTGGCACTGTGGCATCTTGTTAATAGGTTAGTCCCAGAAAATGCATAAAAGTGATACGAAGTGTATATAAAACATGTAGCAAATGGTATAATATAAGCATGGAACAGCAGAAATTATGGATACGTTGGAGACGTATCAAGCATCCCCAAGCTTAGTTCTACTCGTCCTCGAGTAGGTAAAACGATAACAACAAATAATTTCTGAGGAGACATGCTTTCACACAATCTTGATCAATATATTGCAAGGCTCATGTCATGAATGAAGTGACTCAAAGCAATGATCTATAGTTTGCTAACAAATAGATAAAGAGTAAACAATGAATCATATAAGCAAAAACTTTTCATGAATAGTACTTTCAAGACAAGCATCAAAAAGTTTTGCATAAGAGGTAACTCATAAAGCAATAGATTCAAAGTAAAAGGCATTGAAGCAACACAAAGGATGATTAAGTTTCAGCATTTGCTTTCAACTTGTAACATGTATATCTCATGGATAGTTGTCAACATAAAGCAATATAACAAGTGCAATAAGTAAATATGTAAGAATCAATGCACACAAAGTTGACACAAGTGTTTGCTTCTAAGATAGAAAGGAGTAGGTAAACTGACTCAACATAAAGTAAAAGATAGGCCCTTCGCAGAGGGAAGCAGGGATTAAATCATGTGCTAGAGCTTTTTAAGTTTTCGAAAGCATATAGAGAGCACAAAATAAGTATTTGAGAGGTGTTTGTTGTTGTCAACGAATGGTAGTGGGCACTCTAACCCCCTTGTCAACCAGACTTTCAAAGAGCGGCTCCCATGAAGGACGTTATCTCTACCAGCAAGGTAGATCATCCCTCTTCTCTTTTGTTTACACATGTATTTTAGTTTCTTTATAGATGACACTCCTCCCAACCTTTTGCTTACACAAGCCATGGCTAACCGAATCCTCGGGTGCCTTCCAACATTCACATACCATGGAGGAGTGTCTATTGCAAAATTAAGTTGCTTACTGATAAATCAGGGCAAAACATGTGAAGAGAATTATTAATGAAAGTTGTAATTAATTGGGGCTGGGCACCCCGTTGCCAGCTCTTTTTGCAAATTATTGGATAAGCGGATGTATATGCCACTAGTCCAGGTGAAAGTCTGTCAGAAGTAAATGACAAGATTGAAAGATAAAACACCACATACTTCCTCATGAGCTATAAAACATTGACACAAATAAGGAGTAATAAAGTTTTGAATAGTTTAAAGGTAGCACATGAAATATTTACTTGGAATGGCAGGAAATACCACATAGTAGGTAGGTATGGTGGACACAAATGGCATGGGTTTTGGCTCAAGTTTTGGATGCACGAGAAGCATTCCCTCTCAGTACAGAGTTTAGGCTAGCAAGGTTGTTTGAAGCAAACACAAGTATAAACCGGTACAGCAAGAATCACATAAAAACATATTGCAAGTATTATAAGACTCTACACTGTCTTCCTTGTTGCTCAAACATTTTACCAGAAAATATCTAGACCTTAGAGAGAACAAATATGCATCCCAAGTCTCAACAAGCTCTACGGTAGTTCTCCACTACTAGGCTTTAACTACATGATGCAAGAGCTTAAACATGATCTACTTGAGAGCTCAAAACAATTGCAAAGCATCAAATCAAAACAAGACAATGATCTACAAGAATGCATATGTCTTTTCCAATACCAACTACTACATGTAGCATTTTCTTTCTTCCAAACAAACACCAATAATTTATTAAACATAAACTCTCCAAATGATAATATAATGCAGCAAGAGAGTATTTATAAACAAGTGCTAACAGCTCGAAGAGATGCATGAAAAACAGGAGCTAAAAGCACTGCAGTAGCTAGTTAAGAATACTCAACAAATATAAGTGAAGAACATGAGTATTCACATGAAAAAGCGGAGCGTGTCTCTCTCCCACACAAGGATTGCTAGGATCCGAATTTATTCAAACAAAAACAAAAATAAAAACACACAGACGCTCCAAGTAAAGCGCATAAGATGTGAAAGAATTAAAATATAGTTTCACTAGAGATGACCTGATAAGTTTGTTGATGAAGAAGGGGATGCCTTGGGCATCCCCAAGCTTAGACGCTTGAGTCTCTCTGAATATGGTTGGGATGAACCACGGGGGCATCCCCAAGCTTAGGCTTTTCACTCTTCTTGATCACATAATATCACCCTTCTCGCTTGATCCTTGAAAACTTCCTTCACACCAAACTCAAGACAGTTCTCATTAGAGGGTTAGTGCATAATCAAAAATTCTCATATTCTGTAATGATACAATCAATCCCAAAGCTTCTGGACATTAGCTACAGCCACCAATGCTTTGTGGAGCAAAGAAATCCACACAAACACAGTAAAAGAGCGAATGCAAAACAAAAGGCAGAATCTGTCAAAAACAGAACAGTCTGGAATGACGAATTTTTTCGAGGCACTTAAGTTGCTCAGATGGATCTGGCCTAAAATAATGAAAGTTGCGTACATATCTCAGGAATATGCGTGATTTTTCTCAGAATTTTTTGAATTTTCTACAGGGAGATAAGCTCAAATCCGTGACAGCTAAAAATCTGTCACTGCGCAGAAATCCAAATCTTGCATCAACTTTCAATATAGAACTTTACTTGGCACAACATTGCGATAAAATAAAGATACAAAGGAGTTGCTACAGAAGTAACAAAAATCCTTGACACATGGGTTATCTCCCACAAGTGCTTTTCTTTAATGCCTTTCAGCTAGGCTTTAGGATTTTAATGATGCTCGCATAAGAATAAGAGTTGAAAAACAAAGAGAGCATCAAGAGGCAAATATCAAAATCATCTGAGTCTAACCCACTTCCTATGCAGAGGAATATTGTAGTAAAACAAATCATTGAAGCATAAAGCAGCTAGCATAGGAAGATGCAACAAATCCAACTTTAAAACTTCCAACACAAAGAGAGGTATTTTAGTGACATGAAAACTTTTAAAACCATCTTTCCCTCTCTCATAATAATTTTCAATAGCATCATAAACAAACTCAACAACATAACTATCACATAAAGCATGCTTTTTATGATCTACAAACACATAACTTTTATCAAGCAAGATAGTGGGATCAAAAATTTCAAACCCACTTTTAGACATATTGAAACAAGTTGATTGATCACTCTCAATAGTAGAATTAATCAAGCAACATAGGACCATCATCTAGAGCTTTATCATAAACATTTTCTAAGCAAACACTCTCATTACCATGCATTTCGAAATTAGGAATAAAAAGTGGATTATCATAAGACTTATCAAAATAGCATGGATTTTCATAAACAACATTGGGGGAAATATTTGGTACTTCTGTTATTTTTGCTTTCTCTTGAGTCAAGGAGCTTGTTACTTCAAATTTATCAAAAGGAGATATTTCAATAGAATCATGACATTCAACAATATAGCATTTTTCCTCCTTAGGTAGGCATGGAGGGCAATTAAATAGTGTAAGAGTTGAAGAGTTACTGTCATTAGAAGGTAGATCCTCCTTTTGTTCTTCACTCTCCTCCTCTTTTTCATCCAATGAGATCACAGTTTCAGCAATTTCCTCTTCCTCAGGTTCCTGCAAGGCACAAGTTTCATCTTTTTGAGGAAACATCCTCTCAAGATGTTCAGTAATGTAAGAATTATTATCCTTGTAGGTATCACAACAATATTTAAGTATGGCAATACATTCAGATTTATAAGGGGCATCAGTTTTATGTTCAAGATAAGAACTAATTTCAAGGGCACCCTTAAAAACAATAAACTCTTCAATTTGTTCAAGATTACCAAAATCATAGTTTCCTTTAGCATAGGCAGCCAAGGTTTCATTATCAGTATACTCACATTGGAAAGGGAGATGTTTGTGCCTTCTATAGCAAAGAGATTCATTAAAGCAGTAGGATTCATCATATGTAGAACACAAGTTCTTAGCAAAACCATTCAATCTTCTTATTTGTTCCCATAGATGTTTTCCTTTTGGAGAAAGCGGTAATTCTTATAACGAGACCCAGTTTCATAGAGATAAGACATTGAAAACAACTAGTCATAATAGTAATTCGAAATAAAAAGGAACTAATTTTTTTGTGTTTTTGATAAAGAGAGCAAACAAGACTAAATAAAAATAAACTAAGCAAGACAAATAACAAAGTAAAGAGATTGGGTGTGAGAGACTCCCCTTGCAGAAGCAATTCTGTTTTCCCCGGCAACGGCGCCAGAAAACGTGTTGGTGGCTCTAGGTTAATAGTGCCAGAAACAATGCTTGTACGTCACACGTCAGTTGGGAACCCCAAGAGGAAGGTATGATGAGTGCAGCAGTAAGTTTTCCCTCAGTATGAAACCAAGGTTTAATCGGACCAGTAGGAAAACGAGGTTTGCTTCGAAGGTGTTGGTGAGGAGTGTAGTGCGGCGCAACACCAGGGATTCCGGTGCCAACGTGGAACCTGCACAACACAATCAAACTACTTTGCCCCAACTTAACAGTGAGGTTGTCAATCTCACCGGCTTGCTGAAAACAAAGGGTTAAACGTATCGAATGGAAAATGATGTTTGTTTGCATAAAACAGTAGAGAACAATGATTGCAGTAGATTGTATTTCAGATGTAAAAGAATGGACCGGGGTCCACAGTTCACTAGTGGTGTCTCTCCAATAAGATAACTAACATGCTGGGTAAACAAATTACAGCTGGGCAATTGACAATTGATAAGTGCATATAACATGCATGTGTGAGCTGTGGTGTCTACTATGAGATTCATTTGGGCATTACGACAAAGTACATAGACCGCTATCCAGCATGCATCTATGCCTAAATAGTCCACTTTCCGGTTAACATCCGTACCCCTTCCAGTATTAAGTTGCAAGCAACAGACAATTGCATTAAGTAATGTGCGTAATGTAAACAATACATTCATCCTTGAATAAAGCATTGCTGTTTTACCCCTAGTGGCAACAACACATCTACAACCTTAGAACTTGCTGTCACTATCCCAGGTTAAATAGAGGTTGAACCCAACTATCATGCATAAATACCCCCTCTTGGAGTTACAAGTATTCACGTGGCCAAGGCTTCAACAAGTAACGGAGAGCATGCAAGATCACAAATGACATAGACATGATAATATAATATTCAGCTCCACATAGGTATCAATATAAGTCAGATCCCAGCAAACACAACATGTAGCATTACAATAAGATGATCTTGATCATGATAGGCAGCTCACAAGATCTAAACATGATGGCACAAGTGGAGAAGACAACCATCTAGCTACTGCTATGGACCCATAGTCCAAGGATGAACTACTCACGCATCACTCCGGAGGCGGGCATGGCGATGTAGAGCCCTCCGGTGATGATTCCCCTCTCCGGCAGGGTGCCGGGAAGAGCTTCAGGAACCCCCCGAGTTAGGGTTGACGACGGCGGCGGCAGCGAATATGTTCTGGATGAAAGGCTCGGTGTTTTAGGGTTTTCGCGTCTCGGGGAATAAATAGGCGAAGGGGCGATGTCGGCGGACCCCCGAGGGGCCCAAACCACAGGCAGGCGCGGCTGGGCCCACTGCCGCGCCACCTGGTGGTTTGGCCACCTCGTGGCTCTTCGTCTCTCCTTCGGACTCCGTGTACGTGCTGGAAAAATAGGGACCTGGCCTTTTGTTTCGTGCAATTCCGAGAATATTTCCAGAAGTAACTTTCTGAAACCAAAAACAGCAGAAAACAGGGAACTGGCACTGTGGCATCTTGTTAATAGGTTAGTCCCAGAAAATGCATAAAATGATACGAAGTGTATATAAAACATGTAGCAAATGGTATAATATAAGCATGGAACAGCAGAAATTATAGATACATTGGAGACGTATCTGTGAGCAGTTCGTCTCTTGTTAGAAGCTTTGTGTTGTTTCAGTTCCCTTGCTCGTTTACTTGTTAGATGGTGATACTCTGGCATGTAAGAGGCTAAAAGTACTCCTGTAGCTAGACTTTCCCTTTTGCATGCCTGTAATAAGTCCTGGAGCTTGCGCTCGGCTGCTCCTGGGAGCGTAAAACTGAAAACTCTGTAATGGTGGTTTCATGGCTAATGGAACCGGGGCGGGGCCCTCTTTTTCTAAAAAAAAAATTAGGGAAACTTCTACTCCCTCCACCCATATTAATTGACGTTAAAACGGACATATCCATATATAGATACGTCAGTTTTGGAGTCAAATAATATGGGAAGGAAGAACTATAAAAGAATTTGGGAACTAAAATGCATAATTGATTTACCTAACAGCATGTGTAACGTGTCAGTGGGTCTAAGAAAAAGTGTGATATCACACTTTCATCCCACTAATACTCCCTTACAGAGCGAGTAGTTCGCACACTTCGAATAAGTACAAGTCAGAGTATCACGCTGAGATAAATGAGACGATGTTGACCAATATCACATCGCTTTTCCTTCCTCCTTAGTGAGGTGGAATAAGAAAGGTAAAAATCAAAGTCACCCGAATCTCTGTATTCACTGGACCAGAGCATACTAAAAATTTCACCCATCTAATATACATGTTCCCCCCACACACGTCCTATCATACTAGGTTAAACAACAACAACAACAACAACAACGACAACGACAATGACAACGACAACAACAACAACAACAACAACAACAACAACTGAATAATTAACCTGATACAAAAAGATCAACCATCAGCGATACATATGGTTCTAAAACAGTGAAAGCACATATAAAAGCTACCTATACAAATCTATAGTATGCGGGTGGACTAATCCCCATTCATAATGGAGGCGGTGTAAAGCCGTTGTGGACATTAGAGATGCAACAAGGAGAAGTTGCGACAGCGGTTCCCCATCCAATCTTCTCTGGCTATGGCCTTGTATTTCTATGTTTCGCCTCACATATTGATCTTTGTGTCTCACGTAAATCGTGAGAGGATTTATATGGTTTAGGTTAAGACATACCAACAGTGCAAGCATCAAGGTAATCAAGCACTCGTGGGGTGTGGGACCATCAATTGCACGTCCTCGAGTCTTTTGTTTTCTAAAAATAGGTTTGTATGGTTTTCCCCGAATTAATTAAGTTGTAGAAGGTCCCCGAACGAGAAAATACAAAAAGAGTGTTTTCAACCTTCCATAATTCAACAAAAAATAATAAATTTCATGGGAAATCCCATAAATCGTTAAAATTATTAAAGGAACACAATGGTTATTCCAAATAACAGAGATATTAACATAATAAACTTCAAAAGACATACATTAATATTATATGAGATGTGCAAGTTCAAGATGAGCATCTAAAAGAGATCATATGCTTGAAGCTTGTTGTACATTTGATTTCAATGGACATGTAAATATATGCTTAAGTGAATATTTCACATACTGATCTATGTGGAAGCAATTTGAACCTTCAACAACCAACAATGATCAAGTGAAGTCCTCCAGCTTGAGTGGGAAGCATAGAGCGTCGTCTTCAAGATCAATGAGCGCATAATCCGAAGTACGCTTGTATGTTATGAAATCATTGTTTCTTGGAGATACCTCCAATTAAAAAAGTAAAAGGGATGACATGTGAGTGATTTTCGTTTTATTGAATTCGTATGAAATCAGGTTCTATTAAGAAGGGTCCTCTTCAGAAGGTATGGTAGGAATGAACTCACGCACGCACTAACTATCATATGTAGAGAAAGCATACCAAGGCTTCATCTCTGTTGCAATCCATGATTTCTGGCCGGTCTCTCTGGAGTTGGCCCTAGAGCCTCTAGAGCCAAAACCTCTTGCAAGCCTCTGGACGCAACATAAGGTTGCACATTTCTCTAGAGTGCCCCGATGGTTGCCCCGAGCCTAGAGAACCTTCGAGACTCATAGAAAATTGGCTGTAACAGTAGAATTTAAAGTGTTTCTATATCATCCCACCATCTTCCTCACGAAGGCAAGGACTCATTATTTCTCTCCTTCATTATTGCAAATTTTAAACCTTCGAGTTAGATCTAATGATCTTTTACGGAAATATAGAGGAGATCCGGATGCACATTCATATTAAAGGAAATTTGTTCCTTTCTTTTTCTTGTGGACCTTGTTACTGTGGGTGTTCTCTAGATGGAAGAAGTTTGTTCAAGATCCATTACTTGGTGGAGAGGGATTCGGTAGATATTCGAGAGCATCCAATGAAGTTGGGGTGTAGCTTCGAATACTTTCAAAAGGTTTGGTGACCGCTTTTAAGAGTAACACTATCGGATCACGACACGAGTTAACCTTTGTCGGAAGGCTTGAGAAGAATAAGGTGAGACCTTTGTGGCGTCCTGGGTGCATTTTGCATCTGCACCTCTCTAACGGAGATTAACACCCCAAAAGCTGTGAACTTGGAGATACGTCATCATCTCTTACTTGTTCTCTAACTTGTTGTCTTGTTTTTCTTGTGGGCTAGTTGTATCTTACCATACAGGTTGTTATCCCCTGTTTGCATATCTAGAAAATTTATATTCTTGCTATACACTAACTTGATAAGAAAAGTATAAAATTTGTAGTCACCTGATTTCCCTCCCTCTTGTCGACCTCTTCGATCCTTTCAAACTATCCGGTCCTCGCATCATCTAGAGTCAATAGTAAAGCAGTACAACAACATGCAAATGTAGTAAGGTTGACCAATAGCTAGATCTTTATGCCAGTTTTATCCTCTCTCTTTCTTATTTTTCGGCCGCATAAGCAACTAATCTATGTGGCAGAACTGCGAGTCGATTGACACAAGGTTTCGTAGATCCTCTTGTTGGATATTTTTGGTGATCTAGGCTGCTCTCCTAGGTCAAACTTTTCGGCTGCTACAGTAGGGCGGTACTACAGTAAAAGTGCTACAGTAGCTCTAATGTGTTGTCTTGATCGGAGACATCGAATGTTGATCCAACGGTGCTGGTTCCCCTAGTGCATAGTGCTAAACAAAATAAAAGGGTTAGATGACCCTAGAAGAGTGAGGAAGCACGCAGAAGCTCTCTCTGCCTCTCTCTCTCACTCTCCAACTCTCTCACAAAAAAAAGCCACCGATCAGGCAAGCACTAAAGCACTAGGAAGAACCTAAGCACAGACTGCTCCATCAGGAGGTGGTGTGAGCATCAATAGAAGGCATGGCATCATCGCAAGATCAAGGTAATCTTTCTATTCATCTTCTTTTGTGGCTCAAACTTGTACTAGATGATCCTTTAATATTCAACAATGGTATCAGAGCTATCTAGCTCTCAAGTTTGAGCCCTAGCTTGAGTTTTTTGCTTGATCTATTAATTGTTACGTGCTAAAGTTCAAGAATAGCAAGCTTTTGTTGCTGAGATCAAGCATGTTATGTTGTTTATAAAGTTGTTCTTCCTAGTTATGATTATATTATGTTTTAGCCCTGTCTCTGTTAAAGTTTTAGCCCTAAAAGTACTAAAGTGAATCTAGGGTTTTAAATTTAAGCTACTGTTAAGGGGATTAAGTCAGTTTCTTGTGAATTATAATTTGTCCCCAATTTCCAGAAACCCTAGAGTTCAAATTTCTAATGTTTCTTCCCCTGAATTAAGCTGTGGTCTCGAATTAAGCATGTTTTTAGTGGGGAATTGCTCTTTTGATGTAACTTTTGATGAAATCCCCAAATTTTCGAAACCCTAGATCAAGAAATTCCCCAAATTGAAGAACCCTAACCCTAATTTCAAGATTATGGCGGTGGAAACTTACCTCATGGGCTTTCGCCGTCGTCGCTGGCCACGGCGGCGTCGAAGCCACCAACTAATGTTGGCAGGGGATCTCGGGCTCGACCTCGAGTGACCTTGCCGTCCGCCGCGCCGGGCCGTGGCGGTGCTTCTTCGTGCGCTTGTCGCCGTTGAACGCCGCTGCGGTGCTGGATGCATAGGTCGCCGACGCCGTGGCAGGGACGCCTGCTCGTGCGCCGTCGCCTTGCGAAGGAGCGCCACCCAGAACCACTCGACGGAGGTGCGCGCTAGCCAAAGCTGCACGCAGCTCCGGCGAAGGGCCCTGGACAACGCCGAGGCTGACGTCCTCCTCTCTGTCGCGCGGTGCTCGTCGCCGTCGCGTTCGCTCTCGTTGTCGCTCGGGAGCAGAAGAGGAAAGAAAAAGAAGATTAGGGTTTTCACGCTGGGGGCGGCGGTGACGTGCTGGACTTGTTCCAGTCGCGTCTGCTCCCAGCCGTTGGATCGATATCCGACGGCGCGTGTGCTTCTGCTACTAAATGGGCTACGGCCCAGGAGGGGATCAGGGGGAGCTGAGGGCTGGGCTGGGTTTCGGCCCAGTTCAGCAGAATGGTTATGCTGATTAAAAAAATAAAAAAAATTTGGGGCTGAAATAAATGAATTTTCAGGGCTATTTTTCCTGCATGTTTTTAATTATGCTTATTATGTCTATTATTAGTCATGTTTTAATTGCCATGCTTAGTTATTCACATGTCTTTAAATATGTTTATTATTAAGTTTGCATATGATTTATGAATTATGGTGATTTTTATCACTATGATTATTATGGAATAATGTTTCCGCTGCGAAATAAAGTTTAATGATCCTCAAATAAAGTGTGGTTTTATGCTTTGTCATTCTGACCAAAGTTGTTTGACGGGCATTTTAACCGCAAAATTCTTTTATTGATCCGTTTCACTTCTGGCCAAAGCTGATGTGAACCGGGTTAGTAGAAGGAAATTAATGTATGAGGATTATTAATGTGTGGCTTTTATTTATCAATTTGGCCAAAGCTAATTGATGAATATTTGTCCACAAAATTTTGTTGTTCATTTTCATCTCTGGCCAAAGCTGTTTTGAATTTGATCAATAGAATTTAATAATAATTATGATGATGCTTACTAAAGCATTTTGAATTTTTCTTTTGCAGCAACTAATGTCTCTAATATTGCTGGAATGCTAAATGGCATCGAACAGCTAAATGGTAGCAATTATGTTATGTGGAAGGAGAAGCTGGAGATTACGATGGCCTTACTCAATATTGATTATGCTCTCCTTAATGATCCTCCTGAGGCACCTAAAGAAGATAATGAAAATTATGAAGCCCTCAAGAAGGAATATGATGTTATTAAGGCTAAGTGGGATGACTCTAATCGCAAGTGCCTTATGATGATAAAGGGCTCCATTACACAGAGTATGAGGGGAGCCCTTCCTGACTGCGAGACAGCTAAAGGGTACTTTGCAAAAATTGAGCATCAGTTTAAAGGGTCTTCTAAAGTTTATGCAACAAGCCTTATTCGAAGACTAATTGATGAAAAATATGATCCCACTGGAAGCCTTCGAGAGCATATTATGAAGAAGTGCAACATGGCCCCAAACTTAAGTCTATGGAGATGGAGATTTCTAGTGGTTTCCTCGTCCATTTTATTATGTCATCTTTGCCTCCTCAATTTGATCCATTTATGATCAACTATAATGCGATGGATGTCAAATGGGAGATTGATGAAATGATGGCGCGATGTGTGCAAGAGGAAGAAAGGCTTAAGGCTGACAGAATTGAGCATATTAATCAGTTTGCTCATTCACAAAAGAAGAGGTATAATTTGTGAATGAGTATATGAAGCCCAAGCCTAATAAGTTTAAGGAAAAAGGCCAATCTTCAAAAGGTTCACAGCAGAAGAAGCCAGAAAGAGCACCTAATGCGGAAGAAAATAAATCTAATGCTTGCCACTTTTGTGGAAAAGGTGGACATAAGCAAAAGGATTGTTTTGGCTTCAAGAGATGGCTCAAGGAAAAAGGTACCGATGTTATTACTTTTGTTGAAGAATCCCTTTATGTTAATTATGCCACCAATACTTGGTGGATTGATTCAGGTGCAACAATTCATATTGCAAATTCGTTGCAGGGATTCAATATGAGGAGGACCCTAAAAAGAGGGGAAAGAACAATTAGAGTTGCTAATGGTGTTGAAGCTTATGCCGAGGCGCTTGGTGATTTCACTCTCATACTTCATGGTGGTTTTAGGCTTCAACTAAATAATGTTCTCTATGTACCCTCGATGAAACGGAATTTAGTTTCCGTCTCATGTTTAGATGATGATGGATATGAGTGTCACTTTGGGAATAAGCAATGTATAATTATGTATGACAATAATAATGTTGGTCTTGCTGTCGACAAGACAAACTTTATGTAATATCCCTATGTGATGATATAAATAATGTGGGTTCTACCTCAAATTTAAATGTCGGTACCAAACGCAAACGTAATGATAATGAGACTTCTTCGAAATTATGGCACTATCGTTTAGGCCATATTTCGAGGGGGAGAATTGAGCGTCTCATTAAAGATCAAATTCTTCCTTCTCTTGATTTTACGGATGCGGACGTTGATCATTGTATTGATTGCATCAAAGGAAAATATGCCAAGAAAATTAAGAAAGGTGCAAATCGAAGCACGGGAGTTTTGGAATTAATTCATACGGATATATGTGGTCCGTTTAATGTGAGATCGGTGGATGGTTTTAATTCATTCATAACGTTCACCGATGATTTCTCCCGTTATGGATATATTTATCAAATTAAAGAAAGATCAGAGGCATTAGACAAGTTCAAGATTTTTAAAGCTGAGGTTGAAAATCAATGTAATAAAAGAATTAAAGTTGTAAGATCTGATCGTGGTGGAGAATACTACGGCAGACATACTACTTATGGCCAAATTCCTGGACCGTTTGCAAAATTCTTACAGGAAAATGGCATTGTAGCCCAGTACTCAGCACCGGGCGAACCTCAGCAAAATGGGGTGGCTGAAAGGCGAAACCGCACACTTATGGATATGGTGCGGAGTATGTTAAGCCACTCCACTCTGCCGATAAATTTATGGATGGAAGCCCTTAAAACAGCAGCACATATTCTTAACAGGGTTCCTAGTAAATCGGTGCCCAAAACACCGTATGAATTATGGACTGGGAAAAAGCCAACCCTGAATTATTTTCATGTATGGGGCTGTCCTGCTGAAGCAAGGATTTTTAATCCGGTTATGGGAAAATTAGACCCCAAGACAGTCAGTTGCCATTTTATTGGTTATCCTGACAAATCTAAAGCATATCGATTTTATTGTCCAAATCAGGCAACTAAGTTTGTTGAAACAAGACACGCAGTGTTCTGGAAAATGATGTGATGAGGGGGAGCATGACACCTCGGGAAATAATTTTGGAGGAAAAACGGGTATATGTCCCGGCTCCAATAATTTTAGAACCTATTTTCCCGGTGACTGCTGATATTGCACCTCCTGTGAATAATACACCTGCTGAGACTCCTGTGACTATTTCAGATGTCACACCTGATGATACTTCTATTGAAGATACTCAGCAGCCTCAAATTGTTGATGATGTGCCAAATAATGAACCACTCAGAAGGTCACAGCGGGCTAGAAAGTCTGCTATTCCTGATGATTATTTCACTTATATGAGTGAGGATGTGAATGAGTCAATATTGAATAATGATCCCACCTCATTTAAAGAAGCTATGCAAAGTGAATTTTGTCTGAATGGCTTAATGCCATGAAAGATGAAATGAAGTCCATGAGCATTAATGATGTATGGGACTTAGTAGAAATTCCCAAAGGAGCTAAAATAGTTGGAAGTAAATGGGTCTATAAGACCAAACGTGACTCCAAGGGAAATATCGAAAGGTTCAAAGCCAGACTTGTGGCAAAAGGTTTCACTCAAAGAGAAGGGATTGATTATAATGAAACATTTTCACCCGTCTCTACCAAGGATTCATTCAGAATAATTATGGCACTTGTGGCTCATTATGATTTAGAGCTGCACCAGATGGATGTTAAAACGGCATTTCTAAATGGTGACTTGCATGAAGATGTATACATGGCACAACCGGAAGGTTTTGTTGTGGAAGGAAATGAACATTTGGGATGTCATCTGAAGAAATCCATCTATGGCTTGAAGCAAGCATCAAGAGAGTGGTATTTCAAATTTGATCAAGTCATAAAGGAATTTGGTTTTAAGGAAAATAAAATGGACAATTGTGTTTATGTTAAGTTCAGGGGGAGTAATTTTATCTTCCTGATATTATATGTTGATGATATACTCTTGGCCAGCAGTGATACAAATATGCTAATGGAGACCAAGAAATTTCTGTCATCTAAATTCGATATGAAAGATCTCGGTGAAGCAGCTTATGTTTTAGGAATTGAAATTCACCGGGATAGATCCAGAGGAATATTGGGGCTATCTCAGAGAGCATATATTGAGAAGGTACTGAAAAAGTACAACATGCATAAGTGCTCAGCCTCGCCTGCTCCTATTGTAAAGGGCGATAAATTTGGGACTTTTCAGTGTCCAAGAAATAGTTATGAATCTGCGCAGATGAAGTCAGTTCCCTATGCATCAATTGTTGGGAGCATTATGTATGCACAAGTGTGCACTCGCCCTGATTTAGCATTCGTGACCGGGATGCTTGGCAGATATCAGTCTAATCCAGGTCAGGATCACTGGAAGGCTGCTAAAAAGGTCTTGCGTTATTTGCAAGGTACTAAAGGCCTCATGCTTACTTATGAGAAATCTGATAACCTTGAAGTGGTGGGTTATTCGGATGCTGATTTTGCGGGGTGTGTTGACACTAAGAAATCCACATCAGGTTATATTTTCACCCTCGCAAATGGAGCTATATCATGGAAAATGATAGGAGCAGGGATCCTACCAGACCTAGATCGCAGGTTGTACGGGTGGAAGGAAGGCGGGCGAGGAGCTGGTCGCGCGCGGCGGCGAGTCGGCGATGTGATCGCGCGAGATGAGGCAGTGGTGGCTAGGGTTCCGACTCCTCAGGGAGTCGGGCAACAAATAATGATTTATTGCTTGTCCTCTCATGTAGCATTACAAGTTGTTTATATAATCCTCCAACTAATAAAAATAAAGATAACTTGGGCTAAGCCCCTAATTATTTGTGCTAATGGGCCTTCTTCCGACTATACGTAATACCGGTCATAACATCTCTCCCCGCCTGCGCAAACAGCTCGTCCTCGAGCTGGATATCTGGAAACTGCTGGCGGAACTCGTCGAGCTTCTCCCACGTAGCGTCTTCCACAGAAAGGCCAGTCCACTGCACCAGGACATGCCAAACGCTGCGGCGTTGCTGCGCCTTTAGCACCTTCTCGGGTCCTGGCAGGAGACGTCCATCAGCAGTAGGAGGGAGAGCCGGCGGCGCTGCAGGTGGATCTCCACGGTAGGCCTTCAACAAGCCGACATGGAAGACGTCGTGAATGCGCGCACCAGGCGGCAACTCCAGACGGTAGGCGAGCGTACCGACGCGCTCCAGCACACGAAAGGGCCCGACGTAGCGAGGGCCCAGCTTGCGCTTGGCGCGCGGGTCCAGGGACTGCGTCGTCCGGTGAAGGAGGCGCAGCCACACCCAGTCGCCCTCCGCAAACTCCGCCTCAGGATGATGAGCGTCGTAGTACTTCTTGGCCAGCTATTGTGCTTGGAGAAGACGTTGGCGCGCCTCGGCCTAGATGTCGTCGCGGGTGCGGAGCAAGTCGCCGGCGGCCTCGGTCCGGGCCGTCCCGGGCTCAAACGGCAGCATCGCCGGGGGCGGCCGCCCGTAGACCACCTCGAATGGCGTGGTGTGCAGGGCGGAGTGATAGGAGGTGTTGTAGCAGTACTCCGCCCATGCTAACCAATCCACCCAAGCTCGTGGACGATCACCTGTAACACAGCGCAGATACATCGAAATCACCTTGTTAACCACCTCAGATTGGCCGTCTGTCTGAGGGTGGAACGCCGTGCTCAGGCGAAGCTTCACGCCTGCCAACTGAAAGAGATCCCGCCAGACGTGACCAGTGAACACCGGGTCACGGTCGCTGACGATCGATGAAGGGAACCCATGGAGGCGGACGATGCCGTTGAAGAAGGCACGGGCCACGGACGCGGCGGTGTACGGATGGCCGAGCGCAATGAAGTGCGCATACTTGGAGAAGCGGTCGACCACCATGAGGATTACTGATTTGCCGCCCACCTTGGGCAGCCCCTCGATCAAGTCCATGGAAATATCCGCCCACACCTGCGAAGGCACATCAAGGGGTTGTAGAAGACCGGCTGGCCGCAATGTCTCCGTCTTGTTGCGTTGGCACGCCACACACGACCGTACCCAAGCTTGCACCAATGCACGATCGCCAGGGATGTAGAAGTCCGCACGAAGACGATGGAGGGTCTTCTGCACACCCTCATGGCCAGCCGAGTGTGCCAAGGACAAGACCTGATGGTGAAGGTCGCCGTGATCGGGCACGAAGAGGCGGCGCCCGTGGTGGAGCAGCCCGTCGGTGAGGCGCCAGGGCGCCTCCAGCTCGTCGGCGTCAAGGCGCTGGCGTAGTCCCTGCGCATCCTCGGCCGTCGAAGTCGCCCGGCGGATGTCGTCAATGAGAGCAAACGAGGGCCCGGAGCGGATGCACATGACAGTGCCCGAAGCGGCGACGTCCTCCGCAACATCCTCAGTGTCGCGGCGGGCCAGGGCGTCGGCGACCGTGTTGAGACGGCCCGGACGGTACTCGACGGTGAAGTCGTAGCCAAAAAGCTTGCTGATCCACTGGTGCTGCGGAACTGTGGATAGGCGCTGGTCCAACAAGAACTTGAGGCTGTAGTGATCCGTGCGAACACGGAACGGCCGCCCCCAAAGATATGGCCGCCAGTGACGCACGGCCTGGACCAACCCGATAAGCTCGCGCTCGTACGCCGCGAGCTTGTGATGGCGAGCGGCGAAGGGGCGGCTGAAGAAGGCCAGGGGCCCCTCGCCCTAGTGGAGGACGGCGCCGAAACCGATGCCGGAGGCATCGCAGTCCACCACGAACGGGCTGTCAAAGTCCGGCATCTGAAGCACGGGCCCCGTCATGAGCGCCCGCTGGAGGGCCTGGAACGCCTCAGTCGCCTCCGCGTCCCAGGCGAAAGCGTCGCGGCGCAGAAGACGCGTCAGTGGCGCGGCGATGAGGCCGAAGTCCCGGATGTACTTCCGGTAGTAGCCTGCGAGGCCCAAGAAGCCGCGTAGAGCCCGCGGCGACTGCGGGGTCGGCCATGCAGCGACGGTGGCGACCTTGTCAGCATCCATCGTGACTCCCCCCGCCGAGATGACGTGCCCCAGGTACGCGACGGAGGTCGTGCCGAACGAGTACTTAGAGCGCTTGAGGTGTAGATGATGCGCTCAAAGCTTGTTGAAGATGATGGCCACGTGTTGCAGGTGCTCCGCCCAGGATGAACTGTAGATAAGAATGTCATCAAAGAAAACAAGCACAAAGCGGCGCAAGTAGGGGCTGAGCACGTCGTTCATCAGGGCCTGGAATGTCGCCGGCGCGTTGGAGAGGCCGAATGGCATCACCAAGAACTCGAAGTGGCCGTGATGTGTCCGGAAAACCGTCTTCGCGATATCATCCGGATGCATCCGCACCTGATGATAGCCGGAGCGCAGGTCGAGCTTGGTGAAGAAGCACGCCCCATGTAGCTCGTCCAAGAGCTCGTCCACGACGGGGATGGGAAATTTGTCCTTGGATGTCACGGCGTTAAGGGCGCGATAGTCGATGCAGAAGCGCCACGTGCCGTCGGGCTTGCGCACCAGGAGCACCGGCGCAGAGAACGGCGATGTCGAAATCCGGATGATGCCCTGCGCGAGCATAACCGCCACCTAGCGCTCGAGCTCATCCTTCTGCAGGTGGGGGTAGCGGTACGGGCGCACGGCGACAGGCGCCGTATCCGGCAGCAGGTGGATGTGGTGGTCACAGGTTCGCGCCGGCGGAAGGCCCTGTGGCTCGTCGAAGATGTCGCTGTGCTGCTGCAGGAGGTCGGCCAGGAGGGGATGCGCCTCGTCGAGCGCGGCCGCCATGAGCTGGAGCTGAGGGGTCACGGGCCATGTACCGCCGATGCCCGTCCACTGGACGCGGCGGCCTCCCTCGCGCCAGAAGATGAGGGTCAGCACGTCGAAGTCCCAGAGTATGGGGCCCAGGGTGGACAGGAAGTCGACGCCGAGGATGAAGTCGTAGCAGCCCAAGTCGATGCCGAAGCAGTCGATGGAGAAGTGCTCGTCGCCGATGAGGATGGGAACCTGCCGAGCCACGCCCTGGCAGGAAAGGCGGTCCCCGTTGGCGACGGTGACGCTGAACTTCTCGGCTCCCGACGGCTGCAGTGTGAGACGTCGCATGGCGTCCCCGGACAGGAAGTTGTGCGTCGAGCCCGTGTCCACGAGCGCGGTGAGGTGCTCACCGTTGATTGTCACCGGAAGCAGCATGGTCTTCGCCGTCTTGATGCCCGCCATCGCGTGGAGTGAGACGACGAAGGCGGTCGCGTCGACCGGCCCGTAGGTCGTGACGCCGGCCTCGGAGAGTGTAGTGGCGTCGAGCTCCACGGTGAGGGTCGCCACCTCCCCGTCGTCGACGGTCTCCAAGTAGAACAGACGGGCGCACACGTGACCCGGCGCGTAGGTCTCGTCGCAGTTGAAACACAGACCCTTACGGCGCCGCTCGAGCTGCTCGGCCGAGGTCAGGCGACGGAAGGGGAGCGTCGGCGCCAGCGTAGCCGCGGGGGAGGCCGGTAGGGCGGGGCACGTCGGTGCGGGGGCCGCCGGTGCTGGGCGGGGTGGGGGGCGCGCGCCGCGGCCCTGGAAGGACTGCTGCAGAGCGAGGGCGCGCTGCTCGTAAGCGCGTGCGTAGTACATGGCCGTCTGCAGGTCCTGTGGGTCGCGCATCTCCACGTCGACGCGGATGTGGTCGGGCAGGCCGCCGACGAAGAGCTCGGCGCGCTGGCGAGCCGTGACGCCAGGCGCATGGCACGCCAACGTCTAGAAGCGGTCGGCGAAGTCCTGCACCGAAGAGGTGAAGGGGAGGCGGCCGAGCTCGGCCAGCCGGCTCCCGCGTATCGGGGGGCCGAAACGGAGGAGGCAAAGGTCGCGGAAGCGCTCCCACGGAGGCATCCCGCCCTCGTCCTGCTCGAGGGCGTAGTACCATGTCTGTGCCGGGCCGCGGAGGTGATAAGAGGCGAGCCACGTGCGATCCGACGCAAGCTTGCGTTGGCCCCGAAAAAACTGCTCGCACTGATTAAGCCAATTTAGAGGATCCACCGTGCCGTCGTAGGTGGCGAACTCCAGCTTGGAGAAACGCGGCGGCTGCTGTCCGTGAGCCCCAGCGGGGTAAGCTCCCTCGTGGCGGAGCAGCGAGGATGCGGAGGCCGAGGGTGCGGCCACCAGAGGACCGCCGTGGAACACGGGTCCATCGACGCCGGCGTGGGGGGCGGCGTATCCCGGGAGGCCACCAAAAAGAGCGGTCGAGGACGGCGCTGGCGGCTGCGGCACGGTCGGCTGACTCTGGGCCGTCGTGTAGAGTGGCGCAGCGAGCCAGTCCGGGAGCGGTGATGGCGACGGCGGGAACCGGACTTGGGTGATCGGCACCCCTTGTGCCGTCGAGGGGGGCTGGTTGGAGATGGCGGGCGGTGAGACGTGCGACGAGGGCGGCGGTTGCCACGGGGGTAGGTGTGATGGCGAGGCCGTGGCGATGGCACCCGGCGGCTGTGGCCCATAGGGGGCCCCGAGGAAGGTGCGGATGCCCTGGACCGCCTGGGCGAGGTCCCGGAGGGCCGATGTCACCTCTGCCGGGGTGAGGACGACGGAGGGCTCGAGCAACGTGGTCGCGGCGGCGGAGGAGAACGGCCCGGAGGCCGCGGCGGCCCCCGCGGATGTCACCGGCGGCGCAGCCGTGGTGGTGGTGGGCAAAGGGAGAGACATGATCGATCCCGAAACTTCTGATACCAAATTGATAGGAGCAGGGATCCTACCAGACCTAGATCGCAGGTTGTACGGGCGGAAGGAAGGCGGGCGAGGAGCTGGTCGCGCGCGGCGGCGAGTCGGTGCCGTGATCGCGCGAGATGAGGCAGTGGCGGCTAGGGTTCCGACTCCTCAGGGAGTCGGGCAACAAATAATGATTTATTGCTTGTCCTCTCACGTAGCATTACAAGTTGTTTATATAATCCTCCAACTAATAAAAATAAAGATAACTTGGGCTAAGCCCCTAATTATTTGTGCTAATGGGCCTTCTTCCGGCTATACATAATACCGGTCATAACAGAAAAGCTCAAAGCAAACTGTCACTGCATCGTCGACAATGCAGGCAGAATTTGTAGCATGTTATGAGGCTACCGGGCAGGCGGTATGGTTGAAGAATTTTATCCCGGGACTGAGAGTGATTGACAGCATTTCCAAGCCTCTCACTCTGTACTGCGATAATCAACCCGCAGTGATCTATGCGAGTAACAACAAGTCAAGTGGTGCTGCCAAACACATTGACATTAAATTTCATGTTGTGAAAGATAGAATCCAGGATCAGACAATAAATGTCAAGTACATTAGTACTAAGTTCATGTTAGCGGATCCGCTCACAAAAGGCTTACCACCCAGTGTATTCAGAGAGCATGTTGCCGGCATGGGTTTGGTTGAAAGCTTTTAATCCTGGAGAAGTTGGAACTATTATGGCACCATCTCCCCAAAAAGGCTCATTTTGAGATCGAATGGGAACCATAGTCACTTGGTTTAGCAGTACTTAATTGACTGTTGTAATTTATTGTCTTGGTGTACCATTTTATCAAAAGATGAGTCTGTAATGTTTATGATGTTTATGTAAATAAAGCTAATGTATAATGTGAATAAAGTTTATGGAGCTCATAAGTTAAAGAGGTTCATTTTGATATGAAGTGATGTACTATAGTCACTGGATTAAATGGTACCTAATAGACCATTATAATCTTTTCGTCTTAGTGCATTATTTTGTTGAAGAGTGAGCTTATAATGTTCAGCCTTACGATCAAGGGGGAGAATGTTGGATATTTTTGGTGATCTAGGCTGCTCTCCTAGGTCAAACTTTTCGGCTGCTACAGTAGGGCGGTACTACAGTAAAAGTGCTACAGTAGCTCTAATGTGTTGTCTTGATCGGAGACATCGAATGTTGATCCAACGGTGCTGGTCCCCCTAGTGCATAGTGCTAAACAAAATAAAAGGGTTAGATGACCCTAGAAGAGCGAGGAAGCACGCAGAAGCTCTCTCTGCCTCTCTCTCTCACTCTCCAACTCTCTCACAAAAAAAAGCCACCGATCAGGCAAGCACTAAAGCACTAGGAAGAACCTAAGCACAGACTGCTCCATCAGGAGGTGGTGTGAGCATCAATAGAAGGCATGGCATCATCGCAAGATCAAGGTAATCTTTCTATTCATCTTCTTTTGTGACTCAAACTTGTGCTAGATGATCCTTTAATATTCAACACCTCTCACTATACACCTCACTTAATTAAAAATCAAGGTCATTATGAGAACAGACCTATTATTGGATGGTTGTAGAAAGTGGCCGTACTCTCGGTCCACCAAGATTGAAACCATAGGTTTGATGCTTCGTGTACCTCTTCACTACATTTTTTGTTATAACGGGTGCCGATGCTCGCGTTGATGGTATGCGGTTCTGGTGACATTTTTCAATCTTAAAACTCCACTATTCGGTAGACAATGCGTGTGTGCACGCATGTGGTGGTGTGACATATGTGTCAACGCTGTACTTGCTCTTTCTAAAAGATGCCCTGTATAGTAACTCAATAGTCTATACTATTATTAAAAGAGCAAACTTGTGTTGATACATTAAATCTGAGCCCTTCAATATTTGGCCAACGGTCGAGATTGCTACAATGTTTGACAACTCAACACACCTTTTCAATTTCATAGATATTACAGGGATTTTGCCACCGCCTAAAAATATGCCCGTAAAGACCTTATGCCGACTTTATTCTGGCATGCCGGCAACCGGCTTGCTACAAGTCTACGATCCACACGTTCGATTTCGGCATCGACCATAGCGCAGGCCACGCGACCTGTTCGATCCACACGTTTGATCCACACGTTCGATTGCCGGCAATGATGCCATAGCGCAGGCCACGCGAGAACAAGACGACGATCCACGATGCAGTACTCATTGGCGCGCCGCGCGCAGTACATCGGGGGCTCCTCTAGCTCGCTCTGAACGAGGCGCGCGTTCGCCGTCAAGTTCCTGGACGGGGGCCGCGGGGCATGCGCGTCCAGGAGGTGAAGTCTGGCTGCTTAGTCAGCCATGTTGTTCCTACTCTATGCTGCCCATCTCACATTGGTCTCAGCCTCTCAGGAGTTTTCTGCGCTTGATTGTCCAAGCTTAATGACGATGAGGTTGCTTAGTGGATGAAAGACTGCTGCACGCTGAAGAGGACCTGCACTTGCAGCCGTGGACCTGGTAACAGGCGGAGATGAAGTGACGCGTGCCAACGAGGAAGGTCATGCCTACGCCGACGCGCGCACCGACGACGAGTGATGCCTAGCGTATGTGGACAAGTGCGCTGGTGAGGCGACGCTCATCTGCACGCGTGGACGGTGAGAGGGCAGGAGCGTGCCCAGCAAAGCAGCGGCCAGTGGGTTAGATGGGATGTACAAACACAATCCCAGTGCAGATTGATCAAAGTCATCGACAACACTGATGTCACGGCTGCTAATATGTCTTGTTAGTCAGTACAGGCCAATTTTCTCTCTCTCTCTGCTATGTAGATTATGTCATAAATTGTGTATCAGAACTTGTACAAACTTTGTCTTCTTACGGTCAGTATTGGCAAAATCTCCAAGTAGTAGGAGGTGCTGCATAGCACCTAGCTATTAATATGAGCGTTTTCAAATTACCAATGTGGGTGCATATAAGTCTGGGTATTTTTCTTGCCATGCCTGATCTCAAAGGACACATTTGGAAATCACCGACTGGTTCTGGATTTTGGACTATTTGATTGTTTCTTTTAGTACAATTTTTTTTAACATGGTCCAGTATATTGTGGGATTTTTGTTTTATCCAAAAGTATGTGGGATTTTTGTTTTATCAAAAAGTATTTGGAATTTCATTTTGTTGAGTTGCGAGCTGACAATATCTCAGAGCACCCATTGGAATTGATATGTTGCCAGAGCACGGAGGAGATGCGGATAGCACGATGGCTATGGTGGGGACGTTGCCGTCGCCGACAATAAGTCGATGAGGAACATGGCGCTGAGCAGGCCAACTTTCACACATGCCTCCACTCGGAGATATTCTTGAGAAGCCCGATGAGAGGTGGGATGATATTGAAGGGATCGATGGACCCCAGCTAATTTCGCCTACTATCCTACACCGGGTTTGTAACAAATGTGGTTCTTTTAATCTATAGAAGAAGTTATTCCTTTAGTTGTAATTTAGAGTACTGTGGTGTAGCCACATTCTTTCTCTTTTAAGAGGCAATGCATGCAAGTAGGTACCAGATTTGTGTATCAGCATATTTATATCATTTTTCTAGAAGTTGTCTTCACATTGCTATGTTTCATTTTGATCAACATGTGGGTGCATTTGAATTTTCAGACTTGTATATGACCCATTAAAAAGAGAAATGCAATTCAAAAGAAGTATGTTGTGTTATAATTTAGAGACGTGTCGAGGCCACATGATTAATCTCAACCACTAATATGTTGTAACGCAAGGCGTACGTGGGTCTGCCTAGTATTTTTTTTCCCTCTCGTTTTGTGATTGAATAAGGACTCTCTTCTTTCCACGGTGACGCTCTGTTGTTTTTAGACGTGGAGGAGATGGACACATGATGTTACGAAGTATAAATCTTAACCGTTGTTTTAGACTTGATTAGTTCAATTGAACGGATTACCCTAAAACTTGTAAATAATCAAACATTCGAAGGACATGTAAGCTTAGATAAAATCCTATATCTATTTGAGATATAAATAACATGCAACAGAAACATACATGGTTTTGCATTCCATATTTTGTTTATCCTTGCACAACATTAACACCTACACTCACATTAACCAATTATTTGTTACAAGGATAATCACACACTGACACACTACAAATCATCGGAGAAAAAAATGTTTGTTACAAGGATGTCCAGATCGTGTAAAGCTTGCAGAACTTGAAACTTAAAATCTTCTCTCAGACAACGACATCGTCGAGCAACAAAATTGCTTAAAACCCACAACTCGTTAAACCAATATAAACTCGGGATGACTACATGACCAAACAATGTTTATCGCCATTCGGCGGGCACTATTTTGTTAGTAAATGATCAGATCGAAAACTGCACAATTTCATAAATGGCAAACATATGAATCTATCATTAATCAGTCAAATATTGTTTCACAATGAGATGATACATCATGAATAAAACTGATTTGTGAAAGATGATACAGCAAGACCGTCTGCAGTTTACGATCATGCTCCTTGCCCATACTCTCAAAATACTTGCGCATGTATTTCTTTTCTCAGCTTGCGGGGCGGAGCAATTTTGACTTGACTGTCTTTGTCCACTGCATATACCTTGTCTCTCTCCTTTTGGCTTTTTCCATTGTGTGACCGATTCCACACACACATCGGCTAATTATCTTGAAGAAAAAAAAACAGAGCGGAGAGCATCAACAACTTCAGTGTGAGCGGAAGAAAGAAGAGAGGAGCGGATATCAGTAGCAGCATCTCAATATTGCACTGCCGTGCTCTGCCCTGCTTGATGAGTGATTCCCTGCATCCCTTGGCTTAATGCCTGAATACCTGTACTGCCGAACACAGCAAAAAAGGAAATCACACGCCGTGGCCAACGGGTGCCTCGCCTGCCGGGTCGCTCACGTCCAATCGCGAGCGGAGTAGCAGCTCACAATTTAGCGAAGCAACATGCGGGACCGGCGCGACGGCGGAAGTCGCGGGGGAGACCGGCCGGCGGCGGGGGAGCAACTCCAGCAGGACGGAGGCCGCACGGTGGAAAGCAAGGCATGGACGTCTTCAGGTTTCGGGTTGGATCCGCCCAGCGGGAGCGCGAGGACAGCCTCTCCGACGCGAGCCGCGCAGCGGCGAGCAGCAGCAAGGAGACGTCCGCGCGGGTGGGCCAGTGCTCCCTGGGCACGCGGATCTCGACGATGAAGATGGCGGGAGGTGAGGGGCGCGCGACGCGGCTGGGCATCGCCGTGAGCGATGAGAAGGGAACGTCACGGAGGGAGATGTCGCCGCCGCCCTGCTCCTCCTCTTCCGTCCCCTCGTCCTGGCTCCGAGCTTTCTCCGGCCTAGCTGGCCCTGCTAAATTTAAGCGGTGGCAATATCTGTGCATCGAGGCTGCATCGAGCGCGGCGATGGATTGATCCGTAGGCAAAGTTAAAACAAAGGTAACGTTTCGCGTGATGCTCAACACCCAACGTGTAATCTCAGACTTTGATGGATTGATCCGTAGGCAAAGTTAAAACAAAGGTAACGTTTCGCGTGATGCTCAACACCCAACGTGTAATCTCAGACTTTGATCAAATATTGGACGCGTATGATTTAATGTATCCGACATATGTTTGTTCTTTTAATAGTAGTATATACAAAACAAGACAAACCTGCATGTATTATTGTTCAGGGGAGAACAATTTGCACATGAACATTACAATTTTGTGTTGACAAATATCTACCTTAGTCTGTTCACATCGTAAACCCTGTGATCCACCCGCTGGAGCAGCGTCAGCTCGTCTTGGTTGATAAACGTGACACACTAAGCGAGTGGCGAGCAATCAATTAATCTTTTGAATCTCGTAAGCAAATGGCGAGAACGCGGCTGCGTTGTGCGTGCCCGGATGTCGGCTAACTTGCTCTGGAACGAACCATCGTGCTTGTGTCATTGAGTACAACCGAAAGCTGTCAATGGTGGACGTAGGTAGTGCTCTTTGAGTTGTAAAGTTTCCCATTGCAGTAATCCATGTGCAAACACTTATCTTGTTTTTATTTCATTTTGGGTGGAAACCTGGAAATGAGTTTTCCATTGCGAATGTAATGAGCACTTTGTAGCACTTGGTCTTGTTAATGATTTTTTTTTCCAACCGCGGGCACTCGCCCCTTTCCATTTCATTCAAAACGGAAATATTTAGTCTTTGATACATCCGCAAGAACCATAGACAGATTTCTCGTTAATGAAATCGATCGGGGAAAACCCTTTGCTCTGAAGAAAGCACTCCATGTGAAACACATAAGATCAGTGCTACATATATGGTTGTCATCCGGGTTATGATGTGTTGAGTGGATATTATTGTCTTGCAAAAACGCGCAGTCGCTACTCGTTCCATGTTCACACATGGCACTACGAGCTGCTAGCAAAATATCTCGCGGGACACCTTGCATTGCACCACCGTCCATCAATTCATGCAGATAGATTTGCCTATAAATGCACCACAATGACCATACTAGAAGAGCCATCCCACCCTGCAGAGCTAACCTCTAAGAGCACCACTCAAGACAACGAGAGCTACAGCTCCATTTTCGGACTGCATTGCAACCAAGCAATGGCCTCCAAATCCACAGCTTGTTTCCCGGCGCTCTTCCTGGCGCTGAACCTCCTCTTGGTCGTCGGCGTCCGTGGCCAGAGCCCGTCAACCCGCGGCAACCCGTGCCCGACGAACGCCCTGGCGGACCTCAAGGTGTGCGCCGACGTGCTGGTGCTGCTCAAGCTCAAGATCAACGTGCCGGCGAACCAGCAGTGCTGCCCGCTGATCGGGCAGCTCGTCAAGCTCGACGTTGCCGCCTGCCTCTGCGCCGCCATCAAGCTCAACGTGCTCGGCATCCCCATCAACCTGCCGCTCGACGTGCCCCTCGTCCTCAACTACTGCGGCCGGAACGCTTCCGCCGCCGGGGCCAACTGCTCGTGAACGATGCCCTAGCTAAACTATACGTCCGCGTGCGGCGACAAACGACAAAGTGTTTAATTGCTTCACTCGTCGCATGAATAATGTTTGATGCTTCAGGTTATATATGCTGCATATATAGGCCGGAGTCGTCATCATCTCAAAAGAAAAACTGTACAGTTGTTAACTGTAAGTGTCGTGTTTTAGTCGCAATAAAACGTTTCTTCAGTTTGTCAACGGAATGTCACTGCCAAATTCTTTTGTGTATGTCCATCTACAGGCGATCTTCGTGTTCCGATCTTCTGTACATTCTAACCCTGGAAACGCAGAAAATATACGTTCCTTCTTTGTCAATATTTCCGATCTTAGTTTATACTCCCTCCGTTTTTAAATATAAGATGTTTTAGGTGTTGTAAATGTTGTCTAGATGCGGACTAAATATGCGTAAACATACATACTAAACCATGTGTAAATATACGTGGATATATATGAATGTGAAAAATGGCTAAAACATCTTAAATTTGTAAACAGAGGGAGTAGCACGATCAACTTATCTAAAGGACAGTCTGCTTGGACATGTCACAGAGCATCCGTTCCGAAATATATGATGCTTTAGCTCTTTCTGATTCAGATGTAGCTAAACGTGTTTTAATGTGTAAATTCACTAATTTCAGTTTTAGTCCGTATTTAGTTCATATTGAAATATATAAAACATCTCAGAATTTGAAACGGAGGGAGTACAATATACAATAGCATAACAATTTTAAACATGTCACTACGGGAAAAACTGCAGTTTCCGACGGTTTTTTATATGTCGACGGCCTTTTATCGGGGCCGTCGGCATATAAGCTATATGCCGAGCGCTTTTAAAATGCCGTCACTTGTTCACTACTATAGAACAGTCCATGTGTACTCTCACACGAATAAAATAAAAGACCATGTGATGCCACCGCACAAGTTTTTTCATAAAGGGTGAGCGATGTATGATGCAACCACACACCGTTTGAAATTAAAAAAATATGTGCGATGCAGCATAAAAAAATTTAATCATAATGACTCATTTAAAGAAATTGTTCTATGATTTATTAGATTAGCTCTTTGATATATTTAAGTTCTTTTTTACTATTTTTAATATTGCGTTCCTTTGCATTAGGGCGAGGTGGAAGCTGGTGACGAAGCGGTGGCCATGATGACATAGGAGCGGGGCTCTGCCAATGATCCAGTAAAGCCGACGTCAGTATTGCATGGTTGAAGACGAGAACGAAGCAGTGGCCTGAATACAGGAGCTCCGTCCATGGTGTAGTAAGCCAACGTCAATGGTTTGTTATTGTGCATAGTAGACATCGAGAAAGAGGAATTTCCGAGATAATGCAAGATAACAAGATGACAATTCTGCATTTTGTAACTATATATTACCAATATAATTAAGCAATGGTGTAGAGAATCGTTGCAATTGTGCTCCCATATCAGCGACAAATGTTTTAACTTGTGACCATTGTGTATGTTTGTTTGGGTGGCTGGTTCAAGGATGTCAGCCTGATCCTAGGGCAAAACGTTTCGTGCTCCTGCGCTTGTCCCCACGGGCGAGCCAGGGCGATAGCCACCGCGCGCCTCCCGACCCTCCTCACCACTCCTTCCCTCCGCCGCCGCCGGCGACAGCCGCCGGGCAAAGCCTGGGCGGCGGCGGGATCCCCTCTACCCGGCGCTAGGGCGTCCTCGCAGGCGGGCGTTGCTGGCGGCGGTGCGACCTGGAACGAAAATCTCGGCTCAGTGGTAGTGTGGCACGACGGTGGCGGGGCTGAAGGTGCGGGCGGCAAGTGCGCCGGTGGGAGGCGCCCAGTGGTGGCGGCGGCCGCCAGTGCGGGGTGGCCGAGCTCATGGTGGCGCGGGCTTGCCGGCCCAGATCTGGGTCCGTTCGGGCCCGGCCGGAGCGTGCCCTCGCCGGATTTTTCCGGCACCCAAAGCACTTCCCCGGCTGTTCTACGGCAGGGGAGTCCGATCTGAACCAGGCGAGCCCAGATTCGACGGCGGGCCGGCAGACCCGTCTTGGGGGCTGCGAGGTGGAACTTGCAGGTGCAAGGAGGCGCCGTGCTCACCGTGTTGGTTGCACTTCTGCTACCTGTGTGGTGGCTGGATTTGAGTCAGGTGGACATAACTACGACACCGGCGTACCGCATCCGTGCTCGATGGTTCGCTGTGGTTGTGCTTCTTCCGCCTTTCAGAGCACGAGATGGATGCCGGGGTAGCGACCCTGGAAGGTGGACCGCACGGCCGGCTCTACGGTGAGCGGCGTGATGGTGGTGGTGGCCCTTCTCTTTGGTCATATGGGTGGCGAGGAGTGGGCGACGGGGAATCCTGGTGTTGGCGGTGCTTCGGCATTGCCGGCTCCCAGATCGTGTCCTGGAGGTCTATTTTGATGGCGGCGGCGGTTCATGTAACATGGCGTGGTGTGAAGGCTTTCCGAGCGGCGGCGTTGCATGCGGGCGTTGTAACACACTTGGGGGCGTCGTTGTGGTTACCTTCCCTACGTCAGGACTCCAGGTGAAATCCCTTGACCATTCGGTCTCGACGACGGTGGCGTAATGCGTCGTCACCCACTTGGGGCGTCATCGTGGAGCTTTGGCACATGTTGGTGCAAGCTTAGATCTTGTCTCGAGTCACTTTCGGCGCTAGCGTGAGGCGTTATCGGCGACCTCTTATCTTATACATGTGACTTTGTCATCACCTCTTCCAGTTCTCGTTGTCCGCTGGCAGGATCGGCGCTCCACGGCCCGGAGCGAGAGGGCAGGCGGCCCTCTCCAGCGACAACTTGATGAGTGTGGTGTGACTATGTCCGATGGTTTCACATGGAGACGTGGTGGCATCTCTAGTTAGTTGTTTCGGGTGCCTCGTCGGGGTGTCGCTACTCCGACTTTTCTTGTTTATATTTGATTTGCTTTGTAAGAGGGTTTCCTTATCACTATGTATCGGTTTGGCCGTTTGACTTTATTTATAAAGCGGAGCGAAAACATGTTTCGAGGATGTCAGCCTGACCTCAATGTGCAACGCTTTGAGAGATTATCTCTCTTCTCTCTCCTCTCTCCTCGACAGGTTGTCCTCAGTTACATTGATAGATGACCAAAGCAATGTTTTTGCGTGGAATGGGAAAGCGGGCAAAATCTTTTCCGCGGAATTGACCCACACGACATCCTCTCGGTATTTCACCCTTGTGCGTGGAGCTAGAAAGATCTGGCGCTCTCGTGCTCCAGCGACCTACTACAAGGTGTTCCTCGGCGACGTGGATTTCCAAACACCGCTTTCTTCGTATGTTGCTATTAGGTCTCTCATAGTTCGGGTAAGATAGTTGGTAACTTACATCCTCGTGTAATGCTAACCAGGCGTATTGCTGATGTGGCATGCTATTGAATTAAGAATGGAAAAATAGTTATAACCTCTCTCCTTTCTCTCGCCTTTTGGTTTGCGCTTTCGACTTCGGCGTTCTCACGCGAACCAATCGAACATCTTTTAGCAGCTCCGCGCAGGGGCGGACCCAAAGAGGGCTGAGTGGGCCAGAGGGGGCCTATGCCCCCACTCAATTTTTCAAAATCCTTTAGAATTCTTAAGAAAAATATTTAAAATATTTGAATTTTCAAAGGAAGTGCCCCCACTTAAACATTTTGCCCCCACTCTTATGTTCTTCTCGGTCCGCCCCTAGCTCCGCGGTCTCCAGAACGGCCATGCCATCATCGACCGAGGCCGCCGCGGCGCCGCCCGCTATACCAACTCCGCCCAGCAATTGCCGGTCAACCAGGACGTCCCCGTCGTCGCCAAGTGCACCACCGAGACCGCCTCGACGTTCTTCATCCATAGGTATGACCATCTCGTCCCGGAATCCTCTGTATCCTCTCCGGCGAGCACGTCCTTGTGGACACCGCCACTGTTTTAGGTCACCGAAGGAACTCCGGCGAATAGCGTCGCTCGTTTTTGGTCCTTTAGATCTTGGCCGTTAGATCTAGATCCAGCGGCCCCTGTTTTAAACATTACCGAACCGATATAAGCCAATCAGATCGCGCCACGTGGTCAGAGTTTTATTAAACTCGTCTGTAAATTTGTAAAATAGAAAAAAACTTATAAAATTTGTAAAAATCATAACACCAAAACCATAAGGCCAAAAATTACAAACTTTATATCCACGGATTCAAAAAAATGAGAAGAATATAATGGAACAATAAAATTTCATTTTTTTTCATAATGCATCATATCAACAATTGCATAACCCTTTAGTCACTGATTTTAACATAAATCATTTTTCTGTAAATTACTCTTGGTTAAGTCCAATTGCAGTAGATTGTATTTGGAACCCTCTGTCCAGAGAAACAAAAAATTTAATTTTTCACCATAATTTAATAACAGAGCCATTAAATTGTTGTCTAATACCCTTTCATGTTTAAAAATGTTAAAAAAATATTTAGAATATAATTAAAATGGACATGTAGTTTCATGCATGCATATAATACCAGAGAGTAAAAAAACATGGAATTTGATCATTTTGTAATGACACAGTGCATTCATACATGCATGGCATTGTTTTTGTATTGTCATATGTGTTCAATTGTGTGTATGTTTGTTTTGCTTTATTTATAGATTGTGAGGAGTGCCTAGTGATACGTCTCCAACGTATCCATAATTTCTGCTGTTCCATGCTTATATTATACCATTTGCTACATGTTTTATATACACTTCGTATCACTTTTATGCATTTTCTGGGACTAACCTATTAACAAGATGCCGCAGTGCCAGTTCCCTGTTTTCTGCTGTTTTTGGTTTCAGAAAGTTACTTCTGGAAATATTCTCGAAATTGCACGAAACAAAAGGCCAGGTCCCTATTTTTCCAGAACCATCACGGAGTCCGAAGGAGAGACGAAGATGTGCCAGGAGGAGGCCAAACCACACCTAGGCGCGGCTGGGCCCACAGCCGCGCCACCAGGTGGTTTGGGCCCCTCGGGGGTCCGCCGACATCGCCCCTTCGCCTATTTATTCCCCGAGACGCGAAAACCCTAAAACACCGAGCCTTTCATCCAGAACATATTCGCTGCCGCCGCCGTCGTCAACCCTAACTCGGGGGGTTCCTGAAGCTCTTCCCGGCACCCTGCCGGAGAGGGGAATCATCACCGGAGGGCTCTACATCGCCATGCCCGCCTCCGGAGTGATGCGTGAGTAGTTCATCCTTGGACTATGGGTCCATAGCAGTAGCTAGATGGTTGTCTTCTCCACTTGTGCCATCATGTTTAGATCTTGTGAGCTGCCTATCATGATCAAGATCATCTTATTGTAATGCTACATGTTGTGTTTGCTGGGATCTGACTTATATTGATACCTATGTGGAGCTGAATATCATATTATCATGTCTATGTCATTTGTGATCTTGCATGCTCTCCGTTACTTGTTGAAGCCTTGGCCACGTGAATACTTGTAACTCCAAGAGGGGGTATTTATGCATGATAGTTGGGTTCAACCTCTATTTAACCTGGGATAGTGACAGCAAGTTCTAAGGTTGTAAATGTGTTGTTGCCACTAGGGGTAAAACAGCAATGCTTTATTCAAGGATGAATGTATTGTTTACATTACGCACATTACTTAATGCAATTGTCTGTTGCTTGCAACTTAATACTGGAAGGGGTACGGATGTTAACCGGAAAGTGGACTATTTAGGCATAGATGCATGCTGGATAGCGGTCTATGTACTTTGTCGTAATGCCCAAATGAATCTCATAGTAGACACCACAGCTCACACATGCATGTTATATGCACTTATCAATTGTCAATTGCCCAGCTGTAATTTGTTTACCCAGCATGTTAGTTATCTTATTGGAGAGACACCACTAGTGAACTGTGGACCCGGTCCATTCTTTTACATCTGAAATACAATCTACTGCAATCATTGTTCTCTACTGTTTTATGCAAACAAACATCATCTTCCATTCGATACGTTTAACCCTTTGTTTTCAGCAAGCCGGTGAGATTGACAACCTCACTGTTAAGTTGGGGCAAAGTAGTTTGATTGTGCTGTGCAGGTTCCACATTGGCACCGGAATCCCTGGTGTTGCGCCGCACTACACTCCTCCACCAACACCTTCGAAGCAAACCTCGTTTTCCTACTGGTCCGATTAAACCTTGGTTTCATACTGAGGGAAAACTTACTGCTGCACTCATCATACCTTCCTCTTGGTGTTCCCAACTGACGTGTGACGTAAAAGCAATTGTTTCTGGCACTATTAACCTAGAGCCACCAACAACGTTTTCTGGCGCCGTTGCCGGGGAAGTCGAGTTGCTTTGGATTCAGAAGATTTCTATTTCCCCTTCGACGCAACGTTTTCTGGCGCCGTTGCCGGGGAAAACAGAATTGCTTCTGCAAGGGGAGTCTCTCACACCCAATCTCTTTACTTTGTTATTTGTCTTGCTTAGTTTATTTTTATTTTGTTTGTTTGCTTTCTCTTATCAAAAACACAAAAAAATTAGTTACTTGTTTAATTCAGTTTGATTTTGTTTTTCAAAATGAATGCTCCTGAAGTTGAAGTTCGTTCTTTTAGGCAACTAGGAGGTGAAAATTTGAAAGATGCTTGGTATAGAATTAGTGATGCTCATCATAGATGTACTAAGAAACACTCTACCACTATCCTCCTTAGGAACTTTTATGTTGGTATCTCTAGTTGGTATAGGTATGTTCTAGACACTCTTACAGGTGGAAATTTCTTGGGTACTCCTGCTTTAGAAGCCTGTAATATTATTGAAAGTTTGGTAGGAACACCACCCACTAAAGATATTAAAGTTGAGATCACCTTGGAGGATGTTATAAATAAGTTAGACTCTATGGAGAATTTTTTTCCAAATTTTCTTGATTGTATTGGTAAGACTAATGAATCAATAGCCACCATCAATGAAAGAATCACTGTTCTTGAGGATAATAATATCCATGACACCCAAAATCATAGAATTGATGAGTTAGAGGAAGCTATTGAAACCTTAAGTTCAACCTTTACTTCTCTTAAGTCTAAAAAGGAGAAAGTTTATGTGGGTAGAGAGCAAAAGTTTATGTATGTTCCTAAAGTGCCAAAACCAAAGACTCATTATGAGCTTAAAATTGATAAAACTTTTAGTACGGTTAAAGGTAATGAAACACCTCCAGGAACATCTAAGATACCCATTGTTACAAGCTGTGTGTTGGAAGAAGCTTTTGATGATTTGAATGATTTGCCACTTGACAACACTTGATTTTCACTTTCTGCGCCTAGCTGAAAGGCGTTAAAGAAAAGCGCTTATGGGAGACAACCCATCGTTTTTATTTGCTGTTATTTTTGTTTTCTTTGAGTCAAGGATTTTTGTTACTTCTGTAGCAACTCCTTTGTATCTTTATTTTATCGCAATGTTGTGCCAAGTAAAGTTCTATATTGAAAGTTGATGCAAGATTTGGATTTCTGCGCAGTGACAGATTTTTAGCTGTCACGGATTTGAGCTTATCTCCCTGTAGAAAATTCAAAAAATTCTGAGAAAAATCACGCATATTCCTGAGATATGTACGCAACTTTCATTATTTTAGGCCAGATCCATCTGAGCAACTTAAGTGCCTCGAAAAAATTCGTCATTCCAGACTGTTCTGTTTTTGACAGATTCTGCCTTTTGTTTTGCATTCGCTCTTTTACTGTGTTTGTGTGGATTTCTTTGCTCCACAAAGCATTGGTGGCTGTAGCTAATGTCCAGAAGCTTTGGGATTGATTGTATCATTACAGAATATGAGAATTTTTGATTATGCACTAACCCTCTAATGAGAACTGTCTTGAGTTTGGTGTGAAGGAAGTTTTCAAGGATCAAGCGAGAAGGGTGATATTATGTGATCAAGAAGAGTGAAAAGCCTAAGCTTGGGGATGCCCCCGTGGTTCATCCCAACCATATTCAGAGAGACTCAAGCGTCTAAGCTTGGGGATGCCCAAGGCATCCCCTTCTTCATCAACAAACTTATCAGGTCATCTCTAGTGAAACTATATTTTAATTCTTTCACATCTTATGCGCTTTACTTGGAGCGTCTGTGTGTTTTTATTTTTGTTTTTGTTTGAATAAATTCGGATCCTAGCAATCCTTGTGTGGGAGAGAGACACGCTCCGCTTTTTCATGTGAATACTCATGTTCTTCACTTATATTTGTTGAGTATTCTTAACTAGCTACTGCAGTGCTTTTAGCTCCTGTTTTTCATGCATCTCTTCGAGCTGTTAGCACTTGTTTATAAATACTCTCTTGCTGCATTATATTATCATTTGGAGAGTTTATGTTTAATAAATTATTGGTGTTTGTTTGGAAGAAAGAAAATGCTACATGTAGTAGTTGGTATTGGAAAAGACATATGCATTCTTGTAGATCATTGTCTTGTTTTGATTTGATGCTTTGCAATTGTTTTGAGCTCTCAAGTAGATCATGTTTAAGCTCTTGCATCATGTAGTTAAAGCCTAGTAGTGGAGAACTACCGTAGAGCTTGTTGAGACTTGGGATGCATATTTGTTCTCTCTAAGGTCTAGATATTTTCTGGTAAAATGTTTGAGCAACAAGGAAGACAGTGTAGAGTCTTATAATACTTGCAATATGTTTTTATGTGATTCTTGCTGTACCGGTTTATACTTGTGTTTGCTTCAAACAACCTTGCTAGCCTAAACTCTGTACTGAGAGGGAATGCTTCTCGTGCATCCAAAACTTGAGCCAAAACCCATGCCATTTGTGTCCACCATACCTACCTACTATGTGGTATTTCCTGCCATTCCAAGTAAATATTTCATGTGCTACCTTTAAACTATTCAAAACTTTATTACTCCTTATTTGTGTCAATGTTTTATAGCTCATGAGGAAGTATGTGGTGTTTTATCTTTCAATCTTGTCATTTACTTCTGACAGACTTTCACCAATGGACTAGTGGCATATACATCCGCTTATCCAATAATTTGCAAAAAGAGCTGGCAACGGGGTGCCCAGCCCCAATTAATTACAACTTTCATTAATAATTCTCTTCACATGTTTTGCCCTGATTTATCAGTAAGCAACTTAATTTTGCAATAGACACTCCTCCATGGTATGTGAATGTTGGAAGGCACCCGAGGATTCGGTTAGCCATGGCTTGTGTAAGCAAAAGGTTGGGAGGAGTGTCATCTATAAAGAAACTAAAATACATGTGTAAACAAAAGAGAAGAGGGATGATCTACCTTGCTGGTAGAATAACGTCCTTCATGGGAGCCGCTCTTGAAAGTCTGGTTGACAAGGGGGTTAGAGTGCCCACTACCATTCGTTGACAACAACAAACACCTCTCAAATACTTATTTTGTGCTCTCTATATGCTTTCGAAAACTTAAAAAGCTCTAGCACATGATTTAATCCCTGCTTCCCTCTGCGAAGGGCCTATCTTTTACTTTATGTTGAGTCAGTTTACCTACTCCTTTCTATCTTAGAAGCAAACACTTGTGTCAACTTTGTGTGCATTGATTCTTACATATTTACTTATTGCACTTGTTATATTGCTTTATGTTGACAACTATCCATGAGATATACATGTTACAAGTTGAAAGCAATGCTGAAACTTAATCATCCTTTGTGTTGCTTCAATGCCTTTTACTTTGAATCTATTGCTTTATGAGTTACCTCTTATGCAAAACTTTTTGATGCTTGTCTTGAAAGTACTATTCATGAAAAGTTTTTGCTTATATGATTCATTGTTTACTCTTTATCTATTTGTTAGCAAACTATAGATCATTGCTTTGAGTCACTTCATTCATGACATGAGCCTTGCAATATATTGATCAAGATTGTGTGAAAGCATGTCTCCTCAGAAATTATTTGTTGTTATCGTTTTACCTACTCGAGGACGAGTAGAACTAAGCTTGGGGATGCTTGATACGTCTCCAACGTATCCATAATTTCTGCTGTTCCATGCTTATATTATACCATTTGCTACATGTTTTATATACACTTCGTATCACTTTTATGCATTTTCTGGGACTAACCTATTAACAAGATGCCACAGTGCCAGTTCCCTGTTTTCTGCTGTTTTTGGTTTCAGAAAGTTACTTCTGGAAATATTCTGGAATTGCACGAAACAAAAGGCCAGGTCCCTATTTTTCCAGAACCATCACTGGGCCCACAGCCGCGCCACCAGGTGGTTTGGGCCCCTCGGGGGTCCGCCGACATCGCCCCTTCGCCTATTTATTCCCCGAGACGCGAAAACCCTAAAACACCGAGCCTTTCATCCAGAACATATTCGCTGCCGCCGCCGTCGTTAACCCTAACTCGGGGGGTTCCTGAAGCTCTTCCCGGCACCCTGCCGGAGAGGGGAATCATCACCGGAGGGCTCTACATCGCCATGCCCGCCTCCGGAGTGATGCGTGAGTAGTTCATCCTTGGACTATGGGTCCATAGCAGTAGCTAGATGGTTGTCTTCTCCACTTGTGCCATCATGTTTAGATCTTGTGAGCTGCCTATCATGATCAAGATCATCTTATTGTAATGCTACATGTTGTGTTTGCTGGGATCTGACTTATATTGATACCTATGTGGAGCTGAATATCATATTATCATGTCTATGTCATTTGTGATCTTGCATGCTCTCTGTTACTTGTTGAAGCCTTGGCCACGTGAATACTTGTAACTCCAAGAGGGGGTATTTATGCATGATAGTTGGGTTCAACCTCTATTTAACCTGGGATAGTGACAGCAAGTTCTAAGGTTGTAAATGTGTTGTTGCCACTAGGGGTAAAACAGCAATGCTTTATTCAAGGATGAATGTATTGTTTACATTACGCACATTACTTAATGCAATTGTCTGTTGCTTGCAACTTAATACTGGAAGGGGTACGGATGTTAACCGGAAAGTGGACTATTTAGGCATAGATGCATGCTGGATAGCGGTCTATGTACTTTGTCGTAATGCCCAAATGAATCTCATAGTAGACACCACAGCTCACACATGCATGTTATATGCACTTATCAATTGTCAATTGCCCAGCTGTAATTTGTTTACCCAGCATGTTAGTTATCTTATTGGAGAGACACCACTAGTGAACTGTGGACCCCGGTCCATTCTTTTACATCTGAAATACAATCTACTGCAATCATTGTTCTCTACTGTTTTATGCAAACAAACATCATCTTCCATTCGATACGTTTAACCCTTTGTTTTCAGCAAGCCGGTGAGATTGACAACCTCACTGTTAAGTTGGGGCAAAGTAGTTTGATTGTGCTGTGCAGGTTACACGTTGGCACCGGAATCCCTGGTGTTGCGCCGCACTACACTCCTCCACCAACACCTTCGAAGCAAACCTCGTTTTCCTACTGGTCCGATTAAACCTTGGTTTCATACTGAGAGAAAACTTACTGCTGCACTCATCATACCTTCCTCTTGGGGTTCCCAACTGACGTGTGACGTACAAGCAATTGTTTCTGGTACTATTAACCTAGAGCCACCACCTAGCCATTTGTGATTGTTGCTATTCCCCTGCTTGTGGCTAAGGCAAGTGACACCCATAAAAGTCCTACTATTTTATTATTCTGCATTTAGTGTTTTCAGTAGTATGCATGATAGGTTTATTACTGGTTATTATATTATGCTACGCTATGAATCCTATGTAGAGTGTAGGCATCACCTTTTATCCTAGTTAGCAACCATTAAACTTGGTAGACTTGCTTGAAGAAAGTTTTACTAATAATTGAGTAAGGATAAAATTCTACTAAGTTTAATGAAATACCTGGGGGGATAGATAAATTGCTTGGTTGGTATAAAGTTCGTGGCACCTCAGCGACATTCTTATGGTGGTTCTTACCCGAGGTTGTACACTTGTGGAAAGCCACCCAGGAACAAAGAGGTTTGAATGTTACTCCATGTTTAGATTAGCTTCGAGTGAAGTCATTTGTCAATATGGGCTCTGGCTTGATCAATTATGTTGTGTGGACTTGACCCGGCAGTACAAGCAAATGTAGAGTTGATAGGTGGTATTGTTTGCCTTTGGGCTTGAGAAAATACTTCTGAAAGATCTCGACTCGATCTCCCTTCCTCTTCACTAATTGAGTGTTTACGACACGAGGGATAGTTGGGTCTAGTGGGGAAAGTGCCGAAACTCTCGAGAGTATAAAACTAAAATCTTAGCCGTGTCCCCAGTTACGGACATTTTGAGCAGCTGGATAAGGAACTGATGGAGTTAACTCATCATGCCAATTTCTTGAATAAAATTTGAAGGGTGAACATGGGAAGGAGGTTCACTGATTTCTATCAGTAGTACCGTCTTATTTATAAAAGATAAAAATGTCTTTTGTATAGGACAAAATTTGCTTTCTGCAATTTAGTCAAAACTCCACTCAACAAAATATTCATGTCGAAGATAGGTTGCCATTTATAAAAGGTGATGTCAGTTCAGATGGTATCAAAGCCCTGGGTTGCCTGTAGGTTCATGACCCTAGATTTGGATTGGAACTAGGAAAAGACCCTAGGATTGAAAGTTTGCATTCCCTTATCCACGACCGTTTTATAGGGCGGACAAAAAGGGGACCACCCCGGGCCCGCGAGAGGTGTAGGCCCCAAATACAAAATTATACTATAACTATTTTATTGTTATCCTTTACGCCCTAATGATTATTGTATATGTGAAAATAATAGAAGGCTCAATTGGTATAATCAGGTCCAAATTACATGTGATAGTGAGTTTAGTTGGATGCTACGTCTCTCCAATTGATGTCCTATAAGTTGTATAGAAATCTATGTTACCTCTATCAAAAAGGAAAAATCCCTCGGTCTTTGCATTGAAGCCATGCTTATTGCAGCATTACCATTCAAAGTGTTACAAATCACGGGTCATAGGTAGTGTGAGGACCCCGGATTAACTATCCGAGATACTCGTTATGTTTCCTGCAACAATCCCGTGATCAGTCTGTTGTTGCACATAACTCGAATTGGCATCACAGAACACCCATAAATACCGAATAAATATACTTACTTGATTGAAGTCGTAACTTCAACAGGTACTTGTAGCGGATATCACCAAACAACGTGGAGCCCAAGCCATTTGCCAACCCTACAGGCAGCTGACTGGGAAGCGCCCTAGTTCGCATAGACGTCATCGAAACCTTCTTCTTCGAACTGCTCTGGTGGCTCTAGGTTAATAGTGCTAGAAATAATTGCTTGTACGTCACACGTCAGTTGGGAACCCCAAGAGGAAGGTATGATGAGTGCAGCAGTAAGTTTTCCCTCAGTATGAAACCAAGGTTTAATCGGACCAGTAGGAAAACGAGGTTTGCTTCGAAGGTGTTGGTGGAGGAGTGTAGTGCGGCGCAACACCAGGGATTCCGGTGCCAACGTGGAACCTGCACAACACAATCAAACTACTTTGCCCCAACTTAACAGTGAGGTTGTCAATCTCACCGGCTTGCTGAAAACAAAGGGTTAAACGTATCGAATGGAAGATGATGTTTGTTTGCATAAAACAGTGGAGAACAATGATTGCAGTAGATTGTATTTCAGATGTAAAAGAATGGACCGGGGTCCACAGTTCACTAGTGGTGTCTCTCCAATAAGATAACTAACATGCTGGGTAAACAAATTACAGCTGGGCAATTGACAATTGATAAGTGCATATAATATGCATGTGTGAGTTGTGGTGTCTACTATGAGATTCATTTGGGCATTACGACAAAGTACATAGACCGCTATCCAGCATGCATCTATGCCTAAATAGTCCACTTTCCGGTTAACATCCGTACCCCTTCCAGTATTAAGTTGCAAGCAACCGACAATTGCATTAAGTAATGTGCGTAATGTAAACAATACATTCATCCTTGAATAAAGCATTGCTGTTTTACCCCTAGTGGCAACAACACATCTACAACCTTAGAACTTGCTGTCACTATCCCAGGTTAAATAGAGGTTGAACCCAACTATCATGCATAAATACCCCCTCTTGGAGTTACAAGTATTCACTTGGCCAAGGCTTCAACAAGTAACGGAGAGCATGCAAGATCACAAATGACATAGACATGATAATATAATATTCAGCTCCACATAGGTATCAATATAAGTCAGATCCCAGCAAACACAACATGTAGCATTACAATAAGATGATCTTGATCATGATAGGCAGCTCACAAGATCTAAACATGATGGCACAAGTGGAGAAGACAACCATCTAGCTACTGCTATGGACCCATAGTCCAAGGATGAACTACTCACGCATCACTCCGGAGGCGGGCATGGCGATGTAGAGCCCTCCGGTGATGATTCCCTTCTCCGGCAGGGTGCCGGGAAGAGCTTCAGGAACCCCCCGAGTTAGGGTTGACGACGACGGCGGCAGCGAATATGTTCTGGATGAAAGGCTCGATGTTTTAGGGTTTTCGCGTCTCGGGGAATGAATAGGCGAAGGGGCGATGTCGGCGGACCCCCGAGGGGCCCAAACCACACCCAGGCGCGGCTGTGGGCCCAGCCGCGCCTACAGGTGGTTTGGCCACCTCGTGGCGAGTCTTCGTCTCTCCTTCGGACTCCGTGTACGTGCTGGAAAAATAGGGACCTGGCCTTTTGTTTCGTGCAATTCCGAGAATATTTCCAGAAGTAACTTTCTGAAACCAAAAACAGCAGAAAACAGGGAACTGGCACTGTGGCATCTTGTTAATAGGTTAGTCCCAGAAAATGCATAAAAGTGATACGAAGTGTATATAAAACATGTAGCAAATGGTATAATATAAGCATGAAACATCAGAAATTATAGATACGTTGGAGACGTATCATGCTCCTCTTCAAAAATCTGGCTAAGACAATAGCCAGGGACGAAACCAATATGAGTACATTTGAATGTACTCGCAAACTACCCCCGGAATGAGCATGCAATACTCTTTTTATTGTTTAAATAAAACTTCGTTTGCTTTGAAAACTCTATATCCTTGTTGAAAAGAGAAGGATATACTTTTGTTTAATAAAACTTTGTTTTGAAATCTCCATATCTTTATTGAAAAAAAAGAAATAAGGCTTTTAGAACATTTCCCATAAATCTGTTTTTGTAAGAAGTCTCGTTTAAAACTTTTTCCCGAAAATACATCTCTGTTGAAATAGGTAAGAAGTCTCTTTTATAAACATTTTCCCGGAAAATCACCATTTGGTTTAATTCTCCAAAACTCCTTCTTTTCCGACCATAACCCTTCATGGTCATTCCATCCCAACAACCTCATGCCGGCCCGTTGGCATAGTTGCATAAAACATTTTCCACTTTCAAATCACAAAACTCTTCACTTCCCGACCATAGCCCGTCATGGTCAATCATTCTCCAGCAACCTCATACCAGCCCGTCGGTAGAGTTGCAGATACCACACATCTCCATTTTATTTTCAAATCTCAAAACTTTGCAAAACTTGCACATGGTCAAAGCAGTTCTTTCCAACTGTCCATATCCGAGGACTCGGCTATTCGAATAGTTTTACCCTCTGCAGAGGTAGCACGCTTTTCCCACACCCATCCGGTAACTCATCGTGTCAGCCACGTCTCGTCATACAAGGTGTATGCGAAGTTGAGCCACCGACCATAGCCTGTCCTTTGCTCATGCTAGTATAGGACCCTACCACTACGATACTTTCCAACACACTTAACCCAGCCCGTCGGAATCTAAGTGTGAGGACTCGTAGTTCTGCCCGGCGATTTATGGTGGAACCTTCAATCCTCTTTCTCCAATACACTCATACCAACTCTGTTGGCAGACTTCTCTTAAGAGGACCCAGGTCAGGGGGTAGGTCCTCAGACCATCCCCTCATGGAACGAGGTCATCCCCGTTGTTGAGGCATCCAGTACTAATATGAGCAAACTATATGACTACGCCCTTTCCCATATGTGGGTAAATGTGGTCGCACAGATTATCGGCTGGTCGACGTAAGTATAAGGACACAATGTGCATTTTTCATAAACATCACCATTCTCCATTTTTTTCCACTTCAACACCGACATCTCGGCATTCCATATCCACACAAGTATTTTCAAAGGAGTTTGGAGTACACAATATTTTTCCCATCCTATAGTTTGGAAAAGAAATTCCAGCTAGTATCTCCATATAGGGTGTCAAAATAATATACTTGTAATTTGGAAAAAAAAGGTTTTCAAAATCATAGCTTTAGTGGCAAACACCACATAAATCACTTTTGCTCTTTATAAGTAAAACATGTGAACCAAAATAGATGTACATAATTGCAAGCTCAGAGGATAGCTTGCCTGATTTCAGCATGATGTTCCCGGGGCTTCTTCTCACTGATTACAGAAATAAACTCTCATCCTTCTCCGATAAATCCTTTTCAATTACCACTCCGGTAGCGTTTATCTCTAGCGTCGCAACATGAAAATAAAACAACACTCAATAAGCAAACCAAACCACAAGTGGTATACAAACAAGGAACAAACCACAAGTATTAAACTAATCACTCGAGCCACAAGCATAGCACTAGTTTAATCAAGCAACGAACTAAATCTATATTTACCAGGGCATTATACTCACAGGAGTATAACACCAAACACATGCTAAAAACATAGAGCACCAAGACATCCTCAATTAGAGGTAACTAACAACCACTTTCCTCTGATCAGGAAATACTTCAGACAAAAGTTAAACTACCAATTAATCTTGGTAATTCAAAATATCTCACCAAGCTAAGGTGGATACACTAACAAGATATTTAAACTAGTACTCAACTCAAGTCCATCAAGTTCATCAAGCCATGCAAACATATTACCCATACCAATATGTCTAACAAATACCACTAACAGTACTAACATATTATAACCTTCTAAACAGTAATAACATGCAAACAACAGTACCACAACAATCATTAACCAGCAAGGCACACCTTTTAATCACACACAATATTCCCACATTAAAATAAATAAGCATAGCAATTCTTAATTACTAGAGGAAAAGTTATATAGGGAATAAAACCCTAACAACACATGATTCACAATTAGCTCTCCTAACATGCTAGCAAGATTAAGGAGACACATCATAACAGTGGATTACCACCCTACACATGCTAGGAAACACATCTATAACCATAAAGTTATAACACAACAATTAATAAAGGCTTAACAAAAATAGGCAAAAAAGGCCTAAACCTTATAATTAGCACCACAGACAATCAATGACTCCTAAATTCAAACCAATTTAGGGATATGTTCTCCTACACATATAGAAGACAGAGCAATTGGATTAATTCCAAAATTCATCTCCTAAAAATCTACAAAAATCATCAAAGAGCTACTGATGTGTTTTTAAGAATGAATAGAACTTTTGTTTTAGGTTTCTTTTGCATACAAGACCAACAGTTCTGGAAAGGTAACACTTCAAGCTTTCCATAGAATTTTAGTTTGCAATTTTTGGAGTTATAAAACTCTAGATATTAAATATTTAGTGAAAAAGGATCTTTTTACAAGATTTAATGTAGACATCAATTAAAAGTATATTTTTGCAAACAGCCAGTTCTAGCTAATTAAGAAAACACATTGGAACTCCACAAAATTTGAATCACTCAAACATCTATCACAGATCTACCACAATCGAATTAAAGCTACACTGTAATTTTTAAACAGGAAATAATAGCAGATAATAGATCTATTAAAAAAAAAGAGACGGGCCAGATCTGGCCCAGATCCGGCCGGGCGACGCAGAAGGTGGCCCATCTGCGGCCCACGCGCGCGAGCGAACGGGTACGGGGACGTCTCCTTCTTCCTGGACGCGCACCGCGGCGCGGAGACGAGCAGGAGCTCCGGCGAGGACGGCGTCGGCGACTCCGGGCTCCTAAAACGAAAAGAGGATGCCCATTAGGTAGCTCGTGAGGAGGGGTGTCAGGGAGGCAAGAATGGCGGGGAATGGTGGATGGGGTGGCTCCCGATCTTGCTCGGCATCACGGCGGCCAGAGCAGAAGAGGATGAAGACGGCGACGGCGATTCCCAGCTTCCCTGGTCGATTCCTTCTACGAGGAGGGAGAGGAGATCATGGCGGAGCTGGTGGTGGTCATCGCTTGGCTCGGGGTGGCTCCAATCGCCGGCGATGTGCGACGGCGAGCTCGGCCACCTGCGGCTAGGGTTTCGGGTTGAGGAAGAAAAGAGAGAGAGGGAGAGAGCAGGAGGGCGAGTGAGGAGAGCAGAGCGTTTTCGGGGGGGCCTCTTTCTCCTTCGAGCCGCAGGAGAGCGAGAGGGGGGGGCCTGGGCGGTGTGCGACGCACGGGAGGACGACACCGCGGCGTCGACCACGGGCTGCTACAGAGAAGACGACATTTTTGCAGAACGCCCCCTGGCAGAACTTTCCCTCTCACAACTAGGTCCTTTCCTGATTTTCTTTTATTCCTTTTTAAAACCAGTAGCCTTTCAGTGATTTAATTGAGGCACTTAAACATTTTTAAAAATTCTGAGAAAATTCATGTAGCCTCCCATATACATGTAGAAGCTCCACAAAAATTGATGTTGAGAAATAAAATGTTTTGAACAACATTTGTTCATAGGGTTTGAATATGTTGTTTTTGGTAAATAAAATTTGATACTCCTTTAATATTTTCAAGCAAGTGATAAAATATTGTTTTGAACCTTTGTGACTTTCTTGACAAATAAAGCAACTTCAAATACTTTATATTTCCATAGAGAAAATATTTGTTTGAAGAAAATAGAGAGTTAGGTAGAGAGAATAATTTATTAAAGTCATTTTATTTGAATTGGAATCTTTAATTTAAGTTCTTGAATACCTTTAGAGGTTTTGCTTATATTCAAGTCACATTCCAAATTTGTTGTCAAGTGTGTTTGATTTTTAGTGTTAGACACAGTTGAGGAATTGTTCTCACAAGCAACAAACATAATCAAATCAGCATCACAACCAAGATCACACAAAGTCAACACAGCAATGGGAAGTAAAACACAATCATCAGTGAAACATTTCAAAAAGTTTTTGTTGGTTCTGAAATTTGGGTCTTGTGAAACTAAGTTTTCTTAGTTTATCAATTTGGGATGTGACAGGTAGTGGATACAAAGATAAACCAAAAAAAAAACATGTAGCTGTTGTGCATCATGGATTCTATTATTGGACCTATATCCATACCGTTTGAATAAATCATGTCTGAGTGTCTCCAAATGATTGCATCCAAAGTCCATGAGTTCGCGCTCCTCCACAAAGAGGTAGGACAACAAATCTATGTAATATAGATATCCAAGTTTAAATTGATTTGAGAAATATACAGGACACTTATATACATTGGATGAAACCAGAAACAGTAAAGATGGGCATGCCAAATAAACAAAAGTAGAATCTACGAGAATTTTATTTTCATCAATTATGAGTACATATAATAATTTGATTTGAGAAATTTGACAGGAGCATTGGATGAAACTAGACACATTAAAGACGAGCATGCAATATATTCAAAAGAAGAATCTGCGAAATTTTTATTTCCATCAAGTAGAATATACATTATATGGATACATTTATAGATCGAGCATGCACCCATTGTTAGTGAACCAAACTTTTAAGACCTATTTTTTTTCAATGGTTCAATAGATACTCTATTTTTTGTAATCATACTTACCTAAGAGCATACTATAAGCACTACTAAGATATTTGTTCGAATGTACACTTTAGATGTCTCTATCACGGTATTTTATGATATTTAAATTAATACACTAACACACACACATACATACATATACACTATAAAAATTTATGCAATTGTAAACAAAATAGTTCGCGAAGAACTTTTATTATAACATACATATAAAATTAGCACTCACAAACTTTGCAATTATCATTTATTACGACCATATAATAAACAACACTATTACTAATGATTCAAAATGGTTATACTTCTTTAACTATGCAATCTAGGTAATAAAAAAAGTACTGATAAACACGGTAACATCGTAAGACTAGGCGTAAGATAACTATAAAAGTTTAGTACAATGTATATCTATTTATATTAACATGCCCCGTGTTCAAAAGTTATATGGAACAGTCCTAGTCTTACCCCTTCCTATGAGTGCTTAGTGTGATGAATCCATCAAGCATATCCTCATATGCTGCTTGTGAAGTGTGGATGGGATCGTATCTATGTTAGGGTAGGCAAAGTTGGAGATCCTTATGTAATGAGATCCTTTTGGACTACTTGTCCTTCAGGCTAGGCAGCGTATGGAGCATGTTCTAGGGATATGAAGAGTATTCATCTGGTAGCTACCGCCTTCTGTTGCACCGCAATGACGTGGTGTTCAACCAGAACCTCGTTGATTGTCACCGTCATCCGAAGAATCCAAAAGCGGCGTTAGAATATGGAAGAATCGCAGCTGCATGTTGGTCTTCTCATAGAGGGCATATTTCCGAGAGAAGGAATTCCAAAGAGTAGGCATAGGGATTTGGCGGTCGACCACCGTTGCAGCGCCTATGCCAAGACAATAGTAATTAAGTATTCTGGCGTTCGTTCTACCATGATGTCATGTCTTCTTAATCTTTAGGATATACCCTCAATTTTTTTGTGATGTCTTATTTGATGATATTGACTTTTTTTTGAAACTCTTACTTTGGAGGAGCCCACCACAGGCCTCACTCACTTTATTAGTAAAAAGAACATATGTGCAAAATAGTTAAAAGAAATTAAGGTAAATTGTCAATTCATGATGACAAAGATGAAAGTGCAGTATTCTTAACCCTGTACTTAAGCAGGGCGACTTTATGGAAGAAACATGTATTCCAGCCCCTAGATCTAGGCTTGATGTTTTTGAAAACCCATCCATTTCTTTGTTTCCAAATGCCCTACAAGCTAAAACACTAATTCTGCAAAACATGGTCCAGAGAAGCTTTTCTTGGCTTGAACTAGAGTTTCATTAGTATTTTCCTGGGTGCGAGGCAAACTGAAGATAGTTTCAAATCCTTGTGCTAAATGTGCAGTTGAAGAACAAATGGCTCCGGTCTTCAAGCTGGTGTGAGGGACAGAGAACACAACTATGGTTACCTGTCAAATGCCAACGTCTTATCAGAAGCATTTCTTTGGTATTAATTCTGTCATGAAGAATAAGCCATGCAAAGAACTTATGCTTAGACTGGTATTTGCTTTTCTAGATCCAACCGGAAAAAGCATGGCAATGTGTTTGAAATTGTGCTGATACAAGTATACAACACACTAGGCTTATAATCTCCTTTTCCAAGAGTACATATCCAAGTATCATTAACATCATTGCTCAAGGGAGTATCTTGTATCATGGCTTGCATCTGGATCAGTTCCTAATGTGCTTCCACAGAAAGGGGCAGAGAAAATGCTTCAGTCCAAGAGGGAATATTTATAATTTCATATACTGAGTGTAGCTTACCATTGGAAAAAGAAAAAAGGCTTGGGAGGAACAGCTCTTCCAATCTTTTTTCCTTCCACAGGTCAGACCAAAACAGGACCGAATGAGGGAATGACGGATCTTCACTAACGGATACATTACTCGAATTATACAATGAACTACGTAATAAATAAAATCACAAGCCTTTGAGCAGCACATCCTCAACGAACCTATCAAGGTTAACATAGGACGAGCCCCCTTCTTTGGTAGCATCTTCAGCGAGCCTCTTCCACTCCAGTGTCTTCTCCCTGGCCTCTATCCCCTTCTCCCCAACCATCATCTCTCTCACTAGTGCAGCTATTTCGTCGTCCCCCGCCTCCTGTGGCAGTTCGGTTCCGATGTTCCATGCCGTGCTCAGCTGCCGGCAGTTCGTTGTCTGCTCCGATATCATGGGCCATCCGAGCACCGGCACACCGGCGAGCACGGTCTCCAGGATCGAGTTCCACCCGCAGTGCGTGACAAAAAGCCCCACTGCCGGGTGGGCAAGGACCGCCTCCTGGGCGCACCAGGGCACGACGAGCCCGTCCTGTCCGACCTCAACCTCGGCGGCCATGTCGGGCCGCAGAACCCATAGGTACGGGGAGCCGCACCTCGCCAGACCGGACGCGAAGTCCTTTATCTTGTCGGCGCTCATGGCGGCATGGCTGCCGTAGCTCACGTACACCACCGAACGAGCCTCTTTCCCGTCCAGCCACGCCATGCACTGCTTGTCCTCCTCCAAGAGGCCTGCCGCGCCTGTCGAGTCGCCGCCGCTCGCCTGGAGCGACGCTACGATGGTCGAGAGAGGGCCGAGGGTGTAGATGGGCGGGAGGAAGGCCGCCAGGGCGTCGAGGACGTCCTTCTCCATGTCGTGGAAAGTGTTGATGACGATGGCTTTGGAGCCGGCGACGACACGCATCTGGTGGAGGTGGATGTGGAGCAGCGCGTTGTCGGCGTCCGTCGTGTGGCAGAACGTCGGCATGTCCTTGAGCCGCAGGCCCTTCATCCCCGGCATCCACTCTAGTGGGGCATCAAGGCTACCATCGGTTTTGTAGCCAGCTCCTACCATCGATAAAACTCACATAAATATGGATGGATCTTTTTAGCAAAAAAAAGGGTGATGGAATAGTACCTTTTAGCGGCACGAGACCCCTGTTTACGAGCTCCTCGAACTGCAAGTACCCCATGAGCCCGCACGCGGAAGCCGTGAAGAACTGCACGTCAGGCACGCCGACGTCCCGCGCCGCCAGCGCGGCGAACGACATGGGCGCGTCGGCGACGACGCAGCTCACGGGCGGCACGCCGGGCCTGTTCGCCAGCGCACGCAGCAGCTCCGTGAACGGCTGGAGACAGTTCCTCTCCAGCGCCTCGAGGTGCCCTTCCAGCGTCGTCGGCGGCGCCTCCAGCGACAGGCCGTCCGGGATGACCTCGACGTCGAACCACGTGGCCGAGGCGGCGCCCTTGGCGCGCTCGAGACGGCGGTAGTGCAGCTCGGTGTGGACGAGCGTGACGTGGAAGCCGCGGGCGTGGAGGACGCGCGCGAGCTGCAGGTGAGGCGCGACGTGGCCGTGCGCCGGGAACGGCACGAACACGACGTGGGGCTTCTGCACCGAGCCCATCTTTGCGTAGCGATCGATCGACGACGTCGCGACTAGCTTGCGTTTTGTTTCTACTGCTGGCTTCTTCGGATACTAAGGTCGAGCACATTATATATATTTGAAGGATAGCAGAGGGTAGCTGCAGTGTGCGGTCGGGCAGGAACGAAGAGCGCCACGACAATATATAAATCAACAGCTAGCTGTGACTACACACCAAGACGAATTCGAAAGATGACGATGTTGATCGATTTCCACGTGGACTGGAACGCCCAAGTCCTGACTGGACTGGTTTGCTACGTGGGATAACCTGGTTCATCCTTTCTAGCTCTCGCGCGCATGTCGACACGACGGTAGGTTCAGCCATGTCCGGCTTAAGAGACGGCCTGCAAGATGTTACTCCCTCCGTACGTCCTTGTTTTACGTGTACCAATTTTGATCATATATTTAACCAACAAAAAAATGTGATATTTATCACAAAACTTATACTCTTAAAAACTTTGTTGAATACAAATCCGATGGTACAATTCTTTACGCAAGTAACACATATTTTATTGGTTAAATTTATGGTCAAACTTGTTGCACGCAAAACTAAGACGCCACCTTGTGAAATTTGTGGGAACGATCGTACCCGTTAGGGTGATCGGCTACGTGTTTATATAGTGATGAAAAGCCCATCACGTGGCATTGTACAGGAGGCGTATACGGAGGTGGAGTACTGCTCCATACTTCAATACGTACGTATTACAAGTCTAACAATCCCCCTTAATCACAACCTTCGAAGAGGTTGAGATTACGCATAAACTCATGTAAATTCTTGATTGGTAAGGCCTCGGTGAAACCATCTGCAACTTGATCTTTGCTGGAGATGAACTTGATGTCAAGCAATTATTCTGCAACTCTTTCACGAACAAAGTGATAGTCAATCTCAATATGCTTGGTCCTAGCATGAAACACATGATTAGCAGACAAGTATGTAGCACCCAAATTATCACACCATAAACACGGTTTGTTCTTTAGTTTAACACCATGTTCATTCAGAATTGCTTCAACCCATATCAACTCAGCTGTAGCATTAGCAAGAGCCTTATATTTAGTTTCAGTACTTGAACTTGATACAGTCTTCTGTTTACGTGCACACCAGGAGACCAGATTCGGTCCTATAAATATAGCAAAACCTCCAGTTGACCTTATATCATCAAGACAACATGCCCAATCTGCATCTGAGAAAGCACTCAAAAGAGTGGATGAAGACTTCTGAAAAGTAAGTCCAATACGTAATGTACCCTGAACATATCGTAAAATCCTTTTGACAAATGTCTAATGAGTAGTTGTAGGAGCATGCAAATATTGACAAACTTTGTTTACTGAGAAGGAAATATCAGGACGTGTCAATGTCAAATATTGGAAAGCGCCTACAATGCTCATGTAGTGAGTACTGTCATCAGGACCAAGAGGAGTCCCCTCAGATAAAGATAATTTTTCAGTGGAGGATAAAGGTGTAGGAGAAGATGTGCACTTTGTCATACCAACTTTAGCAAGCAAATCTGCAGCATATTTTTCCTGCGTGAGCAACAAGCCAGGCCGAGTCTTCTTCACTTCAATGCCCAAAAAGAAATGTAGATCTCCCAACTCCTTGAGGGAAAAATCATCATTTAAATCACGAAGAAGAGCAAAAATGACTTGGTCTGATGAGCTTGTGACTATAATATTATCAACATAGATTATAACAAATATCATAACACCAGACTTGTCATAAAGAAAGAGTGAGGTGTCGGCCTTGGAGGGAGCAAAACCAAGCTGTTCCAACTTAGTGATGAGTCTAGAATACAATGCTCGAGAAGCCTGCTTGAGACCATACAAAGCTTTGTCAAGTTTGCATATGTTATGTGGAGTTTGAGGATTTTCAAAACCTGGGGGTTGTTTCATGTATACTTCCTCTTCGAGAACGCCATGCAAAAATGCGTTCTTGACATCTAGCTGCCGCAAACTCCATCCTCTGGAAACAGCAACTGACAGAACAATGCGAATGGTTGCTGCTTTGACCACAGGACTGAAGGTATCTTCATAATCTATTCCATACCTCTGTTTAAATTCTTTTGCAACCAGGCTTGCCTTGTACCTGTCAATAGTACCATCTGCATGCTTCTTAATACGGTATACCCATTTATAGTCAATAAGATTTTCAGTCTGATGTGGAGGAACTAGGTGCCATGTTTTATTTTGCATGAGAGCATTGTACTCCTCCTCCATCGCCTTGCGCCAACGATCATCCTCAAGCGCATCCGAGAGTGTACGTGGTTCATCTGCAGATGTAAACATACACCATCGAACAGTGCCATCAGTAATTATTCTTGGCTGACGTATATCTTTTTGTAGTCGAGTACGAGGTTCAGGAGGCAGTGGAGGTGCGGCGTTGGTGTAGGAGAGGCCGCAGCAGACCCCTGCACAGAGGATCCACCAGGGCTACCGGCATCATCATGATTGGGAAGAGGAGATGATACCTCCGCGTTAGGGTCTGCACGTGCAGGCGAGCGCCCACGCGTAGGAGATAGAGGCAACATGTCGCCCTCAGATTCATCATCATGCGGACCCGGAGACGGCGACCGAGGCGGGGTCCGTGAGCGGGACTGTGGCAGGGTTCGGGAGTGCGTCCGGAGCCGTGACGTGGCGCCAACGGGTTCGTCTTTCGCGGGCGAAGGGGACCGCGACCTGGGCGCGGACTGCAGCCAATCCGCCGCGTCTGACACAGCGACAGAATCCTCCTCAGGATCCGCGCGATTGCCTGCGCCAGCAGCAGCATGGAGATCAGCGCGGATCGAATCTTCCTCGGGATCGCGGCATGGACGACAACGGCTATCGTTTCTTGGCCTGTTTGACACCGTGTCAGCACGGTTTTGCACCAAAAAAATTCTGATTCCTTCTGCTCAAACACGCATCAGCGGGCACTGTCTTTGCTGCATCTTGATCATTAGTAACAACAGGTATAATAGGTAATTCCATATAGTCATCAATATGTGCATCCCCAATATTTGATGTGGTGGAGGAAGATTGAGAGGGTAAAAGGAGTATGTCTTTACGAAGATGAGCACTAGCATTAGGATGCAGGGAAGTAAAAGGGAAAACACTTTCATCAAAGACAACATCTCGTGATATGTAGATTCGGCCAGTAGAGACTTCTAAGCATTTGACTCCTTTGTGACGTGAGCTATAACCCAGAAAAACACACCATGTGGAAAGGAAAGCAAGTTTTCTTTTCTTGTAGAGACGTAGATTTGGCCAGCATGCACAACCAAACACTCTAAGAGAGTCATAGTTTGTCTTGGTATGAAGAAGGCACTCAACAGGTGTATCCATATTAATAACTTTACTTGGAAGTAGATTTATTGGAAAGCTGGCAGTGAGAAAAGCTCCATCCCAAAACTTAAGTGGCATAGAGGCATTAGCAAGCAAGCCCAGACCAACTTCAACAATATGACGATGTTTGCGTTCAGCGGAACCATTTTTTTGGTGGGCATTTGGGCAAGAGACATGATGCGAAATACCATTCTTTTGGAAAAAGCTATTGAGTTTTTCATATTCATCACCCCAGTCAGTTTGCATGGTAATAATTTTCCTACCAAACTTGCGCTCAACAAGTTGCTGGAAATTGAGGAAAACTTGATAGACATCAGAACGTTTCTTTAGCAAATAAATCCAAGTAAATTTACTGAAATCATCGATAAAGCTTACATAATAAGAGTGTTGCCAACAGACTCAGGTGCTGGACCCCATACATCAGAAAACACTTGTTCCAGTGGAACAGTGGAAGCACTAGTAGACACAGGATATGGAAACTGGTGGCTCTTAGCTAACTGGCAATAGTCACAAATGTATGGGCTTATTTCAGGCGAATAAGAAATTTTATTGTTTCTAAGAACTTGCTAAACCACAAAAGATGAAGGATGTCCTAAACAACGATGCCAAGTGGATGATGACGGCTTTATTGTAATGAAAGCTTGCTTGGAAGACCTAGTAGAAAATGACACTAGCGGATAGAGACCACTATGGCATGGACCTTGAAACAGAATTCTCCTTGTTTCCTGGTCCTTTATCAAAAAGAAATATGGGTGAAATTAAAAGAATATATGATTATCAAGGGTAAGCTTGTGGATAGATAAAAGATTTGAAGTGGCACTAGGAACATGAAGAATATTATTAAGATGTAAAGATGCATGTGGGATGCACTGTATTGAATGACCAATGTTGATTATTTGCATATCGTTTCCATCAACAGTGTGGACACGATCACGCCCCTTGTACTTGTCGTGGGTGGAGAGCTTGCTCAACTCTCCCGCGATGTGGTTTGATGCGCCGGTGTCGGGGTACCAGTTGGTGTCAACGCCATAGGAAGCAAGGTGGGTGTTCTTCTCTTCACGGTCATCATCATCAGACTCGTCACGGTCTTGGTAGCGCCACCAGCAATCACTTATCGGGTGCCCATGAATTTCACATATTTGGCCGGTGACGTTGACATACGGGGTTGGGGCGCGGCCACAGCGACGTCCCTACCCACCATCATCGCGCCGATCATCGCGCTGATCATCACGTCGATCATCAGGACGTCCTCCATTGCCACCATCACAGGGACGCCATGAGCCACCATCATCGCGGCCACCTCCATCACGGCGGCCTCGATCACCCGAGCATCCTTGCTCGTTACCATCACGGGCAAGGTGGGCAGAGGAGGTGAAGGTTTGCGCCGGCACGGCATCTTCTTCATCGGAGAGCATCTCCCTGCGCATGTCATGTGCGACAATCTGAGCAAACAGATCATCAAGGGTGGTACCATGCTGTCCATTAACTACAGCAACATCATTATACGAACTATCAAGTCCATTAAGGATATAGCTAATGAGTTCATTATCATCAATGTGTTTTCCAGCAGCGGCGAGCTCGGAACAGAGCCCTTTCATCTTGGTGAAGTACTCCGCTGCAGTCATGTCCTTCTTCTTCTTGATTTTGTTGAGGGCAGTCCGCAGGTGTGTCACCTTCGACCTCGAGACCGAGGCAAACATGGCGATGATCATGCCCCAGACCTGAGCCGTGGAGGTGTGATCAAGCATATGTGCAAGCATCTCCAGCGAGAGGGTGTTGAGGATCCACCCCATCACCTGTTGGTCCATGACGATCCAAGCGGAGTACGCGGGATTCGTCACTGTCATCTTCTTATTTTTTTCATCTTACACCTTGATGGTCTTGGCGGGCGCGACGTCGGTGCCGTCGAGAAGGCCGGTACCCTGTGCTCCTCGAAGCGGAGGAAGCACAAGAGCTTTCTAGAACAAGTAGTTGCTCCGGGTGAGGAGTTGGGTGGGAGAACCCAGGTTGGCGGCCAGGGCATGTGCCGATGCAGACGACGACATGGCGGCGGCGGAGAGGGCTTTGGTCGTGATCTTGAACTTGAGGCGGCGGCGGCGGCAAAGTATGCGGCGGCGGCGGCTGTTTTGGTCGTGGTCTTGGTCTTGAGGCGGCGGCAGAGTATGTGGCGGCGGCGGCTGGTTTTGGTTGTGAGGCGGCGGCGGCGGCTAGATTGGTTTTAGGGTTTGGAGCGGCGGCTAGGTCATGGAAAAGTCAGATCTGATACCATGTGAAAATTGTGGGAACGATCGTTCCCGTTAGGGTGATCGGCTACGTGTTTATATAGTGATGAAAAGTCCATCACGTAGCATTGTACATGAGGCATATACGGAGGTGGAGTACCACTCCATACTCCTATACGTGCGTATTACAAGTATAACACACCTATGGATGGAGTATCACAAAACACTTTTACATTTTGACATTTGATCTGGAAAAGATTCTGCATATGTCTACCGCATAATTCAAACAAGAGTGAACTCCACGTTTTCTTCACAGTATTGTGGAGTACATGTGACACTTATCATCCATTTAGTGAAAAAAATCAGAAATAAACCATAAATAGAACTGCGAACACGGTTTTACCCTGTTTTGACATTCTACATGTTTCGTTATAATAAACTGGCATGTTATGTCTATGCGATGCAACCAAATATGTAAATATCGGAGGGCATCATTGATGATCCTTCTCTTTCCTGTCTTTTCAATTCCTCATTGTTGTCCAGATATTATCAAATCTCGGTCATCACCTCACGCCTTATCCAACGGACATGCATCAAAAAAGAGGGTCCAAACGTTTTAAAATGGGTAATCTAGACAATTCGTCACTAGAGATGGAGTAATTAGTGTCAGAAAATGCATAGCTAGAGGGCAAAAAATGGAATCCACTCTTTAAATAAATCATTTCCATCAAAACAGATCACATGGTTAAAACATTGTCTACTTGAAGATTCAAACATTTACACATATACAGTATATTTCAACATTCAAACATTGCAAACTAAAACTAGATAATGCGCTTTGGGGCGGCGGATGGCCTCCGCTAGCCAAACTCTGCTCTTGCGGTTTCAAGGGAGATTTAGCTCGCGTGCTCTGCCAGCCGCTCCTCCCGTAGGGCATGCTTGGAGTAGCGGATGGCCTCCGCCAGCTTCGGGTTGTCGTCTTTGAGCTCCTTTGGAAAGAAGTTGTCGAAGAAGATGCAACCCATAGTGGCCACCGGTGCCACGGGAGGGGCCAACTCCTCGTTGAGGTGGAGCGGGATCAAGGTTTTGGTTACCGTTTAAAAAAAAATCCCGGAGGGGGCCGGTATTTCCGGTAACCGTGGTTACCGGAAAATACTGGCCGGTTACCCGCCTAAATTTCCGACAAGAATTTAGGTATCAAACAAAAAACGACGAAAAAAATTCAAATTTAAATTTTGAGAGCACGAATTCTGTCCAAATTTGAATATTCCGGGATTTTTCTCCCGGAATACACAATTACCGGGGGTGGCCGGTAAATCCGGTTACCGGCCGGTTACCGCGGGATGGCCGGTAACCGAAACCCTGAGCGGGATGCGGTCAGCAGAGAAACATGCAGAGGGAGCGGCGGTGCGTGAACTTCCCACCTCGTGGTTTTCTTGTCGCACCACGGTGCCAGCAACCTTCCTGCGGTGGGATACCTGCCATCTCGGCGCATGGTTTCAGCAAACTCTTCCGGAACTACCACATGACACTGGAGTGGCAAAATGGATTTCAGGTAATATGTGTCTCACTGTACAATAAAGTCAATTTACAAGCCACGTCAACTCCAACTCCAACATGATAGAAATGGAAAGATATGAAAATCTTAACTTTTACAAAAACGAACCCTCAACCGAGAAAGACAATTACTTTGTTATAAGTTGCTCATATTTGGCACACATATGTGCGTCTTGTCATTGCAAACAAAAAACTTAATATATTTTTCCAACTTTGTTATGTGAAAAATGATTTCCGGCTAATGCCAAAAATGATTTATTGTGAAGTGACTACCAAAAATATGGGCTAAAATGACACCACTGCAATATTCACACAAAATTGACCTCGTGGGATGGTCAATGATTTTTTGAGTTTCGACCGATTTTTTCAAAATAAACGGATTTGACCTACTAATGCGTAATAGTTTGGTCATGTATTTTGGCCAAAATCATTTTGAGCTATCCATGTCACATAAGTATACCCTTTACAATTTTGGTACCCTATTATGATTCGAGGCAGTGTACATAAAGAAAGTTAGAAAATATTCAACCACTTCCTATGAATTGTCAAGCGTGCAATTTTGAACCCATTTTTAAAATAATCAAAGGAAATCTAAAAAACGAAACAATATAAACTTGCGCAAAGAGTTCTCTTGTGTGACATGGTTTTCATACAAAATATGAAACCTAAAATATGGAACTTTGGAAAAAGATTGTTGACAAAAATGTCGATCATATATCTACATTCATGGGTTTCTACCCGAATGACAACCACGATGGCCATATCCATGGTATAATTTGTTAAAATGTTCCCATATTTATCCCACATGTGCGTCTTTCATTACAAACTGAAGACTCGACATAATTTTCCAAATTTTATTGCGTAGAAAGATTTTCTATTTTATAAGTGTCAAATGAGAGTTTTTTGTGAAGCGACTACCGAAAAAATATGGGACAAAATTACGTCACTACAATTTCACACAAATTAGACCTCGTCGGACAGTCAATTGCCATATTTAAAAAAATCTCGCCTTTTGTATATATTTGTTTTTTAAGTTATGGCCTATTTTGAAAACATAACTTAAATTTGAACTACATGTGTGTGATATTTGGTCATAAATTTAAAAATCATTCTAAGATACGCTATTATGATTCAAGGTAGTGTACATGAATAAAGTTCAAATATTCAAACATATGAATGGTCAAACGTGCAACTTTGACCCTATTTTGAAAAATATCAAATAAAATCTTCAAAAAAATTTGAAAGGAGAAAATCTTGCGCAAAGATTCTACTAATATACATGGTTGTCAGAAAAAATATCAAAACTGTAATATGGCAATTAAAAAACATTCAAGATAATGTCTATCATGTATATATTAACATTCATGGGATTCAACCCAAATAACCAAAGTTGTGGCCATATCAATGGCATACTTTGTTAAGATTTCCCCATATTCACCGCACATGTGTGTGATTGCAAAGGAAATACCCAACATAATTTCTAACTTTGTTGTGCAGAAAGTTGATTTTCATTTATGAGTGTCAAAAAGGTTTTTTTTATGCGAAGTGACTACCAAAAATATGGGCCAAATTGGCCCAATGCTATTTCCAAACAAAAGTAGACGTCAGGTACCCGGTTTGAAGAGTTTACTGGCTTTGTAGATATGTTTTTTTATTTTCACCCGATTTTCTAAAGGTAACTTCAATTTAAATTTGAAATATAAGTGCGTGATAGTTTGTCGTGAATTTGACAGAATTTAGTTTGAGCTAGGAACCTTATTATGATTCCTGTGTACATAAGGAAAGTTAAAATATTCGACCCTTTACCTATGTATGGTCAAGCGTGTAATTTTGAACCTATTTAAAAAACATCAAAGAAAATCATAAAACAAAAATAAATAAAACCTGCACAAAGAGTGCTGTCATGTGGCATGATTGTCAGAAAAAATATCAAACATGAAATATGGAACTTCCGAAAAAAAATGTGTTCACAAAAATGTCTATTGTATAAGAAACATTCAAGGGTTTCTAACCAAATGACAAAGACGATGACCATATCCATGTTATAATTTGTTAAAAATTTGCTCATATTTAGTCCACATATGCATCTTGTCATTACAAACAAAAGGCTCAACATAATTTTCCATCTTTATTGTGTCAAAGGTGATTTTTTTATTTTATGAGTGTAAAAAAAAAGTTTTTTGTGTGAATCAACTACCAAAGATATGGGCTAAAATGACGCCCCTACAATTTTCGCACAAACTAGATCTTGTGAGACGGTAATATACTAGTCTTGAAAAAAATCTCGCTTTGTGGATTTCTTTTTTGAGTTTCGACTGATTTTACAAAAGTGACTTAAATTAGAACTACAAGTGTGTGATATTTGGTCGTAAATTTTGCTTAATAATACTAAGATAACCTATTATTACTAGAGGCACTGTACATATAGAAAAATTCAAATATCCGAACCTATGAATGGTCAAGCATGTAATTTTGATCCTTTTTTAAAATATCAAATAAAATCTTTAAAAATTGAGAAATTGAAAACTTGACCTAAGAGTACTCTTATATGAAATGGTTGTAAGCAAAAATATCAAATCTGAAATATAGAAGTTTGGAAAATTCAGGGGTCCAGGCCAATGACCAACGCGATAACCATGTCCATGTCATATTTTAAAAACAGTCAATGTCGGTGGAGGTCCGCCTCAAAAGTCACGTTTGATAGTTATTTTAAACTACTTCTCTGATTCCAAAAGAGTGTCGCGAGTTATACTGTTAAAACGTACATGATAAGTTCATTTCTCACGACAGTTATACCGGATAGGAGCGAGTGTCTTAGTAAACGTGTAAGACATCGTGCATACACCGTTGATGGTTGCCATGGTGCAGGTTGCCACGGTGCGCAGGGGAATGCCGTGCGAGCTTTCCTGCAGCCACCCTGCGATCATGCTTGAAGAGAAATTATTCGGTGGAAACCAACTTTCAGTTTAAAGTGTAAGCATGTGAAAATCACGTGAAAACCACGGAAAAATCATAATAAAAAGTTCTAAAAAATCTCAGTTTTATAGACATGCAAAATTGCAGGTTGAAACTCAAATTTATTCAGTAGCTATGAAAATGACAAACTGATGAATGATTTCTTGAAGATAAAATTTTATAGACATGTAAATTTGCAAGTTGAAACGCAAAAATATAAAATGATTTTGAGTTTCTTTTTGACACTAAAACAGCAGGGAAGGTCACTACTGTGTCATTTTCATTTATAAAATGGAGTATTTACAATGGGTCGGAATGACTAGTGTCAAAAACTGATTACAAGGTATAATATTTTTGAGTTTCAACTTGCAAATTTGTATGTCTATAGACTCTACCTTCTCAACGTAATGCATTTTTCTTAAGAATTTAAAAAAATGTTTAACCATTATTTTTTCGTAGTTTTCACATGTTTACACTGAAATTGGGTTTCCACCCTATATTCTCTCCTGCGTGATCGGCAGAGTATCCACCGTGCGGACAGACGTTCCGCGTCAGGGTTCAGAGTTCAGACTCACTACAAACTTCACAAATTTCTCCAATTTCAATCGTGGAAATACTTACATGCGGGCACTCAGTGATAAAGAAACATCGATTGCATCAACAACACCTCTATGCCAAAAAAACACGATCACTACGAAATCAACCAGATTAACTGTCATGCACCCATCCTAGAAGATTTCTCTGTCAATCAAAGAACGAAAACCACAAGAGAAACGCGCAGAGGCCACTCGGCCAGAAGTTCAGGACGGCGCCGCGAGCGATGAAGGCAACCCGCCCGCCCTGGGCACGGTGACGTAGTTGAACGACGCCGCGGACGAGAGCCGCCTGGCGCCCTGCAGGAGCTCGCCGCAGCGCCCGGCCCCCGCCTCCGACGACCGAGGCCTGACGAGCTCGGCGGAGGAACGACCGCCGCAGCTCGACCCGCTGCTGCTGCCGCTGCTGGTGCGCATCGACGGGGCAGAGCACGTCAGCCTGCCGGCCTCCACCCTCTTGCGGTTCATGGTGCTCGGCTTCGGCGTCCCCCTGAAGCTGCCGCCGGGTCGCTTCAGGCGTGGCATCGCCTCCTTCTCGCTGAACAGAGTCCGCAGCTTCTTCTGCTCCTGCAACACGTAAATGACTTCCGGTGAGTATAGAATCTAGGAGAATTCTACCTAGTTTGTTACTGAAAGTGCCAAGCGAATGCAGTAAGAACAAGCATGCTTTATTTACCCGGAGTCGCCTCCTCTCCTCCTCCTGCCGAAGCCTGTCTTGCTTGTGCTCTTCTAGCACGGCGACAAGGCGAGCCTAAAGACAGTAAGCAACACAAACATTTCAGCAGATGCTTCAAACAATAAGTACATATTATGCTGGTGCGGTAGGACTGAAGCTATAGCTTACCCCGTCGTACAGAAATGGCTTCTTCCTTTCGCTCTCCCATGCCAGTGTTCGACTCATCAGGTTGTCAACGATAGCTACAGATCAATGAACAATAAGTTATTTGCACAAACATTCTTCTGCATCAATCGATTTTGAATTCGCATAGTTGTTCTATGTTTTGATCAAAATCAAAGACTTAATTGCACCCGCAGTCACACAACTCGCTCGCTACGTGCACTTAAGTCACAGAACTGGAGAACTGAATTTTTTGGTCACACAACTCGAATTTAGGTGCACTTTGGTCACAACCGTTCCGTTCTGGACTAGAACTTTGCACAAAACTCCCTGCAGTATATTAGGAGGGTTAATATTGCAAATATGCATGGACAGAATAATTTTTAAAAAGATTAAAGATCCGTCTTCCCCGCGTCCGGCCGTGCCGCCGCCGCCCCCACCGGCCGCCGCCGCCCCCGGCGGCCGCCCCCGCACCTCCCCTTCTCCCCCCGGCGGCCGTGCCGCCTCCGCACCTCCCCTGCTCCCCCCGGCGGCCGTGCCGCCCCCGCACCTCATCTGCCGCCGCCGCCCCCGCACCTCCCCTGCTCCCAATGACCTCGGGCGCCGCTCCGCGCCGGCCGCCCCTGGCCTGAGCCTCCTCGTTGCCCCCGTGCTGCCCGGCTTCTCCGCCGCCGGTAGAGCCTGCTTCCATGGCCGGCGACGCCCCTCCCTCCAAGACCTCCCGCGCAGGCGCACCTCCTCGACGACCTTCCGTGCCGCCCCTCCCCTACCTCTAGCGCCGCCCAGATGCCCTAGCCGCATGCCTCTGTTCTCCGCGGCCGCCGGTGGAAGACGCCGGGGTGAGCAGGGGAGGTGCGGAGGCGGCACGGCCGCCGGGGGGAGCAGGGGAGGTGCGGGGGCGGCTGCCGGGGGCGGCGGCGGCCGGTGGGGGCGGCGGCGGCAGGTGAGGTGCGGGGGCGGCACGGCCGGACGCGGGGAAGACGATGGTTTCCGGCCATTGACGACGTCAGCATGACGTCATCGATCTTTAATCTTTTTAAAAATTATTCTGTCCATGCATATTTGCAATATTAACCCTCCTAATATACGGCAGGGAGTTTTGTGCAAAGTTCTAGTCCAGAACGGAACGGTTGTGACCAAAGTGCACCTAAATTCGAGTTGTGTGACCAAAAAATTCAGTTCTCCAGTTCTGTGACTTAAGTGCACGTAGCGAGCGAGTTGTGTGGCTGTGGGTGCAATTAACTCAAAATCAAATGTACATACCTGGAATCTTCATGATGATGACCCTCGCTTTCTCAGCGCGTTTCAGGTTCAGACGTGCAGCCCTGTCAGTGTTGAACCTGTTCTCATCCTGAAACCAGCAGATGAAATCTCTTTGTTTTCAGCTCCAAGAGATCAATTGTCCAGTGCATTCAAAATCCACGTTTGTTTTGTTGCAAATTTATACATACCACGTTGTGCTCCTCGAGCCATTTCTCTTCCTCACAGGCCACCAGCCACTTGTTGATCTTCTCCATGATGTCCTTCCTGGACTGGTGCTCTTCCTTGGCCTTCGCTATCTGGTCGTCGATGCTGGCCATGAGCTCAGAAGGGTTCACAAGGCCTGATAAGGTGCCATCAACATTAGAATCAGTACCCATTGCCGCATTAAAGTTAATTAATCTTTCATCTCAAAAAAATTCGTAACTGAACAAGAAGTTTTGTTTCTGAATTTTGAACTAGTACGTACCGGAGTCGATCAGGGCGATGGATTTCTCCGGCACGGTGCATGCTCCGGCAGATGTTCTCCAGCACCAGCCTCCGCTTGAGCACGAGCTCCTTCATCCGGCCGGCCTTGAGCCTCGTCAGTCTCTCCACCTCCTCCCCCGTCTTCTTTATGGACGCCATGGACAGCACGCCGGAGGACAGGGCCTCCTCCTTGGCGGGCCTCAGGACGGCCGCTGCCTTCCTGAATCCCCGGCGCTCATCCTCCGGTGAATCCATCAGCTCCCATAGCTCCACCAGCGGCACCACGGCTTCTCGCATCTGCACATCCAAGCGAAGGAGCATTGTCAGTCATAAGAATGTACAGACTACCCGCAGGTTCGAAGGAGACCGCTGGCGGTAATGTACCATGGCTGATCGCTTTGTCTTCTCGGAGGTGAGCATGGCGACTACGTGGGCGAGGCTGGTGAGCGTGGTGTCGCTGATGCTGGTGGGCTTGCCGGGGTCGGCCTCGTGCAGGCCCGGGTGGACCTCGTTCACGATCGCGATGAAGTCCTCGTCCAGCACGTCGCACAGCGAGTGCACCTCCGTCACGTGCTCCAGGACCTTGTGCAGCCGGTCCGACTGCAAAACACGACAGTGTTACTAAGTTCGTCGCTATCATATTCAGGTGTCGATGATGATTGAGAGTACTGTACTTGATTAAATCCCAATCCTTGGGACGTTGCAAGCTTTTAAAATCAGTACAATCATACATGAATTGACTGATTACCCCCAAAACTTAACATCATGTACAGTACACGACCTAAACTGATGATGTCCTACTAACTAGTTGTTGATAGTTCCATCTTACACAAAATTGAACATTATTGGAATATTCTGGTGAAAGGGCTTATTTTAAGCAACCAAAAAAGAACGTGCGTATCATTTTACTACCAGTTACTAGCTACGAGTTCTGAAGATTCAGAGCATGTTGTGTTGCAGTCACGGTCAACGTACCTTCTCTTTCTGGAGACTCGACAAGCGTGCTTTGTTCTCGTTCAGCCTCCTGACCGTGAGGTCATGGCCATCGCCGGCCCGGGGTGAGGAGTCGTAGCCGGGGCTCCTCCCTGCAATTTCAGCGGTGATCTTCTCGATCTCCGACCGGATGTCTGCGAATTGCTTGCTCCGTTCTGCTCTCATCGCCCTCAATTCTTCGAGCAGAGCCGTCGCGGACAACATCCTCTCGTTCAGGGACACGGTCCATTTGTTCACCTAATTAGAAATGCAGATTCTGGAAAAGTAAGCTAAATTTCACCAGACAAGTGAGGATTTCACTCATTCAGTGACCAAACTAAATACATGTGCCAATTCGATTTTTATTTAATAATGTATATGCAGTTCGGTTACGCCATGTTTATATGAGCAGAATCAGTAAAATAAAAATTAAGATTGACTAGATTTTGTAGGGTACAGTTAAATATGTTTTATTAATAGGTTGACTTCAACTTTATTTTATTCGCATTCTTTCTCCTCTCTAGAGCTCAAAATTAGTAGAGATTAATTTTGTTTGCATTCTTAAATTGCCCTACGTTCAAATTCAATTCAAATTTCAAGTATGGAAAATAAAATTTTCCCATAAATTTATATTATAAATGAACAAGTATCACTAAAATTTGATTTGAAGTGAGTGTGACACATATAATTATCAAGATTTTACAGACGTCCTATAATCATTTTGTCTATTTTTTTGTGTTGTGGCAGCCACAGGGTTCATGTTGTGTGAAAGCTATCAAATCGATGGCCATTGGTAAACGAGGTAAATGGTGGAATAAAGTGTAAATATGGAGAAATAAAAATAAATTTATTTCAGGTAATGATTTCCATTCTATGATAACTATTATGTATAAGTGAAATTTACTCCTGAAAATATGAGATTTTACGGAAATTAACTTTTAAGTCCCGAATTCGAACAATAAAAATGAAGGTGATTTTTCTTAGTCGATTTAGAAATACTAGTTAATAGGCATTCATAAGATCATGATCTCTGATCTCTTTTATCACTTAAAAATAAAAAGTAAGAAATGTTTGGATTGCTGGGGGCGCGCGTACCTTGAACTGCGCGGTGTTCTCGGCGCCGAGGGCAGCGGTTAGCGCGGCGATCTCGGCCTCGCTGGCGGCGAGCGATTGGTGCAGCAGCGCCCTCTCGCCGGTGGCCTCGTCGACCTTGCGGCGGTACACCCGCATACACTCCGCCTCCAGCTCGTGCACCATCCGCTCCCTCTCCTCCCGGCTTTTCCCTATGTCCCCCCACAGTTGCTGCACACATACAAACACATGCATCAAACCACAGCACTCAAAAACATAAAACAGGACAAGAACCCAATCCATGGAGGAGAAGACACGCACCCTGAGCTCCGCGAGCAGCGGGGCACAGCTGCCGGCCTCCAGCCCGCCGCCGGCGCCGGCTCCGGACAGAGACAGCGGCGCCATGTTGTACAGCAGCTCCGCTGCGACTTCCCCCATGATCTGCTCAGCTCTTGTCTCGGCGGCCGTTCGACTGTTGGAGAAGAAGGTGCTTGAGGAACTGAGAGGGTTTAGGAGTTCAGACGACGACGTCGATGATGGATACGTTGGTTGGAGGTCAGCAGCATATATAGCTGGAAGGTCAGGTCGCATGATTGGTTAGGCTTGCAGAGCAGCCGCTGTGGATTGGTACACGACAAAGTGTAGGATGGCTGTGGTGGCCGGCGAGCCGTGGCCGTCGGCCAGAGAAGAAAAGGGAAAAAAGAGGAAGAGAAGAGGAAGCCTGGCTAATAAAGCCAGAACGTGTTTTCGGGTGCGAATATATGCTCCACCGTACCAGCTGATTTGTGCTTTGTTTATGCCTAATTCTGCAGTTAGCTAGCTTTATTACAACAAGTACCATGCATCATCATGCTCTGCAATAGACATTGACACCCGCGCCATCACGCGTCACGGATTAATTAGTAGTGTAGAACCGTCGGCTGGAGTGTTTGAATATAGTTTGCCAAATGTTGAGACATCCTTTTGTGAACGGAGGGAGTAATAAAGTATGATGCGTTTGTAGACTATGTCAAAAGTTACATTGAACTGCAATTGTTTGCATAAAACGTAAGTGATTAAACCGGCCGGTAGCAATCAGAAAAACCTCAACTGGTCGATTTTCGGTTTAGTTAGGCTGTAGATGAGCCCCATTTTCAGTAGAACATGTGTATCAATTCACACACAACGATTTAACGAAACTTTAACAAGAAGTTTTCAACACGTTGCCGTGCTTTTCATGCATGCATATATATGGGAAAAGAAACAAACACGACGCATGTGCTGACTTCAATCTGAAGACTCGATCCGCCGGCTCAGTCTCTCGGAGGTGCTCATAGGGGTAGGGTGTGCGTGTGTGCGTTCTTAAGGTTGAGTGTGTGCGCGTGTATGTGAGCGTCTGCGTTGTACTGTGTTTCGCAAAAAAAAAAACGCAGTTGATTAATCAAGCTACCCCGGAAAGCACCGTATCCTGTTCATACCCATGCATGCATGAATATCGGTCGACATCGACTCCAATTCTTTGATTACCTCATCTAGTGATTGTTCGATTAATTAGACCCTCTTTAGAGCTTTCCAGTTTTTTTGTTTATTATTTTTTGTGGTAGGTTAGCAAGCGAATAAATAAAGGCACAAAGCATCCTTTGGGGTCAACTGCTACTACCTGAAATAGACCACACACCAGATGCTATGATTGGGATTGTTCCCAAGCTTTATCTTTCGTCTCAAGAAAGACAGTGGTGGTTGCATTGGCAATTGGCAAAGCTTGGGTGATGCATGGGCTGGATGATATGCATGGGTTGTTGCTGCATGCGCCTGAGCCTGAGTCCCAAAATCCTATCCCAACCCACCTATACTTTTGCACCTATGCAAAAATGTATTTGCACACTCATGTTTGTCGTTAATAGCTTTAAACTAAGTCGTGTGTGCGCTTGCATGGGCCCTACCTGTGATGCAAACATTCCAACAGTCCAAATCAGCGATTATCGACGCCCTGTACATGCATAATATAAAGAAATTAAGCTAAAGAAATAGTGGATAAGGACCTCTTAACAGATGAGTTGCACAGAAAAGTCGAACTGCTCATTTCGGTGGTTCAGAAACAGATATTGACACAGTCGGATCCACCGGAGTGTACCCTTCATTCATGTAAATTTTTCTTTCTAATGAAGTTTTGAGCTTAGCCATCAAGGACGAGAAGACAGTTTGTTCTACCAGCAGACTAGCAGAGTTTTTTTTTTGAACGGGGTCTAGCAGAGATGCTTGTTTCTCATAACCTAATTTAGTTACTCATTGAGTGAAAACACTACCAGTCTAGCACAGGAATCACAGATGTTCCCCCTCTTCACGAAGTGGACAGGCGAACCGAAATCATAACCCAGTTAATTAGGTGTAAGATAACTACGAGGTCAGCTAGCTAGAGGTAAAACCCAGTTAATTAGGGATGCTTTTCTTGTATTAGTAGGCCCTAATTTGTTCGTGTTTTACTTTGGCCTAGACCGTGTCATGTTTGCTTCTTCTATATCAATATAAAGGCAAAGCTTTTGCCTCGTTTTAAAAAAAAAAGGCCGAAATATCAGCAGTATACGGTATGCACATACATATACATGGCAATGACCGGATCTCTCCTGTCATAAGGCCTCTAAATCTTAGGGCAAAGATTTGTCACAAGTTCACTAAGGCCTTGTTTTTAGGAGTGTATTTTCATTCAAATGGGATTGGGATGGGAGGAGATTTGGTGAAATCTTTCCCTTCACCTAATCCCTTCATTTTTTACAAATTTCCACTCAAATACATTACTATGGGTAGAGTTTTTAATCTAAAGTGAGGCAGTCCGTGGGGAATATCTTAGAATTATCCCTTCTAAAACCAGCTTAGTAAACGGACTACTCCATTTCTCTAAAATATACTTCTGTTACCCTAAAAGTAAACATGGCCTAAATACGGTGAACGTAATGAAATTGTTGTTAAATGGGGTAGATGTAACAATTTGTTGTTAAATGAAGTAATTTTTGTCATTAAGTATATTATATCTTCACTTCTTAGAACACGATATCAGAGCAGAGATTTACATTCAAATCCCGGCTTTGCAATTTAATAAAAGATTGCTCTTGTCCTACTTTGATGTTAGAGCATGTGTGAATCGACCTAAAACTGAGATTCAAAGAAGTGAGCCTATCTCATTTCGTTAGGGAAGTGGATAAAATCCAGCCACTTAGGTTCAATCCTTATGGACGCAGATTTGGCTTCTTATTATTTGAAAAAAATCAATCCGCTGTAGTGACTTTCCCTACCTCATTCCTTTCAAAAAAAAAAGTGGGATTCACTAAATTAGGAAAAACAAGGAAGTGATGAGCAGTAGTGTCCCGTAGCTCATACCTCTACTTACACATCATATCAGACCCGGAGCGCCCACGCACAGACTTCTTAATGCAGAGCATGGAGTGAACACGCTGCCTTGCTTACGTGCTCAGCATTTGACAATCTATGTCTATGCGTCACTAATCTCTTCTTCTTTTCTAACAGCTGTCTATACATCACAGCTGAACAAAGTCCACTAGTTGACATCGAACAATCGGGGCGTTGGCAGATCAACGCCAGTATATAATAAGAAGCACAGAAAATAATAGTAATGTAATCTCCGGTGCATTTCTTTTGGATATGAAGACCATTCTTAGATTCATTGATTCAGTGGGAAAGCACAGTTAGGGAAATGTGGCGGCGTATGTGGCGGAATACCCTCACCGGGGACAAGGTGGTGGCATATGTGGCCACGTACCCTCGCCGGGGACAAGGTGGTGGCGTATGTGGCCACGTACCGGTCGGCGCCGCGGGACTGCCGCCTCCCTCGCGGGTGGCATACGAACACCGACCGGATTCCTACTCTGTCGCCGCCCATACATGACGAGCGCATCGCCCGTACCGGAGAATGACGGGCGACCGTGCCGAAGGAGGAGCGAGCGTACCCCGGCAACAATTGGGGTTCGTCCACGTGGGACCTGTGCTTCGAGGCCTAGTATGAGCTGCAGCATGGGCCATGCTGCCCATTCTGTCGCCCTCTTCCCGCCGGATGACGTGCCACCAAGTGAGCTGCAGCGACCTCCCCATCGAGGGTGAAGGTGGAGGAGCCTATGAGGGACCAGTATCAATATATAAACATCCACAGTTTGAAGTCTAGGATCAAGATTATACATTTGTTGACACTTGTCCCACTCCTCCTCCCCATGTGTTGCTCTCGTGGACTGCATAGGCGGAACCTTAGCGCCTCTTGATGTAGTGCGCCCTACACATGACACGCCAAGTGGTCCAATGACAAGAGCACGAGTCAAGTCTCTCCATGATAAGGTGAAATCGCTCCTATCTATGTGTGATCTTCATACTCCTTTGAATGGTTTGCTACTTCATGCCGATACTTTGTGTGTACTCAGCTGGGAGGGATGTGAAGAACTCCAAGGAAACATGGATCAAGAAGGCCAAGGGATGCGTCAATAGGAAGAAGAAGAAATCGGCGAAAACTGTCTAGCCGGCCTCCAGGCCGGCCAGGCCGGCTTCAGGCCGGCTACCCAGCCGAGACAGCCGGCCTCCAGGCCGGCAACCAAGCCGAGACGGCCGGCCCCAGCCCGGCCTGGCTGGCTCCCAGGCCGGCTCCCCTGCTTTTCCCTGCCTGCGCGCATGATGGGCCCGTGTGGCCTTGTATCCCCCACCTTTCCCCACTTCGTGGCATAGACTATAAATACCTCTTCATAGACCAGATCGAGGGTTAGACTAGGTTGAGAATAGAGTTGAGCTTTGCTCCTATCCACCCCTTGTTGGTGTTGCCTCCTATGGAGATGAATCAAGGCCTCCCCTTGTGGAGATGAACCAATACCTCCCTTGTGGAGAAGATCGTGGATACCAAGGCCTCTTCTTGTAGTTGCGATTACATGCCAATCATTCATCTTCGGGTGACTCTATTGGGACGGTTGGATTGACCGTTGAGAGAAACAATCTTAAGAGTAAGGTGTGCTTGGGAGAGGAGAATTGGGGGCTACCCTTGGGGACTTGTTACCAATTGAATCTTGCTGAGTTATGTCTTGCTATTTGCCTTGATTTGTGAGATTTCCCCTCTTTGTGTTCTTGTGTTCATCTCTTGTTCTTCGTGTTCATCGTTCCCTCCGCCCAAATCCGTGAAAATCGGAACCAAGCTACATCATATGGTATCAGAGCTCTAGGTTGCCACGGATTTGATTCGTGTTTCCACCGATTTCCCCCAAAAAAAATCTTTGTTTTTGAGAAATTCGAAAATTTCCACCAAAAATAGACATTTTGGGATTCGAGCGATTCGGTCGATTTGTTGCGTTTTTGGTAGTTTTGATCCATGGATCTATTGCTTTAGGACCCCCTCAACCTTTGTTTGCGTTCCTAAGTCTTAATTTTGCCAATTTCCCACGGATTCGAGGATTTTTCGAGGCCAAGTTCTGCCCAAAATCGCGGAACATTCGGGCATCTGTCTGCCCGGCCTGCAGGCCGGCCACCCAGCCGACGCGGCCGGCCCCCAGCCCGGCCCAGGCCGGCTACCCTGCAAATTGGTTTTCTTCGTTTCCTCGGTTCGTTTTGACATTTCCTCTTTGTGTTTGAGTCCTTTCTTGGTGTGCCCTACGAAGCCACCAAGGACTCGACATTTCCCCGACATCGTAATCCGATGTGAGCCCTTCTTCCTTTCGTGTACCTTGACCTACCAGACTAGCTCTTTGATATTGCAAGGCATTGCACGTGTTCGAGTGTTTGTCTTCAAGTATTGGCGAGTGTGTATTGTTAGAGATCTTGGCACTAGCAAAAGAGATGGAATCATCGTCAAAAAAAAAGACAACAAAAGAAAAGAACATGAGTAGTGCCAAGTATCATCTCTTGTAGGTTGCGACAAAGCTTAAACCGCCAAAGTGAGTGTGAGTGTTTAACACTTGTGCAAATCCGTTGCCCACCAAAAAAGCAATTGAGCTAGCGTCCTTCTTGTGTTGGTGTGACATTTGAGCATGTAATCTTCGATAGGTTGCTTATCTTCGAGTGCTCGCCCTTTGGTCGTCCAACCCCATCATTCGCTTTTGTGTGTGTTTCTTCATCATTTGTGGTTGGTGTTTCTTTGATAATTTGGTCATTATGGATTTTCTCTACCTTGGACAATATACTTTTCGTCGGGTTTGCTTGTTTCTTTTGCCACGTCATGTCTTTCTATCCTCATAAGTGTGTGTGTTGGGTGTTAGAACCGGATTCTCTTCTTTCAAGCCACTTTACACTTTGGATTTAGATTCTCTTGGTTCTTCCATTTCCACACATTTCACTTGTTCTTTAGATCATGTTTAGGGGAAGTACAAACGGAAGCTTAAGCTCGGATGATGATATCAATGGAGGAATTCAAGGTGACAATGGCTATGTCACACATCACGAGTTCGTCGGTCTTCGACACCTTGTGCGTGATGGACTAGGACGCTATGAGCGCCGCCTTCAAGCACAAGAAGCAAACTTCAACGCACAAATGGCGACGGTGACCGAAGCTCTCAACAACCTTGCGCAACGTCGATCTTCTTCTTCGTCACGCTCAAGACGTACAAGGAGCACCTCAAGGTCGACACAACCAAGGCATGCGCATCATGGTCATCGACAAGAAGAACCGCATCAACCTCGGGAAGAAATACCAAGGCACGACGAACATGATCGACATCGCCATGAAGTGGAACGTCCACCTTCTCCTCGAGCGAATAATGCAAATGCATATCAAGAACAACCACAACCAAATGGTGGACACCGCGCACGAACACCACCACCACCGCAACATCAAGATCATCGAGACCATTTGGCGAATGACAATGGTGTTCCGGGTGTGAATGACTTTGGGGACCAAGGCCGTCAACATAGACATCCTCCAAGGCCACGCCACCACAATCGTGACCATGGGAACCATGTTGAAAACCCAATTCCACACCATGAGCATCATCCTCGCCAAGAACATCAACATGAGCCTCGTCCTCATCAAGAACATCCACATGATCGTCACCACCACCAAACCGAGTCAAGTGATAGTGAGTCGAGCCAACACAATGGTGGTGGACTCAATAGAAGGAGACGTGGACGTGCATTCCCACCTCCAAACCGTCGTGACGACTACGAGAACTTGAACAATCTTCGTTTCGATATACCCAAGTTCTTCGGCACATGTGATCCGGAAGCCTACCTTTCATGGGCACTCAAGGTTGACAAGATCTTCCACGTTCACCGCTTCTCCGACAACAAAATGGTTGCCTTAGCCTCAATGGAGTTTGAAGATTATGCCCTCTTGTGGTGGGAACAACTCCAAGATGCACGCATCGACAACCACCAACAACCTATCAACACTTGGGTTAAGATGAAAGAAGAGATGTACAAGCGCTTCGTGCCAAGCCACTACACTAGAGATTTGTACAAGAAGTTGCAAGAATTGAAGCAAGGGTTGAAGTCGGTTGATGAGTACTATAAGGACATTGAACTTTCCATGATGAGAGCCAACATTGAGGAATCCGAGGAGCAATCCATGGCTCGCTTCATGAATGGCCTCAACTATCCAATCAAGAAGATTGTGGAGTTCCAACCATATGCCAACTTGGTTGAGTTAGTCCATCAAGCAACAAAGTCCGAGCGTCATGTGCTTGAAGAGCTCAAATACATCAAGTCAAAGGCATTCTTCGCCAACAAGCCTTCATCATCAACACCTACACCCACACAAGCTCCTCCTCAAACAAACACAAGAGGTCCTCCAAGAGTCTCTAGATCGACACCTCAAGCGCCTCAACCTTTCAAGAAAGTGCCTCCTTCAAGCACCACGCCTCAAGGATCTTCTCCGTCACAATACTCTTGAAATGTTTCAAGTGTGGAGGACAAGGACACAAATCTTTGAGTGTACAAACAAGAAAGTCATGATCGTCAATGACATGGGAATATGAGTCCATGAGTGAAGAGGAATACCTTGCCTTGAACCAAGTCGCTACAATGCAAAGCGCTCAAGAAGACTCAAGTGAGATATATTGTGATGGCGACAACAACCCTTCATTGGTTGTGGCAAAACCTTGACCACCAATGTCCAAGTTGAAGAAGACCAAAGATGCAACTTGTTTCAAACAAGAGCGGGAATCAATGGAAAGTCCATCAAGGTCATCATAGATGGTGGAAGTTGCCACAACTTAGCAGTAGAACTTTGTGACAAGCTCAACTTGAAGTTCAAGAAGCACCCACATCCATACCATGTGCAATGGTTGAGTGATACCGGAGCCGTCAAGATTCAACACATGGTGCAAGTGTCCTTCAAGATTGGAGCCTATGAAGATACGTTGATTGTGATGTTGTGCCTATGACCGTTTGTCACTTACTTCTTGGACGTCCTTGGCAATTTGATAAGGGTGCTATGCATGATGGAAGGACAAATTACTATAGCTTCAAGAACAACGACAAGACCTTCGTCCTTCGTCCCATGACACCAAGTCAAGTCATCGCCGACAACGCCAAGACTATTGCAAGGGCACAACAAGATCGTTCGTCAAGTGAGATGAGTGGTGAGCGAGAGACCCACCATAAAGTGAGTGAGAGCCACAAGCCAAATGAGTGTGACACTTCAAAGAGAGTTCCCACAAAACTTACACTATTTGCCACCAAAAGAGAGATGAGGGAGTTGAGAGAGAACCCATCCACCCTCCACTATGTGCTCATATGCAAGGGTGAAGTTTCTATGACTAACACTTTCACAAACCTTCCTCCTTCTTTGTTGTCTCTTTTGAAGGACTTTGAAGATGTTTTCCCTCAAGAAGTGCCACCGGGACTACCTCCTCTACGCGGAATCGAGCACGCATCGACCTTGTTCCCGGCGCACCGCTACCAAACCGCGCTCCTTACCGCACCAACCCCGAGGAGACAAAGGAATCGAGCGGCAAATACAAGAACTTCTTGCCATGGGACACATCCGCGAGAGCTTGAGTCCGTGTGCCGTGCCCGTCATCTTGGTACCCAAGCACGACAACACTCTTCGCCTTTGCATGGATTGTCGCCCCATCAACGCCATCACCGTTCGGTATCGCCATCCTATCCCTCGACTTGATGATATGCTTGATGAGCTTTGTGGTTCCGCTATATTCTCCAAAATTGATCTTATACACCAAATAAGATGTGTGAAGGTGATGAATGGAAGACCGCATTTAAAACAAAGCTTGGTCTTTATGATGGCTTGTCATGCCATTTGGTCTTTCCAATGCACCTTCTACTTTTATGCGTCTCATGAATCATGTTTTGCGTCCTTTATTGGAAATTTGTTGTGGTATACTTTGACGACATCCTTATCTATAGCAAATCTTTGGAAGAGCACACTTCTCATGTTGCTCAAGTTTTGTTGGTTCTTCGCAATGAAAAGCTTTATGCAAATCTTTCTAAGTGCACTTTTGCCACCAACAAACTTGTTTTCTTGGGTTTTGTTGTTTCTTCGGATGGAGTTGAAGTTGATGATGCAAGATACAAGCAATTCGGACTTGGCCTTTTCCGATGTCACTTGAGGAGTTGAGACGTTTTCTTGGTTTTGCCGGATTTTACCGCCGTTTCATCAAGGATTTTTCCACAATTGCTTGCCCCCTCCATGAACTTACAAAGAAAATGTACCTTTCATTTGGGGCAATGCACATGATTTTGCTTTCAATGAGCTCAAACGGTTATTAACCGAAGCACCACTCCTTGCCCTTCCGGATTTCTCTAAGACATTTGAGATTGAATGCGATGCAAGTGGATTGGGCATTGGTGGAGTGCTTATGCAAAATGGTAGACCCATCGCATACCATAGTGAGAAACTAGATGGAGCTCGCTTGAATTACCCCATTTATGACAAAGAGTTATTTGCTTTGGTTCGTGTTTTGGATGTGTGGCAACATTACCTTCGTCCTAAGGAATTTGTCATTCATTCCGACCATGAATCCTTGAAATATTTGAAAAGTCAAACAAATTTGAACAAAAGACATGCTAAGTGGGTTGAGTTCATTGAGTCTTTTACTTTGTAATCAAATACAAGAAAGGTAAAGACAATGTGGTCGCGGATGCTCTATCCCGCAAGGCCAACCTACTTACACGTCTTGACATTAGTGTCTTGGGTTTGGATGAGATAAAGAGTTGTATGCTACCGATGCTTTCTTTGGAGACATTTTCGCTCAATGTTCGGAGCACAAAGGAATTGGTGATTTCTATTTGCACAAAGGTTTCTTGTTTAAGGCTAACAAACTTTGCATTCCCGAGTCTTCGCTTCGTTTGCTCCTTTTGAAGGAATCACATGGAGGATCACTCATGGGACACTTTGGACGTGACAAGACCTTCGCCATGCTCACCACCAACTACTTTGGCCACGCATGTACGCGACGTGAACCGCCTTGTGCGCGATGTTCTACATGTCTCAAAGCTAAGTCTACTCAAACTCTCATGACTTGTACACCCTTTACCAATTCCACATAGACCGTGGTCCGACATTGCTATGGATTTCGTATTGGGCCTCCCACGTACCAAAACAAACAAGGATTCCATATTTGTCGTCATTGATCGTTTCTCTAAGATGGCACACTTCATCCCATGCAATAAGACCGACGATGCTTCACATATTGCCACTTTGTTTTTTAGGGAGATCGTCCGTCTTCATGGAGTGCCAAAGACCATTGTCTCGGATCGTGACGTCAAGTTTGTGAGCTACTTTTGAAAGACATTGATGGCCAAGATGGGAATCAAGCAACTCTTCTCCACCGCCTACCACCCTCAAACTGATGGTCAAACCGAAGTGGTGAATCGAAGCCTATCTACACTACTTCGTGTGTTGATCAAGCCAAACTTCAAGAATTGGGAAGAGGGCATCCCACATGCTGAGTTCGCCCACAATCGAGCACTACACCGAGCAACAAAGAGAACTCCCTTCGAGATCGTCTATGGTTCAAACCCCTACACCGCGCTCGACATGCTACCACTTCCACTCCGTGAGCAAGTTAACATGGACTTCGACAAGCGAGCCGCTTACATGAAAAAGCTCCATGAGGAAACAAGAACTACGCTAGACAAGCACATTGAAGCACATGCCAAAAGATGAACAAGCACAAACGTGCCATGATATTTGAAGAAGGAGACCTTGTTTGGCTACACCTTCGCAAAGATCGCTTTCCCGACGCAAGGAAGTCCAAGCTTCATTCTCGAGGAGACGGACCTTTCAAGGTCCTCAAGCGCATCAACGACAATGCCTACAAGATCGACATCTCCAACTCCAAGTATTTGGTCCATGATACCTTCAACGTCACCGACCTATCGCCATACCTTGGGACATCAAGTGATGAGGATGAACAAGAGTCGAGGACGACTCTTTCCCAAGGGGGGGGGGAGATGATGTAGTGCGCCCTACACATGACACGCCAAGTGGTCCAATGACAAGAGCACGAGTCAAGGCTCTCCATGATAAGGTGAACTCGCTCCTATCTATGTGTGATCTTCATACTCCTTTGAATGGTTTGCTACTTCATGCCGATACTTTGTATGTACTCAGCTGAGAGGGATGTGAAGAACTCCGAGGAAACATGGATCAAGAAGGCCAAGGGATGCGTCAAGAGGAAGAAGAAGAAATCGAAGAAATCGGCGAAAACTGTCTAGCCGGCCTCCAGGCCGGCTGATACGTCTCCAACGTATCCATAATTTCTGTTGTTCCATGCTTATATTATACCATTTGCTACATGTTTTATATACACTTCATATCACTTTTATGCATTTTCTGGGACTAACCTATTAACAAGATGCCACAGTGCCAGTTCCCTGTTTTCTGCTGTTTTTTGTTTCAGAAAAGTACTTCTGCGAATATTCTCGGAATTGCACGAAACAAAAGGCCACGTCCTTATTTTTCCAGCGCCGTCACGGAGTCCGAAGGAGAGACGAAGGAGGGCGCCGAGGTGGCCAAACCACACCCCGGCGCGGGTGGGCCCCCTGCCGCGCCACCAGGTGGTGTGGGCCCCTCGAGCCTCCACCGACGTTGCCCCTTTGCCTATTTATTCCCTCAGACGCGAAAACCCTAAAATACGAAGTCATATTTCCAGAAGAGTTCCGCAGCGCCGCCGCCATCGACGACAAGTTTCGGGGGACAGAAGTCTCTGTTCCGGTACCCTGCCGGGACGGGGAATTGCCCCCGGAGCCATCTCCATCAACTCCATCGCCATCTTCATCGCCGCTGCTGACTCCCATGATGAGGAGGGAGTAGTTCTCCCCCGAGGCTGAGGGCTCTACCGGTAGCTATGTGGTTCATCTCTCTCTCCCATGGTGTGATCTTTATGTAATCTTGTGTATTGCTAGTATCGCTGAATGCATTAATAATGTTTATGCTACTCAAGTGATTTTGTCTAGTTTCTGGAGTCATTGTGACAACACGGTATCAAGGTGACAGTGTGGGTACTTGTGTGACTCTATGAATAATTTAGACATTTATCATGGCTTATTCTTGGGAATTGTGGTGTTTGTTTACTCAGACTTTGAGGTGTGCTTTTGCAGCCCTACGCATAGTACTCTTGCTTCATCAAGAAAGAGAATAATCCCGAGTAGTATTTACTTGTGTTCAGTTGTGCTAATCTAGTTGAATATGTAGATGTTACTCTTTATCTATTATGCACTCCAGAGGTTACTTTAATATGAACTCCGGTACTCTCCACGGTGTAAAGGTGACAGTGTGTGCACCGTGTGTGACTCCTTTATGACGTTGTGGCGCTTGTTTACTCCGGCTTGAGGTGTGCTTTTGTAGCCCTACACAATGAATGGTGTTTGTTATCCAACAAGAGAGTGTTTAAGAGTAGCTTTTACTTATTCAGTTATGAGATCATTGTTGAGAGTGTCCACTAGTGAAAGTATGATCCCTAGGCCTTGTTTCTAAGCATTGAAACACCGTTTACAACAAGTTCTGCTACATGTTTGCTTGCTGCCATCTTTATTTCAGATTGCAGTTACTACTTATAATCATCCATATTACTTGTATTTCACTATCTCTTCGCCGAACTAGTGCACCTATACATCTGACAAGTGTATTGGGTGTGTTGGGGACACAAGAGACTTCTTGTATCTTAATTGCAGGGTTGCTTGAGAGGGATATCTTTGACCTCTACCTCCCTGAGTTCGATAAACCTTGGGTGATTCACTTAAGGGAAACTTGCTGCTGTTCTACAAACCTCTGCTCTTGGAGGACCAACACTGTCTACAAGAATAGAAGCACACGTAGACATCACCGGCCAGGCCGGCTTCCAGGCCGGCAACCCAGCCGAGACGGCCGGCCTCCAGCCCGGCCTGGCCGGCTCCCAGGCCGGCTACCCAGCCGAGACGGCCGGCCCCCAGCCCGGCCAGGCCGGCTCCCCTGCTTTTCCCTGCCTGCGCGCATGATGGGCCCGTGTGGCCATGTATCCCCCACCTTTCCCCACTTCGTGGCATAGACTATAAATACCTCTTCATAGACCAGATCTAGGGTTAAACTAAGTTGAGAATAGAGTTGAGCTTTGCTCCTATCCACCCCTTGTTGGTGTTGCCTCCTATGGAGATGAATCAAGGCCTCCCTTGTGGAGATAAACCAAGACCTCCCTTGTGGAGAAGATCCCTCTAGTGGATACCAAGGCCTCTTCTTGTAGTTGCGATTACATGACAATCATTCATGTTCGGGTGACTCTATTGGGACGGTTGGATTGACCGTTGAGAGAAACAATCCTAAGAGTAAGGTGTGCTTGGGAGAGGAGAATTGGGGGCTACCCTTGGGGACTTGTTACCAATTGAATCTTGCTGAGTTATGTCTTGCTATTTACCTTGATTTGTGAGATTTCCCCTCTTTGTGTTCTTGTGTTCATCCCTTGTTCTTCGTGTTCATCGTTCCCTCCGCCCAAATCCGTGAAAATCGGGACCAACCTACATCACCTCTACATCGCTTCCACCTCCCTCGCCCCTTCCATCAGCGGTGGAGATGATGTATTAATGTGGTGTTCGTTCTCCTGAAGAGGTGACACTACGATCACGCTTCTCCCCTGGAATTGGCGAGAACGAGCCTGCTTTCGGCCCCAACGTCGTCTCCTTGGCAATCCCCGTCAAGTTAGCACTAACGTACACCTCAACCACTCCTACTTGGTCCTGTCAACCCTGTGGTAGGCGCCACATTCAACGACGACGTTGACGGCCAGGCTGGCCGCAACTTATTTGGCATGTCAATCGATGGTGCCGAAGGGGACGTCAGCAACCTGTTCGGTGGAATGCAGCCCGATGGCAAAGACCAAAAGGGATGCGGTCGATTGAGAAGTGCCTCGCCGAGGTTTCGTCGGACTCAAGCTTTTGCTATCAAAAAAATTTGATTCAAAGTTGGTGGCCTTAATGGAGAAGCAAAAAAGAAGCTCGGTCTTGAGAGGGGAAATTTTGAAGCCGTGAATATCGAAGCCCAAGCGTCTATGATCATCACCATCACGAAGAATCAAGGCGACTTCGGAAGCGTCACCGTCACGAAAAATCTTGACAGACGACATGTCGAACAAGAAACCGAAAGTGAAGGCTTGGTATATGATATATCAACAACACATCTGAAAGGACATGCCTCTCCTAATCAGTTTTGTGTGTTTATTAAAAACATAAGTTTGATCTTACCGTGTGCTAAAGTATTATAGGTACAATTGTTGATTTGCACAAGAAGGTGATTGACCCCTCAAAAAGGAGAAAAGATAGAAGTCGGAGTCCCAAAGATTTAGTTTTATTGAGTCGTAGGGAAGCTGTACTATCAAGAGGGGTTACTCGTTGAAAAGTTTGGGGAAATCCGATTTGCACACACTCACTTTTTGCACCCAGATAATCCACAGAAACAATGGTAAAAAGCTTACACGGGATCATCTAGTGGCTGTTGGAAAGCAGCCCGGAGATTCCAGCGATGTCAGGCCAGAGACTCCGGTGTGCAAACACCGAAGTTTCTGACTCAGGGCAGCCAGAGACTCCGACCTCATTTGTTTTTGGCTGGGCTATTTTCGCCAGCGTTTGGCGTACGCCTCTGATGCCCGGTCCGGAGCATGACCGGAGACTGGCCGGAGACTTCAGAAGTCTCCGGTCTGACCGGAGTTTCTGGACCCCTCGAGGGACCGAAGACTCCGCTTAGGCCGGAGACTTTGGTCATCCAGACCGGAGACTCTGGGGTTATTTTCCTACAACGGCTAGATTTCTGGAGACGCTATATAAATGTTTTCTTCTACCTTGAGAAGACTACCTCGACTAGAACTATTCCGCCCATCATTGTTCCAAGCGCAAAACTCCTAGATCTCTCTCCCTACCCACTCAAACACCCTTGTCCTTCTAGGACTTGGGGGAGTTGACCTAGATCTACACTTCCACCAAAGCGATTAGATTTCCCTATCCATTCCATTGAGTAACTTGTTACTCTTGGGTTCGTTCGAACCCTAGACAGTCGTTGGTCGTTCTTGTGGTTTTGGGAGCCGCGGGGACTAGCCGGGAGCCTCCAATTGATTTGTGGAGACATGCCCTGTCCTTGTTGAGTCTTGTGGCTTTGGGAGCTGCAGGATTCCGGTGAGAGCCTCCAATTCGGTTGTGGAGTGTGCCTCATCCTTGTAAGGTTTGTTGCCGACCTCAAGGGCATCATATAGTGGCTCGTGGAATTCCTCATTGGAGTATAACACGAGGGAGACACAGTGTGCCATATCACGGCTATTCGGAGATCACTTTGTGACTCCGCACCGCTCCAACGGAGAGTAGCTTCCATTGGGAAGTGAACTTCGGTAAAACATCTCCGCGTCACCGTGTGGCTATCTCTTAACCTTCCTTTAGTTGTATTGCTAGCTTATCTTATTTAGAATATCTTGCTAGCTTGTATCTTGCTCATCATATAGGATTGTTCACCTAGTTGCATATCTAGAGAACTTATATTTTGAGCAAAGCCTTAATTTGTTTAAAGAAAAAGAAAATTTGTAGTTGCCTATTCACCCCCCCCCCCCCCCCTCTAGTCAACCTACTCGATCCTTTCAACATCTTGCATGAAATGAGCGTTGCATCAACAGCGACTTAGGAGCCAACACCGACGTCGATGGGAGAGGCAACATCTTCTAATTAGTTTCTATGCATTTGATGTTTTAATATGTGATGGTCGTACATGCTGACATTTTTCGTGGCCGAGACTTCAATTTAGACTATATATTTACTAAAATAGGCCAAAAAAACCAATGGGGATCGCTGCGGGGGCAGTAGGCTCTAGTATGTCGGCAACGTGTGTCGTGCTCCAATAGCGGCCATCCGCCACGGTTACCGGACTGACTATTGGGAGCCCCCCTAGAGATGCTCTAGAGTGTGGTTTACGTGCAGTCAATGCCTTAGAGCATCTCCGCCGGTGCTCCCAATAAATCTATTGGGTGCGCCGGCACAAAAAGGCCCCCCACAGGCCCTCCCAATAGCATCAAAGTTGCCGGACCGACCCAAAAGCGCGTCCGGCAACCCCACTTCGTCCCCGTCCGTAGGGATGCAAGTGGGAGTGCCGGCAACCGTGGAAACCAACGCCACGTCGGATCCTGACAGGAGGGTACCACACCGCGGTGTTGAGATGTCTTGCATATGGAGCTCCTGCAGATGAAGTGGACGACTACCTACGCATGGTTGAGTCCACATGCATCAAGATCATGTATCAGTTTTGCAGGGTGGTTGTTTCACTGTTTGTGCCAATGAATTTGAGACCACCAAATGAAGCTAACATTTCTCGGCTCATGGCACAAAATGCAACTAGAGAATTTCCTATAATTTTTGGAAGTATCGATTGCATGCATTGGGCATGAAAGAGTTGTCCATTCGCTTGGCAAGGAATTACAAAGGTCATATTGGAGAGTGCAATGTCGTACTAGAATTTGTGCCATATAAGGATTTGTGGATCTGGCACGCTTTCTTTGGTATGGCGGATCTCACAATGACATCAACGTGCTGCAATGCTCACCGGTGTTTGCAAAACTTGCCAAAGGCCATGCTCCACCATGCAAGTATGATATCAATGGTCATGCCTATAAAAAGGAGTACTACCTAGCAGATGGCATCTATCCAAAATGGTCTACATTTGTGAAGACAATCTACAACCCTTGGTTAGAACCAATTTCATTTTTCAGCAGAACGGGAGGGTATCAGGAAGGATGTCGAGCCGGTATTTGGTGTGGTCCAATATCTCTTTGTTATTGTGAGGTGCCCTGCTCTAACCTGGTCGAAAACACAGATGTGTGAGGTGATGATGACTGGTGTTATCATGCACAACATGATCGAGAGTTAGCGCACTGCTCCTCCACTTGCCGATGGTCACCCATACTATCATCGGGGCCCTCTTGCCCAGGCTGATCATGAAGTTCGGGGAGAGTTTGTCAATTTCCTCGTCACGTAGAAATCTGAGACGAAGACACTCACAACCTACTGCAAAAATGATCTAGTTGCGCATATGTGGGTACACAAAGGACAAGCATCCGACCCGAATTGAGTGTGCGATTTAATTTAATTTGAATTGTTTTATAAATTATTTTATTTCTTACCATAAAACTAATTTATGTGTCGAAAACTATGTAATATGATTTTATTCCAAAAAATCACATTGGCTCCCGAGCTCATATGCTCCTGTTATATTAAATAAATTTTAAAAATAGTAAAACATATTAAAAAATCTAGATCAAATTGGAGACAAACATATACAAGTTTCAACACACGTGCAAAGTTTCGGAATGAAATTATATTTTGTCTGCTATGTGCAAAAATAACAAAATCAGTGGCCAAAATGAGATCTCTAAATACATTTTTGAAAGCACTGATTTTGATTTTTAGGTAGAGAGTACAAAAAAATGTCATTTCATTCCAAAACTTTGCACGTGTACTGTTGACAACTTGTATATGTCTGTCTCCAATTTGTTTCATAATTTTGGATATGTTTTACTATTTTAATAATTTTGTTTAACATAACATGAACATGGGGCTCCGGAGCCAAAACGCCTCGCACGATTTTATTCTAGATATTTTAAATAGAATTATCTTCTATTTAAGAATAAAATTGGGTCAAAATGCAATTGGGAGTGTCTATTGGGAGGCACCGGTGGGGAACGACGGTCCCAATAGGCCGGCAACGTGTGCCGGTGCTCCGAATAGTACCAGTCGGGCGCTTTATTTGAAGCGCCGGTGGAGATGCTCTTAAAAAAATTATCACTATTACGCACAAAAATATATGAATTGAGCATGCATCAATTCTATTGTTATATTTGCTAAATTCTCTTATGATATCTATCTTCTTACCATTTTTACGCATATTGCTCTATAAATAAATTTTGTACCCAACAACATACATAGGAGACTATGGAAACTCAAACGGGACTTACATTTCCGGACGAATGGGTCAAACAAAAAGAGAACCATTTAGGGAAAAGGTTTCCTAGCTAGAGACAAGGCAGGTGATTAGGATTAGATAAGACTTCAGTTACCACGATGCAGCGAAACTTTCAAGTGAGCGTTCTCCCACACACCCTCAATTCTGCCAGGTGTGTTCGGGTCCGCATGCTCATAATCAGTAGTACAACTTGGCTAACCAGGAGACACTAATTAATTGTGACAGGGAAGAAGCAGACATTATCCAGGTTAGATATGCAGAACCCTGACCAGCGAGCAGCAGCCTTACCCTGCCTCTAGCTAGCATAGAACAATAATCCATGGCACCAACCAAGCATCTCGCTTAATTCCCAACTTCTCTTTCTTTTAGGTACACTTTCGTTGGACCATTAGAAGCTTTACAATGGTCATTTAGCATTTTAGCTAGTACTTGAAAGCACTAGTTTTAAACAAACGAACAGGGAGAATTATCGTACTACCGCGTATCTCATTTTATTGATGTTTGTATGCTTTGCGGGAAAAAAAATACACGATTAGAGATATTACCTACTCAATGGTTGGTTACACACGGCCCTTATTGAGCGCATAATGATTGAAAATATATATATTCGAACTTTGAGGCGGGTATAACCTGTCATATCACAATCTGGCATGATAGCTCGCTTTGATAATAGGAATACCAAGCTTTAATGTGTGTTACCATGCATGCGGTTCTTAATGGATCCTTTACCTTGACAACTAGTAATCAGATAACAAAAGAAATAATATATGAATTATTGGAGTAAAGTAGCATCTTAGTTGGTAGAGAGCTTGATTTACAAAATCCCTATAATATATTATTTGAACATTGAAGCTCTGCCCTGAGCCCCTGAAAACATGAAAAAACTGCTTTAATAACTCTATGCATACGGTATTTTCTCGTTTCAAGTTCTCAGTTGCATCAAACACAAGCGGCTCCATGCGTGAAGTACTGATTCGGTGCACAATCATACTCTCTCCGTTCCTAAATATAAGATGTTTTAGTTGTTACACATGTTGTCCACATACATACTAAAGTGAGTGAACCTACATATAAAATGTGTCTAGATACACTTGTTTGCATGTGAATGTGAACAAAAGTTAAAACATCTTATATTTGGGACGGAGGGAGTATATCTTAGCATGTTTTATATTACGCGGTCGATCGGATCCAATTTAGTTAGTACGGTTGGAGCATAAGCAACGTTCAAAACCTGCCCGACAGGTTAGCATGTTTGTTTGAAATGATTGTCCAATCATTCCTGTATTAGATCCTACGAGAAACGCCTGGTAAGACGGACAGCTGGGCAATGCGTATCCGTTTTCATCGGAAATATGAGTATAACAAGTAGACTTAGCTGATACATGCTTCCCCGAACCCTCAGCTAAAGACTGGAATCGCAAAACTTGAATGTTGACATAGTCACACAAACAATGTTTGATTCTCAGCTGGACAACTAATAATACTCGAGAACTCTTGCTACCTTGTAATACATGGACTTTTATTTGTAGAAATGGAACATCAGTTGATATGGTCTCACATAAGAATTTATTCCTCTACATGGAATTATGTGTGAGTCGACAGCTTTGAACAAAGGCTAAGAAGAATATAGATAACGGAATACAAAATGTTTTTGCATAGATACGTACAAATTTTTCTATGAGCATGTAAAATTTTGCTAATAATACGCTGTGTTTTGGGCTACACAAAAATATGGCTCTAAACAGGGGGGAAAGTCGAATTTGGTCTCCACATTTGTTCTTTTTGCATAGATCTTAATTGAATAAATACTTCGATGAAAGTTTGGACATAAATGCTAGACATCTATGTGTAGTTGTATTTTTTTATTGGAGATTCTTTAATGTAAATGATTTTTTGAAGAAAAAAATGTAGATTGAGCCTCCCTATATTTTTTTTAAAAAGGAGAATGATGTCCCGGCCTCTGCATCGATGGATGCATGCGGCCTCCACTTTATTCATATTTAGCCTCCCTGTTCATAAACGATAGGTGATAAAGCAAAAAAGAACGACATGTGTGATGTGCTTAAACCAGTTAAGTGTTAGGCCTAGCAATTTCACACTTTGCCATACATTTCTTGTCAAACTTGTCTAAGCTTGGTTCAGTAGAATGGGCCACAAGTTGGCAAGCGTAAGAGAATTTTATCGGGAAATCCACTTTGCCTCCCAGGTGTGTATGCACTCGCTATTTAAACAAACATCTGAAATGTTTAAAAAATTGAAAACAAATTTTTGTATATACATCTTCACATTCTATGTGTTCACAAATTTGTTTCGCTAGAAACCAACATTATTTTATCTTTCTAAGACATGCTACAAAAAAGTATCGTTTTTCATGAAACGACTATGTGAACACATAAGATGGTAAAATCTATACGCAAACATTTTTCTGCAAATTTTGATATTTGAAAATGCATTTTAAATAAAGGGTGCATATGCACCCGTGATAGAAAACACATCTCTCAGTTTTATCTCACTTTGTAAGTGTATCTCATGTGATTATTGAAAGAATCTTGCATAAGATGTGGCATGAACTGAACACCCACCTAAGTTGGTCACACTTGCCTAACCTAAGGCGTGGCAAAGTTAATGTTTGGCAAACTTCTGAGTCTAAACAGCCCCTCGAAAAATCACATATGTACACACCTGAGTATTATGTGCACCGTTTAATTTAGTGCAAAAAACATGAAATTCCAGAGGTATGCAGATACATAGTTTAAGCCCATACGTATGTGACTCATTTTTTCAGAATGTTTCGAAACTCAAGAACACACATTCTGAATTCCCTTAAACTAAATGCTGTGAGCAAGCCCGGAAGTACAAAGGCTAAGATTCCGAGGGGGCGCTGCAGTTTTTTTCGTTTTTCACATTAGGCGGCATTCATTCACGGGTGCAGGTCTTGCCGAATAGGATGATAATTTTACCCATGAGTGTGGGTACTCGCGGTAGAGTATGGGCATAATTTTATATTTATGGGTAGTACTTATACCCTATCCGTTAAGTCATGGGTAGAACACGATATAGTCTTATACCCATGGAGTCTTATACCCATGGTATATCCATACCCTACCCGTTATATAGACATATGGATATTAATCCTAAAGCTCGACATGAGCAGCCTCTAATTGAGTTGAGATAATTGTCATGTACTCATCTATCTGTTATTTAGTTGAGATAAATGTTTTTTAAAATATGTTATCGATAAATATAAAAATGTGAATAACTTGCATACTATTTAATATGTTATCGATGAATATAAAAATATGAATAACTTGTATACTATTTAACATACCCACGACCCGTTGGGTATGGGCACACGTCATGTACGGGTAAAATTTTCTATACATTAACTTATATGGGTATGGTATTGTTCTATCCGCCTCATGCCCTACCCATGCCATCCTTAGGCTAAGCTAGAGATAACCGTGTTGTCATGGCTAATGTGGTTCAGGTCATTCAGGTAAAACTAGACAGTAATCGTTACTTCTAACACCATTGACCACACAGAAGACGCATAGATAATCATCACTTCATCAGCAAGGCAAAAGCATAACTTCACTCAACGTTTGTAAGTCTACAAATCCTTTGAACTGCTCTTTGTATGATGTGAGGACAAAACATTACGGAACTCGATTTCTCGGCCCATGCAAAAAGCACAAGCGGAAATCAAATCAGGGGGTGAGAAAAGCCCCTGAGGATTTCGCCGTCAGTATAGTATTTTGAACTGTGAATGAGGCATGGCATGTACTACTACTAGCTTTCTGAAGCATGCAGCTTGTTCTTCACTGAAAGTGCTGCGGCTCGGTACCATGCAGCTGCAGCAACTGCTCCTGGGTCAGGAACTGAAGCCAGGTGATCGGGAGCAATGTACGATGACCGTCCTGCCTGCAGATGCAGTTGAACCTCATTATAACGGGAACAGACATAATCATCAAAGGGAAAAGGAAGAAGAGCAGATTTTAGAAGTCGTTTGGTAGCCATCATTTCAAGCCGGAATCATGGAATTCATTTGTGATTCCATGCTCAACCTGTTTGGCTGCATGGAATTGGACATGTCATTTCATTTGGAATTTCAGCAAATGCCTATTGTGAGTTATGCCAATTCCTATCCTTAACCCTGTCATTTCACTTTCCAAATGAAATGAAATGAAATGAAATGAAACGATGGGTGCCAAACGAGCTCTTAGTGTATGTGTATGAATCTTACAATTGCACAAGCGCACAAAGCTAAAGAAACGCTTTAGTTGAACTAGACAGGGCAAGTTACAATTAGTATTTTCCTTTTGATGATGCAAGGAACAGGTGAAAGATGGTACCTTTGCTTGCATCTGTTTAGTAGATTCAGCACCAGCTGATGCTGCTTCAGAAGAAACGATAAAAGCAGTCACCGGATCGTCACCAGCTTGAAGAGACTGTTTAAGCAAAATGAGTAGTTGAGTACATCGAACAGTTACCGATAATGATGGCAGAATAGCAAGTGGGTTTGAGAAGTAACCTGTTTCAAAACTGTAGAAGCAGGAATTAGAGCATCCAGCATTGTGCGATATCCTGCACTGGCACCGCCATATTTGCTAACAGCGGCTATAGAGGCTTCTAAAGCATCAGCCCCTGTAGAAAAGCAGCATCCTTTGTTTAAGCATGCAAATTTCTTGATAGCCGTGTTTCAATCATAATGGAGTAGATGTGTTTATTAAGCTTACAATCATAAAGAACAATTAACATATACTCCCTCGTCCCGTTTTTCTTTGTCACGGAGGAGAACTACAGTAGTATAAATCGGGTATACAACTGGCGACAACAAAAATGGAACAGAGTAGTATCTTACAATCATATGCCGTAATAGTTGTGTTCTGTTTTAAGCTTGCATATGCAGCTTTGCAGAGTATGTCATACCTGGAACATAGTATAGAAGAACAATTACTAATGTTTTCATATATGGACAATAATGCAACAATGGGTATACAAGCACATATTTCTTACAGGATTCCACTTGTTCCACCCATCACCTTACGGATTGTTGCCCCAATCTCATTAATTGTTGCAGCTGCATCATTCATAGGATAACTGGCAAAGAGAAAAGTTCACTCGAAATAGATCAACTTGTATGCATGACTGGAAAAACCCAGCAAGCACAAAAGGGTTTAAATGAAAAAACAGGACAACGATCCAGAAAAACCGGCTGGCTAATATGCATTGCTTCTAAGTTCTAACTTACCGTGTTTTCATATCTTCAAGAATAGCTGCTGCACCTCTGTACATCTGAAAAAATGAATCAGTTATGATGAATCTTAAAACAGCTCTCATCAGCATTAAGTTGATAAACCCCTACTAGACCTACCGTAGTCCCACAGTCGCCATCACCGACTTTACTGTCCCAATCATTTAGGCTATCCTTGAGACCAATGAGTTCTTTAGCACCTGCTTCAATAGCAGCCTCCAAAATACAGCCTTGCTTGGTTAGCTCCTGGCGTTGAGAAAGAATCTGCAGAAAAATAGTTAATTCATCATACTTGAGAAACTGCGAGTGGCAACTGCAACTCATATGCATATTCCTGTCATGTTTCATGCACTAGCCAACGCAACCAAAAGTCTGAACTGATGGAAAGGGCTTGTGCAATCCACATATACTCCAACACCTCCTCTCACGTGTGACTCGGAGAGGCCAACACGTGCATAGAAATCTCAGAGGTATATGCCTCAGCCTATACGTGGACTCTATACGTGGACTCAGAGATATGACTCGAGGTCTATACGTGGACTAAGGTATGACTCAAGAGGCATATATGTGGACTCAGAGGTATGACTCAAGAGGCATATACGTGGAAACAAAGAGGGGCTACGAGCAATATTTTAATAAACTGTGAAAGCCAGGACTCGAACTCGAGCTCTAGGGCTCTTATACAAAGGGGGGTTAGTGCAATCCACATATACTTTAACGATTCCAATATTGTTAAAAAATTCACACAATGGTACTGGTAAACTTGCTGTCAGAAAAGAGCATGTTTTCAAAGTTCTCCTTTTCATTCCCACCATGTTCTCCTCACCTTGGCTCCGGTATCTTACAAGAAAGAAAGGGAACTGGTATCTAGAAAACAACTGGAATAGACATTTCAAAATTACAATCCATGCAGAACGAGTCAACAGCATTATGTGGTTCTTTTATAGTTGTATACTTCCAGTTCCAAATAAGAGCGAAGGTGAACCTACTCCCAGCATGGCAGCCTTAGAGAAGGGGATTTTACTTTACCGCGTCATCCTTCATCGAAGGTGATGGTGGTACTGGAACAGGAAATTTTGCTGGTGGGCGACTTCCTACAATCAACATCATTAGAAAACTGGTGATTAAACATGAAAAATGTTGTCACAGACCTTTAAACTTTCTTTTGTAACAAACTCATACTAAATGATGTGTGATAAAACCAAAACATATTTAAATGTTGGTAACTCCCATTCAATTAAAGTTTGTGCAAAAAAGAGATTGCAATTGTAGATAAAATATAAACTGCTATAAATGATGGAAGCCACAACCTTCACAAGTTAGCTAGTAACAGAAGGCACAAAGCTATAAAAACCATCACATCAAACCTAGAATACAGATGTGAAGTGGTTAAAAGCTGCAGATATGAAACTAGTTTTCCCCAGCAAAAAGAACTACCTTCAGAACCAACAGGCCAAGATGGAGCTTTAGTTGGAGCATCAAGTCGCTGCAATATGTTTTCATCTGACCTCATAATGGTGATAGAAATTCCTGCAACGAACCATAATTTAAAGTATTTAATATACTTATTTTATATTTATTATAAGCTAAGCAATTAACCATTAGGCAAATACTTGTATAGCAGATGAAAATACAGAATACAACACATTGGAAGAAATGCAAAGTGGCTAGCTCAACCAGAAAAGATTAAAATAAAATTAATGCAGATAGATACTCAAGCAACCACGCGGACCATCATAACATTTGTGTCATACTAAAATTATAGTGGAAAGATGTTCATAAAGCCTGGCCACAGATCATTTAGGCCATTTAGCAAATATCAAGGTTCTCTTAGAGAGATCCATATAAGAACTAACCAGCCATATCAAGTGCTGTCATAAATGTGCCAGTGTAGACTCTGTCAACAGCAATCCCATACTCCAGCTGTAACTCAGGTACCGCTTTTCTTGCTGCAATCATAAGCTCCATGACAGGAGTAGCGCCCAATCTGTGAGATGGTATTAGACAACAAATTAGCATGGCCTACTTGATCGTAATGTAACCAATGTAGATAAAGGAAGCTGATACAGTAATAAACCTCTTCAAAGATATCATAGACTGTCACAGTAGATTTTATGGTAGTGATTTATACGGAAGAAGAAGTTGCCATGTAAAGCTCACACGTATTTCTAAAATGTGGACACTGATGAACAAGAGATTATCATGATCCAGAAAGACAAGCACTTCACTATAAGCATAAGCCTGAACTGATGTACAAGCAGGCCAAAACTAGATTTGTGGGTAAAACTCACAGCACTTAGTCTGAGATCAACAGTTGGTCCTAATTTCCTATAACCCCTTCAATCTTACTGAAGCCACTGAGAGATAGTAATAGTATTAGACTCTCCTACAAATGCTAAATTACTGCCGTGATTCTGTCCTAGCATTGCATACCAAGGTAAGTTTCCTGAGAACATTTTCCATTGTAATCTATCCAAAAATGGATAACAAGATAGATAATGAGCATATTCGAACTCCCGAAGGACTTTTCACCTTAGTTCAGATCAAGATATTTAAAGTATTAAATTCTCTAATCACCGTGAATGCTGCAAATGGTGAAATACATTGCAAATATATATACCTATCGTCACCATTTTCAGTATTTGTGCTAGTAATTTGCTGATAGTAACAATCAACTCATAAAGTAACAAGAATGCTCAGATTTTGTTACCCGTTGATTAGGAGAACAGCATTGCTCCCTCTTGTGATAGGAAGATACTGAGTTTCCTGCAAGGATGAAAGACCACCACACAATAAACAGAAGAACCTAGAACTAGTAAGTACAAATAACACTAGTTGGCAAAAACCTTAACACTGAAACAGCATCTACTAAAATGAAACTTTACACCAGGAGAGGAATAACACAAGTATTCTTGCTTACTGAAGGCTAGTCCTTTTTAGCGTTTAACTTCAGTGCACGTGGAATGATTGATCGAAGGTCAAGTGAGATGCCATGGAAGGAAAGTCCCACCAAGCTTTCAAGCCCCGTTCCAATTATTTCCCTAGCATTGGCTATGGCCTCTTTATTGCTCGTGAGGACCTACTCTAATTTTTTAGTAACCGTCTGCAAACTTCACCTCCGGCCTTTCAGAATAAATTATAGCTAGCTCAGCTTAGTGTTATATTTCACAAAGAATAACAAACATGGATTCGCTGTACTCAAACAAACAGAATAACAGATAAAGATGTCATAGATGCCTAATAATAATTTAGTGCTGGCAAGGTCTGACTAAAGGAGAAATGGAGAAACGCTAGAGGTTAGAAATGAACAAACCATGTATCACAAATCATACCTGTGATAGTATCTGCTTAAGAACATGTTCAACCACTACATCAACTGACTGTAGCTCAACCACAGCAGCACCAGGTTCTCCATGCTGGGAAAAAATCAGATGCTTATTATGGGGAAAAATGCAAATCTTGCAGCACTTGGGTATGTTTAAAGCAAACACGAACCCACACAAACTAAAAACTAAATCCGAGTACATCAATTGCTTATTCTCCTCCATGCTATATGAGAACAACTGCTGATGCCATCTAGACTTACAATTCCAAGGCCAAGCTCAATTTGCATAGGACCTAAACGATCAGATGTCACTTGCCCAGGCAACGTGCAAACAGAAAGTGCTACTCCCATCGTACCAACAGCCTCAGATGCATGTTTTGCTTCTGCAGCAACATCTGCAAGAGATAAACCAGCATCTGCAGCAGCCCCGGCAACCTGTAGAATCCAAACAAAGTGAACACTTCAGGGTACAGCAAGAAATAACTGCAACAAGGCATTGATTTTTTTTCCCAAGTTAGGGTGACCACAAAATGTTGGTGGACTACTGTCATAACCCAAGCTTTTAAGAAGGTAGCCGTGAGGTGGTGGCTGCATTGTGGCATTGGTGAGGTCGGCAGGGATAGGGTATGGTGGAGGAGAAGTCTCCTTTCTATTTTCTTATTGATTCGCCAATCGATCTGAGGCTTACACGCTAGCGGCTAGTCCATTATATGGGTGACTCCTTGATCCACAAGTCAGATTACATCCTTCCTAACCAACTCTGATTATTTACAATCTAGCAATCTTAACCTTTGGGAATTAACAGACAAACTTGATAAGCAGGGAAATGGAGATAGCAAAGGTAAGCATCGTGCTGCAGGTTGCTGGCCACGGTAATGGTATCGATTTTTATTTTATTTTGAAGTTCCATTAACCAGACGGCCCAGCTAAATCGCTGGAGACCAAATCATGGACGAAAGTAGGCATACCGAATTTTCTTACCACATAACAACAACTTTTCTAAGTTCAAACAGGAAAAAAGACAGTTCCACTTCCATCAGACAAATTTTACTCTTAAGAGACTAGATATCTGATGACTGATGTCACTTGACCAGTCAAAACAATTACTGTCATAATGTCTGCTATTGTGATTTCCTCATTTAGCAGGCTAGCACCTAACTTGAAAAGGCATCCTTAGTTTGTGTAGACAAGATACAAAGCTGGTCAAACTGGATTAAAACAAGGTTTGCATGAACAAGTGGTACATCAATTGCGAAGGATTTCCCCAGGTGCATTGATTCATAAGTCAGGAGTGTAACACACTAGTAATCATCACAATGCATAGAAACAGAATCTAAAATCAAGAAGGCAATATCAACAATGAAATACCTTGTGCACAAGAATAGTTCCTGCTAAACCTCTTCGACCAGCTATCCCCCGAGGCGGTGGAAGGGCACAATCATCTCCAACAATTACCATCTGCAATCGGTGGACAAATACTGGTTACAAGCTGATTTCAACATGGTCTGCTATACCACGGTAGTAAAAGATGTCATATGATCATCAACCTCTATCTTATAGCCTTCAGATTTTGCCTGCTCAGCAGCTAATCCAAAATTAAGTCTATCACCAGTGTAGTTCTGCAAATGTCCAAGAGCAAAACGTGAGAACAGAACAGAGTGTAACTAAGATGGATTGCTTCAGGTCATGGATAGCCTTCAACCAAAAGTTGGTAGGGAACAGTGTCAACATCATAAATAGAAAAGTGTAAGGTTTGTTGTTTGACTGTATTTCACATCTCAAGAACGTTTCGTCACAGTAATTAAATAAGAAAAATAAACATTGAGGTTGTTCCCTCGAGTCCTTCCAAGTATTCCACCAGGACCACCACAGCTAGTTTCTCCAGGAGCTTGCATAGCACTTTGAGAAGGAAAGAGACAACAAAGCTAGACCACTAAAGTTACCAAAAAAGTCAACAATATTAAAAATTCCACCCCCAAACTAAACTCTTTTTTAAGGAGATGTCAGCTTCGTACACTCTAAACAAACAAAATAGTCTTTCAAGAAGATTCAGTCAACCATCACTACAATTCTAACAACCCACAATTTAGTTTGTCCCAAGTTCATTTTTGGAAATCTGCTCTAAAAGTTAACCGAGACCCCTGTAAACAGGTGGAGAAAGCAATAGAAAATCTTTGTGAGAATCGAATAGACATTGATCAATCCGAAGCATCAGACAAAACAAATACTTCAGATGCATTAGGTTGTTCCCATTATGTAATGATTACCCTTTTATAATAGAAACTAAGAAGTACCTTTATTATCAGAAGGCATCCCATGGTACCCGTTACAGCTCGAATAGCCTACAATGCAAACATAAAGTAGAAACAATGTGACCTAGGGCGACCTTTGCATTGAAAGCAGTCTGACACAAATTTACTGAAAGAACCATACAGCTAAGATAGAATCAACAGGTGGAGAAGCAAAAACATCTCCAGAAACAGCAGCTGTCAACATTCCTGGCCCAACAAATCCAGCATGGGCTGGCTCATGGCCACTTCCACCACCTACAAAAAAATTGGCATGCTACAAATAAGATGTTATACTATGCTCTCAACGAAATAAAATCTACCTGCTGAAATCCTGGCCTAAACTTAACAGTTGAATGATATTTTATGCAGTAGAAAAATGATCTGAATAAGAAAGAATATCTACTGAACTCTTGTATCAGTCATTAGAAGATAACAGTTAGAGCAAGGGTATTAGCGGACTCAGGTGCATATTTGTTAGATTTTTCATAAATGCTCGGAAACAACAATTACATTTCATTTGCCAAAAAAAATTCCATGTTCATGGTTTCATATAACCCGCAGAATAGTCTCATGAATAAAAAATAACCAAGACAATCAAACTGGGTATCTTCAAACTTTATCTCTGATGATCATATTACAGATGACAACTAGCTTGTTACAGGTTAACATCAGTACAGGCTTTTCATAAGAAATTGGTGTATTTAATCTTCAGGAATTGTGATCAGACTAAGCAGGTTAGTTTTGCTCGGCCATATAAAATATGTTAACAAAGAATGAGGTGGCAATAAGTAATAGACTACAAGCTCATGAACGTAGGCTCCAAGTCTGTTGCTATAAGACGTACAAGTACACTGAGATAACATGGCTTTAGACATAGTTCAAGTACAGACCAACACAGTGCCTCACATGACCTACAAGCCTCTTTGACAATATAGCGGTAAGGACAAAGGCTAACAGATCACATATTGCGCGCAAATATGTTATAATCTAATGATCCATTTTACTTAATCTGCTCAATGTGATATCTATGAGTGCTACAATTTTGGGGTTCACAAAAACATGAGTGTTCAGTACAACTCTTGGAGGCCAACCTAGGCCTAATAGGACAACAGTGTGCAAAGACCACGACAAACATAATGGATCTTCCACGTGGGGGCCACGATGCAACATTTTCACATGGGCTAGCAAGCATGCCATTTCTATCATAATGCCACAGGATGCGGTCCATCTTGGTATACACTGTCCTAGGCCCCCAACATCAATATCGCCAAGCACAAATCGAAGATTGTACTTGTACATACAATGAGCCTCACATTTTGAGGTATCACATAACCTTAAGCAACCAAGAGTATGTGCACCATCGTATTACTCCAAAACTGTGAAAGGCCAGCCTGATCCTGAACTCATCACAATTTTCAAAATTGCAAATAAAATAGATATGTGAGATGGTGCACTTCATAGGCAATTCCATCAGTAACCAGCAAAAAAGAGGCAAACCCTACAGACGTTGTAATTGTGATCTCTAAACTGGGTCACCATGCATACTGCATTCCACACACACAGAGCAGCTCAAAAATTCCGAACATTTGCATAAACGCAGCAATGAACCATCACATTCAGAAAGCCTAGTCCCCAACAAGGCCGTACCTGAGATGACAGCAACCTTGTCATAGGCGCCGCCACGACATCAGCGCGAAGAACGACCTTAATCTGCAGACATTGTAGGGGGATTTTGTCACAAAATCGTCCCGAGTAGCTTCAGAACCCTTTCTGTCGCGAACACCTCACCTGAGGGAACCCGTCCAGGTACTGCAGGCCCGGGTAGGTCTCCACCAGCCCCTCGATGAACTCCGTCACCACATCTGCGAAAACAAACCGATCCGAAGCCCCGCCGGGACCAGCGAGGGCGATTAAACCCTAAGAATCGAAGAGAAAACCTCCCGGAAATTAGCGGAAACGGGGGGGAATGGGCGGGGAGAGGCGGGCGCGTACCGTCGGGGTTGTTTATGAGCTTCTTCCCCTGCAGGGCCATGGGGAGGCGCCCCGAGGCGGCGGGTGCTCCGGCGATCGCCGGCGGAGGAGGGGAGGAGAGTTTGGGGGTTGGGGAGAAGCGGCGAGCAGTACGAAGCAAGTCGCCTTTCCTGTGGGCTGTGGGCGGCCTTGTTCCTTTGCTTGTTCGAGTTGAAGTGGGGATTATCCTTTTATAGACGGGGATTAATTAGCAGTCCATTGAAATGGATAACACGGGAATTACAGGGATGTCCCTCTCTTTGGTAGAACCGCCGCGAGGAATTACACCGGAATTACGGCCAGCTCCTCGTCATCGTGGACTTCTATGCGTTGTTTCCGGTTTTCCTTTTCATTTTTCATCTATGAGGGAGGACATATATTTTACAAAAATGACTTGCGGACACACGCATAAACAGTAGCCGGTTATCCTTATTTGTTTGTCAGGTTAACTTACCCCTCCCCACCCACGCACATACTCTCTCCATTTAAATTAGATGACTTATATTTGTTCAAATTTGGATGTATCTATACTTGTAACATGTCTAGATATATCTACATGTGATTAATTGTAAGTCATCTAATTTGGAACAGAGGGAGTACTTTTAAAACGTGTCCTAGAGTTGTCCATGCACTCACAAACCAATCATATAACATGGTTTATCCTGTGCATCTAAATAAACCAAACATTGTCAATATAATCACGACTAAGATAAATATCGCTCCAAATGCATATTGGAGGCAAAATTTGTTTCTCGATGGTCTTGTGATTATTGACAATATTGGCAATATGTAACTCCATTTACATCTTTTCTTCAATCATCTTCTTGTCTTTTAATCTTCTTCATCGCTTCTCCATCTTCCGATTTGCCTCTTGAGTTAGCTCTATCTTTTCTTTGACCTTCTTAACATTCAAATCTTCAAAAATAAGCAAATTTCTTTTGAGACAATGATTCAACTCGATACTGAAACACCGGACATTGCTTGCATATTGAATCCTAGATTATAATGTCCAAGTCCAATCAAACCCCTATGCACAATTCTGGATGTAATCGAAATTGATCAAACCCAAAAAAGCATACCGCTCGGAATCGAGGTGGTGGCAGGCTACCGCTAAGGGAAACCACGTCTTTCTTGGAGTCCAGAAAACCATGGTGGTTGCACGCACACGGAGAGCGTCGGTGGGCAGCGGGAGAACTCAGGGGGCACTGCGGTTGGTCGAACCGTGGAGGCGGCGCGTGGAGACGAGGAGCGGGTTAGAGAAGACAACAGATTGGACACCAGAGCGTCGGGAAGACACGGGAGAGCCCTAACGGCCGCAGAAGTGCGATGGCGGTGGAAATGCTCGGCGTAAATGCAGCCGAAATTAGGCCATCGCTAACCTTTTTTGGGTGAAATCTAGTCGGTGAAGGTGATGCAAAGTGCAGACGTTGCATGGCCCTACTTGCGAGGGTATACGAGGATGTGCTTTTTTTCTACAATCAAACAAATGTCGATGTTAATTTCTGTAAAAAATATCAGCTCTACAGAAATCGGGATAAGCTATTTTAATTCTGTTTTTTTATATTCATGTATTTTGGTAATTCTAAAATCTAGAAGACCCTTCCAACCCAAAGTATTCTACGCCTCTCTAGTAGAGAGCCAGGTATATTACATTGCTTAGTCGAGAAGTATGTTATTTTTACACTGTAAAAATTTAATTTACTTTTCTACTACACGTGCAAGTGAGGATGTCTTGTCATATCAACACCTAGCTGGCTTCCCGTCCACGTCTTGGCTATACAAACACAGTACACTTACTCATAGCACATTTTCTTCTCAAACCACTTGAATATGCTATCTATATTCTTTCTTTAATTTTTAACTTATGTGTAGGTATATAAAATCATCGTTGCTCAAAGGGTAGGTAAGAACTTTTTTCGCACAAAATTTTGCGTAGGTACACAAAAGGGTGGATAAGATCATATTTTTTTTGCACACAAAAATTACAAGTATACATGTCATAGCATACTAAATATTCATGATTTTTCCTCATTTTGCTAAATACTCCCTCTGTTTTTTAATATAAGATGTTTTAAGTGTTCTATATACTATCTACATGCATATAAAATGAGTTAACATGCACACTAAAATGTGTCTAGATACATGTAAATGTGCACAAATATTAAAACATCTTATATTAAAAAACGGAGTGAGTTTGCCGGAGCCGGAGATAGAATATAATATTATTTATAGAGAAGACTAAAAAAGTGAGTGCAGAGAAGTACAACTGCCATACCTTACCGTGGCTTCACTTCACTCTGCACTAGCGCAGCGCAGTGTACAGCCCTCTCTCTTCATATTCCTTCTCCTCCTCCTATTGCTGCTGCTGCTCCTGCTGTTGCTTCTTCTTCTTCTCCAGATTTGATTTGTTTCCAGCCTTGTTCTTGGGAAAAGGAAGGAAATCATTGTTTCCTGAGGTAAGGTAACTCAGATCTCTCTGGATTTCGTATCCTTTAAAGGAAAGAAAAAGGTCTTCAATATTCATCAACTTCTCCGTCTGATTCTTTGGGTAGCACGGTTCTTGGACAGGCTCAAGATTGAATCAATGTTGTTGATTTTCTTCACATTAAATCTTTGTTCTTCTTTTCTTGCTTGTTCTGTTTCTTGCGCGCCATATTCTGTTTCTTGCGCGCCATATTGCCTTGCATCTGATAACCACATCCGGTCATTAGAAATGATTTTTTTTCCATTTACACCAGAGCTGTACCGGAATCCAGATTATCAGTTTTTCTATTTCCGATTTCCCCTCCAGATTTGGTTGAAGATCAATGGCAATTTTAACATGAAAACAGAGCAAATTTCACCCGAGATAGTCTTTACCATGAAAATCCCTTTTCAGATTTTAAAAATTAGGTGAGGATTTTAACCAGATTAGATAGCTTTACAAGAAACGCACACTAAAACAAATGTAAACTACTGATTTCAACAAATTAGTAAGTACTATTTAGTAAGCATTTTGTTATGAGAAAGCTGTCGTCGATGAGCCAGGGTTTCAAGCTTTTCAACTTCATGGTGAATAAAAATTGCTGCACATTCTTAAGCTTTTGTCAAATTAACTGTTGGGCTTGTGTAATGGAAAAAATATTGGTGACACTATGTTTATTATTTTTGTCTCCACATATATGTAGAGCTCAAGCGCCAAGCCATCAAGGCCGAAATGGGTGAAGCAGGGTTCACCCCACTGTCGCAGTTGAACCTGTCAAAGCAAAGGTGCAGAGTCCGGGTTCGCATCTCGCGGCTATGGGTGTCCTTCAACCCAAACAATGGCACGGTGCTCGGCCTCGACAGCCTTCTGATCGATGACGAGGTGACGATGCATGCTAGACGCCAAACGGATGATCTCATTGCTCGGCCACTACAATTGTCCAATTAGCACCCTATTCCTCAACACAATGATCATTCTTATTGACCTTCACTTGTAGGGTGGAACTATGCAGGCCCGTGTGAATCCAATAGATAAAAAGCATCTTGAAGAGCGGCTAATTGAAGATAGGGTCTACGCGCTGTCGGATTTTGTAGTTGGCTTAAGCGAGGGAAACTACATGACCTGTAGGAATCGCTTCATGATGTACATTGGATCACGTACGGTGGTCGATGAGATAGATGGCGATGTCCACTCGATACCTTTCCACCACTTTGATTTTGTTGATTTCAGTGATGTTCCTTCTAGGGACTGCGACAATAGCTTATTGACAGGTTTGTATGGAAATATGAAAGGAAAAAATCAGTATTAGGCTTGTCACATGCATATATGACATTCTGAATTTTTTTCTGACAATGTGTTGATGTAAATGTGGCAGATGTTATTGGCCAAGTAGTAGAAGTCAGGCCCATAAAGGAGGTCGCGAAGAAGCTCCGCGTGATAGAAATTTGCAGCTTACGGATTGAGGATTTCAGGTAATTTAATTCAGTTATCTATTTCTTCCATGTCATTGTCACTCCGTGATGGCGACTTACTTATTGCATTTATCATTGGCAGTGGAAAAGAACAAGATGTCTCACTATATGGAAAGCTCGCTAATGATTTTTATGCGGAGATTCACAAGAAATGCCGACAAGGTCCGGTCATCGCTGTGTTTGCTGGGATGTGTGTTCGCCACTACAACGGTCAGTTCTTTATTTGCCCTTTCATTACTTTATTTATCCATTTCTACCATGTGAGACCATACACCTATATTCCTTTCATTGCCACGAAACGTGGTATCACTGACTCACTGTTGGACTTAGGAACAGGATATACAGTTTGCTCTGTCATCTTCAAAGTTCTACCTTGATTTGGAAATACCAGAGACACAAGAGTTCCGCACGAAGTGAGTGGCTTTTACAGCTTATCCTTTAAACTTATGATTGATAATCCTCATTAGTCGAGCGATAACTATAACTTATTTGTTTGTATGCAGTTTGCACCATCCAAAAATCCCCATAGTGCACCTCCAGTCTGAGCAAGAAAGCCCTGCAGCTCCAACCCAGAAGTCCCAAAGTATCTCCAAGAGAGCTCAGCAGTTACGAAATAGCTGGAGAACAATCAAGCAACTGGAAAGCCTCGACCCGTTTGAGCTACCGGTGAGCCATCGATCGCACGCAAACCTTACGGGCTGTGCTCAGTTGTCAGCCTAATTTTGTTTTTGCGCTCTGTTGCAGAAGAATGCCAGATTTTTGTGCAGAGTCTCCATTATAAAGATAGATTGCGCCCAAGGTTGGTCCTATCTAGGATGCTTCCACTGCAGACAGTCGATCAGAGGGACGGAAGGCAAGTCTGCTGCAGCCGATGCGATCCAGTTAACAAGAAGCGGAAGAGGCCGGTTTGGCGGTAAGAACCTTGGAGACTCATATACTGCCAGTGCCACATTGTTCAGACATCACATGCTAACTATTTACCATGCTTCTGTTTTCGGCAAGTAAGTTACAAGCTTCATGCAGTGGTGGGAGATGACACTGGAACCATGGAGTTGATGATTTTCTCTGAGCAGGCAGAGAAACTGATCGGAGTCGGGGCAGAGGACCTCGTCGAAAACACCGGGGACGGCAGGTACGGCGTGCCAGCTGCGATCGAGTGCATTATCGGATCGACCCACGCCTTCCAAGTTTCCATCGATGACCGGAGCTCGGGCTTCATTGTGAAGTGGGTCCTGAACGACGATGAGTCGGAATTGCTGAGGCACCGTGGCTCAGTGACTGAAGATGAGGCTATGCAGTCAGAAGCAGAATGACTCCTGTCTCTGACTCTGATCACCAACTCTTCAGGTAGCAGTAAGAAGAGGTGCTACATGCGTGGTTTTCAGATCAAGTGCCTCGGTTCTTTTCTCTGGCTCGTTTCTAAATCTGTGTAAAAATCTATTTGTAACATATCTCATGTCATTTTTTTTACTGTACCTTCGGCGGGCTTTCAGCCAGCCTGAACCTTTATTACGAATAGCCAACTAGCCAGAGTAGCTTACATACATTACAGGTAGAAGGGAGAGACTGGGAGAAAGAATTACATGAGAGAACAGAGGGGTTTAAGGGGGATCGAAGTTTAAACACCAAGATCGCAAACTACCAGCGGTTACAGCATTGGAGCATCTATACGCCCAGAGTCGCAAGTCCGCCACACACCGTTGTCACACAACGTCCAGAGGCTCATCAACACCATTAAAGATCTTCGCGTTGCGCCTTTTCTAGATGCTCCAAGCAATAGCGGTGCAGATGGTAGACTCCACAAAGTTTCCACAACGGGCATCCCAAAGACCCCGGAGGGTGTCGATGCGGAGGCTGTCCAGGGGGAAGAAAAAGGACCAAACTTCCCGAGCCTTTGGGCAGGTAACCAGCAGATGATCAACATCCTCCCATTGCGCACATAAGGTGCAGTCCGGAGAGTCGCCGATTTGATGTTGGAAGCGTCTGTCATTGGTGGAGAGGCGGCACCGGCGAGCCAGCCAGTTGAATATCCTGCATTTGAGAGGAGCTGCATTCTGCCAAACCTTCTCGGCCTGGTCGTCAGTCGGTAGATGCATAAAATAATTGGAATAAAATCTTTTGTTTGAAAGCGGTTTTTTAGAGTAGCGGCAAACACGGGTATCAGCGGTAAGAGGGTCAAGGCTGACAGAAGCGATATCATTGTGCAGGGAAACAAGCTCAGAGCTAGCAGTGGCGGAGAGACGAGGGGCAAGGGCAAGCGAGAGCCCGGAGCTCAGGACAGCTGCGGCTTGGGCGTTGGGGCGAGAGGTATGAGAATAGAGGGCGGGATACCGGTCACACATAGGTTCACTTCCCAGCCAACAATCCATCCAGAAGGCCGTGTTGACCCCATTGCCAATGGTGACCGAGGTATGGAGGCGGAATTTTTTTATCCCCTGAATAATGCTTTTCCACATGGGGGTGTCAAGGAAGTGGTCGTCGCCCAGGTCGCGGCAAGCGGACCAGCCATATTGACGAGAGAACCAGGAGGCCCAGGGGGCAGCGGAGGATGAGTGGAGTTTGGTGAGGAATTTGGAAAGGAGGGCCGAATTTTGACAGGTGAGGGAGAGGACGCCGAGGCCGCCTTGACTCTTGGGCCTGCAAAGTTCCTCCCAAGCCACCTTGCATTGGCCTCTGGTACAGGATTCCTCCCCAGTCCAGAAGAAAACGCGACATCTTTTATCAATGGCCTCCACCGTGCCAATAGGCAGAAGGCCCGCAGACATGGCATGAGCAAACTTGGCGGTGATGACAGAATTAACAAGAATGAGCCGACTTCCAATGAGGAGGGCACGCCCGCGCCAACCAGATAGGGACATGTCGCATTTAGCAATGACAAGAGCCAGATCAAAAGTGCGGAGCTTGTAGAGAGAGAGGGGTAGCCCCAAGTAAGATTGCGGGAAGGAAGAGACCTCGCATCCAAAGTAGGATGCCATGGAAGCTGCAACCGAAGGGTCGGTTTTTATGGGGACAAAAGTACTTTTGTTGAAGTTGATGGCAAGGCCGGTGGCGGCGGAGAAGATATCAAGAAGTGTTTTTAGGTTGTGAACACGCTGAGGAATGGCCCTGATGATAATCAGGGAGTCGTCAGCATATTGGAGGACAGGGCAAGGAAGGTCATCGACCAGAGGATGGAGGAGAAGGCCTTCCTTGGAGGCGCGAAGAAGGAGCTGCTGAAGAACATCCGCAACAAAATCAAAGAGAAAGGGGGAGAGGGGATCGCCTTGCCTGAGCCCCCTCCGGCATTGGATCCATCTCCCCGGCACGCCATTGAGAAGAACAGAAGTTTGGCTAGTGTGGTTGAGAGATTTAATGAGATCCCGCCAGACCGCAGGGAAGCCCTTGGCTTCAAGAATACGATCTAAAGCGTCCCAACTAATAGAGTCGAAGGCTTTGCGAAAATCAAGTTTAAAAACAGCAGCCGGAGTGGAGCGTTTGTGACAGGACTGAACAATATCCGCTGCATAAACAAAATTCTCCGCAATGGAGCGCCCAGAAATGAACCCAGTTTGGTCCGGGTGAACCAAAAGAGGAACCAAGGGACGTAGCCGATTGGTGAGACATTTTGTGAGAACCTTGAGGCCAAAGTTTTGAAGCGAGATTGGTCGAAAATTGTCGGGGCGGTTTGCCCCAGCTTTTTTGGGAAGGAGAACAATAAAGGATTTGTTGATAGGCCGAAGGTCAGCTTTAAGAGAGTGGAAGTCATGGAGACAGGCAAGCAGCGGCTCTTTAATGAGGTTCCAGAACTTTTTGAAGAAGGCTGGACCGAAGCCATCGGGTCCCGGACTAGAGTTATCATTCAAAGAGAAGATGGCGGCATGAAGCTCCTCTAAGGAGAAGGGGGACGCAAGGGCCATCGCTTGGTGAGAGTCAAGCGCTGTAGAGGCGACAAGAGAGTGGAGGTCAGGGAGAGGCGTGGTGGCATGAGCGACCCCAAGAAGGTCGCGGAAGAAACGGTGGAGCAGATGGGCCTTGGCCTCATGAGAGAAAATAGAATTGCCATCGTCATCTTTAAGCGCCTTAATTTGATTTTTTCGAAGGCGGCCGGAGGCGCAAAGATGAAAATATCTTGAGTTCTCATCACCCAAGGTACAGTGCCGAATTTTTGCTCGTTGCCGCCAATAGGTTTGCACGAGCAGAGTTTAAACGTCTAAGAGAGGCTTTGGTGAGGATGCGAAGGTGATTTTCCATGGAGGAGAGGGGACGAATTTCTTCAAGGCAATCAAGCAACTTGATTACGGTCCTACAGTTAGCCATAAAGATGGAGGGCAACCTTCTCGTCTTAGCCCATTGCCTAGCAGCGGACCGAATCCTTTTTAGCCTGAGGCACAGAAGGCCGGTGTTGGGGAGATTGTGAGTAGCAGGAGAGACATTGGCCCAGTTGGTCTGAACGATGGCTTTGAACATGTCATGCGCAAGCCATGTGTTATCAAGGCGAAAGAGAGAACTGCGCGGCGCCTTAGAGGAAGCAGCGAGGTGGATGGGAATATGGTCAGAAGTGGGGCAGCAAGAGGAAGTGAGGGCGGAATCTGGGAGGGCGAGACTCCACGCGGAATTAACAAACATGCGGTCAAGGCGAGCAAGGATGGGTGGATTTTGTTGATTAGACCAAGTAAATTGACGGTCCAGGAGGGGGATTTCAAGCAAAGTCGCTCCGTTAATGAAATCGTTGAACATACCAGCTTCAATAGAATTGAAAATTCCATTGGATTTATCCCGAGAGTTTCTAATGAGATGGAAATCGCCAATGAAAACAAGGGGACCCTGAGTGGAAGAGATGAGCTCGGAGAGGGATTCAAGAAATTCAGTTTTGAGTCCATGTTCGCAAGGTCCATAAACATTGATGACGGAGAAGTTAAGTTTGTCCATGCGGAAGGAGAAGGAGGTAGTGACCGAGAAAGCATCTATGGAGTGGTGTGTGAGTTCAAGAATGTGATCATCCCAAGCGGTAACGATCCCACCCAAGGCGCCGACGGAAGGTTTGTTGATGAAAGAGCGAAGGGAGGGGGAAGGAAAGAGGAGGCGAGGAAGGAAGATATGTCGCCGAGCTTTGATTCATGTAAGCAAAGGACAGAGGGGAGGAAGGAGTCAATCGCGGAGCGTACATCATCCTGTTTGGTTTTGTGCCCTAAGCCCCGCGTATTCCAGGAGGAGATAAGAAGCTTAATTATCATTGAGCGAGGCAGACTCCAGGGAAGGCTCATGGGCCGAGCGCAGGGCAGCCGGGTCGATATCACATGCCACAACCAGCACCTCCAGGTCTAGCTCACCCAGCGGCGCGCCGTCGGCCGCCACAGCGAGCAGGTCCTCGGCAGGAAGCTCACCCCTCCTGGATGAGCTAGCACGGCCCGCGCCCTCGAGACAGTTCTTCTTGCGCCGCTCAGCCTTGGACAGGATGGTCTCACGGTTTGGCAGCTCAGCAGCAGCAATGCGAGGGCTGCGACGCGGTCCCTGCTGCGGAGGAGCAGCAATGTCAGAGGCGGGGTTCCCCGCCGCCGCTAGATCGGCGCCCGGCAGCTCCACAACCGTCCCGGCCGCCGCCAGATCGGCTCCAGGCAGCTCCACAGGCGGCGGCTCAGATATCTCAATGGAGCAGAAAAGCTCACGGGCCAGCGCAGGATCCGCCGGAGCATGGTCACCGACAGCAACCTCCCGGTTCGAAGGCAGCGGGTCCATGGACAGTCTGGGGAATAACGGAAAGCGATGAGGACGCGAGGGTGGGGGAGCAGAGAAGGATCCGAAAGGCAGGAGCTTGCAATTCTTTTCCTTATGTCCCGAGTGCCGGCAGCGACGACACTTGATAGGATCGCGGCAGAAGGCGACGAGGTGGTCCATAGCAAGGCACCGATGGCAACGTCGGATGGCGAGGTTGAGAGGAGGTGGAGTGGAGGAGGGGAGCGGGGTGGGTGGTTTAGAAGGGGGCAGCCACCTGAGAGAAGGTAAGAAGCGGCCATCCATTGCCGGCGCAAGCATCGAAGCAGCCGGAGCGGGAGAATTGACCAGCAGAGGCAAGCGGGGGAGATGGAGAAAGGGCAACAGAGGTAGGAGAGGAATTAGGGAGCGGAGCCCGAACGGAAGAGGGAGAGGGATCCCGGGGCGGATGCACAAGCCATGGGAGCGGCCCGGGAGGGGATGGCAGGATTCCTGGAGCTAGGAGAGATAGGCATAGAGGACAGCGCGAGCGACGAGGTCGGCGTGTAGAAGTGGCAGCAGGATTCGAGGTGGAGGAGGGGATCACGTTTCTCCCAGGCTAAAGGACAGAGCGGAACAGAGGGTCACGGCTCACGGGCACGGCCAAGGCTTGATCAGCAGTCAAAGCACCAGTTGACCCTGGAGGTCCCACCTGGCAGCCTAAGGGAAGGGAGAAGCGAGCCAGAGCTCTTCCATGGCGAATTCCACCTAGAGAGACGATGAACGCCGCCAGCTTTGGGGAAGAGACCGTGAATTGATACCAGTTATTGCACAAGAACTCAACAGCGATGCTTTCAAACTCAGACCCTACCAAAAATTTAGCAAACTACTAACTGAGGAGCAGGAGGAGGTACGAGGGTCACCGGGATCCACCTCGACGAGCACCGGAGATGGCTCGAAGAGCTTAGAGCCAGGGGCGATTGGAGAGCATACCAGACTGCTGAAGTTCTCGAGGGTGAATTGGAGGAAGGCATCGCCAGGGATGCGGAACGGAGGAGGCAGCTCCTGCGGGTTCAGGTTCAGCATCCAGGGCATCGAGGTCGAGAGAAAGCCCTGGGCCACGCCCACAGCGGCAGCCTCCACCTGAGGCGACCGGGGCAGGGAGGAGGAAGGATTCTCGAGGAGGCTTTTCCTATGGGAAGAGGGGTGGCCACCGGCTGGACATTCATAATCACAAAACTGTTGGTTTTATTGTACTATAATTTCAAGAAATAATTGGAGTAGTTCAAAGTTAGTATAACCTGCCATATGACTGGACATCGGTATTAAAGTTCAAAGTTGGTATAACCTGCCATATGACACGACATCCGTATTAAAATTTAGTTTACATACCATTTATATGTCCAACTACTATAATATGTATATTTAAAATAAATTTTGTACCACTACTAGTTTTTATCACATGACTGATCCCTATGATTGAAAATATAGTTGTATCCTTTTTTGTTCACATGTACTGTATATGGATACTTCTATATACCCCATATGGTTTGCATCGGTAACATAAGAACATTGTTGACTATTTGGGAGTTTGCAAAAATAAAGATAAACTAAACCACAATAAATAAGGTGTCGCCTCCTTCACAATAATGTCGAGCTACTGTGGCATTTTAGTTCAATTATTGATCTTTCTGAAGATACTATCATTGAAAAGTTTCATCATTTATCTAGTACTAACTATAAATTCTACCAAGAACAAACAATAGTATGTTTTCCATAAGAGAAGAATTTGCTCTCAAAGAAGGTACTACATATAGACAATCTGAGTTTACTATTATTCATTATTTTTTAGATAAAGAGTATATATTAATATCGTGTAGATACCAAATGTATTATGAGTTAATATCGTGGAGACTATTATTCGTTATGAGTTACCCAATTGAAAAAGTCCATTATGTAGTTTATCCTTTTTAATACACAAACGGGCTTATCTTTGAGCAGCAATAGTGGGGCGAGGTATTTGTCATCATTCATTTCTTCATTGAGGCAATCTTCACTATTTGTTGGCATGTGGTGAAGCAGTGGGACAGGCTCATCTTTCTATCCATCATAGTCTAGCTCAGCAGTTTGATCTATGATATATATCCTTCAGGCCATCCACTAAGACAAATAGAATAGTCTTTCGTATTGAATTGTTCTTTCACATTTATACCTTATAAATGATGTACCTTTTTTAAATAAAATTTGGTCGGTAGACTTTACCAGAAAACAAGGTCTTTACTAATGTGCGACTGTGCGTAGACACCAACGGTGTCGGGTTGTTTTATTGCACATACATATTTACTCTACTAATTAGTATTTTCATAAGATGGTCTTCGTACTATTTTGGTCCATATAGTTATATTATTGTTCATGGTGGTCAACCTTTCCTTTTCCAACCGGAGATGATCCTAAAGGCGCAAGCGGGTGGTCCAAGCCTTCAGATTAGAGGAGACATGGTGGTGTCCCGGTGCGCCGGCGTGGAAGCCTGATCAGACCACACATGGCAAAACATACATACGAAAATGCATCATATAAGCTCAAACATATTGTAGTAGATTGGTATCCTCCTTCTCTTATACTCCCTCCGATCCGTTTTATATGTCGCTGGAAAAGAGCTGAGGTAGTACAACTTGCTAGTTCAGCTGACGACAATTTTTGTGGATCGGAGGGAGTAGTTAAATTGAAGGGCTTGGATAAACGACCCAAGAGATGGCGGCAGCGGTGAGGCCGCGGCTGGACCTAGACAAATGAGAGGCCACGTGAGCTCTCTCCAGAGCAGAGGAGGTCGAGTTGGGACAACCGCCACATCTTCAATTTGTGCATGCGCGTGTGGGTGCGGAGCAGGAATGAGGGCAAAATATAGAGTGATACCACACCTAAGATGATATAATGATACCACTTATCAAAATTAAAACTTGTGAGTGTCGAAAAATTTCAAAAAAAGTTGTGGCTGTTCACAAGATGTGTGTTACATTCTCTAAGATTTTCCTAACCAAATTTGAAATGTTTGTTTCTTCGTGTGTTACTTCGAATTTGGTTTTGCAAATTTTAGGGTTCCTAAACACACATCTTATGACCACCCACATATTTATTTCAGAATTTTTTGAAACATGTAACTTTGAATTTTGAGAAGCGGTATCATGGTATCACTTAAGATGTGGTATCACTTTGATATGCTCTCAAAATAACTAGTGATACCACACCTAAGATGATACCACATCTTAGGTGTTGGGAAACGTAGCAGAAAACAAAAAAATTCTAACTAGCTTACGCCAAAACTTAGCCAAGGATCTAACTATGTAGTAATGCGGTAACGGAGAAGACGTCGGTAACATACCCTTGTAGACCGAACGCGGGGATTACGCTCCCGCAACAAGCGTTGTCGAAGTAGACGACGTAGCCGACCTCGAGGTCGCGAAGAGCTTGGCGCGACGAAGACGAAGACGACGCGACGATGACGCCCCGGCGCCCCAAGTGTGGTGCCTCCGAGTACTCGCACACGTGCGGAGCTTGACGACAACTCCCGGGCTCTCTGATCCAGTCGGGATAGCGGAAGTAGAACTTTTGGGTGGAATCCCGCAGCACGACGGCGTACTGCGGTATATATTTCTCACGCGCGCGCTGTCCTTCAAGGGACCACGCACTACGAGAGGTGTGGAGAGGGTGGAAGTGGGCGGAGGGGCATCCTCGGCCAATATACAAATTAATTGTATTTTCTGTGTATTTAAAACAATTAATATACCCCTCTATTTATTAGGGGAGAGGGGGTGTCCCTCTCCCTAAGTTTCCCATGTGGGACTAAACAAAGAGGAGGAGGAGGGGGTGGTGCGCCGGCCACCAAGGGCCGGCCGTGGTGGCCATGGGCCCCATGGCCCAGCCGCACCAATTCCCCATGTGGTTCGGCCCCACATGGGCCTTCCCTCCTGGGTTTTGGCCCATTTAGGTATTTTGCCCCTTTTTCCTCTTTTATTTAATATATTAAATTAATATAAAATATATATAATTCATAATTAATATATTTGCATATTATTTAATCTCCCGTGACTCCGTAACAATTTGCGGACCACTCCGAACTCTCTTCGGACTTCATCGATACCCTTCCAATTCCACCGAAACCCTTCCGTTTTATTTTCTCTCTCTATTTCTATAATTCCGATAATTCCAAAACGATCTCCTGGCGTCGTCAAGACCTTAAGTGTGTTACCCTACGGTTCGAGAATACTCCAGACATGGTCGAGACCCCTCGCTCGCCAATGACCGCCAGGGAGACCTGGATGGCTATGACGGCCCATGTGCATTCCATGAATATCGTCGTTGAACCATTAACATGATATTCATTCCTTTTGTTTCTTCGATACTACCCTTGTCCGAGATATGATCGTGAACATTGATGACGTGAAACACACGTTCGTTGGGAGACCCCAAGAGGAAGGTATGATGTAGTCAGCAGCAAGTTTTCCCTCAGAAAGAAACCAAGGTTATCGAACCAGTAGGAGCAGCAACTCTTCAGAAGGTTGTCAACGGCGCCAGAAAAATAGTGTTGTTGATGGGAGTCTGGACTGTTGACGTGGAATCTGCACACAACACAATCAAACTACTTTGCCCCAACGAAACAGTGAGGTTGTCAATCTCACTGGCTTGCTGAAAACAAAGGATTAAACGTATGGTGTGGAAAATGAGTATTAAATTGCAGAGAATGAAAAAGGAACAGTTTGCAGTTTGTGGTTGTTTAATCAGTGTAAAAGAATGGACCGGGGTCCACAGTTCACTAGTGGTGTCTCTCCATAAAAGATAACTAACATGTTGGGTGAACAAATTACAGCTGGGCAATTGACGAATAGTGAGCGCATGACAATGCATATACATGACATGTTGACTACTATGATATTTAATTGGGCATTACGACATAATACATAGATCGTTATCCAACAGCATCTATGACTAATAATCCACCGCCGGGTTGTCATCCGAGTCCCCCGTTGGTATTAAGTTGCAAGCAACGGATAATTGCATTAAGTAAAGTGCGTAATGTAAACAAACACATATGTCCGTGGACATAGCATCGTTAGGTTATCCCTAGTGGCAACAGCACATCCACAACCTTAGAACTTTCTGTCACTGTCCCAGGTTAAACGGAGACATGAACCCACTATCTAGCATAAATACTCTCTCTTGGAGTTACAAGCATCTACTTGGCCAAAGCATCTACGAGTAACGGAAAGCATGCAAGATCTTAAATAACATATAAGATAGATTGATAATCAACTTGACATAATATTCAATATTCATCGGATCCCAGCAAACACAACATGTAGCATTACAATAATATGATCTTGATCATGTAGGGCAGCTCACAAGATCTAAACATGATGGCACAAAGTGGAGAGACAACCATCTAGCTACTGCTATGGACCCGTAGTCCAAGGATGAACTACTCACGCATCACTCCGGAGGCAGGCATGGCGATGTAGAAGCCTCCGGTGACGATTCCCCTCTCCGGCAGGGTGCCGGGAAGAGGTTCTGAACCCTCCCGAGCTAGGGTTGACGACGGCGGCGTCTCTGGAACTTTTCGTGGATATTTGCTCAGGTACTTAGGGTTTTCGCGTCGGGGGGAATAAGTAGGCGAAAGGGCGGCGGCTGGAGACCCCCGTGGGGCCCACACCACCCAGGGCGCGGCAGAGGGGGGCCCCGCCCTGGCGTGTGGGGCCCCGTGGCTCCTCTCGTGCTCTTTGGTCCGTCAGTGTTCTGGAAAATAGGGACCCCCGTGTAGTTTCGTCCAATTCCGAGAATATTTCCAGACTAGCTTTTCTGGAATACAAAAACAGCAGAAAACAGGAACTGGCACTTCGGCATCTTGTTAATAGGTTAGTCCCAAAAAATGTATAAAAGTGATATAAAGTAGATGCAAAACATGTAGCAATTGGTATAAAACAAGCATGGAACATCAAAAATTATAGATACGTTTGAGACGTATCAGCATCCCCAAGCTTAGTTCCTACTCGTCCTCGAGTAGGTAAACGATAAAAACAAATAATTTTTGAGGTGACATGCTACTATCATAATCTTGATCATATAATATTGCAAGGCACATGTAAATGAATGAAGTGATCCAAGTCAATGGTCTATAATTTGCTATCAAATAGATAATGAGTAAACAATGAATCACACAAGCTAAACGTTTTCATGAATAGTACTTTCGAGACAAGCATCAAACAGTTTTGCATAAGTGTTAACTCATAAAGCAATAGTTTCTAATAAAAGGTATTTAATCAACACAAAGGAAGAATTTAGTTTCAGCATTTGCTTCAACTTTCAACATATTTATCTCATGGATATTGTCAACACAAAGTAGTATAACAAGTCCAATACATTGCATATAACGCATGTTGTAACAAAGTTGACACTAGTGTTTGCTTGTGGAAGACAGAAAGAATAGGAAAACTGACTCAACATAAAAGTAAAAGAAAGGCCCTTCGCAGAGGGAAGCAGGGATTAAATCATGTGCTAGAGCTTTTAGGTTTTTGAAAGCATATAGAGATTGCATAAAATATTTGATACTCCTCCCAACCTTGCTAACACAAGCCATGGCTAACCGAATCCTCGGGTGCCTTCCATCAATCACATACCATGGAGGAGTATCTATTTTTGAGAGGTGTTTGTTAATTGTCAACGAATGGTAGCGGGTGAGAACAGTATTCTACCTGTCGAACGGACTTTTAAGAGCGGCTCCCATGAAGGACGTTATTTCTACCAGCAAGGCAGATCATCCCTCTTTCTCTTTGGTTTACACACATTCAGGTATTTCACTGTTTGTCATTGCTTACTGATGAATCAGGGCAAAAGTGTGAAGAGAATTAATTGGTTAAAGTTGTAATTAATTGGGACTGGGCACCCCGTTGCCAGCTCTTTTTGCAAGTTATTGGATAAGCGGATGTATATGCCACTAGTCCAGGTGTAAAAGTCCACTCGACAAATAGAATAAAGAATAACCACACTAATTCCTCATGAGCTAGTAAACATTGACACAAAAAGGGAATAATAACATTTTGAATAATTTAAAGGTAGCACATGAAAAATTTACTTGGAGTGGCAAGGAAATACCACATATAGGTAGTTATGGTGGACACAAATGGCATGGATTTTGGCTCAAGGATTTGGATGCACGAGAAGCATTCCCTCTCAGTACAGAGTTTAGGCTAGCAAGGTTATGTAAGCAAACAAGAATATCAACCCGTACACCAAGTTTTATATGACAAACATATTGCAAACGTTATAAGACTTCATACCGTCTTCCTTGTTAACCAAACCCTGTTATTAGAAAATATCTAGACCTTAGAGGTACCACGATGCAAACCAAATTTTCAACAAGCTTTACGGTAGTTCTTCACTAATAGGCTTAACTCATGTGATGCACAATTTAATCATGATCTACTTGTTAACTCAAAACAATTGACAAGCATCAAGTTATCCATTTTAGTGATCTACAAGATTAAGCAAGTTTTTCCTTATACCAATTACCACATGCAACATTTTCTGAACCAACCAAACACCAATCAATTTATTTCATCAACTCTCCAAACAAATATAAGTGAAGCAAGAGAGTACTTTCTACAAAAGAAAGCTAATAGCTCTGACAAGAGATACATGAAAACAAGAGCTAAAAGCTGAACAGCGCTAGATATGAATACTCAACAAATATAAGTGAAGAATAGGAGTATTCTCATGAAAAAGCGGAGCGTGTCTCTCTCCCAATCAAGAATGCTAGGGTCCAGTCAAGCTTTATTGAAAATAAAAGTGCAATACTGAAAATAAAAAGCACACAGACGCTCCAAGAAAAGCACATATGATGTGAAAGAATTAAAATATAGTTTCACTAGAGATGACCTGATAATTTTGACGATGAAGAAGGGGATGCCTTGGGCATCCCCAAGCTTAGACGCTTGAGTCTTCTTGAAATATGCTGGGGAGATCCATGGGAGCCTCCCCAAGCTTAAGCTCTTCACTCTTCTTGATCCTATTATATCATCCTTCTCTCTTGACCCTTGAAAACTTCCGTCACACCAAACTCAAAGTAGATCTCATTAGAGGGTTAGTGCATAATCAAAAATTCACATGTTCTGTAAAGACGCAATATGATTTGTTACTTTAAACATTAGCTACAGCCACTGATGTTATGTGAAGCTCTTCCACCCAAAAAAGAATTTCACTCAACACTAGTAAAAGAGAGAATGCAAAAATAAAAAGGCATAATCTGTCTAAAACAGAACAGTCCGCAAAGACGAATTTTTTCGAGGCACTTACGACGCTCAGATCGAGAAACTCTGAACTAATGAAAGTTTCAGACATTCATAAAGATTACGCACAAAAATTTCAGATTTTTAACAATCTGGTGATTTTAGGAATTTCGTACAGTGAACAGCAAAAATCTGTTTCTGCGCAGCAATCAAAATTAAGCATCATCTTATCATTAGAGGCTACTCTTGGCACAACAATGCGAGAAAATAAAGATACAAAGGAGTTGCTACAGAAGTAAACAAACTCCTTGACTCAATAAAAGAAAAATTGCAGAAAAATAAAATGGGTTGCCTCCCATAAGCGCTTTTCTTTAACGCCTTTTAGCTAGGCACAAAGCATGCATCAAGTATTACCAAGTGAAGAAGCATCAACATTGTAATTTGTTCGAACAATAGAATCATAAGGTGGCTTAATCTTCTTCCTAGGAAAGTGTTCCATACCTTTCTTGAGAGGAAATTGATATTTTATATTCCCTTCTTTCATATCAATAATAGCACCTACAGTCTAAGAAAAGGTCTTCCCAACACAATAGGGCATGATGGATTGCACTCAATATCCAAGACAATAAAATCAACGGGGACATAATTGTTGTTAACCATGATAAGAACATCATCAATTCTTCCCAAAGGTTTTTTAATAGTAGAATCAACAAGGTGAACATCCAAGTAACAATTTTCCAAAGGTGCTAAATCAAGCATATCATATAATCTTTTAGGCATAACAGAAATACTAGCACCAAGGTCACACAAAGCATTGCAATCAAAGTCATTCAATTTCAATTTAATGATGGGCTCCCAACCATCTTCTAACTTCCTAGGGATAGAAGCTTCATGTTTAATTTCTCTTCCCTAACTTGTATGAGAGCATTAGTAATATGTTTAGTAAAAGCCATGTTTATAGCACTAGCATTAGGACTTCTAGCTAGCTTTTGCAAGAACTTAATTACTTCAGAAATATTGCAACCATCAAAATCAAAGTCATTATCATCAAAAGTAATGGAATTATTCTCTTCCTTATTGCTAGAAATTTCAGCATCTTTATCAAGGACAGTTTCAGAGTTATCAGGCAATTTAGGACATTTTGCAATAGAAGTGGAAACATTACCAACACCAACTATCTTGCCATTAATGGTAGGAGGTTTGTTAACACTTGAGTTTGAAATTTTCAGAAGTAGTAATAGTATAAACTCTAGCAATATTGTTCTTTCTAGCAATTTCATCCTCTCTTTCCCATCTAGCATGCAATTCAGCTAACATCCTCACATTGTTATCAATTTTAACTTGTATAGCATTGAGAGTTTTGCTCTCTTTAACATCATGAGGCATGTTCTTTAGTTTCAATAAGTCAACATCAAGAGCAAGACTATCAACTTTAGAGGAAAGCACATCAATTTTCCCAAATTTCTCCTCAACAGTTTTATTGAAAGCAGTTTGTGTACTAATAAAATCCTTAAGCATAACTTCAAGATCAGAGGGTACACTCTTATTATTATTGTAGGAGTTACTATAGGAATTTCCATAACCATTGCCACTATTAGAAGGATAGGGCCTATAATTGCTATTACCAAAATTATTCCTATAAGCATTGTTGTTGAAATTATTATTTTTAATGAAGTTCACATCAACATGCTCTTCTTGAGCAACCAAAGAAGCTAAAGGAACATTATTTGGATCAACATGTGTTTGACCATTTGCAAGCATAGACATAATAGTATCAATTTTGGCACTCAAGGAGGAGGTTTCCTCAACAGAATTTACCTTCTTACCTGTTGGAGCTCTCTCGGTGTGCCACTCAGAATAATTAATCATCATATCATCAAGAAGCTTTGTTGCAGCACCCAAAGTGATGGACATAAAGGTACCTCCAGCGGCCGAATCCAATAAATTCCTCGAAGAAAAATTTAATCCTGCATAGAAGGTTTGGATGATCATCCAAGTAGTCAGTCCATGAGTGGGACAATTTTTAACCAATGATTTCATTCTCTCCCATGCTTGAGCAACATGTTCATTATCAAATTGCTTAAAATTCATTATGCTACTTCTCAAAGAAATAATCTTAGCAGGAGGATAATATTTTCCAATAAAAGCATCTTTGCATTTAGTCCATGAATCAATACTATTTCTAGGCAAAGATAGCAACCATTCTTTAGCACGTCCTCTCAAGGAGAAAGGAAAAAGTTTCAGTTTAATAATATCACCATCTACTTCCTTGAGCTTTTGCATTTCACAAAGTTCAACAAAGTTATTAAGGTGAACAGCAGCATCATCAGTACTAACACCAGAAAATTGCTCTTTCATAACAAGATTTAAAAGTGCAGGTTTAATTTCATAAAATTCTGCTGAAGCAGCAGGTGGAGCAATAGGTGTGCATATGAAATCATTGTTGTTCGTGCTAGTGAAATCACACAACTTAGTGTTCTCAGGAGTACTCATTTTAGCAGAAATAAAAACAGTACAGAAAATAACTTGAAAGTAAACTAGATGCAAGTAACTAATTTTTTTGTGTTTTTGATAATTGAAAGCAAACAAGATAAAATAAAATAAACTAAGCAAGACAAAAACAAAGTAAAGAGATTGGAAGCGTGAAACTCCCCTTGCAGAAGACTGCTGTCTCCCCGGCAACGGCGCCAGAAAAATAGCTTGATGACGTGAAACACACGTTCGTTGGGAGACCCCAAGAGGAAGGTATGATGTAGTCAGCAGCAAGTTTTCCCTCAGAAAGAAACCAAGGTTATCGAACCAGTAGGAGCAGCAACTCTTCAGAAGGTTGTCAACGGCGCCAGAAAAATAGTGTTGAGGGAGTCTGGACTGTTGACGTGGAATCTGCACACAACACAATCAAACTACTTTGCCCCAACGAAACAGTGAGGTTGTCAATCTCACTGGCTTGCTGAAAACAAAGGATTAAACGTATGGTGTGGAAAATGAGTATTAAATTGCAGAGAATGAAAAAGGAACAGTTTGCAGTTTGTGGTTGTTTAATCAGTGTAAAAGAATGGACCGGGGTCCACAGTTCACTAGTGGTGTCTCTCCATAAAAGATAACTAACATGTTGGGTGAACAAATTACAGCTGGGCAATTGACGAATAGTGAGCGCATGACAATGCATATACATGACATGTTGACTACTATGATATTTAATTGGGCATTACGACATAATACATAGATCGTTATCCAACAGCATCTATGACTAATAATCCACCGCCGGGTTGTCATCCGAGTCCCCTTGGTATTAAGTTGCAAGCAACGGATAATTGCATTAAGTAAAGTGCGTAATGTAAACAAACACATATGTCCGTGGACATAGCATCGTTAGGTTATCCCTAGTGGCAACAGCACATCCACAACCTTAGAACTTTCTGTCACTGTCCCAGGTTAAACGGAGACATGAACCCACTATCTAGCATAAATACTCTCTCTTGGAGTTACAAGCATCTACTTGGCCAAAGCATCTACGAGTAACGGAAAGCATGCAAGATCTTAAATAACATATAAGATAGATTGATAATCAACTTGACATAATATTCAATATTCATCGGATCCCAGCAAACACAACATGTAGCATTACAATAATATGATCTTGATCATGTAGGGCAGCTCACAAGATCTAAACATGATGGCACAAAGTGGAGAGACAACCATCTAGCTACTGCTATGGACCCGTAGTCCAAGGATGAACTACTCACGCATCACTCCGGAGGCAGGCATGGCGATGTAGAAGCCTCCGGTGACGATTCCCCTCTCCGGCAGGGTGCCGGGAAGAGGTTCTGAACCCTCCCGAGCTAGGGTTGACGACGGCGGCGTCTCTGGAACTTTTCGTGGATATTTGCTCAGGTACTTAGGGTTTTCGCGTCGGGGGGAATAAGTAGGCGAAAGGGCGGCGGCTGGAGAGGCCTGGGGCCCACACCACCCGGGCGCGCAGAGGGGGGCCCGCGCCCTGGCCACGTGTGGGGCCCACGTGGCTCCTCTCCGTCGCCTCTTTGGTCCGTCAGATGTGTTCTGGTAAAATAGGGACTCCCGTGTAGTTTCGTCCAATTCCGAGAATATTTCCAGACTAGCTTTTCTGGAATACAAAAACAGCAGAAAACAGGAACTGGCACTTCGGCATCTTGTTAATAGGTTAGTCCCAAAAAATGTATAAAAGTGATATAAAGTAGATGCAAAACATGTAGCAATTGGTATAAAACAAGCATGGAACATCAAAAATTATAGATACGTTTGAGACGTATCAAACATCCGATGCTTTGTTTTATCTCGTTACCGACAAGGGCTACTTAACTCGTTCTGTGATATTACATCCTTATGACCTCGTCATATGCTGCACAGCTTCATAGATGTAATCTCACCGAGTGGTCCCAGAGTATCTTTCCATCATACGGATGAACAAATCCCGCTCTTGATCCATAGGCCTCAACATGCCCCTTTTGAATACCCAAGTGTCTCACCTTTATAGTCACCCATTTATGGACTGACGTTTGATGCACTCAAAGTACCCTCCGAAGGTAGTGATTAATATGATCTCACGGTCTAAGGAATAAGCTACCATATTACTTTCCTATTGCAATAATGAACTTCATGACACGATCCTGTTGCAATACATTGTAGGGTATGTCCATCATTTTATTCCACTAATAAAGTGACCTCATCATCAACTATATAAATATCCATGATCGGGAATTCTCGATCATCAGTTGACTAATGAACTAGTTTATATAGAGGCTTACTAGGGACCCTGGTTTGTTTATATATCACACGTGTATTAACAATTCCTATTAATACAGTTATAGCATGACATAAAACTTATTATAAACTTAATGAGATAATGCGATAAATACTTAATATTTATTTGCCTCTAGGGCATATCTCCAACATTAGGTAATTTGGGCCAACTTGAAGGGGCGATGCTGAAGTGGGATTGATTAGCAAAATATTTGAAATAATTTTTCACTATTAGGTTCTAGCGACACCCCCATCGTCCGGGCCTGTCCGGCACCCCGTGTTGACCCCAACTTTTTGGGCCAACTCGATGGCACTGAAAAGAACCGGACACGGTCTCCGACAGGTGGGCTCCACGTGTCATAGGCACCCGTCCGATCAGTCGCGATTAATCATGCCATGCAAGAGGCTGGTCCGCCGATTAATAGCGGTACCCCCACTTCGCCGGTTCCCCAAGCAGGTGCTGATGTCATGTCGTCGTTGCATTTTCCTCACGCTTGGGATTTACGTCGCAGCCAGTCCACGCGCCAGCGTTGCGCCTTACGCAAGTGTAGCATTAACGCCGGCGCCACCGCCCCTCGGCCTACCGGCGGCTAAATAAGCCACAATTCTTTTCGGCTTCTCCGATGGCTTCTAAGAGAAGCTTCTCCCCACCAGCTTCTCCCAGAAGTCCGGACAACGTATTTGTTCCCGCTTATGATCAACCCACAAAATTCCATAAGCCGACTTCTCTATAAGCATAAGCACACAAAAACTTGCCTGAAAGTGGTGGTATTTTGTAAATTTTGCCTCATTTGTGGTGGTTTCATGCTACTCACTCATTGTGTGAAATGAGTACGTAATTTGCGTTGGTCTTAAATTTTCCAGCGGGAACGATCGGTAGCAAACGCCTGCTATGCACATTAAGCAGTGGCACGAGATGAAACAATCTCTCCGCGCCACTGAGTTCAAGTGTTATCACAAGTAATTAAGTAAATAACAGTCTAAGAGAATCGATACTAGTGAAGGACAAGACCAAAATAAGTCCATACATAGAATAACCTTACATGGTTCCTACAACAGTGGGAGTAATCAGTAGGAAAGCAAACATGACAAGCATTAGTTTAACTAAATCCATTGAGCAGTAACCAAACAAGTCATGCATGCGTGCTGCTGGATCAATAGGGCAAGCCTCACTTCTTGCCAGTTTCCATGAGCAGCCAGTCCTTCCTCATGTCCACTGGGAGCACCATGAGAGATTCAAACTGACGATCATCGCGGATCAGACTACCATAGGCTCTCAGAAAATCAGCACGGGTCAAGTCAGGTATCTGTTTGAGCGCCTCTAAGATTTCTCGAGGGGAAGTTGCCTTTGGCACTAGCACAGGCTCAGCTGACCTGAAAGAAGCTTGAAGTGTGCTTTTGATTTCTCCAAGCAGGGAGAGAACAGCATCGTCTGTTCGTCGCCTCTTAACCTTTTTATTTCCTTCCAGCTCTGGTTGAGTGGATGGCAGATTAGGACTACCTTCACCACCATTTTCATAAACAACCTCTGCAGCTGCCTCTTGAGAACTCTGACCACTAGACCCTGCACCATCTCTTACTGCGTGATCTTTCGAGAGGTTAATTCCATCCTTGTTCTTAACACCTTTGGTGTTGCAGCAGAAAGCACCTTTCGTTCGTGGAGGCGTATCTTCTACATGCTTCTTCTGCCATAGAAGGAATGGATCCAAAATGGAATGAAGCTTTGAAACAACAAGGGCCCTTCTATTGACGATAGTTTCCTCTAGTTGTTCCTCACCTCTTTTCCCAGTAAAATCAAACCTTCAAAGAAGATTGCTGTCAGCCAAGCGGACGCACAGGAAAAAAACAAATATAATTACAAGGAATATTTAAAAAGTAACCTTAATATCTTTAAAACAAAAATGTGACAAATTTAAGGTAGCAAAATTGATCGTAATAGATATTTTGGCAACATGGTATGTCAGTAAAAGATAAATTGGCAAAACAAAAAGTTAATAATGTGCAAGTTTGGTAGTCCAGATAGTTCTTTCAACTAGTGTGCTTTTAGGGCTAGGCATCCCAAATTTACATGAAGAAAACAAAAATATTTTATAGGGAGACAAAGCATCCAAACCGGGTGTTATATAATAATACTCATAGGACAACAGATTCTCCAAACAACATGATATATAGTTAGATACAACTACATGGGAGTATCTGTTTCAAGGGTAGTATTCAAACAGAGGAAATACTAGAATTACGATAAATAACTGATAATAAGATAATTTATGCCTAATTAAATTTAACAGATCCGTTTACATTTGTTTAACCACATTATGTGGAAATTAGCCAATTATCAACACAAGATCTAGCATATGGCAGAGCAACCTTTCTGAAAGCTAGAGCTCAAGGCAGCAACCAGTTCCTAATAAACACGTGAAGTCGAGGAGTGATTCCAATATATGGAGGCTATAGGTATGATGACATGTACAAAATGAGTGGACAAAGGTGGGAGTGTTAACTCATTAAATCGTACCATGACACCAATTCCTGATGAGATGAGAATACATCAGGAAAAACAAAGTTCAGTAGAGACCACAGCTCTGTTAGGTTATTTTGAAATGGTGTCCTGGTCAAAAGGAGACTATTATCCTTTGGCAGCCGCCTTAACTCCAACCACAATTCGCATTCCATGTTTTTCAACTGATGGTCCTGGAAAAAGTATAAAATTGGCATTCAATACAAAAAAAAGAGGACAATGATTTAGGATTTTTGCTTTTCCATCACCTCATCAAAAACAACATACTTCCACTTGTAACGAGCAAGAAGTTTTGCATCTGACATGGCCATCTCATATGAAGTTACTATTATAGGAAAATCAGAGCCAATAGTTTTAAGCATGAGCTTTCTCATAATCTCTTCCCGGGCCACTTTATCTCCATAATAAATCAGACACGTCAGAGATGGAGCAAGCCTGAAACCAACCTTTTCCACATAAGACATAAACTAACAACATTGAAAAGGAAACTTTGGAGACTTTACCTTGAGATCTCATCCACCCAGTTTGTTAGAGTGGCTGCAGGAGCAATTATCATGTATGGACCATGCAGACCATTCCCTTTGAGATGAGCAAGAAATCCAATTGACTGGATTTTTTCCCCAAGTCTCATTTCATCTGCTAGTATCCCATTAAGCCCGTTTTGCCAAAGCGATATTAGCCACTTCACACCCTCTATCTGGTAAGGCTTCAACTTCGCACCAGTCACTAATGGAACAAGCTTGGCCTGCTCGCTAGATTGCCCAAGCATGTTCTCAAGTATAAAATCAGTGTAGAGCTGTGCCTGTGTCAGAAGCTCAATAAACTTGTTAAACCGTGTCATAGAATCAGAAGCAAGTCTCGCGGGTTCTTCTATGCAATTTGCCTCATATAGTTGGTCTTCCTCCTCTTCTGCCATCTCTTTGATGAAAGATGAATCGTCACTCTTGGCATCAAGGTCAGATGGAGATGAACTGGCATCCAAAAGATCATCAACATTCTCCTCTTTGACGGAGTGCAATAGCTGATCTTCTTCCTTCACCGCCTTGACAATGCTGCTCCCCTTGCTTAATTCCCTTGGTGGTGCAGGAGGCATCCCCATTCTTGGCTTCCGAATTTCTATAATTTTGCACCAAATAGACAAATCAGGCCACAGAACCGAAATCATTGGAGAACTTCAACATGCGAAATGCAGAAATAGCCCAAGAAAAAAGCTAAGGGACTCCTAAGCACGGTAGTTTTAAACAAAAATAAATAAGTCACATCGTCCTGAAGAACGGATTGTAGGGGAATCGGCCGCCAACTTTACCCCCATTTCGCGCAGCAACCAGATAAACAACGAACCTTCCACCACAGGTCAGTAGGTCACTACAGCACCACTGACCACCGACCATCTAAAATCCTGACCGACATTTCCACACCACCTACTCAAATCCTGCCGCTAAGTCCTAACAGAGAAAGGATAAAACCCTAACTAAACCCAGATGCGAACATACTAGTCGAAACAGGCGGGGTTGCAAGAAAATCAGCATAGATTCTCAAAGCAAATCTAGCAGAAATTGCATACTCTAGGGGGGAAAACACACAGTTATTACCCAAAGGCGTCAGATCCCTTCTCCGGTCCGGTCAATCCTTGAACAAGAAAAGTTGGGGAAAACACATACCGGGGCGCGCCCGCTTCGAATAAACAGCGGGGAAATAGTCGGAGAACGAGAATCGATGGGAGGTGAAGAAATGGGAAGGGGAGAAGAACGGCACAAGATGACAGGAAAAGAAGCAGACTGGCGCGGGACGGCACAATCTTCAAGGGCTTCAGGCGCGAAAGATCTGTAGAGACATAAAGGTCCTGCAGCTCGCGAGTAATTTACTTCACTGCCGCATAGGATTAATTTCCGCTCACGACCATGTGTGTATCTTTTCTTTTGCTGAAAAGAGAACCTTTTTTCATTTGCCCTGTTCATGTAGTAGAGTATTTTTTTATTAAGTACAACACGAGCTCGTTCATCCTGGAAACAGGGTTTCGCCTCGCTTTATAAATAAAGCAACCGCCCACAAGCATATAAGGATCCAGTAACAAAAAACAACAAGTCCGCTGGGTCACACACAATAACGCCCAAATCTAAAACGAAAGAAACAACTCCGCACAAGAGTAACTCAGTGGCTGGATGATGCAGATAGAAGGCGAGCCGCCCTCAGAAGCTTCTCGATCAAGCCATCCAGCCGCTCCTTGTCCCGTTGTCTACAGAGCGGATGTCACTGCTGCAAGAATGCCAAGAATGCCAAGAATTTGAAAACAGAGTCAGAGGCACGCTTCAGAAAGACACGCTCGATAACCATCTTGTTACGTATAGTCCAAAGTGTCCAGGTCATCGCGGCAAACACTAACCAGAAGAGGCGCCTCCTCTTACCTGTATGGTTTGCCTGCACTTGTAGGAACTCCGCAAGGTCTTGGGCCTGCCACTCAGGCCCAAGCGCCTCGGCCAGAAAGCTCCACAAGAAGCGAGCTGCGGAGCAAGAGAAAAGAATATGGGTCCCCGACTCGGGGACCGATGATGCATGTAAAATGCACACATGAACTTTGCATTATTTCTACTTATATTTCAGTCATATTTGCATCATATAAGGGTTATATCACTGTTTTATAATGATTTTGGGAATATTTGATATGTTTCCTATTTTTTATGGAATTAACCCTGCGCAGTCAGAAGACCCTATTTCTTTCCTTTAATGTTTCAGGGACCCAAACGACGTCCAAATGACCTGGAAATTTACGAGCATCATTTTTTGGAAGGAACAAGACCTGGGAGCGAAAGAACCAAACAAGAGGAGGCCCGAGGGCCCAGATGAGTGGGCCCGCGCGGCCCAAGTACCTGGCCGCGTGGGACCCTGATGCATGTAAAATGCATACATGAACTTTACATTTTATTCCATGTTATTTGCATCATATAAGGGTTATATTCATGATTTATATTGAGTTTTGGGATAATTAACAACTTCCTCATTTTTCTGGAATTAACCCTGCGCTGTCAGAAAACCCCTTTTTCTATATTTTGATGTTTCAGGGACCCAAACGACGTCCAAATGACCTGAGATTTTACGGGGATCACTTTTTTGGAAGGAACGAAACGTAGGCGCAAAGGAATCGAAGAAACGGAGACCAGAAGGCCGAAAGGGGTGGGCCCACGTGGCTAGATTCCCTGACCGCGTGGGACCCACCAAATTGGCCCTCGGGCCTCCGCTGCCGTCGATCTTTCTTCCCGAAGCTTCGTCTTGACCTAAAAACGACTATATATAGACCTCTCAGGGCTTTCGCGAAAGAGAGCGTCGCCGAAACACAGAAACCACGAAACAGAGACCTGGAGCTGAAGATTGGAGGGGGAAAACTCCGGCGGGGCGCTGCCGGTGTGGTCTCCTTCCCCTCCAACAACATCTCCACCGACACCATGATGAAGAGGGAGTAGTCCACCCTGGACTATGGGTTTGTGGAAGTAACTTATGTATCTCTCCTCTCTATGAGCTTCACTAATTAGTACCGTATGAGCTGCTGAACATGATTACGGTCATCTATGTAATTCCTTTGTGGTGGATCTTTATTATGAGTTAATACATGTTTGACATTGCAATGGTTTTGATTCAGTTATGAAAGTAGATGCATATTATGTACCCCGTTCTTATTTACTTGTCATGATCAAGCATGTTTATGAGAGCATGTGAGGGGGAACGTGTGCATTAGTTGGAGTAACGGGGGGTGGCTAGTGCAGTGAACATGAAAGAAAGTTCTGCGATCCACTTGGGTTTTCTACCTTACTTTGTTGCCTCGCTAGGGATAAACAAAAATAAAATGCTACCGGAGAGTGGATGTGACCTTGGCCACTATCTCCATGACTAGATCTAGCATGTTCTTATTTTAACTTCATGTCATTGAACTTATTGCTATGCTCTGATTTATCTTAATTACTAAGGTGTTATGATTTAGTTCGCATCTTGGTGGATCATAAGAGAGAGAACAACTTATACTTGAGATGTCTATGTTAGGACGTGATGCCCATATTATTAATAACTTGTCAAACCATGTCTTGCCATCTTACATGTTAAATTTAGTGTTCCATTGTCTACCACGTTATCAAGAGAGAGTGCATTTGTGAAACCTTGAACCTCGGTCCATTTTTAATCATAAGAAACACCTTTCCAACACTTTTATCATCACTTTTGTTTGCTGTCATTATTAAATCCGAAAATACAAAAACACTTTTACATCTTGCATTCATCATAAAAAACCCAAAAATATCATTTATCATTACTATCACCATCCTTGCATATTTATTTTACCATCATTGCATATTTACTACTGTTTGCATATTTATTTTATTATCATTCTCACACCTTGTGCTTGACAACCACTTGGTGAGGTTGAGGGCATAAAACAATTTATTTTGTTGCAGGTTCTCAAGAGAAGGATAAGGAGATAACACCTGAAATACTGGTTCCCCGAGAGTTCGATATTAAACCCTCGAGTCACCCCTCGTGGGGAAACTGTCTTCCACTACTACATACACTCTGCACTTGGAGTCTCAACCTAACCCATTTACTTTTCACGCAGGTAACCACACGAAGGGCCGTCAAGACCTTTTCTGGCGCCGTTGTGGGGTAACTACGTGAAGGGCCATCAAGACGTTTTCTGGCGCCGTTGCCGGGGAAACCATAGCTGAAAGGTTTATCCAAGGATCACTCACATCAAGTCAACTTCATCACCAACTTGTGTAACAATCTATGCTTGGGGAGGTTGCACCTACGTGAGCATCATCTTATCCATCTTTACCTACAATCATTTTATTTTGTTTTGTTCTTGTCTTGCATATCATCTTTATATTTCGGTTTGCATATTTATATTCAGTTTTGCATTTTTGTGTTGCATTTGTTATTTCAAGTTGCATTAGTGTCATTTTATTTTCAGTTTTGCATAAAAAATTAAAAACACATAAAAACTTGCTCAATGGAGAAAAGAACTTTTTGGCCATTTAGTGTTAAGAATTTTCCTCAAGATGGGAATTTCCCTGTTAAACAATTTGAGATAGATCCTAATGTCACTAAATTGATTTTTGAAAATCGTTTTTCTGGGAAACCGAAAGAAGATGCTCTTCAACATCTTAGTAAATTTAATGAAAGATGCAAAGAATTAAACCTGATTCATGCCAATGCTAATGTGATCAAAGTAAAGTTTTTTCCTTATTCCTTGGCTGGAAAAGCTCTAGATTGGATATTAAAATGGCCACCTGGGAATTTTAGCAATTGGTTTAATTTGAAAGCTGCTTTCATTGAGAGGTTTTGTTTTTCAGCCATGGTTTATAATATGAGAGAAATAGTTATCACCTTTAAACAAAATAAGGAAGAAACCTTGGTTAAAACTTGGGAAAGGTTTAGAGGTATAGCTTATGGAATGGAACATGGAATTAGAGATTGGATGCTCATGCACATATTTTATAAAGGATTGTCTAAAACTTCTAAACTCTTTTTAGACAATGAATGTAAGGGTTCTTTCATAAATACTACTATTGTTGATGCTTACATTCTACTTGATGGCTTGATATTGGAAGTAAAAATTAAAGAAAGTTTAGAAAAAGCTCAAGTACGTGAAGATTTGTTTGATGACCGTTATGAATTATTTAATCTATATAATAGAGATAAAAAAGTTGAGAAAGTTAAAATGCTTAGTGAAGTTAAGGAACCATTTGTTGATTTAGAGAAGTGTAGCTTGCATGAATTAATTTCTATCTTACAAAATTTGCAAGTGATCCTTCCATTAATGTTAACCAAGCTGGTTTTGGTTCCTATATTGCTAATCATGTCTTAAAAGAAAAGATTGCTAGGTACAATCAAGAAGCTATGATACCACCTAAGATTGGGGATATATGGATCCCCAAAGTACTAGTAACCATTGGAAAAGAGACACACCATGCCATTTTAGATTTAGGATCTAGTGTCTCTATCTTATCTAAAGAACTATATGAAGTTCTTGAACTTAAAAATATTGAGAAATGCTCTATTGAACTTGCACTTGCTGATGATTCCATTAGACATGCTCTAGGAAAAGTAAGTGATGTTATGGTAGAGTTACACATGACTTTTGTGCCTGTTGATTTTCTAATCATGGACATGGGGAATAAAACCTCTAGTCCTATTATTTTGGGAAGACCTTTTCTTCGTACTACATGTGCCATTATTGATTCAAAGGAAGGGAATGTGAAGTTTCAGTTTCCACACAAGAAGAGCATGGAACACTTCCCAAGGAAGAGGGACACACCAAGGTTCAAGCTCCCTCATGAGCTACGTCCCCTTTGATTATCAAGTAAGTAAGTCTAGCTATATGGCTATAAAGAAAGCGCTTTACGGGAGGCAACCCGGTTGTTTTTGTTTGAGATTTTCTTTGAGTCCTCTTGCTGTAACAAGAGAGTAGTTTGTTAGTTTTGTTTCTGGGATTTTTAATAAAGAACCAAGTTTTACCTATTTTGGGTTTGAAAAGTTGCTATTCATTTTCGGAGAGTTTTCTGCCTGCACGAAGTCTGTGCACGGTTTGATTTTTCATTTTTTTATCTGTAACTACGATTGACCTGTAATTTGAACCATAGCTTCAACTTTTCATCCTATGCACACTTGATTTTTTGCAGATTTTTCTGACGAGTTTAAGTAGGGTAGAAAAATGCGTTTTGCTGCTGCTGTTTTTCTGGACAGATTCTGTCTTGATATTGTTTTATGCATTCTTTGAGCTTTTTGCTTGAATCTTTTTGATTCAATTGAATTTATGAGTAGGCATACATCATTATATACTCTCTGGACATTCATATGAATTTTTTGCTTAAGGATTTTATGCAGCAAGGAACCTATTTGTTTATCACTACTAATATCACCCCACAGAAAAGAAATGGGAGAAACGGTGTTTTGAAGTTTTTTCACAGGGATTAGAGGAGCTACACCACGAGCTATCCAAGGATGGTGAAGACCATAAGCTTGGGGATGTCAAGACAACCCCACTAGGCCAACACACTCTCGGTTTGCACACGTCTAACTTCTGTTTTTCGATCAAAGCACTTTATCGTATAAACTTGGAGCGTCTGTTTTCTTTTGCTTTTGTTATTTCGGTTTGTTAATAAGACCACCACTATCATTTATATATGAGAGAGATACTGGAAGTTTGGGTTGAATTATGTTGGATGCTATTAAATATATTGGGATAGGGATGTTTGAATTGATTTTAAAAGATACATATAGTTGCATAATTCATGTGCTTTGAATGAATGTTAATTTGCAAGTGTGTTGTCAAGAGCTATCTTTTACCATGTTTAGATGTTGAATTTTAACTTTACTTGGTTTAACATGGATTGATTAGTTCTATGGACACTTATGCATGCATTTAGACGGTCAACTTTCTCCCTATTGCTATCCCAAAAAATTACAACAAGTAAAAAGCTTGTTTCCCAACACCTTCAACCAAAGTTTTTCCAGTGAGTCCACCATATCTACCTATTAGCTTTATGCTATTCCAAGTATGTTTATCATGTTATATTGTGTTATCTATATTTCTGAATTTAAATGCTTATGTTATTGATTGTCATGGGAAAAATTGGTTAAAAGCTCTCACGAACTTGATGCACAATTTACTTTTATTGCATTTAATAAGCATGAACCATTGTGATTAAAATTATGAAGTTGTGGGCTTGAAAATTGTTTTGGTTGGGAGTTAGCCCATATGTGCTGTCACATGGCAAGCTTTCAACATTGCACTTATTTATATTTAGTTGATGTCATGTACTTTTGTTTATGGATGTCTATCATGGGTGAAATGAATGTGGATACTTAGTAAGTTCAAAGAGTTTGTATAAATGGTTAGAGAAATGGCTGAGCCGCTAATCTAAGCCATGCATCATTCATGGTGGAAATTTACAGCATAACCATTTTTGACCGTTTTACCGTAGGGAAAAACCCTACGGTGTAATTTTATATAAAAGAAGAGAAACAAGAAGTTTCCCTTAGCGTCACAATTACACGGCCAAAAATTTCAAGGAGGGAAAAAATAAAAAGAGAAGGAAATAGCCATCTAAGTGAAGGTGTTAAGCACCCAAGTCACCAATGGTTGCACCAACGCAGTGGGTACACGATACTGGTGGAGAAGTAAATCCTGTTGGAAACTGATTTTCCATCGGCTCAAAGAGGGTTGGATATCCTTGAAGATTAAATCATTCCTTGATCTCCATATGTTCCAAAGGCCACAAACCACCACTTCCATGAAGCAAGGACCAAGAAAAATACCCTTTGCAGTCTGAAATCTGCTCGAAATGTCTCTAGAGCAATCCCAATGAATGTGAATAAAGTCCCAGCATTGTGAGGCAAATGGGCAAGAGAAGAAGAGATGGTCTCTAGTCTCGAGTGACGAAGAAGAGCACAAGACACACGCTGGTCCGGAGTCCACCTGCCAGTGCTTGCGAATCATTAGGTCCTTGCTGTTCAATCTGTCCATCTGCAGTAACCAAGCGAAAACTCGCAGTTTTGGAGTGCATCTTGATTTCCAGATGGCCTGCAGAGAGCTGTCCTGACGAAGCCGTGCGAAGATGAAATTGTAAAATTTCTTGGACGAATAATTCGTAGAGCCCAAGGGAAAATCTTAACGTCAGCGCCAGATGCCCCAAGATCAAGTTGATCAAAAATTGCCTGAACCTGCTCAAGTTCGTTGAAGACCTGCAGTGATAGAGGAAGGGCGAAGTGCTCCTCTGGTTCAGAGAGCTCCATCATATGTGCCACCGAGGTGTCCTCATTAAGGGCAAAGGAGAAGAGACGGGCAAACTTATCACACAGCAGCTCCTGATCATGCCAAAGATCCTTCCAAAATAGAGTGATCTGCCCATTTCCCACCTTGGTATGCGTGATGCTTCTGTAAACCTCCATGAGACTGCAAATATCACGCCACCAAAATGAGCCTCTTATGGACTGGGCGTGCGGAGGTGAATCGGGATCATATAACGACCAGACTAGCTTCACCCAAGGGAGATCCACCTTGCTGAAGCATTTGTGCAACTGTTTCAGGAGGAGAGCTTGATTTTGTATCTCAAGATTTAGAATACCGAGACCTCCATATTTCTTAGGGCGGCAAACCAAAGACCAGGCCGCAAGAGAGTTAACTGAAGTGCTGTCCTCTTCCTTGGCCCACATACAATGGCATCGAGACCGATCAAAAAGCTTGATAATACCCTTATGAACTTTTAGGGTACAAAGAAAGTGAATCGGGAGAGAAGACAACACCGAATTAACGAAGGTCAGACGACTGCCATAATCAAGAAAACGGACACTACCATTGAGTCTGCGTTCGACCTGATCCACAATCGGAGAGAGATCCTGCATCGTGGGGCGAGAAGAGCCAAGCGGCAGCCCTAGATAGGTGAAAGGCAGTGAGCCAACCGCACATCCGAACGTATCCGCAAGTTCAGCTAACCGTGTAGCATCGATGTTAACAGGCATCAGACAGGATTTGGCGTAATTCACCTTCAGGCCAGTGGCAGAAGAGAACGTTTCAAGCAGATTTTTTAGGGCGAGCAGCTGAGTGGGGCATGCTTGGAGAATGAGCAAAGTATCATCGGCGTATTGGGCTATGGGGAAATCAGTATCAGGTATAGGCAAGGGCGGATGCAAAACCCCAGAACTTGCAAGATGATTGACCATGGACTGAAGAAGATCAGCACCGGCGACAAAGAGAATTGGAGAGAACGGATCGCCTTGTCGCACACCACGGCGACAAGGGAATTTTTTCCCAGCTACCCCATTAAGAAGAACAGAGGAGGTACCCGTAGTGAAGATCATCTGAACCCAATGAAGCCAACGGTCATCGAAGCCCCAGCAGCGGAGGATATTGATGATTGCAGCATGTTCAATAGTATCGAACGCCTTCGCAAAATCCAACTTCAAGATGACCACTTCTTTTTAGCCTGCTTGCATTGATGAATATATTCGTATGCCCAAGCGACACAGTCCTGAATTGTGCGGCTTTTGAGGAAACCATATTGATTAACATGAACAAGTTGGAGAATTTTTTGTTGCAGCCGATTTGCAAGAATTTTGGTCAGCAGTTTCAGACTTGAATTCAGCAAAGAAATAGGCCGATAGTCATTTGGAGTAATTGGAGACTGAACTTTTGGAATGAGAGTAATGTAAGCATCATTTATACTTTGCAAGTTAACAGCTCCCTCCCAAAATTGCTGACACAACCAGTAAAAGTCATGCTTTATAATCGGCCAGCAAACCTTGAAGAATAAACCAGAGAACCCATCCGGGCCGGGGGCTTTGTCAGAGGGAAGATCAGCCACCACCTTGTCAATTTCTTCATGGGAAAAGGGTCTTGAGAGGGCATCCAGTCCCTCCATATGATGAATGTATGCAGAGAAGTCAAACTCAGTATCAATTGGGGTGGACACCCCTAGTCTGTCCTTGAACGAGTTTAGAAGGATTCCCTCTTTTTCAAGATGGTCAGTAGCAATGGAGCCATCAGCACGAGCCAGGCTAGCAATGGAATTATTTCGGTAACGGATGGTCGCCATAGAATGAAAAAATTTCATGTTTTCTCCTCCAAATCTCGCCCACCGCACCGTGCACCTCTTTTTCCAGTATTCCTGTTTACACATGAGGAGATGCTGCAGTTTTTTCTTCACCACATTTCTGAAATTCCACTCCGAAATGTGTAAAGAACGGAGCTCCTCAATATCATCCCGACGGAGAATAGTGTTATTACAATTATCAATAAGCTGACTGATTATAGATATGCTAGTGCTCCAATTTTTCAGCCCTTTGCGCAGCAGTTTAAACTTTCCTGATATGCAACGTGCACTATCTCCTGGACAATGGATGTCCCAGATGCGCTGGACCACCTCTAAGAACCCCGGCATTTTAATCCAATGGTTTTCAAAACGAAAGATAGACGCTTTGGGCATACTAGTACCAATAGAAACCACACAAGGAGTGTGATCGGAGGTAGGTCGTGCTAGGGGTTTAACCGAGGTGTTCGGGAACTTGAGCGTCCAAGCTGGCGAAGTGAAAAACCAATCAAGCTGGACAAGAAGGGGATCCGCCTGCATATTGCTCCAAGTGAAGCTACGTCCCTTAATTGGCAATTCAATAAGACCCAGATAGCTGATAATTTCATTGAAAGTAGCAATATCCTCTAGATTTGCCCCTGGTTTATTTCTGCTGTCAGTGTAACGATAGAAGTTGAAATCGCCGAGAATCAACCAAAGCGTATCATCAGCGATATCCAAATGAAATAGCCAAGCTACAAAGTTTTCACGCTCTACGCCGTCACATGGCCCATACACATTCACCAGCACAAAACTATCTGAAGAGGAGGTAGAGGTGAAGCTGATAACAATCGCAAAGCTCTCCTGCAAGAGAACTTGTCCAGCAAACTTATTACTTGCCCAGATAACGAGCAATCCTCCCGAGGCACCATCCGAAGGGATAAAAGCACACTGATCAAAGCGCTTCGGAGCAAAAGAGCGAATAAACTGCGAATCAACCGTCACACGTTTCGTTTCCTGGAAACAAAGAATAGACGCCGCACTCTCTTCAATTTTATCGCGCACAAGAGGCCATTTAGCAGAACTATTAAAACCACGGATATTCCAACATAAAATGTGCCAGATAAGTTTAGCAACCCGCGAAGGTGACTGATCAAAACGACGAGGCATGATTCAAGCAAGCAAAAGCGAGAGCTGCTATATAGATAGCAGGAAAGTGAGCTTAGTCTGCACGCTTCTTCATGAGCTGCTCAACAGTCAGCTCATCGGGGTTGGTGTGGCACTCTTCCACCCCAATACGCTGCATTTCCGAGAGCTGCAGAACGTCAGGTGGCGTGGTCTTCGGAACCTGGGAGGGCTTGCGATGAGTGGTAATGGATTCCAGCTTAAACCCATCAGGGACACGGCGAGGAGAGCGGCGAACCAGCACATCAACCTTAGGGGCGTCAACCTTACGAGGACGTCCACGGGGGCGGGGGCCATCAACAGGCACCTGAATGGGAGCAAGGAGCGAGACTGCAGCAGAGAGATCTGAAGCTAGAGCATTAGCCATTTCCAATTCAGAAGACACCTCGGAGTCATTAGTTGAGTGCATGCTATCAGGGCCGGAGTCACCAGCTCCAGCAGAGGAAGTAGAACCCAGACTCGGCAAAGGAGCAACATCCACAACGTCTTCGGTCACATACGAAACAGTGCTTCCTTCATCAGAGAATGCTATCGGGGCGGCACCAGCAGCATTGTGCGGGAGGACAAAATTGAAATCCCCAGCAACTAGAGGCCCAACATTAGCCAGAACTAGCCCAAAAGGCCCAACAACTTCTGACCCAAGCTGCCCAAAATCAAAGCCCAATCTGGAGTGGAGAGCTCGGTCAAATATTTCCCCTGGCAGCCTGAAGAACAGATTCAGACTAGCAGCAGCCAATTCAGAGATGTGATCATGTTCAGCAGAAAGGATGGATCTAGTGTACATCTTGTAGTACATCCAAACGAGAAAGTGCATGAAGGATGGCCACATAGGGAACTCCATGGTGAAAATCGCACCACCGCCCGGAACAAAGGTCACAGCAGCACCAGGCACCACTAGGCCAGCCAACCCATGTTCAGCTGCGGGTTCCACTTCAGCAATATGAGCATTCCAAGCTGCAATGCCATCATCAACCATCTTTCCCTCCGGAGCAGGGACGGAATCCTCAAAAGGGGAAGGCGATGATTTGCCCGGTAATGAAATTGAAACTATTGGGGATGAGCAAACGGCAAGTGAGGGAACTGGATTTCCAGCTTCAGAACTGGGCACGTCAACCAATATCGGGCCCGCATGCGGCCTCTCTTCCAGTTCCTCCATAAGGGGCCTCATGGGCTCAGGTTTCTTGGTCTTGATAGCCCAAATAAGACGCGGTAGCAGAAAATTTGAGTGATCGCATTCCTTATTTTTATGACCCCAACAGAGACAACGAGAGCAGAAAATCTTCCCAGGGCAATTAGTAGAAGTGTGACCACGACCCTGACAGCCCAAACATAATGGAGAATTGGGCGAAATACTCTGTCGCTGAATAATGTTTTTTTTTCCAAACAGAAAAGATCAGGGTGCCAGGCTGATCCACAACCACGACAACGGCCCAAAAGCCCATATATTATATCTGAAGGTGGTGGCAGTCGCCAGAGCCCAAGCATATTTTGAATATCAGTATCAGAATATCCTGCCTGCCTATGATCAAGGGTGAGTTCCAAATTTGAGCGCGAGAAATCCGGATCATGCTGAAAACGGGATTCCCAGAAGGCAACAGAGCAGAAATTACGCCCGCCGAAATAGCGCCTTGAATGACTGGCCGAAATAACCGGCACAGGACAGAGCACTGAACCAATTTGAATATCTGCCGGAGCTGACACCGGCGCCGAAGAAGAAGAGGCCGCAATCAAACCAGAAACAGCCCCAAACGAACCGAATTTAATCTCAGAACTGGAAGCCATTGGCAAGGCAAAGCCCAAATCGAATTTACTCAATGCAACCGTTGAATCAAGACCCACATGCTGTGATTTTAAGAAGTCTAACGAGGAACTGATAGCCAAAGAACGAGAAGGTGCAGCCACAGAGACTTTCGACAAACGATTCTGTTTCTTGGAGGGAGATAGCCATCCCTGGTCCTCCACAAGGGGCCTTTTCCCTTTATGATCAAAATCAGTGCGAGCAGCAATGACATTACTGGAGGAGATCACCATCGCCAGCGGTGGAGGGGAGCGGGTGGGTGGGTGGGGAGGAGGAGGAGAGAGCCATCTTTGCCATGGTGGATATTGTGGTATAAAAATAATCATCCATGATACAGCATAACCATAATGTTCATTCAGTGATGCACCTCATAATAAAAAGCTATACCCATAGTAAATAAAAGAGTGCTGAGATTGTTCATTGTCTGTTTGTCTTGTTGTTTTGACATGGGCTTGTTCATGTCAAGGGGCAAGAGGTACCCCAGTGCAGTTCTTGATGATACTATTATTACTTGCAATGACCTTTATTTGAATTTACTTTGTGGACCAAAGTGAGTAACACATGGTGTAGGTACTTGTATTCAAGGGACATGAGACAACCAATACATTGTCAAGCACACCACTCATATTTGCTTTCACTTTAAACATTAATCATTCAAGATGCTATGATAGGGGTAATGAGAGCTTCACACCAATGACTACCACATTGCAAGCATTAACTTAAGTAGAAGTGTTTGGAAGTTAGATGAAACTTATTCATGATTTACCTCTACTTATTTATCTATCCAAAGTGTCCACCTTTTATATTCAGTTTTCATAAGAAGTACTCTATGACCACCATAGGATGTTTTTACTTTTCATTATGCATACATTTGGTCCATAGTACTTTCTTCTATATTACACTTTGTGAATTTATCATTGAACATCTTTACATTGAGTATTTGATACCACTTCATAATTTATCTTGCATATTGTTATTCCTTTGAAGAATGAATCATTTGACTTTATGTAGCAATAGTAATCACCTTTGATATCCATTGATAGTATTAAAATGCAAAGTCCATGTTAGTTTTATCACCTTCATACTCGGGACGAGCATGGGTTAAGCTTGGGGATGTTGATGCATGTAAAATGCATACATGAACTTTACATTTTATTACATGTTATTCCATGTTATTTGCATCATATAAGGGTTATATTCATGATTTATATTGAGTTTTGGGGATAATTAACAACTTCCCCATTTTTCTGGAATTAACCCTGCGCTGTCAGAAAACCCCTTTGAAAGGATCGAGTAGGTTGACTAGAGGGGGGTGAATAGGCAACTACAAATTTTCTTTTTCTTTTAATACAAATTCGGGAATTGCTCAAATATAAGTTCTCTAGATATGCAACTAGATGAACAATCCTATATGATGAGCAATAAACAAGCTAGCAAGATATTCTAACAAGATAAGCTAGCAATAAAGTAAAGGAAGGTTAAGAGATAACCACACGGTGACGCGGAGATGTTCTACCGAAGTTCACTTCCCAATGGAAGCTACGTCTCCGTTGGAGCGGTGCGGAGTCACAAGTGAACCCGAATAGCCTTGATATGGCACACCGTATCTCCCTCGTGTTATCCTCCGATGAGGAGATCCACGAGCCACTATATGATGCCCTCGAGGTCGGCAACAAACCTTTACAAGGATGAGGCACACTCCACAACCGAATTGGAGGCTCTCACCAAATTCCCGCGGCTCCCAAAGCCACAAGAATCACAAGGCCGGGTCGCGTCTCCACAACTTAATTGGAGGCTCCCGGCTAATCCTTGTGGCTACCAAAGCCACAAGAATCACAAGTATCTTCTAGGTATCCAATGTATCAAGTTACACAAGATCTACAAGTGACTAGGTCGATGTAGACAAATCGGCTCGGTGGAGATGCGGATCTAGGGCTCCTCTTCACTCCTCAAAGTATCAACGTGTTTGAGTGGTTGGAGTGGGAGCTCTAGTAGATTGAAGCTTGCAACAATGGTGGAGAGAGAGTGAGGAATCAAGCTTAGTGACCGGAGGTAGGTGGAGGGGTATAAATACCCCTCCCAGAAATCTGGCCGTTGGAGCTGTAAACAGCCCGCAGCGGTAGTACCGGGCCTCGCCCGGTAGTACCGGCTGACAGGGAACGGACGGCCTGGCGACAGACTGGTCAACGCCTCCTCCATGCGCGCATCGGTAGTACCGGACCGCCTGGTCCGGTAGTGCTCCCCACCCGGTAGTACCGCGCTACTACCGGGGCTACTACCGGATTAAATCGAGCGAGTCCAGAGAGCATTTGGAGATCCGGTACTGGGCCCGGTACTGGGCCCGGTAGTTCCGCATGGCAGAACACCCGGTAGTACCGGGGTGAACCCGGTAGTACCGGCTGACGCAATGAAGACTGCTTCTCTTCCTTTTCTTGAGACAAAACCTGTGCAATATTAATTGATACAATCCTGCACACTTTTAGCACACACATTAGACATCTAAGTGTGTTGTCAACAAACATCAAAACACTGTGGGGAAGGATATGTCCTTTCAATCTCCCCCTTTTTGGTGTTTGATGACAACACACTTAGGAGAAACAAATGATTTGCAAAAGATAGACGGGGCTCTCCAAATTGTGTGTTTATTAGGAATTTGCTTTTGAATGCAAAAACACACCATATAAAATGGGCGGAGCTCCCCCTATATTTTACAAACCAAGCAAGTTCATATGGATAACAATTAAAACAACTTGCACAATATAAGCAACAATAAGCAAGTAACATACTAGATAGGTCTTATTACAATACACAAGTTCAAGGCATGTCTTACATCATGCATAGAGAAGTTCAAAGCAAATATCCAAATAAAGATGAAACACAAGCATAAAGATCAAACGAAGTGCAAGCTTGTGTTTCCACCCATGCAAATCCCACGGCTCATCCTAAATAGAACACATTCTCCCCCTTTGTCATCGAAATGCCAAAAAGGGAGAAGCGCGATGCTAACACGTCCCTAGGAGCATCAAGCTCCACCCGCGCCGTGGTGGGTCGAAGAGGAGGCCTGGAAGCGATCACCATGTGGAGGAGCATCTTCATCACTCCAGAAACCATGCTTGGACACCCATTCCTCCTTTGGAGTGATTACTTCTTCAGAACCATCGGAGACTGGAATCTGCATATGCCTCATCATTGCTTTGTGTCGCTGAGCTGCCTTCTTGTGATACACATGAGCTTCATACAGACGGTCTTCCAAATCCAGTTTGAGGCAAAAGGCCCTCTTGGCCTTAATCTGCAGCTTCTTGAACCATGAAGGTTCCTCAAGAGGAGGTGCACTCCCACTAGCTCTCTCAGCTTCAGCAGCAGCCTCAGGATCAATGGGCTTGGTTTTGGGAGGAGCATGAGACTTGATACGCAGTTCCTTCACCAGATGAGCCACAACGGGCTGCCATCCTTCATGATATCTTCTCCATTCTTCTTGAGAGCCCACTTGCGGCGAATGAGCTTCATAATGTATGGGCCATAGATGGGGGCCCTTCTATCAATGATTGTGGACCACAAGTCATTCCACATCCAATCCATCACATCAAGCTTCTTGCCTTTGCCTTGATTTTCATAGGAGAGCTTGAGAAGGTCAAACATGAAGCCATGAACCTCATCCCAGTTTCCCACACGGGAGCAATAGTTTCCCTATAGACACGGTGGAGAATCTCAAAGGACGCACAAGATGAGCAGTTTTACCGGTGGTGCCTCTTTCCATAGTGATTGGTCCAAGAACATCCTTGGAGCTGGATCGATCATTGTCATGGCATCTCCATCCACTAGCAACACTCTCACCCTTGTCTTCATAGCCTAGAAGCTCTCCAAACTCCGCCAAGGTGGCAGAAAGCAAGGTGTCCTTGGTCATCCACCATAGAGTCCGGGCTTCATCATGGTCAAGGTAGACGGTGGCAAAGAACTGAATGATGTAGTACTCGATGTAGGGATGGTTCTCCTTCATGATGTCAATCAGCCCAAACTCTTCACACATTGCAAGTGTCTCATCAAAATAGCCCTTGTGCTTCGAGTTTTTCATGTAAGGAATATCAAGAGTGTGTTGGACAACCACGGAGTAATCCTTGTGGAGATAGATTTCCTTGTAGATGGCTTCTTGATCATTTGTGTAAAAGTGCGGATTCCGCACAAGTGGTGACCTCTCCTCAGCATAGGGATTCTCTTCTCTGAGCTTCTGATAGTCCTCATTCTTCCATAAGTGAAGTGCTTTGCGGGCTCTCGAAGGAGGAGCAGTGGTGGTACGAGCAGCAGCTGAAGTTCTTCCTCTTGCTTGAGTTCTGGCTGTGGTGCGAGCAGGCAAACTTCCTCTTCTTCTTCCTCAATCTCATCCTCCACGAGACGTGGCTTCTTGGTACCACGGCGGCTACCTGTGAAACAGCATATAGGTAGGGCAGGGAATAGATGAGTGCACAAGTTCACGGATAAGGAATCAAAAACTAGCCAATAGATGTAAAGAATGGTTGAATCGAGCAAATTTGGAAAACCCGGTAGTACCGGGCTTAGCCCGGTAGTACCGGCTGAGCCGATTCAAGACTGAATGGCACAAAATCGAGAGATTCAACCATACATTACACATAGATGCTAGCTAACAAGGCCTAGGTGATCATCCATCCAACTTTAACCGTTGCCAACGGAGCTACCAATGTTTCCTCTCCATACATCTAGGTTTCAAGATCTAGAAACAAAGAATGCAAAGAACGGGGAAATACCGGAGGCCATGGAGGAGATCGACGAGGGGATCGCTCCCACGGAGCAGATCTGGCCGGAGATGGCGGAGACCGGCGGCCTAGGGCGGCGGCCGGAGAGGGACAGAGGAGGCGACGGGGTGGTTCGTGCGGGTGGGGAAAATGGGGAATAACCCCCACCCTGCCCGCACGGTAAATATTTGATACCCGTGATTCCCGGTAGTACCGGGGCGGACCATCCGGTACTACCGGGGCCTGAATCTTTGCGAGCAGCAGAACTGCTTAGATTCAGAGCCCGGTACTACCGGGGCCTCCTAAGAAACCCCAGTTTTCTCTTTTTGTGTAAGGAATTTGAACTTGTGCAAGATGGAAGTTGTTTTGAGATAGATGAAAGGCATAGGATTAGATCAACACACTGGAGATGGTACTTCATACTCAATTTGCAAGAAGCAAACACACAAAAAACCAAATTGAGCATGTTTTCCATAGGAGCACTAGAAACCAATAAAATCCAAATGAAACCAACTCTTCACAAGGAAGAGGGCGGTGGCCGAGGCCACCATGTATGAGTATGTGGTGTGACACCGCGAAGATATATCTTGGGTCCACGGCCACTACTCGTCATTTAAGCTCACAATTCATAGAACGAATATAGAGATGCAAATGAATTCTTACTATCGGCATAATGGGGGGAGGGATGTCCAATGGATTAGGACCGCACTCCCCCTATGTCCATGCCTACATCCAAACCAAATAATATCGTCTAATATGGGTAGGTATGCAAGAAATCCACTAAATCCAATTGCTTATGTCCACCACATTAAGTTCTCCTCTCAACTCCTTGAATCTTGCTTCACCAAGAGGCTTTGTGAACATATCGGCGAGTTGAAGCTTGGTGTTGACATACTTGATTGCAATATCACCCTTCTCAACATGATCTCGAATAAAATGATACCGGATCTCAATATGCTTGGTCTTCCCATGAAGAACCGGATTGTGAGCAATTTTGATGGCACTTTCATTATCACATAAAAGAGGCACTTTGTCACAAATGACACCATAATCCTTTAAAGTTTGCCTCATCCATAATAGTTGTGCACAACAACTCCCGGCGGCAATGTATTCGGCTTCGGTGGAGGACGAGGCCACACAATTTTGCTTCTTAGAAGACCAACTCACAAGGGACCTACCAAGGAATTGGCAAGTACCCGAAGTTGATTTTCTATCCATTTTGCAACCCGCCCAATCCGCATCCGAATAACCTACAAGATCAAAGCTTGTACCATGGGGATACCAAAGACCAAAGTTAGGAGTATCCATCAAGTATCTTAGAATCCTTTTAACCGCGGTTTCATGACTTTCCCTAGGACTTGATTGGAATCTTGCACACATACCCACACTAAACATAATATCCGGTCTAGATGCACAAAGGTAAAGCAAAGATCCAATCATAGAACGATAAAGCTTTTGATCAACTTCCTTACCATCCGGATCTAAGTGAAGATCCGCCTTGGAGTCCATGGGAAACTTATATGGCTTGGCATTGTTCATGTCAAATTTCTTGAGCATGTCCTTAATATACTTGGCTTGACATAAGAATGTTCCTTCTCGAAATTGGTGGATTTCAAAGCCAAGAAAATAATTCAACTTTCCCATCATGGACATCTCAAATTCCTTGGTCATTAGCTTGCCAAATTGATCACTAAATTCACGGTTAGTGGAACCAAAGATAATATCATCAACATATATTTGGCATACGAAAAAATCTCCATTTACCCTTTTTGTAAAAAGAGTGGGATCTATTACCCCAATTTCAAAGCCACGGTCTACTAAGAACTCCTTGAGATGATCATACCAAGCACGTGGAGCTTGCTTGAGCCCATAAAGAGCCTTATGTAGTAAGTAGACGTGGTTAGGAAATTTAGGGTCTTCGAAACCCGGAGGTTGTTTAACATACACCAACTCATTTAGTGGACCATTTAAGAAAGCACTTTTAACATCCATTTGATATAAGACAATATTATGAGTAGATGCATAAGCAATTAGTAAGCGAATGGATTCAAGTCTAGCAACGGGGGCATAGGTTTCACCGTAGTCGACTCCTTCGATTTGGGTGTAGCCTTGTGCAACCAATCTTGCTTTGTTGCGGATGACTTGACCATGTGAGTCTTGCTTGTTCTTAAATATCCACTTGGTTCCAATGACATTATGGCATGTGTCTTTGGGTTTTTCAACTAATGACCATACTTTGTTGCGCTCGAAGTTGTTCAACTCTTCATGCATAGCCGCAACCCAATCCATATCTTCAAGAGCATCATATACCTTGAGAGGTTCTAAGCTAGACAAACAAGAGACATGACCACAAAAGTTAGATAATTGTTTGCGTGTGGACACACCCTTGAATGCTCCCAAGGATATTTTCTTTGAAGTGGGAAAGATGATCCAATTTTGATGCACGCCGGATGACCCGGCGTTCCATGGCTTGACCAATTGTTTCACCAACACAAATATCTTCATCATTGCCTTCATCTTGCTCATGGTCAACCCGAAGTGGAGTTCTTGGAGTTGTGGGTTCATTATGTTCTTGTTCACCACTAGAGTTGGGTGGGTCTTGACCATCTTCTTGATCATTTGAATGAATATCATGTTCTTGTTCTTGGATAGTTTCTTGATCAACTATTGAGGTGGATGGCTCAACTTGAGTAGAACTTGTTCCTTCTTCTTGAGTATCATCAATAGGTCCTTCAATAGGAATTAGTTCTCCAATCCCCATAGTTCTTATGGCTTGAGATGGAGCATCATCACCTACATCATCATGATCAATATGCTCCACTTGGGAGCCATTATCCTCGACAAACTCCACGTTCATAGATTCTTCAACACACCCGGTGGATATGTTGTAGACCCTATAAGCATGAGACTTTGCGGCATATCCAACAAGTATACCATCAAAAGATCTAGATTCAAATTTAGCAATTTTGCAACCTTTAATGTAAACATGGCATTTGCAACCAAAGACTCGAAAGTAAGATACATTTGGCTTTTTACCGGTGAGAGTTCATATGGTGTCTTTTCCATGAGAGGACGGAAGAAGAGCCGGTTTGAGTAGTGACAAGCGGTGTTGATGGCTTCGGCCCAAAAGTTGTATGGGGAACGAAATTCGGCCATCATAGTTCTTGCCATATCAATAAGAGTGCGGTTCTTCCTTTCGGCAACACCATTTTGTTGGGGAGTATATGCAGCGGAATATTGGTGTTGAATGCCCTCCCCACTTAGGAAATCATCCATAGTGTAATTCTTGAACTCCGTACCATTGTCACTTCTAATTGCCAAAATCTTGGAGTCATATTGGCGTTGAACTAGGGTTGCAAAGTCAATGAATATCTTTTGAGTTTCACTCTTCTTCTTGATGTAGAAAGTCCAACAATATCTTGAATAATCATCCACAATCACCAAACAATATTTCTTGCCACCAAGACTATCATATGTGGGAGGCCCAAAAAGATCCATATGAAGGAGCTCCAAAGGCCTCTTAGTGGAGATAATGGTCTTCTTGGGGTGATTCTTTTCATGCATCTTTCCGGCTATGCAAGCACTACAAGGACGATCTTTGGAAAAATTAACATCGGTTAGTCCTACCACGTGTCCACCCTTTACAAGAGTTTGTAAATTTCTCATACCGACATGGCCTAGCCGGCGATGCCAAAGCCAACCCTTGTCGGATTTAGCCATTAGACACGTGGCAATTTGAGTGGTCTCTTTCGAGAAATCAACCACATACAAACCGTTCTCACGAAATCCAACAAAGGCTACTTTAAGAGATTTTGTGAAAAGGATGGTCACGTGGTATTTATTAAAGATAACGGTGTAACCGGCATCGCATAATTGACCAACGGAAAGTAGATTATATGAAAGGGATTCAACAAGGAGGACCTTCTCAATTGATAACTCCGGTGTGATCACCACCTTGCCATATCCCAATACCTTAAGTCTTGTATTGTTCCCAATAGTGACATGAGTGTGAGAGTAATTGTTTCAATAAGCCCTTTACTACTTCTTTGCTTCCGGTCATGTGAGATGAACACCCACTATCAATGAGCCATGAAGATCCACCGGAAGAAAAGCCCTACAATAAATCAAGTCTTTGATTTAGGTACCCATTTTGGAATGGGTCCTCTTTTGTTAGTCACAAGGGTCTTTGGAACCCAAATAGCATAGTGATAATCATCTCCATATGAGGTACCAACATATTTAGCAAAAACATAACCATTTCTAGATTTCATAAGCACATATGAGGGGTTATATTTTCCGGCAAAGTCATTGTGAGTGGCATTGCCCCTTGTGGCTTACCACCCACAATGGGTTCAACATTCTTCTTGCCCAACTCCCCCTCCTTCACAAAAATAATATCTTTGAAGGGGAGGTAGGCATTTCTTCTTGTTTGCCTTCTTGGACTTGGGAGCAAACCCAAGCCCTTCCTTGCCAACCACTCCCTTTTGATTGGTCAAAAGATCATTGAGGTTCTTTTCCCCTTGGATGCAAGTGGCTAGACCCTTTTCAAGTTGGGCCTTCAACCTAGTGTTCTCCTCCATGAGAGATGCTTTAAGACATAAGGGTTAGTAGCACAAGCATTGGCATCTTTATCATTATGAGGAGTGGTGAAGCTAGCATATATAAATTGAGCTTGTAATTTAGCATATGACCCCTTGAGCTTGGTGAGCTCACTTGAGGTCACCTTGTGGGTTTCCCTAAGTTGCTCAAAACTCTCAAGGAGTTTGTTATGACTCTCTACAAGCTCATCATTTTTAATTTTTAGATCACTAGCAACTTGAATAGAGGTTTCACGGGTTTCTTTTGCCTTGGATAAATCCTTGGCTTGGGTCTCCTCAAGTTGCTCCCGGAACACTTGTTCCTCAACAAGTTGCTCTTCTAGCTCACCAATTTTATCGGCATGATCACGTGCATGCCCCTCAAGCTCATAAATCCTATTCTCCTTTTCCTCAAGGAGGTGTTTGGCTTCTCCATATTGGTACATGAGAGCCTCAACCATTTTCTTGGTTGGACCTTGGAGCTTGTTTATGAAGGGGGTAATTGTATCCTCTTTCTCCTCATTTTTCCCTACATCCTCAACACAATCCAAGAGAGATGGTTTAGAGGAGATAGTAATTTTAGGTGGGGAATTCACCTTGGTTTCCTTGGCCATGAGGCACATAGGCTTGGAGATCTTGTTGTCATTTGGAGCGGTGAAGAGGGGTGCCAATGAAGGAGGAAGGTTGCCCATTGCCAGAGCCGCCATCCCCACTTCCTCACTTGTATCATCATCCTCCTCTTCGCCACCGGACACATACTCTTCTTCATGTGTTGCGGTGACAAGAGCCTTTTGAGGTTCTCTCTTGATGAGGTACTTGATGGGCTTGGTGAAGAACTTCTTCTTCTTTAAGATGAGTTGGCCTCCAAAATCTTCTCTTCTCTCATAGGGGCAATCCTTCACAAGGTGATTGTCCTTTCCACAATTGAAGCACATTCTTTTCATTTGTGGGGAGAAGTTGCTTCTAGGGGAGAAGTTGCTCTTGATATTCTTTTTGTTCCAATACTTGGTGGCGGCAAGAGCAAGCACCTCATTGAGTTCTCCACAAAATCTTCTTCATGATGACCACTTGTGCTTTCTTCATATCTTGGATGTTCTTCCACATGAGCCTTCAAGGCAAGAGTCTTTGGGCCACGGATTTGGTTGAAAGACTTGGATGTGGACTTCAATGTATCATAGGTGACAAATTGAGCCAAGATGTCATTGGGAGTCATTGTTGTGTAATCCGCTCTTGCATGGAGGTTCATCACCATAGTTTCACTATATGGCATAATTGCTTGAAGGAACTTGGCCTTGACCCATTCATCATCCATATCTTCTTTCCATTTTCCCTACATGTCACCACAAGCTTGTAGAGTCTTCGGTAAAGTTCGGTCGGAGTCTCTTCGTCTAGCATGATGAAGTTGTCAACTTGATGTTGAAGGACGGCCGCATTGGAGCGTTGAATGCCCTCATTTCCTTCATACACGGTTTCAAGATAGAGCCAAGCCTCATTGCAAGTTTTGAGATTCCGCACATGATCTTCATCATTTGCGGTCATAGCACTCTCAAGAATGTACTTGGCATTTGCATCAAGTTGCTCATCAATCTCTTCTTGCTTGGTCAAGTTGTTGGGATCAACCGGGTTGAAACCATGTAGAACCACCCTCCAAAGATGCACCGATGAGCTGCGAAAATAAGACTCCATAGATTTCTTCCAAGTGAAATAACGAGTATTATCAAGCTTAGGAGGTGGCCTACTTAGGTTGGTTACATGAGGTTGAGTGAGTGGAACTTGAGTGAGATATGAAGTAGGTGGAGCAACGTTATGAGAAGGCTTCTCAATAGGTTTATCATTTTTATCCTTGTCACTAGCTCCCTTAATAGGGCTAGCGGTTGATGAGGAGCCATTTTGATTAGATACCCGAGTATACACCTCATCCACCATTTTGCCTTTCATGAACCCAAAAAGTTCAATCATGGACTTCATGGTGATTGGGGCATCACCCTCGGGAGGGATTATTCCCGCTTCGATTAGTTCTTTGTCAAGTTGTTCTCTATCAAATTTTTCTTGTTCCTTAGCAAGTCTTAACTCCTCATCTTTAGCACGTTGTACATCCTCCGCACTAGCCATCCTCCTCTTTAGGCGATTAAGCCCTTAATAAAGAGACCTTGCTCTGATACCAATTGAAAGGATCGAGTAGGTTGACTAGAGGGGGGGTGAATAGGCAACTACAAATTTTCTTTTTCTTTTAATACAAATTCGGGAATTGCTCAAATATAAGTTCTCTAGATATGCAACTAGGTGAACAATCCTATATGATGAGCAATAAACAAGCTAGCAAGATATTCTAAACAAGATAAGCTAGCAATACAAGTAAAGGAAGGTTAAGAGATAACCACACGGTGACGCGGAGATGTTCTACCGAAGTTCACTTCCCAATGGAAGCTACGTCTCCGTTGGAGCGGTGTGGGGTCACAAGTGAGCCCCGAATAGCCTTGATATGGCACACCGTATCTCCCTCGTGTTATCCTCCGATGAGGAGATCCACGAGCCACTATATGATGCCCTCGAGGTCGGCAACAAACCTTTACAAGGATGAGGCACACTCCACAACCGAATTGGAGGCTCTCACCAAATTCCCGCGGCTCCCAAAGCCACAAGAATCACAAGGCCGGGTCGCGTCTCCACAACTTAATTGGAGGCTCCCGGCTAATCCTTGTGGCTACCAAAGCCACAAGAATCACAAGTATCTTCTAGGTATCCAATGTATCAAGTTACACAAGATCTACAAGTGACTAGGTCGATGTAGACAAATCGGCTCGGTGGAGAGGTGGATCTAGGGCTCCTCTATCACTCCTCAAAGTATCAACGAGTTTGAGTGGTTGGAGTGGGAGCACTAGTAGATTGAAGCTTGCAACAATGGTGGAGAGAGAGTGAGGAATCAAGCTTAGTGAGCCGGAGGTAGGTGGAGGGGTATAAATACCCCTCCCAGAAATCTGGCCGTTGGAGCTGTAAACAGCCCGCAGCGGTAGTACCGGGCCTCGCCCGGTAGTACCGGCTGACAGGGAACGGACGGCCTGGCGACAGACTGGTCAACGCCTCCTCCATGCGCGCATCGGTAGTACCGGACCGCCTGGTCCGGTAGTGCTCCCCACCCGGTAGTACCGCGCTACTACCGGGGCTAGTACCGGATTAAAATGAGCGAGTCCAGAGAGCATTTGGAGATCCGGTACTGGGCCCGGTACTGGGCCCGGTAGTTCCGCATGGCAGAACACCCGGTAGTACCGGGGTGAACCCGGTAGTACCGGCTGACGCAATGAAGACTGCTTCTCTTCCTTTTCTTGAGACAAAACCTGTGCAATATTAATTGATACAATCCTGCACACTTTTAGCACACACATTAGACATCTAAGTGTGTTGTCAACAAACATCAAAACACTTTGGGGAAGGATATGCCCTTTCAATCTCCCCCTTTTTGGTGTTTGATGACAACACACTTAGGACAAACAAATGATTTGCAAAAGATAGACGGGGCTCTCCAAATTGTGTGTTTATTAGGAATTTGCTTTTGAATGCAAAAACACACCATATAAAATGGGCGGAGCTCCCCCTATATTTTACAAACCAAGCAAGTTCATATGGATAACAATTAAAACAACTTGCACAATATAAGCAACAATAAGCAAGTAACATATTAGATAGGTCTTATTACAATAACACAAGTTCAAGGCATGTCTTACATCATGCATAGAGAAGTTCAAAGCAAATATCCAAATAAAAGATGAAACACAAGCATAAAGATCAAACGAAGTGCAAGCTTGTGTTTCCACCCCATGCAAATCCCACGGCACATCCTAAATAGAACACATTCTCCCCCTTTGTCATCGAAATGCCAAAAAGGGAGAAGCGCGATGCTAACACGTCCCTAGGAGAATCAAGCTCCACCCGCGCCGTGGTGGGTCGAAGAGGAGGAGGCCTGGAAGCGATCACCATGTGGAGGAGCATCTTCATCACTCCAGAAACCGTGCTTGGACACCCATTCCTCCTTTGGAGTGATTACTTCTTCAGAACCATCGGAGACTGGAATCTACATATGCCTCATCATTGCTTTGTGGCGCTGAGCTGCCTTCTTGTGATACACATGAGCTTCATACAGACGGTCTTCCAAATCCAGTTTGAGGCAAAAGGCCCTCTTGGCCTTAATCTGCAGCTTCTTGAACCATGAAGGTTCCTCAAGAGGAGGTGCACTCCCACTAGCTCTCTCAGCTTCAGCAGCAGCCTCAGGATCAATGGGCTTGGTTTTGGGAGGAGCATGAGACTTGATACGCAGTTCCTTCACCAGATGAGCCACAACGGGGCTGCCATCCTTCATGATATCTTCTCCATTCTTCTTGAGAGCCCACTTGCGGCGAATGAGCTTCATAATGTATGGGCCATAGATGGGGCCCTTCTATCAATGATTGTGGACCACAAGTCATTCCACATCCAATCCATCACATCAAGCTTCTTGCCTTTGCCTTGATTTTCATAGGAGAGCTTGAGAAGGTCAAACATGAAGCCATGAACCTCATCCCAGTTTCCCACACGGGGATCAATAGTTTCCCTATAGACACGGTGGAGAATCTCAAAAGGACGCACAAGATGAGCAGTTTTACCGGTGGTGCCTCTTTCCATAGTGATTGGTCCAAGAACATCCTTGGAGCTGGATCGATCATTGTCATGGCATCTCCTCCACTAGCAACACTCTCACCCTTGTCTTCATAGCCTAGAAGCTCTCCAAACTCCGCCAAGGTGGCAGAAAGCAAGGTGTCCTTGGTCATCCACCATAGAGTCCGGGCTTCATCATGGTCAAGGTAGACGGTGGCAAAGAACTGAATGATGTAGTACTCGATGTAGGGATGGTTCTCCTTCATGATGTCAATCAGCCCAAACTCTTCACACATTGCAAGTGTCTCATCAAAATAGCCCTTGTGCTTCGAGTTTTTCATGTAAGGAAGATCCAGAGTGTGTTGAACAACCACGGAGTAATCCTTGTGGAGATAGATTTCCTTGTAGATGGCTTCTTGATCATTTGTGTAAAAGTGCGGATTCCGCACAAGTGGTGACCTCTCCTCAGCATAGGGATTCTCTTCTCTGAGCTTCTGATAGTCCTCATTCTTCCATAAGTGAAGTGCTTTGCGGGCTCTCGAAGGAGGAGCAGTGGTGGTACGAGCAGCAGCTGAAGTTCTTCCTCTTGCTTGAGTTCTGGCTGTGGTGCGAGCAGGCAAAACTTCCTCTTCTTCTTCCTCAATCTCATCCTCCACGAGACGTGGCTTCTTGCTACCACGGCGGCTACCTGTGAAACAGCATGTAGGTAGGGCAGGGAATAGATGAGTGCACAAGTTCGATATTAAACCCTCGAGTCACCCCTCGTGGGGAAAACACGTCTTCCACTTACTACACACTCTGCAGTTGGAGTCTCAACCTAACCCATTTACTTTTCACGCAGGTAACCACGCGAAGGGCTAGCAAGTATTTTCTGGCGCCGTTGTGGGGTAACTACGTGAAGGGCCATCAACCGAGCATAAGGGGCAAGTACCATCCCCTGGGCCAAATCGCTTGACCACCTCCACACCCGAAGGGAGGCGGTCTCACAACAACTGCCACGTAAAGATCTTAACCATTCCCAACCGCAAATGAAAGGCAAAGTTCTTTTACAAGCTTTTTTGTACGGGGTATGACCCCAAGTTATTAATCCAATCTATTAATTAAAAGAAAATGTTTGACAAAAAAATGAGACACCAGAAACCCCCGCGTCGCTCGTCTTGAGCGACTCGGGGGGGACCTTACCTTAGCATGCTGCCGCCAGGCTCCCCTTGTTGGCCTCGTCGTCGCCGCCGTCGGCCGCGTTCGTGGCAGCGGCCCTTGCCTCCGAAGGTGGTAGGAGAGCTCATGGTTGCAAGTGGAGCTCGTTGCGGTGGCCATCCACGGCGGCTGCTTGGGCCTGGCGCTCGTGCTGTTGGGACGTACAGCGCGAGATTTGGCGTGTCATGCCATTCACCGGTCTGTGGCGTGTGCTCGGGTGGGGGAGGCTCGGACCCATGTCGTTTGATAGGTCGTGATTCCTTCTCGAGCCAGACAACTCCTCTTCGTAGCACAGCCGGAGATGGCGGCTAGTCCACACGTTTCGAGGATGATGCACCGACGGGATCGGCTCCTGCTCAGCGGTCGATGGCTTCTACCAGCGACGAGGAAGGTTGCTCTTGGGTGGTGGTGGTGGTGTCGCTGCTCTAGGTGCGTGTGGGCCAGTGGACTTGCGGGCCGACGATTATGCGGAATCGGAGATGTCAGCCTTCTACGTGAAGGGTCGACTATTTGGCAATGGGCCAACGTGGGATTCACGAGGCCGTTGCGGTAAGGTTTTTCTTAGGTGCTCGTTCTTCGGTTAAGTCATAGTCACTGGCTCGAGAAGGAGTGATGATGATGCCACACGTGGGCAACCCGACGACGGTCCTCGTTTTCAGTGGTGTGCATGCAGTCTGTGTTGCTAGTTAGGTTGGGAGTGCACGCACTCGAGTCGGTGAACTGTGTTGCTAGTTAGGTTGGGAGTGCACGCACTCGAGTCGGTCGTGTTTCACGATGGCGTACGAGGGCGTTTGTATTGGTTTTAGGGTGGTTTCCTGCAAATTAAGCAGACGACTCTCTCCCTTTTTTAAAATAAATGAGACAATATTACCCATTTTGTTAAAAATTAACAAGAAAAGGAATAACATACGGATCTACTCTTCCAGCAATATTCGCTCAAACCCAAAGCCAGGCTTTCTCTTTCAATCTTATCTAGGATGGTCAAACATTCGTTCCAAATCTCCATGAAGTGGGTAAGGCGAGAGATGACAAGGATTTGCAATTCGGGGCAAGTCGTCTGACATTATAAACCACCACATCTCGATTGTGTGCGCCGGCAATTTTCGGAAATCAAGGACATGGAGGCCAAACAAATCTTTGATGAAACCCCAAGGACGAATAGCGATTTACATGCTTAAACAACCATAGGAAAGTACTTCCTAGAAATTTGCTTTCAAGTATTCCGGCGTATTGATACATTTCGTGTAAACAACACTACAACAGGACGAACGTGGGAGTATACAAAAGAAACACAGGTTTTTGTCTGTTCGCATGTAAATTGTAAAATTCCGGTGGCCTTGGAGCGCTAGCTCGACGACTGCGGCTGCAGCATGGGGTTGGGAGAAGCTCCATTTTAGTCGGTGTCGGCTACAAGCCTCACGTTCGCGATCGAAAGATCTAGAGCGGCGAATCATGGCTCTTTTGCTGCTCTTTGCTTTCCTCCTTTCAGCTCTTTTTTGGGGAAAGCATTTCTGTCCGTACTGTTCTCTCGCCGTCGCGGAGCAGTCGAGGGTGACATCTCCCTTGGCGAGTTCAGCAAAAACTAGAAAACGCCTTGTACGAATGAGGCCAGGCACGTCGCCGGCGGCGTGCACATCAACCACTCGCGCTCACCGCGTCAGCCAGCGGCGTCGAGATCAATCGCTCGCCGAGGCGAAAGCTACATCCAAGGCAGCTAGCAACGCGAGCAGTGGCGCCAGAATAGGAAACGAGGCCCATGAAACTGACAGAAAACGACCAGGCTCACAATGTGTACCACGGGAGCAAGCAATGAGGCAAATTTGTTTGAACGAGAGATCAACTCTGCCGCGGATTCTGAATTTCTGATTCGATCCGCGACGTAGAAAAATGTTCCCTCTCGTGGTCGTGGGAGAGGACTAGGGGAGGAAGGCGTCTACATTATTGTGCACCACGCAGGGCGGCAAGAACGAACACTTGATGCAGGTACGTAGAGAATACGTACCCAGCCTAAGCTAGCAGGCAAAAATAGGACATGGGTCAAGAATATATCTCGGGGGAGGCCGACCAAATTCAGCCACAGAACCCACCGACACCCGGCACTTCCACCACACGTAAAGTTACCAAGCTTCACCGCGCTCGCATTGCCACTGCCGGGACGCCGGCGAGGAACGATGCGTCCTCGCGCAGCGGCAATCAAAATCGCGCCACCACCGGCCAGCGGCGTCAGTCAGATCCTCGGCCGCAGCCAGTCGACGATGTCGCCGAGGACCACCTCCTTCTCAGGCTCGATGAGGAGGTCGTGCAGCAGCCCGTCGTAGAGCCGGATGGCCTTGTCGGGGGTCGACGCCTCCCGGTGCAGGCGCCGCGACCCCTCGGGGTCGGTCACCATGTCGTCAGCGCCGTGGAGCACCAGCAGCGGCACGGTGACCCGGTGCAGGTGCTGCTGCAGGTAGGAGGTCAGCCGGAGGATCTCGTACCCCGTCCTCACCCGGATCGAGCCCGTGAACACCAGCGGGTCGGAGTACTTCACTCTCAGGGCCTCCTGGTCGCGTGACACCGCCGGCCCGCTCTTGCTCGACCCCGCGAACTGGTACCTCGGTGCGATCAGGGCGAACACCGGGGCAAGTGCCTACAGTAGACGAACACACATCTATTTGTCAGTTCAGGTCAGACTCCATCCAGCCTGCACAAACAGAGTTTCTTTCTGAAGATAATATTCTGCATTTCGACAGACAGCTTACCGTTACGATAGGGTGGGCAGGCTGAATGCGAACAGCCGGTGATGTCAGGATGATGCCATTGACGCGAGCATCTACCTCCGGATCAAGCACAGCCTATGGAAAATACAAGACAACGATAAGATATACGAAGACGCAACAGTGTGGAAGTAAATCCACACTTGTACAGTTCAGATGGAGCAAGTCACAGGGTATGGTACCTTCAGAATGATGCCTCCACCAGTTGAGTGCCCGAAGCAGAAGCAAGGAACGCCGGGGTTCTCGGCTGAGACTTTCTTCAGATACATTTTCTGCAGTGAACAACAAAAGCATTTTGAATAAGAATTTGGACATATACATATATGGTCCCTCAGACAAAACTGAAGTACTGAACGCTCTTTATACCATGTCTTGGACGGCATGGTCAAGAGACTGAACGTATCCATGTAGACCATCACTTCCACCGTGGCCTGTATGACAGCAAAATCTAAAGGTCAGACAAGATGTATGAATCTACAAACCATACCAAATTTTATTACAACCTTGCAGTTCATGAAATTCTAGCTCATTGTCTATCTAAAACAAAACAGATAACCATGGTTGCACATTAGCAAAATCTTGATCTTCAGAGTCAATAAAAGTCCCATGGTTAGTGTCAAAACGAAGTCCAAGTTTTAACTTGTCAACATGAAACAAAGAACCCTCGATAGCGAAGTTGGGGTAATCTTTTATTGAAATGATGGTTTGAGTAGTACTACAAATCCTTAGAAAAAATAAAACGAACTAGTCATAGAATTCCTCAAATGCTCAGATTCATTAATAAGTCTCCTTAATTAAGTACGGGAGAAACTTACAAGAAAATTCAACACATTGGTCACTTCTATACTTAACCAGCAAATTAGTCAACTTTTATCGTTGCCGTCAAGCAATGTCAAGTATTATGGCATTTATTAAGCAAGCAAAATTAAATGAGGGGAAGGCAAGAAAAGCTCACCAGTCCAGTCCATGCCGTAAACCTTGACATCCATGTCGTTCAACCGCTTCGCCAATGATCATACCTCCCACTGCCAAATCAGTAAGGTAAGGCAACCGTGAGCTACCAGCCCAGAAAAAACCAGAAGTTTTTACAGGTAAATAACAGACAGAAACGGAAACCAAAATCTCACCTGTGCTCGTTCAACCCGTGCATGACAACAACAAGCGCCCTGCACGCATCACACCAAACAAAGGACAAACCATGATCAGTACAGCAACAACAGAGGACACCGCGTTTTTTTTTTGTGGTCGAGGAAAAAAAAACAGAATTTGGTACTGTAGCAAAATATCATTCTAGAAAAAATTAAATAGCAGGCAGTGTCCCGTCTCACCTGGGCTTGATGGCGGGGGAGGAGCCGTGGGGCCACCAGCACTGCGTGAAGAGCGTCTCGCCGCGCGCGGTGGGGATGAGCTCGTACTCCGCCCGGCCTCCCGCGCGCGCCGCACGGCCGCCTCCCGCCGCGCCAGCGCCTGCCTCCGCGCGCAGGCCATGGGCGACCCCGCGGGCACCCGCAGCACCACGGAGGCCGCCTTCCCCTTCTTCCCGCTGGAGGACGCCGTGTCCGCCTCGGCGCCGGGGGAGTCCCCCTGCCACGTCGCGCGCCATCGGAAGGGCAGGAGCAGTAGGAGGAGCAGGGGCTGGAGCACGGCGAGGATCCGGCGCAGCGCGAGCAGCGACAGCAGCGCGCTGATCCGGCCCGCCGCGTCCGCCGCCTGCATGCTCCCGGCCATCCTCCTCGATTCGCGCGGGTCTGGTGGCGTGGCGTGGCGGGCTCTCAACAACAACAGAAAGCTCCTCCCAACCTCGGATGGATCGGCTGGCGCTGGGCTAAAAATGGACTAGTTCTCCAGCTAGATTCCCCGACCCGACCGACCGCCCGCAAGAATGACGAAAAGAAATCGAAGAATCGAATCCAGAACCGAAAGAACGCGCCGGCGATCGAATTATCCTGCCGTCTCTCGGCTGGCTAAAAGAATCGGATAAACCGGATGCTCGTCGGTGGCGTACGCTGAAATCTCGCAACTGATGCCCGGATAAACCGGGTGCCGAAGGAAGGATGGAGAAGTCTAGAATGGTTTCGCTTTGCTTGGAGGTTCAAGAGAGTGGAGGCGGGTGGTCTTTATAGCCGCGGTACCCGGAGGCGGAGGGGGGCGGCAACTCGCCCCGCCGCGGCGATGAGTGGGCGCGCGCAGGGAAGGGGCCCCACGCGGCAGTGTCGCATCGGGGGACGTGTGGACTGGACGAAAAGTGGAGGACGCGTGGGGCCGTCAATCGAGACTCGTTTGCGGCTGCAGGCGGTGGGGCCGGGGTGTCAGCGGGCGATTGGTCGTTGTCCCTTATCTTTTCTTTAGATCGGTGGTTCGCATCGCATCAACAAACGGACGGACGGAGAGAATCGGAGGCATCTAGAAAATTCGGGGACCGCAGCGAGAGGAAACGTTTTTTTTTGGCCTTGGGCGGCGCGTTGCAGATAACCTCGAGGAGGGGGAGGCGTGCTCGCTTTGTTCGTTTCTTGAGTGCATTGTTGCTCCTTTTCCTTGCTTGCCTAGCTCTATGCGGTAATTTCGTACGAGAGTGTCTTTGTTTCCACAGAAGTTTTACTAGTAGCTTCATCCATTTGATGATGGTAATTTGGGTCAGCCTCGGAATGGTGCGGGTTGAAGTGAGTTTTTTGGTGCGGGTTGCGCTTCGGGCTCAAATGGTTTGGGCTGAACAGGTGGAAATTATTTCGTAGGCTGGAGCGGTGCGGACTTAACAGAAAAACGGGTTGGGGCGGTGCGGTTCGGTGTCTGAAAAAAAAAAGCATGAACGGGCTGAACCCGTGGGTTTCAACCCGCACCAGGCGTTCGGGGCTCGTCGGGTCCTTCCCCGATTCCCCTTCTTCCGCCGCCGCCGACGCATAGCCTCCCGCCGGCGTCGATCTGCAGCAGCCTCCCGCCGGCGTCGATCTGCAGTCCTTCCCCGATTCCCCTTCTTCCGCCGCCGTCGACGCATAGCCTCAAGCCGGCGTCGATCTGCAGCAGCCTCCCGCCCGCGCCGTCCAGGAGTACGTGCCGCTGTGCATCGGCGAGGAGGGCGGCCCCGTGGAGCGGCTCGCTGTGCGCGCGGACCTTCTCGGCCGACCGGCCTTCGCGGCGCCGCCCAGGAGTACAGGTACGGCCTCGGCCATCCCTGCGTCCGCTGCCGTGCATCACCGTCGCCCGGAGGATCTTCTTGTTCGCCTTCTCGCCGTCTGCTCTAGATTAAATCCACTGTTGCTCCTTGACATGGGTATGCCTATCGGGTACCCTACCATGAGGGTACCTGGTGCACGTATCGACTAGGCCCAACTATCAGAGCCTACATGAAGCCCATGAAGGGAGGCCCACGAAGATGGAGTATCCTCCAAGTTTGGCGAAACAATAGTCGGTTTAGAGTTTCCTTACTTGTAAATCGAGTCGGTTACGAACACCCGAGACCCAGCCTATTATTTAAGGACTGGGAGGGCCATCGAACCGGACCACGTACTTTCAGAGCCACCAAAACCCTAGCGAGATCGACATCTCGCCGGGACCCTTGTAACCATCATATTCACAAAGCAATAACAGACAGGCAGGACGTAGGGGTGTTACCTCCACACGAGGGCCCTGAACCTGGGTAAAATCTTTGCCCTGCTTGTCAGCCGACGATACTTCCAGCTCTACCACGTTCTCTCCCCCATATTCATAACCTAGGGACCTTAACCATGGGTCTTGATGAGTCTACCCCTCGAAGTTTCGTCGGTCCCAACAGCAAACGGCAAATCGCCGATCACACCAGCAAACGGCAACTCGCCGATCTCATCTGCAAACGGCAACTCGCCGGCCATGTCAGCAAACAGCAACTCGCCGATCCAGGCGACACACGGCGACTCGCCGATCCACTCGAAAAGCGGCAGCCTGCCCGCTTCACCTGCAAAAAGCGCATCTGCTCTTCCAATGAATTTCAATCCGCACTCGCCGGAGCTTCAGGAGGCGTTTTCCGGCCTTGAATCAGGTTTGAGTTTGACTGTTGGAGCATTCAATTTTTTCGTAAACAATCTTGGCACGCAGGACTCGACAGATCCGCAACAACTGGCGCTGGGCGCACTCGAGGCTCCGTCGACTGCGCTCGCCCCGTCGTCGATTCCTGAAGCCTGCTCGCCCGCAACAACCATGTCGACCGGCGAGATCGACAGGTTCATGATGACGGAACTCCAAGGCGAGGAGGCAGAATCAGCATACCGCACAAGCAACGTCGACTTCAACCTACCACTCGACGAGAGTTTCGACTGCGGGATCTCCCTCGATGACTTCTACGAGCCCGCGATTCATAACGACAGCAACGTCGACTCGGAGATCTTCACCAACACCAACCTCGACTCAGAAATCCATAATGGCTTCGCCAACACCGAGATGAGCATAGGCGATGAGCACATCGACAACGAGATTCGCCTCGAAGATCTACTCGATGAACACACTGGCTCTGACATGAGCCTCGACGGCGACGTCGAGTCCATGACTGGAATCGACAGCACATACACCTGTCCACGGGTCACGCCCCATCAGGTCTACGTGGCCTTCTCCGCAGAATCATCCGCAGACGCAGCCGCTCGCAGGCCTGCACAATTCCCATGCACGGTAACCATGCCGGATGGGGTCACAACCTTGACAATCACGGAGGAGATGGCAGCAAAAGCAGATAAAGTCATAAAGGAGTGCACAATGATGCCACCAAATTCCACCCCAGAGGAGATGTTGACCTTCCAGTACTTCAACTGGCAGGAGTCAATTCGACTGCAAAACTACCGAGCGACGCTCGAAGAGCGCAAAAGGCAAGCCAGCCTCTCGAGTGCCCGAAGAAGGGAGCAATCCCTCGGGTCCACAATGCAACCAACCCCACGACCTAGGTCGCGGTTGGCAAGCCTTCCAGAACATGAAAGGGTAGCAATCACCCGTAACCTGTCGTTCATGACAGAGGACGCTAACGGAATCCCAGTGCCCAAAACTGCTGCGGGTGCATTATTCTCCGTAGGTGCTTACCTCAAGGCAATGCAACCTCCGGCGAATGACCCTAACGCAGCCCTGCATCGCCAACAACTCAAATCGCTAGCTCTAGCGGCACAGGCTATACAGCCAGAAGACAAAACTCCAGCAAGGAATCGCGATCGCGACATAGTCGACTCACGACACGCAGCACATCATCGCAGTGGTCGCAGCCACCACTCGGATGAAGGAAGGAGAAGCACGCGCCGGCACAGGTCCAGCAGAAGCAGATCTCGAAGATCCTATAGCAGCGATTCATACTCTGATCGCGAACCAGAGCCATGCGGAGCATTGTGCTTCACTCGACGCATCCGTGAGACGCGGATGCCCAAAGGTTCAAGTTGACAGGCGAACAACCCAAGTACAACGGTCGCCAAGAACCTTCCGGGTGGCTAGAAGATTACAGACTCGCCGTGGCATGCCAGCGTGGCACGAACACCACGGCGATGCAGTACATACGACTCATGCTCGAAGGAACTGCCCGCGACTGGCTCAAGGCGCTCCCTCCATCATCATACGACTCGTGGGACGATTTCCGCAGAGACTTCATCAAAAACTTCGAGCCTCTATGTGAGCGCCCGAAGACATTCGAAGAATTAAGGGCATGCACTCAACGATCAGACGAGTCGTTGAGATCATACATACGGCGGTGGACCGAAATACGCAATTCGGTTGGCAAAGTGTCAGAAGACAGGGCCATGGATGCCTTCATACAAGGTCTCGCCAGGAAGGACTTCAAAGAGGCACTGGGTCGTGAAAAGCCAACCTCCCTGGCTGACCTCATCAAAGTTGCGACTGAGTGGGCAGATGGAGAGGATTCTGTACGCAGATCCCGTGCTTCCCCACCACGCGACAACTACGAAAGCGGCAGTCGAGGCCGCAGAGATTCATACAGAGAAGATCGCAGGCGCAAACGTTCCAAACGTCCTTACGACGATAACAGACCCGAGTTCATGGCGGCTGGATACACACAACCCGGGAGGACCAAGATAGAAGCAATCGACGCTCGGATGATCGACGGGACAGTCGAGATCGCGAGCAGCGGAGCGACAGCTACAAAAGGCAAGAATGGCGCAAACGCAGCGACGCAAAACCCGAGCGGTCATTCGAGGAAAAGATGGACGACTGGTGCAGATTCCACCTCTTCAAGGGGGACGACGGAAAACTACGCTCCAATCACACCCTAAGGAACTGCAGGGAATTCGACCAAATGGCGACTGACTACATGATACGACTCAAAAGGTACGGCCCAGCACCTGCTCAGCCCACGCCTGCACCCGCACCACAGCCGAACGCTGTGCCCGCTCTCATGGCGCCACAGCCGCCACCGCAACCACCACCACAGCCTGCTCCAGGCGCAAACCTCGCAGGTGCCATACAACCCGTACTACGGGCGGAAGATGATCAATATCCACAGCCCCACGGGCAGATGTACATGATACAAAAGGGTCGCCCTCCAACAGGCAGCAAAAGCTAATCACTCGACAGTGAACATGGCTGTCATGGCACCTCCTGCCGTGCCGAATTTCTGAAGGGATCGGAAACCATCATAAGCTTCAGTCGAGAGGATCATCCCCCAGCTGTAGTTCGACCAGGGCACGCGGCTCTGGTACTCGACGCGCAAATAGGAGGCTACGCCATGACCAAGGTCTTCATGGATGGAGGCAGCGGCATAAACATCATCTTCGCGGACACGCTCCGCAAAATGAACAGGTCAGTCGAAAACCTCCCAAAATCTTCAAATACCTTCCACGGTATCGTTCCTGGCAAAGCAATTAGCCCAGAAGGCACCATACAACTCGACGTTACGTTCGGGGACAAAAGCCACTTCAGGACAGAGTCGATTGAGTTCGAGGTCGTCGACTGGAAATCACAATACCATGCTATTCTTGGTCGCCCGACGTTTGCTCGATTCATGGCGGTGCCACACTACGCGTACCTCACGCTGAAGATGCCAGGACCAAAGGGAGTCATCACTGTCCGTGGAAACTTTCAAAGGTCCGATGCTTGCGACCGCGAGTTCAGCAAAATCTCCGAGATGTTCGGGGTGGAAGAATCACTCGCCGACTGGCGATTTCCAACGACCGCACACTCCTTCCGGAGCATAAGAAGTTGGCAGTCGACAGATCCTTCAATGCTACAAATGACACAAGGTCGCATCAGGTGCACCCGACCGATCCGTCCAAGACAGTCAACGTATCTTCGAGCCTGCCTATCGCATAGGAAGGCGCGCTCGTCGAATTCCTCCGTGAGAACTGGGAAATATTTGCGTGGTGTCCAGCCGACATGCCAGGTATTCCCAGGGAATTCGCCGAGCACTCTCTCCAATTGTTTCCAGATGCAAAGCCAGTCAAGCAAACGATGCGTCGAATCTCCGGCCCAAAGCGAACCGCAGTCGAATCTGAAGTCGACCGGTTACTCGCAGCAGGATTCATTAGGGAAATCAAGAAATCACAATGGGTGGCCAACCCCGTACTCGTAGAGAAGAAGCATACAGACATCCTTCGGATGTGCGTGGACTTCACAGCGCTGAACAAGTGCTGTCCAAAGGATCACTTCCCGCTACCCCGAATCGACCAGATCGTCGACTCCACCGCCGGATGCGCACGACTCTCCTTTCTGGATGCTTACTCAGGTTATCACCAGATAAGGATGAAGCAAGAAGACGAAGAAAAAACGGCGTTCATAACCCCACTCGGGGTCTACTGCTACACAACTATGCCCTTTGGGCTCAAAAACGCGGGTGCAACATACCAGCGCATGATGCAGGACTGCCTCAAAAAGCAAATCGGACGCAACGTCCAGGTCTACGTGGATGACATTGTCATTACCACAAGGGAAGAACACACACTACTCGACGATTTGAGGGAGACGTTCGCAAACCTCAAACGCTTCCATATCAAGCTCAATCCTAAGAAGTGCACGTTCGGCGTTCCAGCCGGGCAGCTCCTAGGGTACCTAGTCTCTGCCCGTGGAATCGAAGCAGACCCGGAGAAAATACAGGCCATCCTCACAATGCAAAGGCCTTCAAAGCTTCACGATGTGCAGAAACTAGCAGGACGAGTAGCAGCGCTCAGTCGATTCATCAGCAAACTGGGTGAAAAGGCTCTACCATTCTATCGACTGATGAAGAAGGCGGACAAGTTCGAGTGGACGCCAGAAGCTGAAGCAGCCTTCACAGATCTCAAGCGGATCCTCACAAGCCCTCCGATCCTCGTCGCACCTAAGGAACGGGAACCACTCTACCTGTATGTCTCGGCTACAAACAGGGTGGTGAGCACCGTACTGGTAGTCGAACGCATGGAGGAGGGGCACATCCAAAGCATACAACGTCCAGTCTACTACCTGAGCGAGGTTCTCTCCATATCAAAACAGCGGTACCCGCACTATCAAAAGCTGGCATACGCTGTATTCATGTCCTCAAGGAAGTTGACACACTACTTCACCGAGCACCCGATCACCGTGGTAAGTAACTCAGCAATCGGTGATATCCTCACAAACCCCAATGCAACGGGTCGAGTCGCAAAATGGCTCATCGAGCTGGCTCCAAGAGACATCAAGTACGAGCACCCGAAGGCTATCAAAGCACAAGTCCTACCCGACTTCACAACCGAGTGGATAGAGGCCCAATTACCTGGAGCACCAGACGTGTCCAATTCCTGGACCATGTACTTCGATGGGTCCAAGAAACACGAAGGCGCAGGCGCAGGCGTCATCCTCATATCACCAAAAGGGGACAAGCTACGTTATGTTTTGCAGATGGGATTCAAACTACCCTCCAATAACGAGGCTGAATACGAGGCTCTGATCCATGGCATGCGGATGGCAAAAGCACTTGGGTGCACTCGATTGATGATCTACGGCGACTCCAATCTCGTGGTGCAGCAAACAATGAAGGCCTGCGACGCAATCGCGGACAACATGATCGCTTATCGCGACCTGTACAACACACTGGAGGGCAGCTTCGAGGGCTGTGAGTTGAGGCACATAGGAAGGGAAAGTAACGAAGAAGCAGACATGCTAGCCAATCTTGGCTCAACTGGCGCACAAATTCCACCTGGTGTCTTCCTCGAGCGCATCGAACACAGATCTATCAAGGAGAAACGAGAGCCTCCTCCGTCGACTACGCCAGCCAAAAGCAAAGCGCCTAGCACAGAGGACCCCCCAGTCGAGGTACTCCTCATTGAGCCAACTTGGACTCAACCTTTTCTGGCTTACATACTCCGCGGCGAGCTACCAGATGACATAACCGAGTCCCGACGCGTGACTCGAAGATCAAAAGCATACACCGTTATCAACGGCGAGTTATACAAGCGCAGCATATCAGGTATGTTCCAAAGATGCATCGCATTCGAAGATGGCCAAGCCATACTTCGAGATATTCATGCAGGTACCTGTGGGCATCACGCCAGCAGTCGATCACTCGTAGCCAAAGCCTTTCGCGCAGGGTTTTACTGGCCTACAGCACTCAAAGACGCGGAGGACATAGTCAAAAGGTGCGTCGGCTGCCAGAAATTCGCAACAAGGCCGCACGCACCCGCATCGGCGTTGAAGACTATACCGCTGGCCTGGCCTTTCGCCCAATGGGGGCTCGATATGGTTGGGCCACTCAAAAAATCATCGCATGGCGGGCATACTCACCTACTGGTGGCAGTCGACAAGTTCACAAAGTGGATCGAGGCGGTCCCCATCACAAATTCGACTGCTACTACGGCAGTCAACTTCATAAAGAGCATCATCTACCGCTTCGGTGTCCCAAACAGTATCATCACTGATAACGGCACAAACTTCACGGCTGAGGAGTTCAAAACCTTCTGCAAAGAGCAGGACATTACGCTCAACTACGCATCCGTGGCACATCCACAATCCAATGGCCAAGTCGAAAAGGCCAATGGACTTGTGACGAGTGGGATCAAGAAGCGCCTCCTGGTGCCACTCAAAAGAGCTGCGGGTGCTTGGGTCGAAGAACTACCATCTGTGCTATGGAGCCTACGCACAACTCCCAACACTTCTACGCAGTTCACCCCATTCTTCATGGTCTATGGTGCAGAGGCAATTCTGCCATCAGATGTAAGGTTCAATGCGCCACGAGTTGAAGCATACAATGAAGAAGACGCGGAAGAAGCACTCGAAGACGCAGTCGACTTGCTCGATGAGGCGCGCGACACGGCCTTGGCCCGCACAGCTGTTTACCAGCAGGATTCGCAACTACCATAGCCGTCGACTGCGAACCAGGTCCTTCGTCGTTGGCGACCTGGTTCTTCGACTGAAGCAAAAGAAGGTGCACAAGCTCGCTTCCCCATGGGAGGTCCCTTCATCATCACGGAGGTCCTTGGTGGAGGCGCATATCGACTGAAGCACGCGAAGACAGGCGAACTCTCTCATAATCCTTGGAACGTTGCGCATCTGCGCCGTTTCTACGCATAAAGTGCTCACAGTCATACAATGTAATAGGCTATATGTCGGATGGCTGCAGGTTTCAGACGCGCTCTTTTCCTTACCAGGGTACCTAAGGGGACTGGAAGGTTTTTAATGAGGCGGCCTGCAGCCTAACATTCAAAAGAGGAATAAAATCAATGTTCCTTCGACTTCTTTGTGGTACTACCCGCATAATTCATACCTTAACCGCACCCGAAACCCTCGGGGGCTGTGTTATCGATCAAATGAGCTCTCGCTCTTGCAGAAACACAATGCCTTAGCCGCACCCGAATGCTCGGGGGCTGCGTAACAAGGATCCAAACAAAGAACACAAAAACTCTGCAGCCGCACTCGAATACTCGGGGGCTGCACAGTCATTGGTTCACAACCAACACATATTTCACAAACCCCGCTCGACTGACTCGGGGGCTCGACAAAAAATCAAAGTATACAAACTATACAATATACAAAGAGTCAAAAATTACACTCGGGGGCTGCCCCCTATACAAAAATTGCACTCGCAAACTATTCTAATCCTCAGGCTCGTCCTTTACGGGCAGCTCGGGACCGCAAAGCTGTTCGCGAGTGCACTCGATTAGTGTCTCCGCAGCTTGGATCGTGTCATCCAGGTCTTTTGTTCGAGAACCTCTCCGGCTGCAGGTGTCCGCAACACCAACCTTGGTTTTCGACTACGCATATACGCCATTGCAGCGTTGGCTCCAATCACAAGTCTCTGAGACAGCAACTCTCGAATGGGATTTGTTTGACGGAAGATGTTCAACAAAGCACGAATCCCTTGTGGTTGTGGCCCCGCAGGAAAAAGAGTCTCGTTCAGGCGAATAAACGCTGCCCGGCATAACTCCAGCAGTTCAGCACTTCGCCAGACGCGATCCTTCAGGGTGGCGAGTATGCGGGCATGGTACCTATCAAGCCAAAAGTGTTGACGCCCAGTCGTAGGGTCGTCAACCACGCTATCCAGACGCCCTTCCACGCGAATCTTTTCAGCCTGGAAGTTGTCGACAAAGCCTACAAACACGGGCGCACCAGTCAGATCAAAAGGACAATAGCTACGCAAAAAGCTTGTAAACAGAGCAAGACTCGAACTTACACTCGAGTTGCCTGTTCACAAGATCCATCTCCCCGAGCACATATTCCTCGCGTTGGGTGGCCAACGCGGGTCTCGCCCTCAATCGATTCAGCTCAGCCTGGGCGTCCTTCAGATCTTGCTCCATTCTCACAAATTTGGCCTTCATATACTCCATCACCTTGGCATCATTTACCACCTGACCCTGGGATCGGGTGGTGATTGGAGCCTGCGAGGAACTAGTCGCAGTAGCAGGTTCTCGTGACTGTTCAAAGAGCATAATCACAAACACAAAGTTTGTGTCAGAAGCTAAAACTCATGTCATAAGCATACAACTCTTCGAGTGAAAGACATTAGCAAAAGACTATTGCATAAACAAGGTAGCACAAACAAAGCGCAGACTCGCGCAGTTCAGAAGGTATCATTACAAGGCATAAAAAACAAAAGGGTACAGCTACCCTAAACCTAAGATTCGATTTCCTAAGCAGACGATTGGCAGTCTCGAGTGCCCGGCGCTCCATGGTGGTCATAAAAACCTCGGCCAGTCGCGCGGCGGCTCCGCTCACCCCCTTCAGAGAAATGGGCTTCCCATCTGGCTTCCGAGGGAACGCAGACAGTGCTGCCTCGTAGTCGCAATCTATCCCATGTCCCATAAGAAGCTTGATGGTGGACTCGGATCCGCGTACCGTGTTGGCGCGAGCGAAACCCGCCATGGTGGACGTCCCGGGGCCAAACACGTCGGCGAAGTCGTCCGCCGTCGACGGCACTACGCCAGTCGGGAACACCACCTTGTATACAGCGCCAAGTGTGCTCGTCGATTTGGCGAGTGCTTCTTTCGCCTGGTTGCATAGGCGCCTAAGCCGCCCACAGCCTGTTCCAGCGAAAGATCGTCACTCGCCACGTCCGCAGAGGCCGGTGCGCCAACAGCTTCTGCACAAGGCAAAAGTCATTTCATGACACTCGACAGTTATATCGTCATATCAAAAGGAGAAAAGATTACTCACCTCCCATGGCCTGCGCGAGTGCCGCGAGCTGGTCAGCATATCCTCGCTCGCGTGCAGCGGCTGAGTTGGTGGCGGCAGCCAGCTCTTTCTTCGACTCTTCGCGCTGCGCGGCGAGTGCATCTTCCAGCTCCTTCTTCTCGCCTGGCCCAGCAAAATCACGTGCATTCAATACTCGACAAAATCAAGCATTGCAAAAAGAAATTCAGCAAAACAAAAGCAAAAGGAGAACTCACGACTGAGCCGCTCTAGCTCGGCGCGCATGGTATCCCTCTCCTGCTCCACCTGGACATAAGCCTTGGCAGAATCTGCCAAGGTGTGGTAGAAGGGCTGCAAGCACACGAATTCAGCAAAAATTCAAACTCTCACAGACCTACAACTAAACGGGTCAAGCAAAAAGCTACTTACGTGGTTCATCCACGGCTCAGGAGCCGCGACTGATGTCCCGACATCTGGAGTTGCCGCCTTGGCTGTCTCAACGACAGCATCAGTGGCCATTGGCTGGGCAGCCTCGTTTCCAGTCGGTGCATAATTCGAGTGCTCCAGGGTTGGAACATTCTCGACTGGAGGAGTCCCAGGCTGATTGTTTTCAGCGCTGTGGGCAACACAACAAAGCAAAAGACGGTCAGCACAAATATGTGACAGCACAAAATTCTCATATCATACTCAAAAACACACACCTGTGTTCCTCATCCTCCTCATCTTCGGAGTCGCCAAAAATTGGGCCTCCAAAGGCTGGGGTACCACTCGACTGAAGAGGAAGAGTTGAGCTCGTTGAGCACGCACGCAAAGGAGCGGCTTGGAAAACAGGTGGTGAGCCTGATTCCTCGTCATCCTCCAAGCCCTGCCCCTCGCGGGTGAACTCACAGCAGAAGGCGCCTTCTTGGCCAGTCGACGCCGCTTCGGTGGCGCGGTATCGACTTCTTGGTCAGCGGTGGCCTTGTCTTCAGATTGGACCTCTTCTGCTGCTTCCTCCTCGACCTCCTCCACATGTGAAGTGGTGGCAGAAGGGATGGGCGACTGATCCCCTTTCGGGTCCACCACCTGTACCTGGTTTCTTCAGTCTCGCCATTTTCAGGCAGAGGAGGAAGGGAGGCAGCAGTCGAGTGACCCTGCATAGCATACATCACAAATTGCAAAGTCAGAATCAAAAATCGCATATCGCAGAACATACGAGTGGCAAACTCTTCATTGCAAGCAGGCTATAACACATACATACCTCAAGCAAAGGGTTTTCCCCCCATACGGTCAATGGGACAGTCGACGTTGCATTTGTCGCTGTCGTCAAGTTGGTGATGTGCCGCACGTGATCACAAGCTCGTTCCTTGACAGCTCCTCTGGGCTCATCGAGTGGAGTCACCCGCGCCCTCATACTCCCACATGGGGTGCGCTCGGGCACGGAGTGGCCACACCCGCCTCTTCACAAAGGTGGCGATCAAATGGATGCCTGTGACCTTGTCCAGCATGCCTCCGATCCGAGCCAGCAAAGGGCTTGCCTCCTCCATTTCTTCGGCTGAGAGTTGGTGATCCCACGCCTTGGTCCTGGTGAAAGCAGCAGTCGAGAAAGGGGCGGCTGCATCCTGCTCGACAGTCGCATAAAACCACCCCTTCCTCCAGCCTTGGCGGAGTCGACGGTCTTCAGGCGGAAGTAGCGGGTGTCGCTGCGCACCTGGATTCCACAGCCGCCAACGGGGTAGGTGCGACCACCTCCTCTGTTCGGCCGTACCATGAAGATGGCTTTCCACAGCGCCCAGCTGGGTGCGACGCCGAGGAAGCACTCGCACAGCGTGATGAAACACGCGATATGCATAATGCCATTTGGGGTGAGATCATGGATCTGCACCCCGTAGGCAAAAAGAAGACCACGAACGAAGTCGTGGAGGGGAAGCGAAAAGCCCCTAGGCAAAAACTCCGCAAAACAAACACGCTCGTTGGCGCGTGGTTCGGGGAGTACCTCCTTGGGCGACGGCGCGCGGACGGCGAGCTGCTCCGCGGGTGGCAGATACCCTGCTCGCGGAACTTGACCAAATGGGCGTCCTTGATGGTGGACTTCGCCCAGTCCCCGCTGCCCTTCTTCAGCGCGGCGGACGCAGATGTACCCGCCACGGTCTTCTTGCCCTTGGCCGCATCGGTCGCGGCAGCGGCGGCGGCACCACGCTTGGAGCCTCCACCTTTCGCCATTGCAACGATGGATGAGGGTGGAGAAGAGAGCTTGGGCGCAGAGCAATGGAGGTGGGCGCGAGGAGGAAGATGAGACGAGGGGCGGCGCAAAGAGGCAAATGGCAAGTAAAAAATTCTGCCAGCGCTGTCCCTATTTACCACAGATCGCAAAACGATCGCAACCGTCAAAACAAAGGCATACGCTCCGCGCGAAATCTAGCCATACACGTGGCGGCCGGAGGGCAACCGTCGCCGGCCACTCCGCCCACTACGCACGGGAAACTAGGAAACCATCATCACGCCCCGTGAAAACCGCGCCAGAGCGGTCAAATCAAGTCCAAACGGCGCCATCCTTGGTCAGCTCTGCAAAAATGGGCCCACACAGAAGTGTCACGTCCCATCAGTCTTACCAGGCACGCCACCGCTTGTCAGAGATGGCAGTCGCAAAATGCGTCATTGCTGACGTTATTCATATTGCACAACTGGCACAAAAGTCACTCGATGATTCATTCGTGATGTCACACCATAAACTCGATGGGTTTTCCAGCAAAGGTCATAGATGCCAGTCGAAACTTTCGACTGCAACATCATACTCCCATCGGGAGCGTATCAAAAAATTTCTTTGACTAATGTGCAGGTAAAAGATTTTGAGATTATCCTCCATTGCAAGCAATAAAGCACAATCTCGGGGGCTACTCCCATCGGGAGCGCTGTCGCGCACCCGATAGAATAATGGCAAAGTATCAGTCGACAATTCTCGACTCAGTTCATAAGCAAAATCACACTCGAAATATTCCCGAGTTGATCCGACGATCCTTGGATGCTGCATGCATAGTGCAAAGGTAAGACCCACCGATCAGTCGAGCTGGGCTAAGGACCGCTCCAGCAGCGTTATCCTTAAATGTTCCGTGTCAGCAGACATGATGAAAATCCCCGACGGACGCGTTGGGTAGATTCAAAATTATACTGCAGTTCGATTCCGTAAGACCTCAACGGCCGTTTCGAGTCTGTCCAGTTTGTTCCAGATTCGAGTCCGGGGACTCGAGTTTGATTGAAAGCTAGTATGGTTTTGCCACAAATGGTAGTTAACTGGCCCCGATCCGTCGTGTGTGCCGGGCCTGCTAAGCTAATATCCCTTGACTATCATAAGCAAAAACTCATAGTCGATGAAACACTCGACATAGCCAACATGTGCTATTTCATAAGAATTCTAAATACAGATGCAAAAAATGTAACGTGCATGATGTATGAGTCCATGCCCGACTCTTCGAATCAGACAAGTACTCGGGGGCTACTGACATGGGTATGCCTATCGGGTACCCTACCATGAGGGTACCTGGTGCACGTATCGACTAGGCCCAACTATCAGAGCCTACATGAAGCCCATGAAGGGAGGCCCACGAAGATGGAGTATCCTCCAAGTTTGGCGAAACAATAGTCGGTTTAGAGTTTCCTTACTTGTAAATCGAGTCGGTTACGAACACCCGAGACCCAGCCTATTATTTAAGGACTGGGAGGGCCATCGAACCAGACCACGTACTTTCAGAGCCACCAAAACCCTAGCGAGATCGACATCTCGCCGGGACCCTTGTAACCATCATATTCACAAAGCAATAACAGACAGGCAGGACGTAGGGGTGTTACCTCCACACGAGGGCCCTGAACCTGGGTAAAATCTTTGCCCTGCTTGTCAGCCGACGATACTTCCAGCTCTACCACGTTCTCTCCCCCATATTCATAACCTAGGGACCTTAACCATGGGTCTTGATGAGTCTACCCCTCGTCACTCCTCCTCGGCACAGGCAAGACAAGGCCGTCCTTCGTCCCTGCCCTTCTCACCAAGGTGAGCAGCAACTCCTCGCCATTATCTTTCTCCCCATGGAAGATGCAGATGGAAACGGAAATATATGGTGGAAGATAACAGTTTCTTTGGTTCATTTTTCTTTTCAGTAGAAGAGGAGTAGAGTAAGGAGAGCACCATGACAGATTAGGAGGCCAAGTCCTAGCAGAAACTTCATTTAGGCACCATCTAATACAGGTAAATCTTGATTCGACAGTTCTGGGCAAGCAAGGATCGTACGTAGTGCAGGTTAGGATTGTCTATTCTATATATTGTGTCTGTTGCTTTGGTAAATTTTGTCTATCCAATTATTAGTCTGTTGCTTGTTAAAACTGGAGTCTAGTTTGATAATTTAGCAAACTACAAGTAGAGTACTCCCAAGTCAGGAAGGTGTGATATTTGTATATATTACTTATTCTCCCCGAGAAAATTATCTGCTAGCAACAAGCAAAGAAGCTAGTAGTATTCATAGAATTGGATGCACTGCCCACGTACAATACTTTAATTTCAGAGAAGCTCATGTACTGCTGTAGCATATCTTCAGGTTTAGAAAGCAGAACCAGAACCAGAAGCTAATTGTTTATATCTTCATACTCAACTATATATGTTCTAACATGTACTTTGTTCAATGTCAACTAGGCTTGCTACCATGTCCGGCAATACGTCCGCGAGCTCTGGAACTGCTGATGCTACGGATGCACCTTCGGCGACACCCCTCAAGAGATCAAAGGTGTGGGAACACTTTGAGAACGAGCTTGTTGTCGTGGGCGATGTTCCGAAAGCTGTTTGCAAGTACTGCGGAATGAAGCTCACTTGCACAAGAAGGTCTGGAACCAGTAGCCTTTTGAGCCACATCTCTGAGTATTGCCGAGAGATCGATGATGAGGTTAGGGCTAGGTTTGTGGCCACGCTTAAGAAGAAGGCATCGGACGTTGGTTTTATCTTCAATTCTAAGAGAAGCCGACAACTAATGACCAAATTCTGTATCCATGCCGAGGTCCCATTTAGGAAATTTGAGGACCCTTACTTCGAGGAATGGATGGAGTCAATGCAACCAACCTTCAAAGTAGTTGGTCGTCAGACAATCCGGAATGATTGCATCCTTGAACATGATGAGATGAAGGGCAAGCTGAAACTCGAACTAGAGAGTCTTGATTCCCGCATTTGCCTCACCTCGGACATGTGGACCTCTGTTCAAAAGTTGGGCTACATGTGTGTCACAGCGCACTACATTGATGCTAATTTTGTCTTGAAGAAAAAGATAATATCCTTCAAAGATGTGAATTATCCACATACAAAAGTTGCCATTGAGGAGGCTCTTTGCAGGTGCCTTTCAGATTGGGGTATAAAGCGCAAATTGTTCACTCTCACCTTGGACAACGCAGCAAACAACACAGCAGCAGTTGACACCTTTTTGGAAACTCAAGATCATGGGCTGTTGTTGGATGGTTCAGATTTTCATGTGAGATGTTCTGCCCACATCTTGAACATCTTAGTTCAAGATGGTACTAAACATCTACACACATCCATCGAGAGGATACGTGACCTGTTTAGGCACGTCAATTCTTCAGGCAGTAGAACACAATCATTCAACGTACTTGCCAAGAGTAAGGGGCTACCTGAGATGGCTGGTCTTGTCCTTGACCTTCCACATCGTTGGAATACAACTTTTTACATGCTTGTAGAAGCTATCAAATACAAGGCAGCACTAAACAGCTATGCAAGCGAGAATGGTGAAGTTGCACCCGACGTGAAAGAGTGGGATAATGCAGAAGTGATATGTGATTTTCTTAGAGCTTTTGAAGAAGCTACAAATGCAGTTTCAGCTGATAGGAAACCAACTTCACATCAGTTCTTGCATATGATCTTGTGTATCCATAATGCCTTAAAGGATCCTCAATGGAAAGTTAATGCAACCATGTATAATCTGTCCCTTTCTATGGATGACAAGTTTGACAAGTACTGGAAAGAATCCAAGCTGAATACTGCACTTGTCATTGCCACAGTACTAGATCCAAGAAAAAAAGCATACTACTTGGACTTCTTCTATGAAAAGTACTGTGAGAATTTTGAGGACATTGAGACCAGCCTAGGTAGTGTGGCCACAACGATGAAGTCATACTATAAGTTGTATGAAGAGCAAGTCAAAAGAAGCAGCGAGCAATCTGTGTCTCGTGAAGCCAGCGGTGATGTGGGGTCACCTGTTCTTGGTAAGAGGAAACTTGAAGAAGAGTTTGCTCGGTACAAGTCAATGAGGGTAGCCTACACCCAACCAAAGTCGGAGCTGGACGCATACATGGATGACAACTTCGTTGAGAGTTCGGCTGAAACCTTTGATATACTTGCATGGTGGAAGTCAAATGCGGAAAAATACCCCGTGCTCTCAGCTATGGCTCGGGACTTCCTTGCAATCCCACTTAGTACCGTGTCGTCCGAGTCGGCATTCAGTTGTGGTGGAAGAGTTCTAGGAGATACACGAGCCTCCCTAACACCACATGCCCTTGAAGCTTTAGTTTGCGCAAAGGACTGGCTTATTAAAGTCCCAAGCAATGAAGGTAAATATATTTTAAGAAGTAATGTGCATAATTTATACACATGCCCTGTCCTAATTTTGTTATGCTTACTATATATTTTCCTTGTGTAGGTCCAAGTTCAGTAGGAGGTCCAAGCTCAGAGCATGGTGCTTAGATCGATGCTAATTTATACACATGCCCTGTCCTTAATTCATATTCACCAGATACATTGTTCGAATGGTTAGTACAAATACATATCAGATGCGTTTCATTTTCTACTAGTAGTTGCTGGGTCATTTCCTGACGTCCACTAGTAGTTGCTGGTACATTATTCAGATTTTAGTCATTTGTCTCACTGGAGATTTGTGCATCTTCTTAGGACTGCTGTAGCTTTGCTTGTATGTTATATCTTGTTGCTTCAACACCTAGACTGAAGCCTATCTGTTGTACAGGGTTTAGTTGAACTGAAAATTAGCTACTGTTTTACAAATGATCGGTACTACTCACAACAGTGAACTGATGGCTATTTTCGTTTTAAAGCAGTTTGAGCAAACTCAATGTTGGTTTTGCAGGAAAGCTCAGGAATGATGCAGATGGTGATGTTGAAGATTGACTGCCATTACTACCCACTAGAGAGATGTGGCATCTCTCTTATTTTCCTGTTTTTGGCCTGCTTGCGTTTTACTTTGGTCTGCAGCATGTTGGAGGAAGTAATTATACTAGTATGATGGCATATGCCCCTATCTAATATGTGTGTTAACTCTTATGAGGTGGTGATTTATCCTTTTTATAATCTGTATTCACCAATGAACTTGTAATATAATTTTGGAGAAGTTCTTAGTGATTTTCGTGGAATCATGATTTATCTATTTTTCATGGTTTCCAAGATGTATTGGTGTATATTTTGAGATTTTAATCCGATGTATATTCCATATTTTTTAACACTTTACAGCTAGCAGCTTAGTACACGGAAAGGTTCACAGGAATTAAATCAGCTAGTAGTAGCAGCAAGAGCCAACGAGTAGCTTTTACTTAGAATCCACGGGTTGGGTCCACGGTGACAGCCCAAAATTTCCTTGCGGGGCGGGGTGGTGCGGGTCTAAAAGCTGTGCGGGGCGGGGCGGTCCGGATTAATAAAAAAAATCGTTGGTTTGGCTTGGGCTGGGGAAGTAGCTTAGTGACATGCGGTCTGGGCTGGAGACGGTGCGGGATTCGCCCCATTCCCAGGCTGAAATTTGGGTATATGCTCGTCCAGGATGCTTGGGGTTTGACAAAACCCACATGGGCCTCGGACACGTAGATAAGCCTAGTACTTTCAGTAGTACTGTAGTAGATGGTACAACATGTTACTACTCCCTCCGTATCAAAATATAAGATTTTTCATGACTTTTTGAATTTATCCTGATTTGTAACAAATAAGGACAAATTCAAAAAGTCTTACATTTTTGTACGGAGTGAGTACTTACTAACTCGTCAATGCTGGTATTCAAGGATTGTGTTCTACGAATGAGTTACTGATTTTGGTTTTACACCCTAAACATGGTAAAAATCAAATGATATTTGGTGTACTCTAGTAGTTCCCAACAAGAAAAAAAACGTACCTTATTTCCCCGTTTTGATCGATAGTTTCTTTGTAGATGATCCATATCGCTCTAGCATTTGGAGGAACAACTTTTCAATTATAACTTAGTGATTTGTTTTAATATTGGTACTCACGATCACTTGCAATTGCCCTCGCCGCTCCAAATGGATCGAGATGCAAAAATATCTTCAAACTCTGAAAAAATGACTCAAAATATCTGCAACGTTCCAACGCGGCACAAGTAATAATCAGTTAATCACGATAGCTGCTAGTACAACAGCGCTTCCAAAAGTAGAACTACGTACACCACTAGATAGGCACGATGGAGAACAAACTGCTCCTCTTACGTACTCCCAATAATATCTCGCTTGTTGCTACCGGCGGCGGCGCTGATGAATCATTATTAATCCAAAATATCTTGCTTGTTAGCATGCATCCCGTGCGATGTATTCGACGAAATTAAAAACTGGTAGCCGCATCGTTTAGCTCTGCTGCCTAGTACAGGGGCGCAAGAGTGGAACGCGACTGCTGCTCCGTGCGTAGCTAGGAGGAATCGACGACCTGCAGACCTCGGTCGATCTGCTACGTCCCTGCTCCCACGAAGCGAGGGAAGACCATCGCATTCGTGGTGCGCAGCCGTTCCATCGTGGGCGGCGTACCGGCCAGTGCGACAACGTCTCCTACTGCTTATTTAGTTTGTCAGTGGTGGTACTGTAGATTTCATTTGTTTAGGGAAGTCGTTCTGTAGATTCCTAGTCGTAGTAGCTTACTACATCCTTGGGCCGTGGTCGTGCATAGATGACTGGGTCACAGCTTCGGCTCACAGGATCTGATCATCATCGGCGGCGCAACGCGAACGAATCCAGCCCGACAGACTCGAAGACTTTGGATCCGGTTCTGGGGACGTGTCTGGCGGGATATTTTAGCCAAGAAAGATGCATGTGGCAGCTGCATCCAAAACACAAGATTCCAAGTATCGTGTTCTCGTAGTACGTACCTCGAACAACTACTTTTTCTTACAGTAACATCATCGTATAAATCTATGCACATCAACTGTAAGCTTCTCACTGAGTTCTGTATTTTCAAAAAAAATTCAAAATTTGAAAACTCATCAAAAAAATCTGAAAAAAATCATGCACGTACCTGACTACGGTACGCACCACCGTATTTTTTTTCGCGCCGAAATGACATCGTACGCGCGCTGTACAAAAATGACAAATTTCCTGTCAGAAAATGAGATTCAAAATTTTGAATTTCTGACAGGAAATTTGTCATTTTTGTACAGGTCGCGTGCGTTGTCATTTCGGCGCGAAAAAAAATACGGTGGTGCGTACCGTAGTCAGGTACGTGCATGATGTTTTTCAGATTTTTTTGATGAGTTTTCAAATTTTGAAAGTTTTTTGGATCTACCGGGAGCATATGAGCCCGAGCTCCAGTGTGAATTTCCGGTTAGTTAGCGATAATAAATTCACTAGAAACTACAGTATCTTCGTGCGGGGAAAATCGGGGGGTCTCGGTTTGGACTGACTGAGTCCGGCGCGGCGGGCTCGTCAAGTCAGAGGGCTAACTAGGCTACAAGTACTCCAATCTAGGAAAAGTACGGAGACGGCCGTTTCGTAGACACAGATAACAAAGCAAGGTGCGTACGGCCGCCACACATCCTCGTATCTGCCGGCCTCATTGTTGGACTCGGCCGGCGAACTAGTCCGGCGTGGCGGGTTTCTCATCATCATCTTTTGGAGAGCACAAGGCTCGTCGAACACGCTAATCAGTTACCTCACGAATCGGCCGGTCAGGATGACTCAGGACTAGACCGACCTGGACGGTTCCCTTTCCCCACCTACAGTAACTGAGAGGGCGATTTTTGGGCGACCGCACGCAGACCAGCTCGCCGCCGGCGATTCGTCGGATTCCTCGCCCTCCGGCGGCCGCTCCAGCGGCGGGAGGACGGGGAATCCATGGATCTCGGCGTGTTTATAGTCTAGGGGTGCGTGTGTGGCTAGCCGGCGGCGTCGTGGAGAAGAAGGCGTGGCCGGAGTGGCTTTTGGCGTCGGCGGGCTTCTCTTCTGTCGGTGCGGCTCCGGTGGAGCTCCGCCGCGGATCCGCCGTCCTTTCCGGGCTTGCTGCTCTTCGGAGCAGTGGAGCTTGGCCTTCCCCCACCGGAGACCGCGGGTGGCGGCTCCGGCCGTTGAAGTGTTTGAAGGTGCTGTTGTGTTGAAGCATGGCGACGACGATGGCGTTGCAGGGCGAAGGCTCTTCGGAGCCGAGTGGCGTCGACTTCCCGTCCGTGCAGGGGAGACTCCCGATCTGAGGCGTAGGGGAGGTGGTGCGGCGGCGCGCCGGCGTGACGTTCTGGTTTTCGTCTTCCTCGTTGGGGTTCAGCAGGACTCAGTTGTAATTTTGGTTTTCGTTCTGGACCTTTCTGTAAGAACCATGTTTTAATATAAATCAGCCCCTTTCCGCAAAAAAAAAGGATGACTCAGGACTGGACGGTTCTAGCTGGCTGCGGCTGGACCAAGATAGATATACGGGCTAAAACTGCGCACGAACGTGATTATTTTGTGCACCAACTTCGGCTTTGGTTGTGGTGCTGTACGAGACTGTACGTGCTGTTTATCATCAACACGGCCGAAAGCGGAACGTCATCTGACTCTGACTGATGCTACTACCTACTCCCTCTGTTCCAAATTAGATGACTTCCATTTGTCCACATTCAGATGTATCTAAACTTGTAACATATCTAGATACATCCGCATGTGGACAAATGAAAGTCATCTAATTTGGAAGGGAGGGAGTAGCTAGGTACATTGCCTTGCCTGGCGGGAAACGTATCTGGTGACCAGCATTGTGCCCAAACAAGTGAAAAAACACATTTCATAATGGCAAAATGTTCTGAAAAAAACGGACGTATATCCGGATATTTTATGTTAGAAAAAAAATTGTCCCATGTGTAAAAAAGACAAACAGAGGTCTCGTAAAAGGTTATTTTGGAGCACCGAATTTGTCTTTTTATAAATTATAAAGAGAATAAAAATATTATTATTCGTGAAACTACGTGTGCCAACATAAAATGTCTCAAGGTATACCCAAAATTTTATATCTGAATTTTTGGACATTTAAAATGTTTAAAAATGCATTTCCCATAATTGGACTGGATTTCTCTGAGCCAGGACACCGTGTCCGGCAACCGTAGGCTATCTGTGCAAAACAGGCTCGGAGGGCAATCCCACAAGCATCTGAAGGCTGATGGTTGCAAGATGTACAGAACCTTGGGTTAGAACCATAAAAAGGAAGGTTCAACAATAATCACACACCATGTACAACATGACAACCCTATTCCTAGAAAATGGGGTTTCAAAAGTGTATACCTAACCAAATGGCCTGTGCCAGAAATAGACAAAACCGGAGTTATATTACACCACAACACGGGGCAGAATTTGTAGTACAGGGAGCAAAGACCATCCCATTCCCAGCCGTGTCACATCATTGAGTGGTCTGGATCAAGACTGCGGTTGAATTCTGAACTTGATCGGTGCTCTGGGGTGGTCTATGGTACAACATGTTCCATCTTGATCCATCAAAACTTTTTGCATGGTGCTTGCGTGCCAAGATATGTTATCGCACTCCAATATGGAGAAAACATGACAATCCAATCACAACCGTGTAAACGTGTCATGATGATATTGGCTCGTAAGGGAAGGATAGCCACGGATGTTTCAATGCTTCTAAGGCACTTGGACGCTTTTTGGGGTTTACCTCCAGAAGGTACTCAACGAACTCGATGAAACCTTGATCAGCCATGGGCAATCGGTGCCTCAGTGATGTCTTTTTAGGAATCAAGTACTCTAGCCTGCTACTTTCCTGAAGAACAATCAATTGCAACTTATTTCAGAAATGATAATATTTTGAGGAACCTGAATTATTAGATGTCTGAGTGAAAAAGAAACACAACTCAAGAGTTCAGACCTGATTTCTTTCATACAACATGTGATTCTTTGTGAAGTATTTGTAAGTATCACGCCCCTGTGCAAGCATAGCTTGTTCTATGGAACCAATGATGCCCATCACACGTGCAAGTAATGTCGCAGGAGAATCGTTTTGAAAAAGGACCTGAAGAGCGCAAGATCAATTGAAAGTTTAGCAAGCATGTTCTACATGTGTAACAAGAAGAACACTAAGTATATTTCAGTACTGACAGCAAAACATATGACATGGTAGGTTGAAAATAAATAGAATAGCTACAATTAATGCGGTATATAGTTTTCTAATTGCTACATTATATGAGTACTGGCAACAAAGGAACATGTGATGAAAGAAAAAAAATCCATTATTTGATTAAACTGTATCTCTGCATGAAGGACCATCTTTCTATTATATGTAGCTACAAGAGTGTTACAGAAGCGCACAATCACACAAAGGCAATAATTGCAACTGCTAAGAACTGTAATCATTAGTGGGCGATAACCACTTACATTTCCAGTGCAAAGTTCTGCTAGAATACATCCAAGTGACCATATGTCTATCTTTTTGTCATAAGGGAGGCCCAGTATAACCTCAGGTGCACGGTAGGATCGTGATTGAACGTACGAGCATAGATGATCAGTCTCAAAACAGCTACTACCAAGGTCAATGACCTTTATTTCACATCTACTATAGCTCTTTACCAATATGTTCTCTGGCTTCAAATCACAATGAATAAGACCAAGTCCGTGCAGAAACTGCAGTGACTCCAGACATTGAATAGCTATTGACTGCAAAAAAGGTTCATCAAAGAAATAGATCAATTACCTACATGAAAAGTTGATTTGTGTCCAGATACCAGGTGAACACACTGAATCAGCATTAATGGATGCTATAGCTCAATGATACCTGCAATCTTGGCATCGTGAAGTAAACCTCTCCTCCTGATTCTCTATTGAACTTTTGAAATTCATACAAATTTGCCTTCAGAAGTTCACAAACTATCAACAAATGTTCCTGCAAACAGACGGTTCAACTATGTTACAGAGATCAGACTTCGTTGCAGGAGGCACCAATCTAAATTAGACAAAAATAAAAAAAATGTCTACACGAGCTTCTAATGAATCGACTTGAAAAGCGATCTGAAAGCATCTTTTAGGCCAAATAAACTCAACTTCTAGACCTTCACACTGTCAACAAACATCCTCCAATCGTGTTTGAAACAAAAGGTACACGAAACGTGCAGGTTTCACTACAAGATGTAAGGGAGTAAGGGTAAAGGCTTAGATCATTTCGCTATGAATGGTTGCAAAAAGAAAAAGAAATGCAGCACACAAGAGTCTCCAACCTTGTCTTCAAGTGTAGTAGAAACTTTAAATTTTAGTCTACATAACAAATCAATACCAAGATAACTGGAGAGGAAAGGTTTATAATAAAAATGAAAAAGCTGTAGAATAAATGAGACAATGTATCCACCAAATTAACATTAAAAGCAGATCAACAGACAACAAATATATTCAGTGCCAAAATATGTTTTCAATAAATCATCAATTTAACAGCTATAAGAATGTACAGTAGATGACTAGATGTACAGAAATATCAAGATCTCAAATGCACCATAATGCAATGTTAAAGTTGCAGCTTCAATTAACCTTTTTTAAAAGAAAAGGCTTGTATGTTAACCCTAAAGTAGAAAAATGTGATAAACTCTATGCTCCATGAGAACTAAATAACACCAAAAAGAGATGGGAAGAAGATAAAAGTTCATACTTACCCGAAAGTAGAAGTAATCATATAGACGCAAAAGGTGGTACTTGTCAGCAGGGTCATGCTTGTTAACATATTTCAGAAGCTTGATCTCATCAAGGCTCTGGTCGAAAAAATCTTTGTTGTTCTTAATGATTTTAACACACACATCCATTCCTGTGTGTAAATCATGTGCTTGGATAGCTTTGCTGAATGCTGCTGATCCCAAATACTCCGTGACATGGTAACGACCAGCAATAACAGAATTGAGAACGACATGGAAATTTTTGTCTTCTTCAAAACCAGTTCTGTTATAATGTTTACAGGAGATAATGTCAGAATAAAAGCATCTTTTCAGAGATAAATAAATGTTACTCCACTGTAAACCTAGATACCAAGCATGACTTAAGAACTATGCCTATCCATTTTCTTTCAAGCTAACCATACCAGGAATGAAAAAAACAATCAAGGACCCAAAAAGGTACCTGTTTTTCCTATGCACAATCTTCAGATTGAAAGTTTCAAATTCTTCATCCTGGACCTTTATCTGCCTTAGTTGTTCTTGCAATGCTGCTGCTTCCTCATCATCTAACGTGGTTCCTGTCTCCTCTTCTTGGGCATCCTCTAGTTTGTGATGACGAGCATTCATTGTTTCATCCACTTCATCATAAGCATTATTCAAAGCAGACGATGCACTCGAAGTTCTTGATCTAACAACATCAGAAGTCATTTCATCTCGAGAGCTCCTTAGGGAAGACACACTGTTCTTTTTCTTCCATGTGGCAAGTGTATCATCTGATACCGTGCCATTTTGACAGTCATCAGGATCATTAACTGAATACACATCATCCTTCTTTGACCATGAAGACTTAACATCTGATTCGGCATTTTTTCCAGAATGCAATGGCGGTGGAAACGAAAATCCACCATCAGCATAAGCTACTCCTGGTGGCATATTGCCCTTTTGGATATCATAGTTCATTTGGTCCTGTTTTGCTCCATTCAATTAACCTTTTTCTTTTCAGTTTCTTGCTGAAAGTGTCTCTTTCCACTCACACTCAGATTACTTTCGTTGAAGTATTCTATGTCTCCTTCACTGCTTCCTCCGATCAAACTTTCACGCACCTCACTGCCAATGTCAGCAGCATCACTGCTTATGCCAACACCAATTGACCTGACTGAACCATGCTGATCATCCTCAACAAAAGGGTCGTCGGGATGAGGTTGTTCAGAATCATTAAGGAATTTTCCATTACCTAACATGCCTAGCTCACTATTCTGTGAAACAAAGCCCTGCCAGACTGGTTCAGAATGCATCAAGTTGAGTTCTTCTGTATCCAAAAGTTGACCATCGTACTGAGCTATCATATCATTATCAGGAATCCCATGTCCTCTCGGCCCCTCCGAAGTACCTATTTGTCCAATGTTCTTCCCATGAAAATATTGCTCACCAGATATGTAGGAATCCTCTTCAACAAATGATTGGTCATCGTCATCGTCCTTCGTAGGACGCTCATGCCTATCAGGGCCACTTCTGCGACCAGTTGCCTTCTCGTTGTCACTAGGATAGTCAATCTCATGTGCAAGAAACCAGGTTTCATCCTCAATCGGTTGTCGGGTGTAGCCAACATCATCATCATCGTCATACTCATCAGAGTCCCAATATTCATTTGGATATTCAAGCAAATCATCACCCATTGCATCGAAAGCCATGTCAGGAGTATCCTCTGCAATACCTTGACTTACAGATAACCAACTACTGCCGACTGTGCGTCTTCCACCTGAATGTGTTAACATATAGGTCAAACCTTAAGCGACAAATGATTAGCCCAGCTCAGATAAGTGACACCATACAGAAGAGTGGCTCTGAAGCATGGAACGACACTATGATATACTTTCACTATTTTCATCTTGGCGCAAAAGAAAATCATCGTTGCAAATTTGCATATAAATATTACCGAAGATGGAATTTTCATGTAAGACGGAGTTCTTAATTTTAAAAACCTCAGAAAGATCTACGAGAAATGTGAAATTACCGCTAGACATCCCCTTTAAGAAAAAAGGGTGAAAACAAAAATTTAGAAGTACGGCAAATGAGAGTGTTGCCAAAATCATTTATACGAGCATATGCTCCAAAAGAAAAGTTCCCTTGATTCACAAAACAATGTCTCTTAATTTAATTTGCACCAAAGATGAAATTTGCATATCAAAGATGATTTTTTTCACGTAAGACTGAGTTTTGAATTTTAGAAGTAGGCCTGGAATTCGAGCCGAGCCGAGCTGGCTCGGCTCGACTCGTTCAAGCTCGGTCAACTAGCGAGCTCGCCTCGACTCGGCTCGTTCGACAAACGAGTTCAAAATTGGAACTCGGCTCGGCTCGCTAAACTCGCGAGTTTGCTCGTTTAACTCGTTTAGCTCGGTAAAACTGTTAACATGCATTGTAATAGATTTTACACATATTTTTTCTAATTATTTAAGCATGTATGATGCAATTATCAAACAATCTATCACAATATTAAGTAATATCTAGTCGTTAACTATGATAATGAGGTAAAATAATTCACAAAGACAAGAATAATGTAATGATTTTATTTTACCGAGCTAAACGAGTAGCTCGGAACTCGGCTTGTTTAACTCGAACTCGTTTAGCGTCTAAAATGAAAACTCGGCTCGGCTCGTTTAGCAACGAGTTCGAGCCGAGCCGAGTCGAGTTCCGAGCTACTCGTTTAACTCGCGAGTTTCGAGTTTTAATTCCAGCCCTATTTAGAAGTCTCAAATAAGATCAGCAAGCTTATGGGGATTGACCACTAAATATTCCTTTTTAAGAAAAAAGAAGGATAAAAAACACAAATTGGAAGTATGGCATACGAGAGCGTGCCAAAATATATTATAAGATATATGCTCCAAGAGCAAGTGTCCTTGAAATGTTTTTAAAAGGTCTTTACTTCGCTAGGGTGATAATGCTATCAAACTTCAACAAAGAGTGACAAAAAAATGCATGTAAATGTGTGTGTATACTACGTAGCATAGCAAGTATAGATGTGAATATGCATTTCTACAAACTTCTACAAAAGGAGAGAGCATAAGCCTTCAAATACAAGCATCATTTAGAAGGCAAGTTGGGTTTTTTGTCACAAACTCACAATGTGATTTTTCAAAAGCCACATACATCACGCTATGTTAGCTAATTCTAAAGCTTCCTGTGCTACATAACCGAGAAAGCAATTTTGGTCCGTGCAACTTCCAGGTGAAGGAGTGTCAGGTGAAGGAGTGTTCTTCTCTCAACAACCAACTAAAAGAAAAAAAACTACCTTGGCACAAAACGAAATAAAATAAAGCTGTACAAAAAGAGGGAAAAAACAATGACTCTATAACCCTTCTCAAAAACAAAGTGAACAATAGTTACAAGTTCATTGGAATTTTAAATAAAATCATTCAAGTCACCAGAGATTTCACAATTTCTACAAATCTTTGTTTTGCTCAAACATAAGAAAATGAAATGAAATATCTTGAACTAGCGCCTATGTATTCATCTTTCTTGTCACATAACAGATGAAAAAAAAACTATTGGACTATCTAACGCCGCAGTTCCCTGGGGCATGTACGAGCTACACAGTGGCAAGTTCTGTAGATAAAAATAGAATAGGTTCTGTTGATAGTTCGATGTAAGATGAGCAAGTAAAGATGAAACAGGACATTTCCACAGAGAAATCTACCGTGCTGCTTGAGTAAGATACAATTAATTTTCAGCTTGTGTTGCAATTATAAAATGATTTCGTTGCGATGTCACTATTAAACTCGTAAGCAGCGTACCTGATGATGCTATGTCCTGGCCAATGGGCACATTAAGAAAAGACCCAATCATAAAGACGTGGTCAGTACTAGGGTCGTTGGTTCCAGATCCATGATGATCAATCTTTTCCTCCCAGTTCATATTAACAAGCTTATCCTCGGACTTGAGCCGCACAGGAGGCAGCTTTGGGTACTCCTCGCGTTGGCTATTTCCCATAAGCTGCAGATCGAAGCAACGGTCAGCAACGTGATCTACCTGCCTCTTTGGTGCTTTTCCAGAACCATCGGCACTGATGCTCTTCTTCGTGTCTTTCCTCTCATTTCCATCATGGTGTGCGCCATGGTAACTAGATGACGGGTTTTCTGTAGGAAATGGAAGCACTGACTTGACTGCATAGCCATTCAGGGGCTCCTCCTTCTCCGGAACCGGATTTTTAACACTCGAATGGACTGGTTCATTGACTTCACTTCTCCCTGGAGCATCAACTTTTCCCTTCCCTCTTCCAAAAGAGACCTTCTGCTCCAGCACCGGACCAGGCTGCTCGGTTCCAACACCACGATCCCTCTTCTCGGGTAACACTGCACCACGGCGATGCCTTGGCACTTCCTCCGACACCAGAAGCTCTGCCAGTTGCTCCACGGTGCTGTTGGCAATACTAAAGTTCCACGGATACAGATCTCCTGTGTTGTTCTCCTGAGGTAGGCCAATCCCCACCCCCTTCTTGCCCGCAGACCCATTAGGCAGGCCTCCGACGTCAATCTCCTTCACAATGAACTCCCTCGACGAATCTGCGCTTCTCACTGACGCAGCACCTCCTCTCGGCCCTGCAGCGGAACCCACCTCGGAGTCTTCCTGCTCGTCGTCCCCCTTGGGCTCGGCCGCACGCCTCTGCGTCGCCGGCCCGGGCCCGTTCCCGTTGAGCTCCCCGCGGAGCGCGGCCTCGGCCTTGGCGAACCGGTTCTTCTTGAGGAACTCCAGCACCAGATCGATGTTCTCCGCCATGGTTCCCTCCAATATCAAGCTGACCCAGCAGCAGAACAGAGCGAAATGCTTACCAGGGAAGCTAAAGGCCGCGCCTTTTGGAGCCTGGAGCCAGCCAAATCAGCCGAATCGAAGCTCGAAAGCCTCGTGGAGTTGCGAGGCCACCCAATGCGGCGGCGCTGCCACCCGCAGATCGGCGTAGCACGGCGCCACTCCCACGAATCGAGCCCGGGAGCTCCCTCGAAGAGCGCTTCGGCAGCAAGAGCAAGAACCAATCCCTAGGGCGAAGCGAGACCGCAGGCGGCGGCTCCGCGCAGCAAGCACGAATCCGCGGGGTAGCCCGGCGACGCGCGAATCGCGGAAACCCTAGCGGTCCCCTCAACCCCAACCCGTCCGCCGCGAGAAGGGAGGAAGGAGCGGCAGGCAGAGGGCTGGGGAGGGAGGAAGCAAGGAGGGGGCGGGGGCTGCGGGCCCGGAGGTCAGCGTGGGCCGGCGCGCGGAAGATCGAGAGCCCGTGCGGATCCGGCGGCGGCGAGGTGGCGGCGGCGGCGGCGGCGGCGGGAGGGGCGGGGAGGAATTGGGGATCAGGGCGCGGCCGGCGTGGCTGGGGGCAGCATATTCGCAGGCAGCAGTGGTAAGAAGCGGAAAGAGCGATGAAAAGAAATGATTTTTCTCCCCCCAACTCCCTGAGATTTCGTTTTCGGCTCCCTCTCTCTCTCGTGGTCTGCGCTGGGGATCGAATCGAGCGACCGATCTGAGCCTGTGTGGTACGTTGCAATTGGGCGGCCGTTCAAAATTGGTCCCTCTCGTCGTGACCGTTCGGCCGGCGCCTTCATTGGTCTCGCGCCGATTGCCCTAAACAAAAGGTATCGCGGGTATCTCGCTGGAAAGTGCATCTTCGATTCAGGTTTAAAATGGCCATCTTTGCTAGGATTCCACCTAAAGTGTGGAGATGGAGACCGTAAAAAGGTCATGTCCTCCATGGCTTAGCTAGGTAGATCATGGATCGAGAGATACTTTTTTTACTAGTAGACCCTAAAATGCTTGCAAAAGTCTCATATTCCCTGATCCCATATGTTTGTCGACGATGATCCATCATTTGTGGAAGTACGAATAGCGGGGAGGGGGTGGGGCGATTGTGATGGACTCCAAGCACTTGACCATCCATGATGTTGCCCGAAATATCCCTCAACGTGCCTCAACGCTCGTGGTGGAAGCGCTGGCGCGCCTAGAAGGAGCAAGAGAGCGACAGCTTTGTGCTCACCACGCAGCTGCGTTCAAGAGAGCGACAGCTGAGAGGGTACACATCCCTATCATCCTTGGGTCCAATGATTCATAAACCATGGTGACACGTCAAAGGAATGAATCGATGTGATCTTCCTGGAGCCTATCGTAGATGAGATTCGAGACAATTTTTCACATATCTAGGAAGTGCGAGAGCAGAAAGTAAAGAAGTTCATAATAGAATAGCACGTGATTTAGCTAAATTGCCCATAAGTACTGGAATCGACACGCAGTGGATCCTTCATAGTCCTTCGGTGATCTCATAACTGCTACGCCAAGAATAATCACATATTTCGCTAGTTAATGAAACACTCTTACCATAAAAATGAATAGAGAACATGCACTATGATGCGAGTTGATGTGCTTTTTCTTGGACAATGGTAGCTATAACGGAGCGGACATAGTGATTGATTTGGGGGCGAAAGGGGTGATGAGCTCACGAGTGAACTCATCTTTTAGAAATACCGAGTACAACATAATAGACATAGACCATTAGTTTGTTAACAAGTGGAAACACTTAAACAACATCTACTAAAGTATGGAGTCGCTAAGCATGATGGACGTCTCGCTATGGGCGGGAATGACATCCTGATGCCTGCAAGTGCACGAAGTGGTTCTAACTGTTTTCGATATAAGAGTATCGAACCATGAGAAGCTAAGGAAACGATCTTTTGCCTTGCGTTTATTTGTTTATCAAGATTGTCGATGGGATCACCACCCAGTGGTCACAAGACTCGGAAAAGGCCCCATCAAGGTGTAGTGGGACCCAACCGGCCAAGCAGGCCGAATCGCTAGGTCTGTCGGCTACTCCCGCAAGCCGATTGGAGGTCACCAGAAAGAAGATAAGATAGAGGACAAAGACGGTATGTGCTCGGTGCACTACTGAGTCCCCCCAAGTCAAGGGTGACGCCGAGTACCGTGTGCAGTATCCGACGACCGTACCGACAAGACATAAAGAGGACGGCCGTGCCGCTGACTATCGTGGCTACGTCATGCACAGTGGCACGGTCTCGTCAACACACTGTAGCTGTAACCATCCCGCCAGCCTATATAAGGTGGGTTGGGTGCCCCAAGGAAGGGGTTGGCTTCTCTAGAATTACACCCACATGAAGAACACCACACACACCACACATACAGCTCAAGGAGCGATCCTGTACTTTGTGCGCATTCATACGAGTTCTTGCAAGAGTAGGGGTGTTACCTCAATCGAGGGCCCCGACGTATGTCTCGTTGTCCTGTGCTCGTATCTGATCCCGCCTGCATATGTCGTCGTTCGCCCCTATTTGGCTTCACCCACTAAGTCATCTGCAGTGCCATGCAACAAACCACGACAAAGATGTACCTGCAAAATATAAGATGTGCTATTTCATCCTACCAAAACGTGTTACATTTTGGAACTGAGGTAATAGTTTGTACTTGCACGACTAGTACATTGCATTGGATTATCTATACTAACATCAGTGTCATGTTATTTTCGTGGGTTAAACTATTCACAAAATGTCCTAATGTTGTGACATTTATTGTGTACTTATACGTAGCCTCCCATATTTTTAGTGAACATCTTCATATTTTAAAGAGGTCGTCTGGACGTCCTACCTTCTGTTTGTTGAACTTTGCATTAGTCAAAGTATCTTGTGGTTAAGTACTATTGATAGGAAAGGACAACGGTCGAACTGTCCCATTGTTGACAATGGCAGGAGAGGCTAGTTCTGCCGCGCACTAGTAGTTCATCGTGGTTGGACTAGATGTACAGAAGTTATTAGGGCCACTATCAAATCAATGCATGATGAGAACACAAACCGGGGCATCATCGTGTGCCACAAACCGGTACACGCTCTTGCACTTGCCTGCGCTAACGGGAACGCCAGAAATTAAGAAAACCAGATGGTAATTTGTATGAGCTGCAAGAAAATTATACTGTACTGTAGTTGTTACCATTGGAAATTTAGAGGATCGAATGCAAATTGCTGGCGAAATAAAATTTGACCAAATTTGACTCGGTAGACGAGAGATACGGACCATTTTGCCCTTTCTGTATCCGTCCCCACGCGCCCACCGCGCCGTCCCCTCTCACCCCTTCACTTTATCCCGGCCGCCACCGTCGCTCTCGTCGGCCCCTCCGCCTCTACCGGCGCTTGCGCTGACCTACGCGTGCACGCGTCCGCAGCCGCTGCCGCCGCGGGAGATCGCGAACAGGCGCGGCAACATTTGCTTCAATCGGTGAGTTGTCTGGCTTTCCTTTCCTATTTTATTCCCGTCTCTCGTATTTGTAGTTACGTGCCCAATTATCGTCACTTCTTACGTAAATTGATTCGCTTGCGTCGCTAGAGGCGTAATCTCCCTGAGCTACGTCAAATCCGTTGCTTTGCGCTGCAGCCTGGAACCCCGGATACTTTAATTTTTGCAGTTGGATAGTCATTTTGGTACGTGCTGCAACTGCAGTCTGATGCTGTTAAGCGAAGCGAAACCGAAACCACAATAAATTCCAAGCCTCATCAAGGATGGAGTGAAAAATGTCTTGCTGAATTGTACCACAAAACAAAAATGTACTAATACACGATAGAGCTCGTTTTATAGTTCTGTCTTTTACATGTGAGGCCAGCATTCCTCGAATGTATTGAAGTCTTACTGAAATTTTATCATCTGAAGAACCATTTTCTGGTATGCATCCGACTTCAGAATGTTGTCAGCCTCAAAACTAACCTAACAGCATCAGAATGTAAATTCCAGAACCCCAAATAGGAACCAGGCAGTGGGGCAAGTTGGTGGCCAAACCACGAGCTAGCAGCAGCACGGGTGCAAGGACGGACAGAGACCAAAGTGCAGGTACATCTGCACACTTTATTCATGCAAACTTAAACTTGAACCTTTACACGATAGGATGACGGAAACATAAACACAGCACAAGTACACAACCCCAATCTGTGCCACACACAACCTTTTACCATGACAAGCAATCATACAATACAACCCAACCTTTTTCTGCATTCACCGAGTCTACTACAGCCTCCAGTACAGTCCACCCCTCCAGAAAATGTCACCAATGCTATCCTTGAAACTGAATCAGGGCTGCATAAAGAGCAGAAAAGAAAATTCTTTAGCAAAAGGCCACACTGACATTGTTACTTCTGAAAATTGGACCTTTAAAGGACAACTCATACACTGAACAAGGTCTTGTATATCTCCAATGTACAGGAACTGAACGACTCTTTTATACCAACAAGAAACATAGAACGGAAACCAGAAAAAATCTTCATTTTCAGTTAAATACATGAACAATAATATCATATCCATAGCTCTTCATTTGGTGTCATTTCTAAGGGTGTGCTAAAACGGTTCCACGTTCAGGCTAGCTCATATTTTGGTACTAGTTCGAAACTGAGGATTGAATCTTTGAAAGGATGCTCTAAGCTACCACCGCAGGTTTCCATGGTCCCGGTTTCTGCGCACCCTTAATACCCATAGCTAATGTGTTAGGCAGACAAAAATTTGTGTCAATAACGTAAGAAATTGAAGGGTATAGATTTTAGCTGTGGGTTTCACATGCACCCTTTTGTATTGCCACAACGGAGCATGAATCAAGAACTAAGGATAGATGCACAGCGAGCAGTTATGACAAAAGAAACACAGCAGGGTACACTAAGAGTTATTTGACATACCATCTGATGACCATATGTTAGCCCATTGCTGTTGGAGTGCAAGCAAGTTCGGCAGTGAGGATGAAGGTTGACACACCAGCTTCCCTTAGATGCCGTACATCGCCATTCATGAGCCTCAACAGGTGTCTAGAAACTAGGAGACCCAAGCCCTCCTCTGACTGCTCCTTGTTGTCTTCCTCAAACATTTGTGCCATGAGCTCAGCTGGGACTCCTAAGCCCTGGTGCTTGATCCTGATAACAATAAAGACAAGAATAAAGATCAATAAGCATTCATGTAAATAAACAACTATTAAGTATTTACTTCAGGGTTTCCTTGTTAGAAATTAGCAGGCATATATATGCAAATAGAAATTGCACGATAAATATACCTAAGTTCAAGGTCAATAAGATGAAAATTTTCTCGGATTCTGTTCGTCAGCTTGGAAGAAATCTCAAGAGAACCTCCAACGGGAGAGAACTTCACCGAAACATATAAGAAGTCAGAGAGGATCTGCTGGAATCGAACACCGTCTCCATAGACTGATTGCTTCATAAATCTCTCTGGCAGGTTGCAAGAGACTCTGATCCCTTTTCCCTGGCAGGCTATCAGTACTTGACTTACAGAAGCCACCACCACATCTTGCAACACAAATTCAGCCATCTCCAAATCTAAGCAGCTAGATCTGTGGCCACAGATGACAGAAAAAGAGTTAATTTTAGATAGACCATTAAGTTATTTATGCAGATAGTAGTTCAGAAAATAGATGCAAGATTTAGTAGCAAGTGAAACCACACTGGCTAAGTTTTCTGAAAACAGCAGTGGTTAAGTCTAACAAGTTGTCTAAATGTAACCAACTAAGAAGGCATATAGGCATGAAATTGAGTGAAATTAGGGAAACTAACAACAAGATCAACCTACGAGGTGTGCAAACTGATAGAAACAGGGACTGCCAAATAAACACAAGAACCTAACAGAACAATTCAGAAGAGTTGGCAAGAAGAGTACTTCTCCGTGATGCTATCTTGATCCAAGTCCGCAAGTATCTTGTTTATCTGATGGTGACAATTATCTGCGACATGGATCTGTTTCATCTGTTCTTCCATCAAATCTGTGTTCTTCAGTGCTTTCCTAGAGTAAAGCATGCCTGCGAGAGGGTTGTTTATCGCATGTCTCATGTAGGAGAATGCCTTCAGCCTTTTTAGTGATTTCTTCTCCGAGGCTTTCTGTACCTGTAATGCATGTTGCAGCTCATGACTAGCAACATGAATAAAACAGAATACTCCAGTGATGCGACCATCCTCATTTTCTTTTCTGTTTGCTGATAAAAGACACTCAATGTACTTTCCACTTCGGTCGAGGAAGCCAAATGGAGCCTTTTCTGTTTCTTCGCCGGCCAATGCACTGTTGATAAGAATGCAAAGACTTATAAATGCATCTTTGTTCTTCAAAAGGCAGGAGGCATTGCTAGTGTCAAACACTTCACCAAGAAGCATCTTATCGAGAACTTCATCTCTGTGCCACCCAGTCAGCTTTGTCATTGCAGCATTCCACTCAGAACACCATCCAAATTCGTCAGCACCAAATATAGGAGGAATGAGTGGGCTCGGGTTGTGAATGATCGCATTGTAGTCTCCCTCAACCCGAGTAAACTTGTCCATTACCAACTTATGGACAGTCATATCTTGGGCAACAAAGCACACCCCAACAACATGATCATGAAGGTCCCGGATGGTACAAGCATTCACAACCAAGATAACAGGATCATCATCCCACTTAAGGCCATGAGTCTTTACCTCAAATTGAACTTCTTTCTCTTCTTTACCTGCTTGATCAAAGAAATATTTAGACCCATGAACGATACTAGTAAGTTATCAAGTCTAAATTGTGTAAGCAGTCGACACAATAACCAGCTAAATTCAACAAACAAATTATATAAAACAGAAGCCAAAACTAAGTTTCTGACTGAGGAAGCTAAAGTAGAGGGAGGGGTAAATAAAGAAAACAAAGAGAACAAATTTACTCACCCTGCAAAGCTAGATATAGCATCCTTTTGACAACTGGTACAGAAGACTCCTCCACAAGGGTAAGTATGTGTCTTCCTATAGCATCATCAACTCTTAGTCCAGTCAATTCCGCTGCTTTATGATTCCACCCGTTTACAAAACCATTGCCATCTACTGCAAAGATTGGGACAGTTGCTGTTTCCATTAGACGAATCATTTCACTGTTCACCGCCTGCAATTCAGCAAGCCCATCAAGTTTTAGATCACCAATCTGGTTATCCAAACTAGCATCCCGGGCTGGCTTGCTGGCATCATTCAGCGTCCCCCGAAGTATAAGTTGCACAGAATGAATAGCATCTATCTCATAGTCAGTCCAAGGCAAGCTCTTCATCTTGACACCTTCAAGGAACGCTTTGAAAGATAACCTAGGGTGCATCCTTCTACTGTCATCCATGTCCGACGAGTCATTATGTGCACCTGCCCATCTGATTTCGGCAGCTGTATGTGACCTGAACCAAAAAAGAATATCCTTGGAGTTGATCTTCGCCACTGCCATTCCACAAACCATATCACCAAGAGCAGAAGCTCCTGGATAGCCAGCATCGTGGAGACTCTCAGTAGTCAGGCCAGTGGAATCCATGTGCACTTCTGACAGCCATAAGGCAATATCACGTATCTGAGACTCGGTTGGAGCATTACACAGAGGCCATACTTTGCCCCCATAGAAAAGAGCAGCACCATCACATTTCACTAGGTCCATGATATTGGGTGTCCCCGACACGATAGTAAGGGGAGAGGATTCTCTTAACAGCATGTCAGAGAGGATTGTTTGCATCCTCAGCATGCTTTTCTCATGTGATTGTTTCTCTAATTCAGACTCCTCGCTGACATGTACGGCAAACACCTGTGCTAAGAACTCACAAGCATAACGCAGGGGAAAAGGGACATATCTGGGGCTTTCATGGTGGCAAACCAGGAGGCCCCACAGTTTCTTCTTCTTCTGCTGTTCTGTTGGTTGTTCAGACTCGACTTCATCATCCTCGTCATTCTCATTAACCACAACAGCCATGACAAGGGATGCAATCGAGTTCATGTTCTCCATATACTGAAGGTGACAACTGTGTGGTGCCCTTAGTGCTGAACCACACAAGCTAATTTCAAAGGGGAGTGCCTCATCTTCGATCACCTTTATGGATCTCGCACGGCAATCACAAATCATCCGTACTTTGTTCTTCATGAAAAGAAACCTGGCTGCTTGAGGGATATCAGTGGCTGGATAGTGCAGTCCTAGATAAGGCTCAAGACCAGGTTTTGTGATCTCGGCAATGACCTCACCATGGTCATCTTCATGGAACTTGTAAGCCATAACCCTATCATACCCTGTGAGGTCAAAGATTTCCTTAACCACAGTTTTGCATAGCACTTCCATGCTTCCACCTGGCAGTGACTGGATCTTGGAGATTGCTTTGGCAGCAAGCTTGTAAGACTGCAAAGCCCCAGTAGCAGTGGCAGGGAATTCTGTAGGCTGCACAGGCTCAAAGTCTACCACCAAACAACCAGTTGCCCGATGAACAATGGCATAGAAAGGCTTGCCTGAGGTCTTGCACTGAACCAGGATAGGATTCAGCAAAGAAACATCAGAAAACCCTAGTGCCTTATGCAGTGCCGTGGCACCTTGGTCAGTGAAAAGAGACTGTACATTGGTGCCAATCCCCAGCCTTGGGGGATCATCAACATTGGGTAATGCATGGCTGATCGTTGTAAGCATTTCCGGCGCGTTCTCGCTGAACGCGATGACATTGAAGCTCTTCTCATCAAGGGCCAACAGACAACCAAATGGTTGGATTATCTTTCCTCTCTGAATTTGCTGCAAGTAGGCTATGACCTGAACAGGTGGAGCGGTCCTCTGGTGATCAATCATCTTCAAGTAGTCAAAGGAGTCAGCAGATTCTTCATATTCAGCATTGAGTTCAGCATCAAGGGTTGTCTGTGCTAATACCCTTGCCTGGGATCTCTGGCGGTTCCTGCTGGAAGAACTGGAAGTAGGCGTTGAGGAAAACATGTCCTGTTTCACGTACTTGAACCACTCAACGATCGTATATGCTGTGTGTTACTCGTTCTGCTCATATACTGACAATTGTAAGTATTAATTATAGTAAAACATAAAGGTACAGTAAACCACTGACAGCTCGCAAAATACCGAGAGAAGATTGAAATGGCTAGATAATATTTAATCAATATATGATGAAATGCTATTAAAGATGTGTTTCTTTTCTGTTTTCAGAAGGTTAACAAATTTGACGGGCTTAGAAGACTGAAGACAATACAAACGTACAGCAAGGGAAAGAAAGAAGAAGCTGAACTCGTCGCCCCCTGAAATCGTAAGTATCCGGTGCCAACACACTGTTGAAAGAGAAAGCAAGTAATAAGCGACACATCTCCTGCAAACCCAGAGAGCATCTAAAGACACTTGATAAGGACCTCGCTACCTTGTATCTGCAACCTATCCAATTCACCAACAAGAGAGAATTCCATATGCATGCCATAATTTGGAAGGACATAAACTCTAGCAAGGCACGGCCCGCACTGATTGGTACTTTGAATAGAATACCTTTCCAGAGTAGTATATCTCTAAGGTGATATTCTGAGTTTACGGTATTTCTGAGGGTGGCTATGGGAGTACTTGTGTTAACTGCTGTTGCCCTTTGTTGGGCTTGCTAGTTGCTGTTGCTTCTTGTTATGCTTCTAGTAGTGTGCAAGCTTGTGATCCCCAGACGCCCCTTGTTTTTTGCTTTAGTGAAATGCAGGGATATACATTTCCTTTAATAAATATATTCCTTGTAAAGATGTGGATTGAGTTTTAAAGCTCCTATGTATTCTAGCTACAACACAGTGGAAGAATGAAACCTTACAAAAATCGACGCTAAGCCTGATCGCAGAAACAGAACAAGAACACCACTGCGCCTCTCTCATATTCCAAGATGAGAAAAGGGGTAAATTAGCTTCTAGCATCACTATATAAACATCCAAACATACGTACATAATACAAGCAGCAGGAAGAGTTTGCCAACAAATAGAAAGAAGGTGCGGGAAGGGAAGGTACCTGCTACCGGCGGTGGCAATGGAGAGGAGCAGAGCAGGAGTGGAGTGAGCTCTGGGACTAGGAGCTCCATGGCTGGAATATATAGCTCTACACGATATTGCCGCCCTTTCCTCAACAGGTACTGCTTTGACTTTTCTTTCTTCTTACCTAAATAAAGTCCAGGCTGGCACGCCACTTATTTCGGAATGGCGGGAGTATATAAATCCATAAGAGCTGTATTTTTTTATTACAATGGTAATTTTTTAGGAACGGAGCGAGTAAAAAAACGCCGCTTATTTTGGAACGTATGGAATAAAATCCAGCAAAGTTGTTTTTTATTACAATAGCCCCTAGATAATTAGATCTTTTGCGATCATAATTAGATACATGCACTATTGTAGTTTCTTCTAGTGAAAATGTGCAAAGTGTACAGGTCAAAGGGCGAAACTGTTATCTTGCCGCCGCTGGCACGTCTTTAGCAGGCCCCCAACTTCCGTGTTGGCCTCGGGGTGCCGGACAGATTTCCGGGCTGCCGCCAGAGTCTTTTTCTTTTCTTTCTGGACCCATTGATCGTTTTGAGGATTTGAGGGTGCCGAGGAGATGCTCTAAAGAAGCATGTTAAAAGCGACTCAAGCTCGCGCCTGATTCCTAGTCGTAAGAGAACGCAGCTAACTAATTAAGGTGGCGTTTATTTTCCGTTTACACGTCGTTCCCTTGATTTATTAGTGTCATCATGCAGTGTATTTTCTTGATGATCGATCCTCCAGCTATATATTGACGACCTCCCTGACGGCAGCACAAGGAGCCAGGAGGACACGCCATGCTAGAAGCAGCCATCGCGCCAAACCTTCCCGGCGTCCAGACTCCAACCTCCAGGTGTTTCCCTACAACCACCTCACACGGGACGGATCGAGAGCTCGACGCCCGTACGCCTGAACCGAGATCGGCACGCGTTACCTCACCGCCGGGCAGCGCGCCCATACGCGGATGGAGACGCCGCCAGCGTCATTGCCCAATTTCCGTTTTCTTTCGAGATCATCGCGTGGTGTGGCGGCTCTCCTGCGGGCTGCCACTTGCGGACGAGATGATCAAGCATTCAAGGGCCTCGGTTCACCGGTTGCACCACCGCTTACAGAGACGGGCGGGCACAGTTGGCTACTCAGAGCATCTCCAGCCGGAGTTGTCAAATTTGGCTCCCAAACTGTGTCCGCGGACAGCGACCGGACAATCCCTAAAACTCGTCTCTTACAACCGTAAACCCCAAATCATTCACCTCAAAACCATATTGGCATGCAACGTAGATCATACAGATAGATAGTTCAAAGATCATACGGATAAACATAGTTCAAACATCCACGGACATAGTTCAACACACAAATAAATCGGACATAGTTCATCGCATCTCACACATAGATGTAAATTCGTCGGACAGACCGGAGCTTCTCATAGATTGTGGGGGAATCGGGCCGTTGTTCGCCGCTTCCGCCGCTTCACGTTCCCTTTGCCGAGCACGCCGTGCCGTCCGAGCCGCCGTTCTTGCGTGGAGCTCCGCTCTCACCATTGCTTCGCGTTCCCTTTGCCGAGAACGGCGTTTTGTCCGAGCCTGGGTCTCCGCTTGGTGCACCCTCTCCCTCTTCTCGGCGTCCGACGTGTAGTCCACGAACGGACTATCCTTCAGTATGTCCCAACAATGACCGAGCTTCCACTCCCTCGTCTCCGGCCTCCCCGCAAGTGCATTGTACAGTGGGATGACATCCTCCATCTATGAAAATTGAATAGCCAATCAACAAAATGAAGCTATTGGATCTGGCATTGTACACATAAGAAACTTACACAACCCAATTGGGCATAGCATTCGGCAAACTTGTTAATCTCGTCGACGATGCATGCCCATCTATGGCAGAGAGAGGCCTCATTGCGGACAACTTCCGAGTTTGCATTGAACACTTGACAGAGCCGTGCCCAAAATGAAGCATGGCTGTAGCTTATGTCTTGAGCATCGGCCGGGGTGGACAACCACGCATTGCATAACACCTCATCATCACTAACCGAGTACATAAACCCTCTTCGAACGACCCACGGGTTCAACAAGTTCCTAGATTACGCATCCTACTTGTTCCGACATTTTACAATGGTGGAAGGGAGGAACATACCTGTGGAGGAGCCACCACTACTTCGTTGGAGGCGGCTGCGGAACTGTCCGCACAAGCAGCTGACGGCGGGGCGGCTTCCTTCTCCGCCCCGGAGCAGCTATCCACCTCCTCCTCCTCCGCGAACACATCCTAGTACATCTCAGTCCTAGACAACGCAGATCCGCTGCCGGAGCCGACCATTGGCAAAGCTACGGACGGAGAAGAGTGAGTGTGGAGTGGAGTGGAAAGGGGATCAGAGGAGAGTGAGAGCTAAGGTTTCATCCGGGTGGGGTTTGAGTGGATATATGTGGGGTCGGAGTGGGCCGCTTCCGACGTGGCAGCCTGTCCGGGCTTGTCCGGACCACCCCAAACCCTCTCCATATATGGGCTGGCTTTGGAAATTGCCGGACAGCCCGGACGTTTGGGCTGACTTTGGAGGAAGGCGATTGGGTGCGTGTTTTTACCCCGGACACGGTCCGGGTGTCCGCCCGGACGTTTGGGGGCGGTGGTAACCCCGGTTGCCCGGTTGGAGATGCTCTCATGGAGCCTTCCGTGGTGTGGTGTTCTCAGGAGGTCGAGGAATCACCGGCTCCATTGTGCACCAGGTCAGCACTTGGTATAAAACTAGAGCAGGCGCCGGTTCTGTTTTTTTGGTCCGACCGGCGGCTCGCCCGTTTTTGTAACTAGCCTGCCTTTAGGGCATGTACGGTACGTGTCCACAGAGATTGTCACATACGAATTTTGTTGGTGCGGAGAGAGAGAGCGCGTTTGTAGATCAATAGACAGTACTAGCTACGTAGTATTTTTGCACACAACTTGGTCGGAACTTGTGAAACGGGGTAGTACCAAACTAGTTCAAAATTTGAATTGTGAAACACAATTCCCGGAAGTATTGATCTTGATCTCGGTAGTAACGGCTTGACTAGAAAACCTCTAAAAACAGACATAACCCGAATGTGTTGTGAAGGAGTGCTCAAAGGTTTCATCAGAATACTAACTACTGTTTCTGACATGGGAAAATCACGTGCTCAGTTGTTTTGACGAAGTGAATTTGGAGGTTCGGGTCTAATAGAACACCCTCTCAAAAGAGGTAGATAAAAAACTGCTAAGTCCAAACTCGGAGGTTCCGACCTAACTCCAGTCGGAAGTGCCGGACCTTCCTGTAATAGGAAAACTAAAGACTCGGTGGTTCCGGGTGTACACCAAACACGTTTTGGGAGGAATTCTCTAAGAACTTTGCGACCGGTTCTTTTCTTATGCTTTGCCCAGTGGTTCTATTGATAGTACGACATAATTATGACCCAAGAAAATTCAACTCAGGGTTGGCCACACATCTCACTTTCTGAGGGTTATTATTAAATTATCCACTTAGAAATTACTTCCTTAATTGTCTTGTCATGAGTCATTCATACCTCTTAGGGATCCTAGTTACACTTTCATTGGGGTTGGTGTTAATTACATATGCATTACGGGATTGACCTTTTTTTGTGAGCTATATGTTTGATGTTAGTCCCATGGGAAAAATGCAATGCTGGTGGGAGACCCCAAACCAAAAGGGGAAAGGAGGCTAATGATTTCATAATATGAATTCATTTTGATCTATTCATATTCATTGAAAATCCGCATTTTAGAGGGGTGACACTTCACACTCTCATGTGATTAACTTTAGCCAATATACTCTACCACAAAAAAATTCTGAGTATCGGCTTGCTCCAAAGCCCCATTTTTTGCCTGTTGTTTACCCTCTCTCGCTAGGTCTGAACATAGGTCTGACTATCCGGGCTGGTCCGTACATTGTCCAGACATGTCTCGGAAATTCGTACATTGACCCTTACTCTTACTGTTGTGGCCTACCAGAGTGTAACTTATCAGGCAATTTTTCCTAAGGTCCATATCTGTCACTGCTTCGCCTTTGCTAAACGTAACAAGCACATTTTCTCCTATTCGCCCAACCAATTTTGAGTTTGTTGAGAAACCCTAGGTGGCTACGTCGTACAAAAGCTTTTAAGGTTGTGGTGGAGGATACCTCAAGGTTCTCAAATAATAAAGTGGGTAACTACTTTATTGGGCTTGCTCAAGAGAGAAGGCTAGATTCTCAAGATCGAGTGGTGTTGTTGACTATGACCCCTCTAACGGAGATTAGCGCTCCCCAAGAAACTTGAACTTAAGGATATATCTTATATCATCGTCTTTCACTTGAGTTACTTCTATCCATCTTAATGATTTTCTTAGTGATAATCTGTAGTTTGCTTACGTTTGTATCTTGGTGCTAGTGCTATCTCCTTGCCATATTGGCCTAGTTGCATTTTCGATAACTTTATTTTCGCGAGTGTCTACGTCTGTACTGTGTTTCCCAAAAAAGATAACCTTGTTTTCCGCATTTTTCTTAAAATCACTGAAAAGACAAAAAGAAACATAGTTACCTATTCGCCTCCTCAAGTCAACCACCATTGATCCTTCAATTTGTATATGTTTGAGATGGGCTATGCTATTCCACAAGCGAGCGCTCGCTCGGTTTTGCGGCAAGGAAAATGATAACGCAAGGGAGAAAGCCCCACCCCCCTTATTCTCTGGCTCCGGTGCGGCACCCTGCAAAGTGCATCCCCACCGATAAGCCTAGTGCTCGGCTGCTGCCTGGCTCCATTCTCGACAACGTCTTCTCCAACGCGGCTCCTAACGGTCGAGGCGACCGCCGCTGTCTCGGGGTGAGGCCGTGAGGGTGGTGGAGGGGAGAAGAACGTGGGACAGGAGAATGGGATAAGAACGTGACGGGAGCGAGGACGTGTCGCGAGTGGATCGAGCGAGCTCTCGCTCGAACAAAAGGAGTTTCGGTTTGAGATCGACCTGTATCAATACCAGTTTTTTTTGAACAACAGTCCCAGTTTATTTGGCTTCTGCAGGTTGCTAGACTCGTTGTTCTATGAATGGTCACTGTGAAATATCGCTCACTATCCAGTACAGGAAGGCTGAAGAGGCGACTGCAAAATTAATGGATCAAAGGCAACTATAACTTTGACCAAATTTGACTCTTCAGACAATAATCACGGACCATTTTTCCCTTTCCCGCATCTGTTCCCGCACACCCTCCACTTCATCCTGGCCGCCACTAGTAATTTTGTACGCTTTCCAGTTTTCTTGTTTTTCTGCACTTCTTTTCTCCTCGAATACGCACCCAAGTGCAATGTCATCTGCACTCTTATCTGTAAACGTATCTGTCTGTTCGGATATGTGTGTGGTGTGTCTGCGTAGGCATCACAAGGAGAATGAAGGATGAAACTACTGATGTTCCACGTTGCAAAAAAAAAAGTAGCAATCACATACATATTCAGAACTGGTATGAAGAGTACCAGAAATCAGAAATTGTAATACACAATTGAGCTTGCAGACTGGAATGTGCAATTGAGGTCAGCATTCCTGGAATGACTTGTGCCATTTAGCTCACTAAATTTTATTCTCAGACGAACCATTTTCTGGTATGCGTTGATTTCAGAATGTTGTCAGTCACAGAGCTAGCATAACAGCATCTGAATGTGAATTCCACAACCCCAAACAGGAACCACGAGCTAGCAGCCGCACGGCGCAACGACGGAGACCAAAGTGCAGTACATCAGCACACTTTATTTAGGTAAACTTAAACTTGAACCTTACACGGTAGGATGACAGAAACATAAACACAGCACAAGTACACAACCTTTTACCCTGGCAAGCAATCATACAACCCAACCTTGTTTCTGCGTTTGCCGACACTACTACAGGCTGGAGTGCATTTCACCCCTTCCAGCAAATGTCACCAACTCACCACTGCTCATGGCTATCTTTGAAACTGAAACAGGCTGCATAAAGAGCAAGAAATAAAATAAATTAGCAAAACGCCACACTGACATTGTTACTTCTGAAAATTGGACCCTTCAAGACAAACTCATACATTGAACAACGTCTGGTATATCTCAATGTATGGAACTGAACGACTCTTCTATTCCAATAAGAAACATAGAACGGGAACCAGAAAATTTCTTCATTTTTAGTGTTAAATACGTGAACAATATCCTATCCATAGCTATTCATTTGGTGCATATCTAAGGGTGTGCAAAAACGGTTTCACGGTTTAGGGTAGTTCATTTTGTTTTGTACTAGTCCGGAGGTGAGGATTGAATCTGTGAAAGGAAATGAACTAAGCAACCACCAGCCGGTTTCCATGGTTCCTGCTTTTGCACACCCTTAGTCGTATCCATAGCCAATTTGTTACGGAGACGACAAATTTTTATCAACTAGAAGGATACCCTGTGTGTTGCAGCGGGAATCTTTTAAAGATCTCAATAATATTAATGAAAGCGTATAAAATACAATGAACATAGAGTTGTCTATCGGGCTATGCAAGATTTTCATTGGTCAAAATAATCGAGAGGCTAAATTTGTAATTGACATGAAATTGTTGTATATTTGATGGCTTCAAATTAGTGATGTGGATAGAAAATAATGATGACGTGGATTGCTTGCCGGGAGAGACTATCATTAATTAATGTTAGTGGAGATGACATGGACAATTGATTGGCTAAATGAATAGGTGATGTTGATAGCTTGCATGAAGAGATAGGTTAAACATTAATTGCAGTTAGTCGGGTTTTGCTTTATAAGAACTATAGATAATTAAAGGCTACAGATTTAAGCTTGGGGTTTCACATGCACCCTTTTGTATTGTCACAGGGGAGCATGAATCAAGAAACTAAGGAAATATGCACAGCGAACAGTTGTGACAAAAGAAACACAGAAGGGTACACTAAGAGTTATTTCACATACCATCTGATGACCATATGTTGCACTAGCTTCTTCATCATTGTCCCATTGCTGCTGGAGCGGAAGCAAGTTCGGCAGTGAGGATGAAGGTTGACACGCCAGCTTCCCTTAGATGCCGTACATCGCCATTCATGAGCCTCAGCAGGTTTCTAGAAACTAGGAGGCTCAAGCCCTCCTCAGACTGCTCCTTGTCTTCCTCAAACATTTGTGCCATGAGCTCTGCTGGGACTCCTAATCCCTGGTGCTTGATCCTGATATAACAATATAAAGACAAGAATAATGATCACTAAGCATTCCCGTAAATAAACGACCATTGAGAATTTAGACTTCAAGGTTTCCTTGTCGGAAATTAGGAGGCATATGTATGCAAATCGAAATTGCAGGATCAATATACCTTAGTTCAAGGTCAATGAGATGAAGATTTTCTCCTATGCTGTTCTTCGTCAGCTTGGAAGAAATCTCAACAGAACCTCCAACAGGAGAGAACTTCACCGAAACATGTAGGAAATCAGAGAGGATCTGCTGGAGTCGAACACCATCTCCATAGACTGATTGCTTCATAAATCTCTCTGGCAGGTTGCAAGAGACTCTGATCCCTTTTCCCTGGCAGGCTATCAGTACTTGACTTACAGCAGCCACCACCACATCTTGCAACACAAATTCAGCCATCTCCAGATCTAAGCAGCTAGATCTGTGGCAAAAAATAACAGAAAAATAGTAAGTTATTTTTAGATATACATTAAGTTATTATGCAGTTAACTCACAAATAGATGTAAGCTTTAGCATAAAGTGAAACCATACTGGCTGAGTATTCTGAAAGCAGCATAGTGGCTAAGTTTAACAAGTTGTGTAAATGTAACCATCTAACCATACTTATTGTTCAATTTTAATCACATAAGAAATTAAGAAGGCATATAGGCATGAAATTGGGTGAAATTAGGGCAACCAACAACAACAGCAAGTAAACACAAGCACCTAACAGAACAATTCAGAAGATTTGGCAAGAAGAGTACTTTTCGGTGATGCTATCTTGATCCAAGTCAGCAAGTATCTTGTTTATCTGGTGGTGACAATTATCTGCGACGTGCATCTGTTTCATCTGTTCTTCATTCAAATCTGTGTTCTTCAGTGCTTTCCTAGAGTAAAGCATGCCTGAGAGAGGGTTGTTGATCGCATGTCTCATGTAGGAGAAAGCTTTCAGCCTTTTTAGTGATGTCTGCTCGGAGGCTTGCTGCACTTGTAGTGCATGTTGCAGCTCATGACTAGCAACATGAATAAAGCAGAATACTCCAGTGATGAGACCACCCTCATTTTCTTTTCTGTTTGCTGATAGAAGACACTCGATGTACTTTCCTTTTCGGTCGAAGAAGCCAAATGGAGCCTTTTCTGTTTCTTCACCGGCTAATGCACCGTTGATAAGAACGCAAAGACTTATAAATGCATCTTTGTTCTTTAAAAGGCAAGAGGCATTACTACTGTCGAACACTTCACCCAGAAGCATCTTATCGAGCACTTCATCTCTGTGCCACCCAGTCAGCTTGGTCATTGCAGCATTCCACTCGGAACACCATCCAAATTCGTCAGCACCAAATATAGGAGGAATGAGTGGGTTTGGGTTGTGAATGATCGCCTTGTAGTCTCCCTCAACTCGTGTAAACTTGTCCATCACTAACTTATGGACAGTCATATCTTGGGCAACAAAGCACACCCCAACAACATGATCATGAAGGTCGCGGCTTGCACAAGCATTCACAACCAAGATAACAGGACCATCATCCCTCTTCGGGCCATGAGTCTTTACCTCAAATCGAACTTCTTTCTCTTCTTTACCTGCTTGATCAATAAAATATTAGAGACCCATGAATGATACTAGTAAGTTATCAAGTGCAAATTGTTTAACCAGCCGACACAATAACCAGTTAAATTTAACAAACAAATTACATAAAAATAAGATAAACAAAGTTGCTGATAAAAGGAGGAAGCTAAACTAGAGGTAGCGGTAAATAAATAAATAAACAAATAGAACAAATTTACTCACCCTGCAAAGCTAGATATAGCATCCTCTGGACAAGTGGTACAGAAGACTCCTCCACAAGGGTAAGTATGTGCCTTCCTATAGCATCATCAACTCTTAGCCCAGTTAATTCCGCTGCTTTCTGATTCCACCCGTTTACCAATCCATTGCCATCTACTGCCAAGATTGGGACAGTTGCTGTTTCCATTAGACGAACCATTTCACTGGTCACCGCCTGCAGTTCAGCAAGCCCATCAAGTTTTAGATCACCAATCTGGTTATCTAAACTAGCTTCTCGGGTTGGCTTGCCCGCATCATTCAGCGTTCCCCTAAGTATAAGTTGCAACGAATGAATAGCATCCATCTCATAGTCAGTCCAAGACAAGCTCTTCATCTTGACAACTTCAAGGAACGCTTTGAAAGACAACCTAGGGTGCATCCTTCTACTGTCATCCATGTCCGACGGATCATTCTTTGCACCTCCCCATCTGATTTCAGCAGCTGTATGTGACCTGAACCAAAAAATAATATCCTTGGAGTTGATCTTCGCTGCTGCCATTCCACAAACCATATCACCAAGAGCAGAAGCTCCTGGATAGCCAGCATCATGGAGGCTATCAGTACTCAGGCCAGTGGAATCCCTGTGCACTTCTGATAGCCAGAAGGCAATATCACTTATCTGAGTCTCGGTTGGAGCATTGCGCAGACGCCACACTTTCCCCCCATACAGAAGAGCAGCACCATCACATTTCACTAGGTCCATGATATTGGGTGTCCCTGATATGATAGTCAGGGGAGAGGCTTCTCTGAACAGCATGTCAGAGAGGACTGTTTGCATCTTCAGTATGCTCTTCTCACGTAACTGTTTCTCTAATTCAAACTCCTTGTTGACATGGACAGCAAACACCTGTGCTAAGAACTCACAAGCATAACGCAGCGGAAAAGGGACATATCTGGGGCTCTCGTTGTGGCAAACCAGGAGGCCCCACAGTTTCTTCTTTTTCTGCTGTTGTGCTGGTTGTTCAGACTCGACTTCATCATCATCTTCACTCTCATTAACCACAACAGCCATGACAAGGGATGCAATCGAGTTCATGTTCTCCATATACTGAAGGTGACAACTGTGTGGTGCCCTTAGTGCTGAACCACACAAGCTAATTTCAAAGGGGAGTGCCTCAGCTTCGATCACCTTTATGGATCTCGCACGGCAATCACAAATCATCCGTACTTTGTTTTTCATGAAAAGAAACCTTGCTGCTTGAGGGATATCAGTTGCTGGATAGTGCAGTCCTAGATAAGGCTCAAGACCAGGCTTTGTGATCTCGGCAAGGACCTCACCATGGTCATCTTCATGGAACTTGTAAGCCATAACCCTATCATACCCTGTAAGGTCAAAGAGTTCCTTAACCACAGTATTGCATAGTACTTCCATGCTTCCACCTGGCAGCGACTGGATCTTGGAGATTGCCTTGGCAGCAAGCTTATAAGATTGCAAAGCCCCAGCAGCGGTGGCAGGAAATTCTGTAGGCTTCACAGGCTCAAAGTCTACCACCAAACAACCAGTTGCCCGATGAACAATGGCATAGAAAGGCTTGCCTGAGCTCTTGCACTGAACTAGGATAGGATTCAGCAAAGAAACATCAGCAAACCCTAGTGCCTTATGCAATGCCATGGCACCTTGGTCAGTGAAAAGAGACCGTACATTGGTACCAATCCCCAGCCTCGGGGGATCATCAACACTGGGTACTGCATGGCTGATCGTTGTAAGCATTTCCGGAGCGTTCTCACTGAAGGCTATGACATTGAAGCTCTTCTCATCAAGGGCCAACAGGCAACCAAATGTTTGGATTATCTTTCCTTTCTGAATGTGCTGTAAGTAGGCTATGACCTTCTCCGACCGCCCTTGCTGCACAGGTGGACCGTCCCTCTGGGCTTCAACCATTTTGGAGTAGTCGAAGGAGTCACCAGATTCTTCATATTCAGCATTGAGTTCAGCATCAAGGGTTGTTTGAGCTAATACCCTTGCCCGGGAGCTCTGGCGGTTTCTGCTAGATGAACTTGAAGCAGGCCTTGAGGAAGACATCTCCTGCCTCAAGTACTTGAACCACTCAACAGTCGTATATGCTGCGTGTCACTCCTGCTGTACATATAAGTGATAAACGTTAAACATTAATTAGTAAAGCATAAAGGTACAATAAACCACTAACAGCTTGCAAATAACAGATTAGAAGATTGGAATGGCTAAATATATTCAACATGATGAATGCTCATAAAAGGTGTCCATTTTCCTATTTTCAGAAGGGTGACAAACATTAGAAGACTGGAGACAGTGTAACCACATGATTTTTTTTCCAGCAAAGGTACACCAGGGGAAACAAAGAAGAAGGTGAACTCTGTCGCGATCTGAAACCATAAATTTCCGGTGCCAACCCACTGTTGATACAGAAAGCAAGTAGTGATAAACAACACATCTATCCCTGCAAACCCAAAGAGCTTCCAAAGGTACTTCCCATGCTAATCATAAATGCTTCCACTCTTCTCAAATCAACAGTGTAACCAGATGATTCTTTTTCCAAGCAAAATGTACCGCTTGGTAAAAAGTAGACTAACAGTTGTAATTTCTAGCAGAAGAGTCACATATATGGAGAAAAATAGTGTGCCTATAGTATTGGGAAGGTTAGATGTGACCTTTCTGTTGTGTAACTGAACTATTTCAACACAAGAGAATTCCCTATATGCCACAATTTGGAAGGGAACAAAAAAAAACTCTAGCAAGGAACGGCCAATAGTGATTGGAACTGTCAGTGAACAACGTTCCATTTCAGACATATATTTCTCTTAAAGGTGTAGATTTTGAGTTGGTACACAGCAGTACAACACAGTTGAAGAATGAAAGTACACACAAATATTACAGGAAGTCAACTAAACCCACTACAAGAGAACGCCAAGAACCTACATGAGAATCCAAACAACGATAATCACCCCACTATTTCATCGAGATATATGCCATACCGAAGTCAAGCAAGCAAGCGAAGCAGACAAAAGGATCGCCAGCAGGGCCAGGAGACCGTTTGCGATTCTGGTTCTGACATTGACATGGACAGAAATCGAGAACCGCCGGGAGCTCGAAAGAGTCTAAAATCGAACCACCACCCCCCTTCCTAATCAGCTCAGCAGAGAGAGAGAGGCTCTCCCTTTCACTAGTCATCTCGAAAGGGGATTCGAATCACCATTTTTGCATACGACTTGTATGCACTACAAACAAGTTGGCGCACAGTTGCTCCCGGTGCCACAAATTCATGCGCACGAACACACCATGCTAAGCCTGATCACAAACACAGAGCAAGAACCTCACCTCCCCAACTCCAGCCCCTTTTGTTCCCCAAGATCAAAGAGGGGGGAAACTACCTTCCGGCACCACTATCACACGCATACAGACATACACGCGGGCATCGGGAAGAAGGATGGGAAAGGCCGAAAGGGTACCTGCTCCCGGCGGTAATGGAGAGGTGACGGCGCCGTGAAGGAGGAGTGGAGTGAGCTCTGCTCTGGAAGTGGCGAGTGGGAGCCCCATGGCTGGCCATTAAGCAAATATAAATACTCGTCGCGTGGGGGCATGGCCGAACCTTGCTGCTCCGCGCCCATGACCGGCGCGGATGGGAGAGCGATGGGAGCTGTCGACGCTTAATTGGACGCGCTTCCCATTGGGTTTTAACCCGTGGACCTGCAGAAGCTACAGTGTTGCCCTTTCCTCGACTTTTTTTTAAAAAATTCCAAGGTTCCCTTCTTCTCCTACCCCAAGTCGCCTACACAATATCTCTTTTCTTGTGGCATGAATACACAATATCTATTTGGATGTATATCAAACTGCGCAGCAAAAAGCAAATGCAAGACTACTAGATTTTCTTATGGTCAACTCTGAAATAAGAATTCAGAAAGGGTTGATGCTAAATTTGGATTTTTATCCACGAAACAGGCTTTCGCCCCGCTATATTAATATAACAACAACCCATAGAAAGACGAGACCACTGCTGGGCAAACAGCAAAATACGCCCAAAAGAAACAGAAAAGAAAAAAGAAGAGAAATAACGCCGACAACGACGGTTTGACGAAAACGAAGATGACACGTCACCGTTGCGCCCTCCGGAGAATTCCCACCACGCTCCTAGCACTTCGAAGCGTCACGTACCAAGCAGCACGTCCAAGAAGGTGAGTGACGACGACGACACTGCTGCCCGAACCGGCCCTAGGGTAACCCCTGGTTCGCGTCGTAGGGTTTCCCCTGGTACGCCACGGGGTTGGGGAAGAGGTACACCCGACGCCCTTCAAGAAGGTCTGCGACACCCACAGGTGTCCACGCGTCGGTGTCGAGAACGACAGAGATTTCTCCCGACCCCCAAAAAACCACACCCCGGACGCTTATAGTACTCCACCAAGCTTGTCGCCCACTAGCACACGCCACCACGGTCTTCCAATCATCACCGCCGTCTCACCGTGATCCACGTAGCGAGGCCGGAAAGACCAAGAAGAGGGGACACCAGCGAAGGGTGGCCGTACAGTAGCACTCGGGAGGGATCGACCTCCACCGCCATCGGCGGTAGTCGACCGGATGCAGCAATAGGGGCATACCAGGCCCTCACCGGCCCGGCCACGCCCAACATGGGCATGTAAAGTCCCCGTCACCGCACTGCAGCAGGCACGCCACCGTCACCGCCAACCTCGGCATCAGCCCCACCTCCTCTGTCCACCGGGGGTGCCGCCACCACGTCCGAGGCGGCCCGCCCAGGCCCAAAACTGGGCTGGGAGGGCGTTGCCGACTGCACACCTGCAACCAGCCGGCCGCACTCGGGCTACCACGACACCCAGCAGCCAAATGGTCGCTCCGTCGTCACCATGTCCACCCGACCACACCGGACCATCATCAAGCCGAAGAACACGCAAAACCACGACTTGAATGTCGGCCGAGGCCGACCGGGCCGGCACCAAACCCACGGGGTGGCCAGGGATGGAGGAGCCAGATTCGGACCCGCCTGGTCCAAATCAGCTCCCGTGACCGGCAGAAAAATAGGGGAGACGGGGACAGAGGGCGACGAGCTCGGTGACCACGGCGACCGCGCCACCAGCAGGTTACCCTCTGTGCTCACCGAAGAGCCCACATGCCCATCAGTTTGCTACCCAGATCGAGGCCCGTGGGACCAGATCTGGGGCCGCCGTCGTCACCCCATGGCTGCGCCACGCGAGCCTTGCCCGGCGGCGCACGCCGGCGGCGGCGGGGGAGAAGCGACGAGGAGGGGGACGGAGGCGCGGGGTAGGTGCGGTCGCCTGGTCGCTCGCGGGAGCGACCAAGACGACCTTCTTAAGCGAAACCTAGCTCGTGAGTTCGGAGTCTTTGGATTTTTATCCAGATCAAATGGTCTACGATCTGGCTAATATCATGGCAAAAAAAATACAATCTGGCTAATAAGCAATTTGTTTTTTTGCTAAGTCTCAGGAAAAGTGCAACTTAATTCAGTTTAGAGTTGCAAATTTCTGAATCAATTAGTACTTCCCCACAATAAATAAATACACAAAGTTATACTAAGTCGTTTTGGTAGGTCATTTTACCCTACCAAAACGGCTTATATACTTGAACAGAGGTAGTATTTTGCATTTTTTTACTTCTTTAGTTTTGTTGTTGTGTGCATACTAGATATTAGGAGTTCGGGTGTAAACTCTTGTTGTTTGGCATCGTCTTGATGTGAACATTTAATTTATTAAAAATCACCTCTTTATGAAAACTAATAATTGGTTGATATTAGTTGGTAGTTTTAAGAAATTCTCGCTTGAGTGAGCTAAAAACAATTGGCTCGAGTTATATTTCTCCACTCCAATGATGTCATTATGGTTAAGTTAGATGACGGGCGAAAAAAGAGTGAAAGTGATCTGAGGAGAACAAGAAAATGGGTTCGAATATGTTGGTTCGGTCAATGTTAGAAAGGAATACAAGAAACTTATGTGGGGTTTGGTAAGTGCTGAATGGTACAAAGAGAGAAAGGATGCGTCAGGCAAGCCTAGCCAAGATTACAAGCATATAGAGAGCAATGTCAACAAGCATGTGCACAGAACGCCAAGATACAATATTTCCATTTTCATGCTAGTTATTACAAAAAAAATATTGCAAAGTTTGTAGCTCAAGAGAATCAACATCATCGAAGTGAAGGATGCTACTCAATCTCGATCGCCTCACTTTGCGAAATCTTAGCGCCAACTTGGACATAAAACAATTTATGATTTGGATTCAACCCCTCTCTGATTCCCCGATAATTAATCGAGACAAAATTCGCACCTTGGACATGCACATCTGGTAAGACTATCTTAGACTTCTCACATTGTATAGTATCACGAATCATGATCCAATATAGCTATTACCTTCACATCAGATAGTACTTTATTCATTGTAGAATTCAATATTAAATTGTGTGTACGATCTATTTTATTAACTTCCCCGTTTGATGCGTCATGATTTGATAAATCTTCCACATCATCCCTAATCAGAAATACAATTTGTTTTGCTTAGGTGATACATGTGACACTCTTATGTAGGGGCGGAGTTCCCAGTAGGGCAAGGTAGGCTAGCTGCCCTACCTTGACCTTTGACGAATATATTCATATGCACATGGTTTTCTGAACAATTTCAGTGGTCGTACTTGATAAACGGATTCTGTATAAGAAAGTTATGATTGTTTTAGTCAACACTTCACAAAACTGATTCCAAGCCGAAAGGAGGGACTATGTCTAGTCTAATCTGAAATCAACTCTTTCTCTTTGTAATAACTAAGTCATAATCTAACAACCCGACTCTAACAATGTTCTAGTGGAGTATTTAAGTAGGATTTAAGAGTATTTTGGCCATTTTATGAGGTGGTTGAAACCAACTTTGGGTATTTGATGGATTATGTTCTATGGTACTTTAGATTTGTATATTTTATTAATCTACAATTTTAATTGTATTAGTTCAGTCAGTGTTTTTGGTTAAAAATGTGGGGACATGTTTGCTCAATTGGAAACATGATGATTGAGACCTCTCATGGAATATATCATGCGCAGAAAATAAAATCACAATTCCAAGTTATGATGAAATGGTAACAAAATTAGGCAAATCAAGAAAAAGGGAAGACATAAGGTAATTGTTGATTATTTTATAGTGTGAACACCTTCTATGTTGCAATAGACTATATTACAACCGATTTTGATCATCGATTAAATGTGCTATCTTCGAAATAGTTTCAGAACTTCTCTTGTCATACCGACGTCTTTACTTTATACAGCATGTTACAAGTGCAAAAAAAATCAATCACACTCATTGATCACGAATTCATTCAGGAATTCGGGAGGAGAGTGTACATTTAATTAATTTGTGCTTGAAGCAATTTAGAGTGAATTTTAACTATATTTATAAATCGACTGCTTTAGTCAAGTGAAACTTGTATATTCATCTTTAGAAGCTTATATTAAATCCTACAACGTGACAAGCTTAACGGACAATCATAAGAAAGACGCTTCATCACGCCTTCCCAAAAGCAGCTCTCTATACCGAATTTGTGCATCCACCCAATCAATTCCGACCTCACGCAACGTATATAACGGTACGACACATGATCACGATGACGATGAGGAGCGAGTACCGCTAAAGTAGAGGAGAGCTCAAGAGAGCAGGAAATACTCCGTCTGTCGGGCGGCGCACGCTGTCACGCTACGCGGCGACAGCGGCTCGACTATAATTGAGTTACGGAGGCATGTGTCCGACAGGAAGAGGTGGCGAGGGATATTTTTATCTAACATGGATGGTTGATTGATTGGCGGATTGATCCTCCGTAGACGTTGACGTTTTATCTCATGATCGTAATTCGTCTAGTACTGTTTTTTTTTATTTTTTGTAACTTTTCGATTGTGGCTGTGTGCATTCTTATGCAGAGGCCGGGTGTAATGCTTAAATGTTTTAAATAATAAAAAAATTATAAAAAAATGACATGGTATATTTAGCAAATTCTTTATATATAGAGGGTAAAAATAATGCGAAAAATACAAAAAAACGTACAAATACTATTTCACAACGCAAGTTTAAACTGACTTCTGGCTCCGCCACTGCTCGGCAAACGCCGCCAACGCCAGCCAGCGCCCGTTTCCTTTCGAGATCTTTCTATTCTTTTCCTGGGTTTCGCCGCGTGGCGTGGCTTGCAAGCACGGGCACGTGACCCGCACGTGGCCACCAGGGCTGCCCATATGGGTCTGGACCTTCAGCGCTCTATCCAACTCCATAGTCCTCTCTTTTTTTTTTTTTTTTTTTTTTTTTGAGAGCCTCTCTCCATAGTCCTCTCTAGCTGCTGCGCAACCACCAACGGGCGTGGAGTGGACCATGTCGGCACGAACGCTCGTAGGCCACTGACACGTGGCGCCCTTTGGGGGGTGTGGGTTCCACTTGTCAGTGATCTCGTACGCTTTGGGGACGTATCACCACCGTCCAGGGTCGCCACCCCCGACATCCACCCCCGGCCACCGAAACTCACCCGTCAGCTGTCGCGAACCAACCACACCGTGATGGCCTGGGTCTCCAAGGCGACGCCTCCAAGAAGGTCCAAGAAGATCCATCCGACCGCAAAGCGAGAGGAGCAAACACTGGCGACGAGAAGCAGCGCCGCCCTCCAAAGCTCGACCGTCGGCCATGATGGTCGCGACGCCCATGGCCGCGACATCCATGCCGCACCGCTGCAGCAGCCTTCGGTCCGGGGCCGCCGCCCCGGCTTCCACACCGCCCGGACGTCGGAGAACGGCGGTAGGAGAGGCCACCTCCTGCCTCCGCGCCGGAGCCTCCACCCTTCCCTGTCGCGCTGAACTCGGCTTCCTCCTCGCAGACCCGCATGTGGACGTCACGCTGCCGCCGTCCATCTGCTGCCTCCGCCTGGAGCACGCCGTGGCAAGGGAACCCACGCGCCTCCACCGTCGAGAGCCGCATCTCAGCCACCCAGACCAACGGCGCGCCGGCCGGGCCGGAGCCACCCCACCACCGCCGGGCAGAGCAAATGCGGCGCCCTCCCCCGCGCACCAAGCCCCGCTCGGCTCGGCCCACCCCGGCCCAGATCGGGCCCGGGCCGCCACAACCAGGGCCGCCGCCGCAGAAGCGCAGTCGCGCCACCGCGCGTCGGCCGCAGCGCCTCCCGCCGCGCCCGCAGCACCGCATCCCTCGCCTGCAGAGCCGCGCCGCCATGCGGCCCGCAAACGCCATCGCGCGTCGAGAGGGAGCCAACGCCAGGATGGCAGCACCCCGCCGCCGCCGTCCGCCGCCCAGGGTTGTGCCCGGCTAGCATCATCTGGTCGGCGGCGAGGGGAGGAGGAGGGAGGTGGCGGCGGCGGAAGCTAGGGTTCCGCCCGAGCCGCCTCAGAGGAGACGACGCGGGGGTCACGACATAGTCGAGATAGAGTAAGTTTGCCCGTTTCCAAAAATTATTGCAGCTCCATCTACGCCTCTTGGCTAGGGGTTCTTCCAGCTCCAAGGGTCGTCGCTGAGGCTGGTGGTGTCCGGCTTCGACGGCGAGAGGTTGACGAAGACGGTGTTCCTCAGGAGTTACTCTACCTGTATCCACTTTTTCTATACTTGTATTTGTACGCGTCCCGTTGTTGTATCCTTACTACTGTTTAATTAATACAAGTATATTATCAAAAAAAAAATATTGCAGCTAGCATAGCAGGTAAAGCTATTGTGCAAACAGTTACAACACTCATGCTCACTGTAGCACCTGCAGGCTGCAGCCTTGTATAAGTTCACTGTAGCGTCACTGTATGCATAGTACTAGAAAAGAGTAGCCAGTCACGTACGCGAAAAAAACAACTACCGAATACCGATTGGACGGATGGGACGCGCGAGTGCGCGACGCGGAAAGATTACGAGAAACGTTTTGGCTAAGGTGCGAGCTACAGCCGGTCTGCGCTCTCAGATATGCGCGCGTTCCGAACGTGAGACGTCGCTTTCATACGAGCAGTGGACCCGGTCAAATCATCATGTATTACCTATACGCACGGTGCAAAACGCAACAGCCCACGTAGTGGAACCCACGGTACAAAAAGCTGCACCCCACGTCTGCTCTTTTCTAATCCCTTGAGTGATGCCCATCACAAGATTCGTTGGAATTTTTTGTACGCATCTTTGCTAGCTAAGCATACAGCACGACCTCTTGCTACCCTATGCGAACACAACATTTTCGTGTGTATGAAAAATGGTTGTACTAATAATTTTATGTATAATCACTAATAGTTCACAGCAAAAAAAAAGGCCAACGCTACACGTCAGTCAGTTGTAGCGAGGCATTGCTACAGCCGCATCCGCGGCCGTCTGATGCACTTAAGTGAAATGATCTCGCGCGTCCGATCTATGTAGCAAAAACGTTTCGCGCACAACATTTTTTGTCTGTTTATGCAACATTTCATGTAGCAAAAAATATTCCAGAAAAATATTGTCTGGGATGAATGTAGCAAAAAAAAAGTCAAACACAACATTTTTTTTGTCGCATGTAGCACTGTGTGTAGCAAAAATTCTTATATGTGTAAAATTTACGATCGTGTAGCAAAAAATGATGTAGCACTTTGAACAATGTCATGTAGCAAAAACCAACAAGCTATGCAACAAATCCCATCTGTTGTAGCAAAACATCGATAAAACGTTATTTTTGCAAAAATCATTGTAGCACTTTGCTCGTGCTTACACAGCAAAGGCTATACACATATGTAGCAAAAAGCAACACCGTATGCAACATCGACAAAAAATCCTCAAAAACTGACCTTCGTATGGATCATGGAGGCGCCGCCTGCCTGATTTGAGCTCGTCGTCGACGAATCAGACTAGTCAGGACCTCGTTGTCGCCGGATCCAGTGATCCACGACACATCCCCATCGAAGATTGGTGTGGTGCTCGTGCTTACAGACTCGCACATCAAAATCGTGGTGGTGCAGCAGCCTCTCCCGTCGACTGATGGCAGCAGAAGGCGGCGCTCGACGGCGACCGGCCGTGGATGATGCTGGGAGGCGCGTGAGGTGCTCCGGGTCGACGGCGGCCGGCGGTCTCCGTGGCGGCGTCGACGGCCGGTGGAATCCACCATGGCGGCGGCGACGGCCGGTGGAATCCACGATGGCGGCGGATGGGCAACGGTGGCCAGAGAGATTGGGATCGGTGGGACATCAGCGGGGACGGTGGCTCGCCGCCGGCGACCTGAGGATCAAGCGGAAGGGAGGAGAGGCGAGAAAGAGGAAGAAGGCGGGCGAAGGTCAACGCGCGCGCGCACGGTGGGGTTCGACCTGCCTGCTCGTCGTTTGGGTCGGGATGGGGGTTGGGGACGATAGGTACTAGTGGACTTTTTTGTCGTTCCGCACGACCCGACTGATGCATAAGTCGGTTGTACAATAGAGTTTTCCCAAAAAAAATATGAGTATGCAACAAATTATAATTTTTGGAACGGTCATGTCAAAATCATTGAAAAATCTAGTAACATTTTAAACATGCCCATGTAGCAAAAAAATTATGAGTATGCAACATATTATAATTTTCTATAAATCATGTAAAACATTAAAAAAATTGTAGCATTTCAAACAGGCCCATGTAGCAAACATCGTATGTGTATGCAATAAATTATATTTTTTCTATGATAATGTCAAGGGGTCTTGCAGCAAAACAATGTTGTAGCATTTTATACACAACCATGTAGCAAAAACAAAAAACATATGCAGCTAATCCCAATTTGGTTGTAGCATACATAAAAAAGTGTCGACGTTTGAAACAAATAATATAAACGTATCCAACACATATGCCCAACGTATCCAACATTATAAAAACACGTATGTAACATTTGAGCAACCGGTGTAGCATAGGCCAAAAAATATGCTGTAACATTTTACTCGGGGTTATACAACAAAAAATACACAACCTTGTAGCAAATCACAACATCGTATGCAACATAGAAAAAATATCCTAAACACTGACCTTCACAGCTGACCATGGAGGCACCGCCAGAACTGAACTGAGCTCACTAGCAACAAATCCACCGCGCTGGAAGCTCGCCGCAGTTAGATCGAGTGATCCATAGACCAATTAGCCGACAAATTGGTCGGAGGGGGATCTTTGCGGAGAGTCGCTGAGTCGGTTGATGAGAAAATTAGATCGGCAAGACGGCAACACACTTATCCTAGCTAACACGAACGGGCAAGGCAAGACACGCATACACACTAATCCTAGCTAACCAAGCAAGCAGCTAGTTGTGTATGGAAGGGCACATGCATGTGTGCGTGCAGGCAAAAGAAAATAAGCGAGGGAGTCATGTGTGCGTGCAGGCAAAAGAAAATAAGCGAGGGAGTCATGTGTGCGTGCAGGCACACGGGCCATGGCGCTGGCGAGAAAAATAAAGGCGGGCCAGCTGAAAGCGACTTGGGGGTTGTGGTGTCACGCTACATCGAATAAATGCCGGGCAGTGCGCGTGCGTCTCCGACGGAACCGGCTGTAGCTACAGTCGGTTGATAATCAGCATTTTCCTTTGGCTAATCTCGGCGCGCCGCACGGACGAGGCGGTTGTGCGGCGCCTCTCCCTAGATTTTCCCTCTATTCTTTTCCTGGGTTTCGCCACGTGGCGTGGCTTGCGAGCACGGGCACGTGACCCGCACGTGGCCACCAGGGCTGCCCATATGGGTCTGGACACTCATTGATCACGAATTCATTCAGGAATTCGGGAGGAGAGTTCAGTACATTTAATTAATTTGTGCTTGAAGCAATTTAGAGTGAATTTTAACTATATTTATAAATTGACTGCTTTAGTCAAGTGAAACTTGTATATTCATCTTTAGAAACTTATATTAAATCCTACAACGTGACAAGCTTAACGGACAATCATAAGAAAGACGCTTCATCGCGCCTTCCCAAAAGCAGCTCTATATACCGAATTTGTGCATCCACCCAATCAATTCCGACCTCACGCAGCGTATATAACGGTCCGACACATGATCACGATGACGATGAAGAGCGAGAACCGCTAAAGTAGAGGAGAGCTCAAGAGAGCGGGAAATACTCCGTCTGTCGGGCGGCGCACGCTGTCACGCTACGCGGCGACAGCGGCTCGACTATAATTGAGTTACAGAGGCATGTGTCCGACTGAAGAGGTGGCGAGGGATATTTTTATCCAACATGGATGATTGATTGATTGGCGGATTGATCCTCCGTAGGTGTTGATGTTTTATCTCATGATCGTAATTCGTCTAGTGCTGCATTCTTATGCAGAGTCCGGGTGTAATGCTTAAATCTTTTAAATAATAAGATTTTTATAAAAAATGACACAGTATATTTAGCAAATTCTTTATATATATAGGGTAAAAATAATGCGAAAAATACAAAAAATCGTACAAATACTTGTAGTATTTCACAACACAAGTTTAAACTGACTTCTGGCTCCGCCACTGCTCGGCAAACGCCGCCAACGCCAGCCAGCGCACGTTTCCTTTTAAGATCTTTCTATTCTTTTCCTGGGATTTCGCCGCGTGGCGTGGCGGCTCTCGGGGCCCTCGGGCGGCGGCGTGGCCTCCTTCCCCACTTGCGAGCACGGGCACGTGACCCGCACGTGGCCACGAGCGCTGCCCATATGGGTCTGGACCTTCAGTGCTCTATTCAACTCCAGAGTCCTCTGTAGCTGCTACGGCCTGCGCAACCACCAACGGGCGTGGAGTGGACCATGTCGGCCACTGACAGGTGGCTAGGTAATTGTTTATTTTATTCTTCTTCTGGAGGTTGCTAGACGCCGTTGTTTTATAAACTGCCCACTGGCATATGGCAGGACAAATTCCTGCTCGAGCACTCATGCAGCCATGCTGGCTGCCTCTGTAAACTCAATCTGAGCTAGCGTCGAATCGAACAAAGTGATCGATGGGAAGACATTCCATAGGCCTTATCGAATTATTGTACTGTACCTGTGCCGTCCCAGTTCATGCATCGATACAGGAAGGGTGGGTGCTGCCACAGATCCGGTCTAGATCGATGATACCACAGCGCGCAAGTGCCGCCGCTATCTATAGTCAGCCGAGGCAGCAGAGCGTACCCGATCGTAATCCACACCTCAATACCTCATCATCATCTAGATATTCGTGGCCTCCATCATCACCACGGGATGTACTAGGATTAAGGGATTTTATCATAGAAACTTGTCGGGGATACCGGTTTTTATCTGCTGAGCAGGCTCACTTCGTCGTCTCTAGTGATGTGCAAGTGGGATTCCACTTACACATGGTAGTACTCCTTCCGTTACAAATTAGATGTCTTTCATTTGACCACATGTGTATGTATCTAGACATGATACATATACATGTAACATGTCTAGATACATCTATATTTGGACAAATAAAAGTCATCTAATTTAGAACGAAGGGAGTAATATGTAGAGACCAAGATCCATAGGCGGATCTAGCGTCCCTGCTGCCGGGCAGCTACCCGGGCTTGCCGGCCGCATGACGCTTAAATCCCTTTGCTATTCTATGTGATTTGCGATACAAATATAATTTTTAAATGTTTAACTTGTGGTTTGCCCGGGCTTCCAAATGTTTCTGGGTCCGCCTATGCCAGGATCATCTTTTTTTTTAAACAACGGGGTGTAAATGGCTTTAAGGGGTACACTTCCGGGTATGCAACACATCTATGCGTCGACATATGCGCCATACTATTAAGCGCTCGTTTGATTCATAAGATTTGTTTAGGATTGAAATCCTATGAGAATATTTTCTTCGGATGTCGTTTCATTCATAGGATCAATTCCAGGAAACAATCTCATAGAAATCTTGTATTTGTAGGAAAATAACATGAGGTCCATCCTCATGAAAACATTCCTTCACATAATTAAATGAATTTGATCTCCCATAGGATTCAATTAGTCATGCCGTTACAATCTTATAGGATTTCTGTACCTACACTTTTCCTACCATATGAATCAAATGAGTCGGAGTCCTAAGAGGGTGTAGTTACTTAAATTTAGAAAAAGATCCATTATAAAAACTTTCAAGACATTCTACCAAAATCTACGATTAAAAAGACGTTGATCTCTGTCTTGTTCTTTCCCATAACCATCAGGCAATTTTGTCTCGGATGCTCCGCACTAGCGAGAGGTGAGAGACTAGCCGGGAAACAATATTCACAATGTCTCTATTCTCGACGGTACTATTCATCTTCGTGTACACAAGAACTACCAAGTCTGTTTTCCTCGTCCTGGAAGTCTACTATATAAGTCTGACACTTCCGAGTGAAGTTTTGTTCGAACCTCCGAGCAGTGACTTAGGTATGTATAATGGTAGAGAAGGCGCGTCTTTTTTAGTCATCCACATCATTTAGAGAAGACAAAATTATAAGTTGTACAATATATTATCTCTTATTACCATCCTAGCAATTAATGAGAATTAGTTATATTTTAGTAGGAAATTATATTTTTAGGGGAAGACAAATGATACAATGGTGAAATTAGCCTTCTTTTATTTCATAAGAGATCATCTCTTAGCTAAGCGAAGGCACCCTCCCCTTTCTTTATTATATCTCTACTCTAACTAGATAAATATTCTACGTGTTAACGTTAAAAGAAGATTGACGTCAGCGTATTGTACATTGCCCTTATAGGTTTCCGTCTAACTCTTTTCAAGGGTGCTTCGTTTCGTCCAGAACCTCCGAGTTCTATTTCTATACTTTTCCGATCCACTGGGTACATTGCTTTTCAGGATGAAAACTACGGAGTAGTAGTTAGTCATACCAGAACCTACGTGTGCTCCTTCCCAGTAGCTCCGGGTTCTGTTCGTTTTTAAAGTATCGTTTGTCCAGACGTCACGTTACCGCCGAAATCAGATTGGTGCCTGGGGGAATTTGAATGTCCTGTCCAATTGAAATTACCCCTTCATGCCCTAAGGTAAAGTGAGCAAGTTGAGTGGGCTAAGAAGAGCTAAACCCCTTGCCTAAGCTCCACTCCTATCTCCCGTCAAAAAAAAAAAAACTCCACTCCTATCCTTTGCATTTACTCCATAGTTTCCACTCAAATCTTTTGAGATGTATGGTGCTTTGAGAGCATTTCTTTGTGAATCTTTTGCAAGGGCTTCAAGATCCAAGTGTTAGCCGAGTTTGTTTTTACTTCTTGGAGGGTGTGCGTCTCTTAACCGTCTAGAGAGTCACTTGGAAACCTTCATGTTGTTATTAAAGGAGCCACACATTTTTTCAAGGAGGAGGTCACCTACTAAGTGGAATGATATATCCTAGTGAACATGTACTTGGTGTCCTAGATCAAGGAAAAATATGTTGGTGTATGTACCCAATAACTTGGTGTCCCACCTCCACCAACACGGAATATGATAGCGCCAGCTTTCTAAACCTCGGGTTACACCTTCATTTATGTGATCCCTATCCCTATCTCCATTACTTTCATGGAATCTACTTTTCCACAAGTTTATCTTTTTGTAATTTGCATACTTAGGGTGTTATAGGCAATAAATATAAACCAATTTTCTAAAAGCAACCATCTTTCTCTATTTGAACATCGCCTAGTCACCACGCTATAGTCAATGTAGGTGATCTTTCAGTAAGAACCCATCTACCACAAATGTGTCTGTTTTTTTAGGAATGCAATTTTGATGGAACTAGATGGGAACCCCCTAAATACCCCCACAAGCTTTGTAAAGGAAAGAGGGAAGTTTGTAAGGCTCAGAGGGTGTCTGATTAGGGTTTTTTTTTGGCTTTTGGCTTTGACTTATAAGTCACAAAAGTATCTAAATATGTGCTTTTGACTTTTAGCTTATACCATTGTGTAACATAAGCCAAAAGCACATATTTAAATGCTTTTTTAGCTTATAAGTCAAAGCCAACAACTAAATAAAAATCCTAACCAAACACCTGTCCACCGCTTGCTGGTAATGCTTGAGGTGGGCAGGCAGTACATCACGAGCATCTATAGTCCACCGCTTCACTATACGCCTCTCCGGTATTTCCCTAACGCGCCTGTGCGGCAGCATCTAAATACAAGCAAGGTTTTCTGCGTTTAAAGACTGCTAATGAAAAAATAACTAGAATAGCCGGAAAAACAAAAAAAAACAATAGATTTTTGGAAAAACCAGTTGATTATTTTACCTTCATTACGTAACGGCATAGCATACCCATGTGTTCAAACATGCCGCATTCGCAATTGTAATACTCATTTACCATCTTCATTTCAAAGACACCTTGCTCCATTCTCCCTAACATCGCTCTCCACATGCTTCGCCATGACCATGAAGACCTCATTCGGGGTAACCTCATCGACATCGTACGAGCCTGACTCGAACATCACCTCCTGGGAGATCTCAAACATGGATCTTGTATATTTTTTGAAGCATTCTTCTCCAGTGGGTCATTCTGCCGTAGAACTACACCCCCTGGGCAAAAGATAAACATACATGAAATGTAATGGTGTTTCGAGCTTTATATCCACGCGATGCAACCTACTCCGTACTATTACATACAGAGGGATCGAGATTTAGTACAGGCATGGGTGCTTACGATCTTGTGCGTTTCTCCTGGAATCAATATCTAGATCGCTTGCACACCATATGTTTTCCATGGCCCCCAAAGTGACCATTTATGCTAAGCACGAATTTGTTGTAAAACAGTAATCCTAAACTTACGGACGGATTCGGCTACGGAATGTCTACGGACAAACGTGGGCTGAATGGATTGGTTGAGTTTTCACCTATTGCTGAAAAACCGGGCCATCGCTCTGTATTTCTAACCTGCATGTGTGAGTCCGTAAGTAAATTCCGTAAAAAAATCCGTAGATGTAGCATTACTCCATAAAACAAGGAAAATTTGGGAAAAATTCTAATCAATCCAAACACAACATCAAATTCCTATGTCGATATCTGCACAATGTCAACTCACGTTTTGATCATAACATTCAGCAGGTAAGTCTTAATTGACTACAAACAAGACGAATTTAAGCTACAAGAATACATCAACATAAGTAGCCTCAATACACCAGTAACAGCTAATATTAAAGTCTCAGTTAACCACATAGATCCAAAGTCCACCATTATACACAAGTTCAGAAAGAAGATAAAAAAGACAACAGGGTTAACAGGGGGCATCCACTGAGGATGCACATTTCAGAAATATTTTAACTACTGAAACAGGTGGAATTTAAGCTGAAAAGGCACATATATAGGCCACTTCATCAACACGTTATGTTTGAATTCTCTTGAGACTGTCAAGGCTTGCAGACTCCAGAGAGTAGTGACCTGATAGAGCTGCGTCATGAGCAACTTGCAGAGAGACCCAAGGACATCCTTCAATGATCAGATACTCAAATTTATGTGCACGTACCAGCTCGGTAAATCCATTATCAGTCACCTGATTACACACTCGGAGTGTGAGATTTTTCAAGCAAGGGGTGCGTGCAATGTACCACATCCCCACATCAGTTATCCAATCACTATCCACAAGCTCGAGTGTTTCCAGGAATGGTGCAGATGAAAGTATTATCATACCGCCGTCGCCGATGAATTTGGCTCCATTAAGCACAAGAACACGAATCGGACAAGACTGAATGAGAATCTTAAGGCCCTCCAGTGTGATGCCCTCGTAAAAGGTGCGGTTGGAATATGTGAGTTTGAAAGTCTCAAGCATAGGACAGTTGTGAACTAAAGCTTTAAGGATGTCATCAGTAAACCTTGTCCCATAAAGAAATTCTAGAGGCAGGATCCACAGTGAGATGCTTCTAAGATTTCTGCAGCTGTCGAATAGCGCAATCATGCCATAGTCATTTAGACCTTCCACATACTCGAGGCGTAACTTCTCCAATGCTCCGCACTTCCCCAAGAGTAGACCAAGTCCTAATCCTGTCCTGGTTTGAATACGCGCCAACCTCAAATCCGTCAAACTCTCGCAGCTGAAATCACATCTACTAGGGTTGTGCGCGTCATATAAGGGATCATGAAACCAATACTCACCAGGCTTTTGTCCCTTTTTCTCAAACTCAAACTTCCTAAGTTTCGTCCATCCTAGACCAAACTTTAGTAGGTCAAACTGGCTGATTCCGTCGCAATGCTTAAGTACAAATTCTTCCAGTGATCCATTACAGCCAAGGTACTCCAACCACTCTATACTACTTATTTTCTTGCAGTTAATAAGGCAGAGAGCAGATAAACTATTGCAACCAACCAGCACTGAGAGAAGCCCCCTTGAAGTTATGTTTGGTACTGAATTCAAATGAGGGACCTCAACTTCTTGCAATTGGCTAGACAGCCGAGACTAGAGTCGTCGATGTATGAAAAGAGGGTTAAGCCGGGATTAGTATAATCAATTTCCATTTTCGACAGACTGGAGAATCGGGAACAGAGTGATGACAAGGTTTCTGTAGCAGAAAAAAGGCTGCATCCCAAATGGATAGCAGCCCTTTGATTTGCCTCAACCGTGTACAGACGTTTCGACACAAGGGAAAGAGAATTTAGATCGCTTGTCCTGGTAATCCTCTTGATGATGTCTTCCAGTAGTGCCTCTGGAAGATCCTCCATCGAGCAATGCGGCTGTAAATTGTTAACCAATATGCTGGAATGAAAGTAATGAGATAAGAGTGAAGCATATGGCAATGACATCAGATCAATATTGATCACGAAAAGCATGTGCAGTGCTAAATATTCATGTGCTAACATTAGGGATAGAGATTATAAGGTAGCTACCACCATCTATGTATCTAGATCTTATAAGATACATGATCAAACTTTCCGACATTGCTGGAATAATGAACTTAACAAACTAGAACTGTCACGTGATTGCAAGAGAGAACCGTAGCAGCAATCCTAAATATTCAGAGGCAAGAGAAAGGGGTGTTCAATGAGATAGCGCTGATCCCAGATCTACTTAATTAACTAACGAAATGAAAATCGTAGCAATATGAGGTCTAGTTACTATTTGATTCAACTTCGCACATGTTACCTTCATTTAAGCTCATCTCATCTAGATCAAGAACTCAACGAGAGAGTGAAAAAAGGAACGCACATGTTTCCTTCATTTCAGCTCATCTCATCTAGATCAAGAACTGAACGAGGGTGTAAAGAAAAGGAGCGCACACAAGCCTGTACAGCTAAGGAACCCAATCGACGGACAGAGGATGCTGGGTTTGTTTTCCTGGTACCTGGATAAGAAAACGCAGCGGCGCCTTGACAAGAGAACGACAGGAAAAGAAGAACGAGAGGCGGCGGCCGTGGATCTTCCGGAGCAGAGAGGCCGTAGAGCTCGGATCGATGAACTGCGTGCTTCCCGGCAGCTGCGAATTTGGTTCCCCTCTCTCCGGATGAGTGAGGTGAGTGCTGAAACCCTCCCGAACCCTCTTCACTCCAAAACGGAGGTGGAAGAGCTCATCCCCACGGAGAACTTGCCTGTGGCAAGATGGTTAGGAGGGTGGTTGTACCCCCAGCCCACCAGAGTTCAAACCCCAGGTTTGACGCTGGTGTTTCTCATTTAGGCGGAATATTCTTCAGTGGGAGGCGACGTTCCCGTCGACAGCGAGGCGCCCGTGGTGACTTCGTCAATCTCAAGACCCAACCGCCGGCTCAGTCTCTCGGAGGTGCTCATAGGGGTAGGGTGTGCGTGTGTGCGTTCATAGGGGTGAGTGTATGCGCGTGTATGTGAGCGTCTGCGTTGTACTGTGTTTCGCAAAAAAAAAAAGAGCTCATCCCCACGTGGCGGCTCTCATGCTCCGGTGGCTGCCACGTATAGCCAACCAGGCAGCGTCCATTTCTCTCCGAATAAAACATCCAAACGCCTATTTGCTTCGTTTTCTGAGTGGAGCCCGAGCAGCTCGTTTTTTGAAAAATTCAAATTTACATTTTAATTTACGAAGGATTAATAGACCCATGAAATCCAAGTATATTTCTTACCTTTCATGAAGAAGTTTTGCATGCGTGCAAACTACCTAGCCCTTTTCAAAAGAAAGTCGATTTCCATCTCAACAAAAAAAGAACTCCAAATAAATGAAAGTTTCAAAAATTAGAAATAAAAATCTCAGATGTAGATAGAATCTACAGGTGTTCGAAACTGCAACTCGAAATTTGTTGTATGGCGGGCTGGGCAAAAATGAAAAATGGGTGGATCTGGGTGATGAATTTAAACAGTTTTAAAACTTGAAATTCTGCCCGATTTGTCTTTTTTGTGTAGCCTAAAATCACGAATTTGGAGTTGAAATTTTGTATGCTGCTATATCTCGATACTATCGACATTTGGGATTTTTGTCTCGAATGAAACTAAAGAGTGTCGATTTTGAATTTTTCATAAAACATGTCGCATGGAACTCTAGCTCCATTTGCACTTTTTGCTCGATTCTAGCATATCACATAAACTATACCAAAATAGAGTGCTTTAAGAAAACAATCTTCTTTTACAACATAACCAAACATGGTACCACATCCGAAAACCCATAATTTGAGTTCTTTCTTCTCACTGAGGTATATAAATTTGAACTCAAAATTTAACTTTAAGAACAGATCAAATAAACAACATAATTTAAAAATAAAATATGTTAGTTTAAGCGCAACTTCGAATCCTCGTTCGACTTCATTCTAGCTAAAAACGAGCTCACCTCTGTGGTGGCCGCATGACCGCAACCGCGCTCGCGCATGTTACAGATTACATAGAGAACAAAAGCAGTGATTTGCCGTGTTGCGTCAGCAAACAACCCAACATCAATATTTCAAAGGGAAAGAGAAGATAGGAGAGGGAATTACTCATTCTTCTGGGATACTCCGGGAAACCCTAGATCCCTCACAGGATCGGGTGAGGTAGCTCTATTGCGTCGCTTGCCTCTTGAGCCCTTGTCTTGGACGTTCCACCGGCCGGAGGGGTAAGTGGAGTGAGGTGGTAGTTGGCGGCAGCAAGCTACTGGGTAGCCTTGGCTATGGAGGTTAGGCATCGACCACCGTTGCTGTCAGCGCTGGTGGCGCTCTCAGTCGTCACTTCCCTTCCTAAAGGCATCGTTGTGGATCCCATTGCCTCATAGTGCTTCACCTACTTGTATGGTCGGTGTTGTCTGTTTTCGTCATCGACTGGGTAGTGCGCGGCCCAAGGGGCGGCCTTAATGTCGGATCGGCGGTTGATGTTTGCCTCCTTAGTGTTGCGTTGAGATGTGTGTGTGTGTGTGTGTGTGTGTGTCGTTGATCGTTGAAGCGCCGCCTCGGGGCCGGGTGGTATGTAAATTGATCAACTCTGTTTTTCTATATCAATGAAAAGGCAATAGTTTCTGCCTCGTTTCAAAAACCCAAAGACAACTATACTTTTCACTACAAACACTGAACATAAGAATAAAAAAAAAAGAGTAGGCAGGACTAGTTTACAAGTAACAAGTAACGCCCACTTTGCATACTCTCATGTAGTTACATTTGGTCAGGTCAAATAGACCGATCATTGTAGCCGCAGCGGCCTGACAACCGTTTCACGGTTAATGCATGATGAACCCAATTAACCAAGGGGAGGAGGAAGGCATTGACATGGCTCTCTCTGTCTAGTGATCTGCTGCCGGACGGGCGGCATTGACAAGGGGCTGCAGAGCCTTGACGACAATGGTCATGTTGGGCCTGAAATCGGCTTCGTACTGCACGCACAGCGCCGCCACCGCCGCGAGCTGAACAGAGGAGATTCAGTTAATACAGATACAAGATCAGCAAGCGATTCAGTCGAGCCAATGACTAGTTGACTCACCTTGGCCACTGCTTTTGGTGGGTAGTCGTTGTTCAGCTTGGGATCGATGCACTGCTTGACCTTGTCCTCGCTCAATCTCGGAGTGGCCTGCATGATCAATGTCAAACATTCATTTTGGGACAAGTAAACGAGAGAAATGTTGCATGCACGATCGGATAGAATAAGAGTTCAACAAGATGGAGCCACGTTGTGCGTACCCAGGTGACGAGGCTCTGCTGGCCCTTGGGCATGGTGTGATCCACGGGCTTCCTCCCGGTGAGGAGCTCGAGGAGCACCACCCCGAAGCTGTACACGTCGCTCTTCTGCGTGAGCTGCCCGGTCATGGCGTACTCCGGCGCGTGGTACCCGAAGGTGCCGAGGACCTTGGTGGAGTGGAGGCGCGCCGCGGTGTCGGGGGACTGGTTGGTGAGGTTGAAGTCGGCGATCTTGCCGTCGTGGCCGTCGAAGACGAGCACGTTGCTTGATCGCACGTCGCGGTGGATCACCGACGGCTGCACCTTCTCGTGCAGGTACTCGAGGCCCCTGGCGGCGCCCACGGCCACCCTGGCCCGTTGGCTCCACGTCAGCGCCGGCCCGGGCTCGGCGCCCTGCACGCCCTTCTTCCCGTGCAGGATGTCGTAGAGGGAGCCGTTGGTGGCGAACTCGTAGAGCACGATGCGGTTGTTCAGCTCCAGGCAGTAGCCCAGCATCCGGGTGAAGTGCTCGCTCTTCAGCCGCGACACCACCGACAGCTGCGCGCAGAACTCGTCCTCCGGCTGCCCCGAGCCGCTGTTGTCGAACATCTTGACGGCAACGGTCTCCCCGGTGCTCAGCTTGGCGCGGTACACGCGGCCGTAGGAGCCTTCCCCGACCAGCGACCGGCGCCGAAGTTGCCCGTCAGGCGGTTGAGCTCCGCCAGCGTGACGGCCGGCACGTCGATCGGCAGCACCTTCGCCGGCCCCACGCCGTTCCTCGGCGCGTTCGGCCCTCTCGGTTGAGCTGCAAATAATGAGATTGATCGGTATACCGCATTGCATCTTAGGACCAGGAGGTAGTAATTAAGAGGAACGTTGATTATGGTTAAGAACCTGGTGCTCGCGGAGGTGGCGTGGCCGGGTAGAGCGGGACGATCGGCTCCTCCTTCTCGCCGGCGCAGCACCACATCCTTAATGCAAGAAACACAAGCTGCAACCTGAGCAAGAACAACTGGAAGGCCGGTCTGGATGTTGAGCTTGCTAGAGCTAGACAGAAGAAAACTTGGTCAGTCGGCGAACAATATATCAACTGCCGATCGAGTAGCTGACAAGATTGAACCGATCATCATCATATATGGAGAGGGCGAGCAGAAAGTGGTCTGTGGTGGTGGTTAGGGGAAAGACGACTTGAACTGATCGACGCGATTCCCGGCGGCCGATTGCAATCGTCTCGGCTACGTGCGGCCTGCGCAGTTGAAGCTGGGCTTGCTGTGCTGGTGGGTTGCACACAAAGATATCGATGCTACTGTCGTGTCCCTAGCTTCATGCACATAGTACTATCTGCTGAACAATGAATGATTTTGCTCTGGCCAGAGTTGGGGACATTGTCAAATGATGAAGGTGTCAACTGCCATATCGAAGAGAAATTCAGGTCAAACTGATCGCCCACGATTGTGCCGCAGCTCGCTCCCCCACCCGACGTGCTGTCCTGCATTGCCCTTTTTCCTTATACCAAGTTGTTCGTTCATCAGCAAAGGAAAGGAGTTCCAGGGAGACCCATGACAGGAACCCATATAACAGAACGTTTCAGCTCAAATCATACAGACTCCCAGTGCTCCATGACAGAACGCAATCACGCCACATGTTCAGTCTGTAACTTGATCGATGCATATTCGAAATGCCTTGAATTGAAAGGTTCAGAACATACCGGTCAACACATATTTAAAAAATATATTGTCCAACAAGAGGGTAGCCCCTGAAATTACGACCCTGAGCTCCTGGAGGTCAGGAGGGACATACCACAACAACAACCCTGGACTACACATATTAAGAAAAAAAACATAAAAATAATTGCGAACAGGAAATTAGAGGTCTCAGTAATGGGCTGTATTTGTCAACTTCAAGTAATGCACATAAATATACACAGGAAAAGAAATCCATGATGATCCACATTACATTGCCTTCAAATACAAAGAGGATCGTGCTTCCACAGGGGTCATGTACCGGTAAGCATATATATACAGATTTTTAAGTGTGATGGACACAATGACACCCCATCTAAAGTCTTGACACTCAAGCGAGCTGTGTTGACGCCATCGAATTCCTGGCGCTCACGGCTCAAGCTGCTTTCTTGCTCTTGAATTTGTTTGCGCACAGGAAGTATACCGCAAAGTTCAAAAAGCTGAGCCCCGCAAGCAGCCAGAAGAAGTAATCAAGGTGCCCTTCATTCAGGTTGTCAGGAATCCATCCAGTACTTCCTCCTCTTGTCGTGAAGTAGGCAACCATCGTCAAGATGAACGCGCTGAGGTAGTTCCCAAGCGCTGTGGTCAGGAGCTGTAGCGCACTGCAGAGGCTCCTCATGGCATCCGGTGACTGATCATAGAAGAACTCAAGTGCTCCGATGAACGTGAATACCTCAGCGGCACCAACCAGGAAATATTGAGGAATTTGCCACAAAATGCTCAATGGGACTGGGACGTTTTGATCCACCAAGTGTGCGTCCCTGGCAATGGCCAACCTTTGAATCTCAAGGACTGCAGCTGCTGACATTGCTAAGATGGAGATTAACAAGCCAATGCCCATCCTCTGCAACGCCGTAAAGCCCCTCTCGTTGCCAGTGAACCTCCTAGCGATCGGGACCAAGATGCTATCATAGATAGGAACCCATATAATGACACTAACCACGTCAAACGTGGATAGAGATGCTGGAGGAATTTTGAATGAGCCGACTGTTGGATCAAGCACCATTCCTTGTTCCACAAACATGGTGGAAATCTGAGCATAGACGGCAGAAAACACAATAGTCGTTGCCCACACAGGGAACATCCTTACCAATATCTTCAGTTCTTCCACCTGGGTGACAGTGCAAACTCTCCATGGGTTGTTGAAGCTATCTTCTTTGACATCAAAATCACCAATTGTAGCTGCCTTGTCGAGACATCTGAAATAAATGCCAGTTAGGCTATTACCTTTCACACAAATTTTGGAATAAGAAAGTGAAAGTAAACATAGTTTTAAAGTTGGAACATATCAAAATTAATTGTTAATAACTTCAAAGAATCAGCAATTAATAAATCCAGAACATATATTTTCCCGGACTTTGAAGTTGAAACTGTAGCTTGTAAAAGGACGCACCTGAGTTCATCAGTGTGCTCCAACTGCCGACTCCCTTCAATTGCTGAAACCCCATCAGGTAGCTCATACAAGAGAGAGCTATCCTCTGGAACATGTACATTCCACTTGCGCACAGTGGCAGCAACTACCTGGCAAACACGTGTGATAGGACTACCACCTGGCTTTTGGAATCGATAAAGCGAAGTGCCAGAGAAGAAGCTTATAATGGCCAGCCCCATGAAAACTGTTGGAATGCCAAAGCCTAGTCCCCATCCTAAGTTGTCTTGCACCCAAACCAGAAAACTGCTTGATATGAGAGCACCGATGTTTATGGAAAAATAGAACCAGTTAAAGAAAGACCCCTTCTGGATGCGTTCCGCAGGATCTGTATCATCAAACTGATCAGCTCCAAAAGATGAGACACATGGCTTGATTCCACCAGTACCAAGCGCAATCAGGTAAAGACCAAGAAAAAAGACAGTATATTGATAAGGATCGGCTGCTGGGCAAAGGGATCCTTCACAGGATGGCGGAATGAGCATAGGCACTGTTGCTGAAAGAGTCAGTACCGACATCCCCTACAATTAAGACATGATGTCAAGGTATCATATCAGAATCGAGTATAGCAGTTCAGATATGAACATCTATGGACCAAGCTGATACACAAGAATTATAGGAATACTACTCACATGCACCTTTCATAATAAATCAAACACAAGTTCAGAAGTGCATCAGGATATCTAGTGTGAAAATGATGAATCACATGCATAGCTAATTTCATAGTGCATACACCATATCAAGTCAAATGCCGATCCTCTAATTGTCTTGCAGAGGATGAGGATTTCTACTCATAGAATACATGTATCTCCAAGTTAAGGATTCTATACGAGCACTGGCACAACATATCAGTAACCTTCTGTAAAGATGACTTACAATAAAGTATATTGTGGAGAACGTTGCAATCGTCCAATACCTCCCCCAGTATGCATCAGCCAGGATAGCTCCAATAAGGGGAGTCAAATAGCAAGTTCCCTGCCATGTAGTCACGTTTCTAGCAGCAGAGGCATTACCATCATGCAGTTTTTTGTCAAGTAAGTGACAAGGTTTGTCGAGATGCCATAATAGGCCAACCGCTCGCAGCATTCATTACCTATAGGTTGTTTACGATAGTCAAATTACGCTTATAACTATGGAGGATGTAAAGAAAAAATTGTGCTTGGGTACTGCTGCACAAAATCACCTAAGATGAATGGGCATGCCTTCCATCTACCAGTTTTCTCCTTCACGACAGGGTTCCCGGAAAAGTCAACAGATCCATCTCCAGTGTACACAAGTTGGTTGGATTCCTGAAACCGGGAGTATTTAGTGTGCCATGTCATCAAATAAATACTGCAATGATAATCGAGTGCTTTAACACTAGTTATAGGTCAATGTGCATTCATAGATACACTAGAATCACTCAAATCCAAGAGTAAGGGACTGCTGTCTTTCTATGCTTACTGATTAAGAGAGACCAAATCAGGAGTGAATTTTCGGCTTCATATGAAAAAATAAAAAACTACTGTAGCATTACCGGTGGTACGATTGTATTGTGTGCTCATATCTCCATCAGCGGCCTTAGCAAAACTAAGGCAACATTACTAGATTTCCTTTATCCATACTATCTACTCCCTCCGTTCGGAAAAAGATGACTTCCATTTGTCCAAATACGGATGTATCTATACTTGTAACATGTCTAGATACATCCGTATTTGGACAAACAGAAGTCATCCTTTTCTGAATGGAGGGAGTAGGAGTTTAATACCCACAAGGTATGTACGAATCAGGCAAAAAAGGAACAGAAATATTGACAAGTTGGAACTAGGGTACTTGGATGCATACTTTACTGTAAAAGGCAGGAGCTCTGCCGATTTAGTATAGATTAAGGCGAGCGTACAAAACAGGGGAAAGCATTCAAATAAGACTACAGCCCACAGAGAGGTGAGGTGTAGGCAAAAACAGGAAAAAGAACTATGTTTCTGAGAGGGACAGCTTCCACAACATCAAGGTATATTAATTTGACTGAACACTGGTACTAGTATCGCCGCCTCGCCTGTTAGCGGAAAAACTAAGCATAAGGTCGACTACCCCGTACAATCTCTACAAGGTGAGCAACATCATGGGTACCGGTTTAAGTAGTTTCAATACTTCACGAAATTCACACAACGATGATGATACAATACAGTAGGAAATTATGGATTTAACAAATTTAACTCACGATTGGAGCCTCTACTAACTCATGACTTCTCATCAACCGCCATGTCGAACACTAGAATCGAGATACCAATTCATCAATAAGGGGAATATTTCCTTCCAAACTCGGCGCCTCCGAGCCTTACATGCTTTCTAATCTCTACTACTTAATCAATCCACGGGTAAGAAAAGAGCATTCGAGAGGCATCGACTCACATCGGGGCTTGCGAGGAGCCCCTGCTCCAGGGGGACTCGCCGCCGGCGGGGAGCACCTCTGCCATGGATGGACGGCGAATCTCCGGCCCGGTCCGATCGTCGTTTCGCTGGAACGGCAGGTACGAGTTGGGACGGTGGGTGTGGGGAAGCCGGAAGCTTGTAGATCTGGATATGTAGGGTCTCCAAAGTCCAACCAGAATCAGTGTAGGGCACGGCACGAACACCCGTTTCTGCTTGCTGTTGCTGTTGCGGTTATTCTCCGGGAAGGGGAGTTCGGTGTGGGGGAGGAATCGGAGGAAGCAGAGTGGTTGGGGGAGAGAGGAGAACGAAACCAGTGTGGCTCGGCGCCGGAGGATGAGGATACTTTGTACTCCGTACTACTCCAGGACCGGTTTTTCGTATAATTTGTTCTAAATAGGCATTTGACAAACTTTTATCCACGGTCCTTCTGAAAACTTTCAACGAAATCTAGCCCTCACCAAAATCGTTATTCTAATTATTGACATCTGAAACTTAGGGGGACTGCAGGATTTTTTAGATTCCGATCCTTAGATTTCTTTTCTATGGATTGTGTTTAGATCAAAAGAAATGGACTAAAGAAATTCTTATGAATTGGATGCATACGCCTCAAATTTATAGAAAATTGAACATCCACTACAACCTCACTTTTAGACTCAAGTACATAAGATAGAGACAACTTTCGTGTATTTTTTCTATGTTTTATCCAAACAACTATTTTTACAGTTTCACTATTTTAAAATCCTCTATTTCTACATGCAAACCTTTGGGATTCTTTTTTTTCTATTCCTGTGTCGTGCAATGCAAAGAGTCCCTTAGCGGAACGGCTAAATTATTTGAAATAAGCCGTTCATTTGGGCGTTTTGCATTCTCGGAGCTACTCTACTCTCTACAAAGGACGCCTACCCCCTATTCCATCCTCTGGCCAGCCGACAGCGATGTCAGAGAGCCTGAAGGATAGCTAGGGCGGCCGAGGGACTCGATAGACGACTCTCGACGGGGGCAGCGACAAAGAGCGGAGGGGAGATCAACCTGCTCACCGTATGTGTTTCATTTTTCTTTTGTGTCAGTAAATTATTATTGATGTACTAGCACAGAAACCATACGAGAAAGAAGCACCGCTGATATCAGCATATGGTGTAAATCAAGGCTTATGTTAGTATTGCTAAACAAACCTTCACCTTTTCAGTCCGCTAAACCATAGCTGTCGCTTAATGTCTCGTTGAGCGAATCAAGTGGCCGGACTACCACATGGGTAAAGAAATATCCTTTCTTATCCAAATCCACTCCCGAACCGAACATGACGTCGCTCCAGGAAACGTACCAGGAGCTGCAAACGAGCTCCTCCCGTTTTTGTAATAAGTCAAAAAAAACTCTGTACAAAAACTCTATTTCTATCTAATCGGACGGCAGAACGACTGCCTTTAAACCTCAAAAAAACTTCTTCCAGCCAGCAGATGCTTTAATGTGGCTCTCAGGTCTCTCGAATTCGGTACAAAATAAATCGGTTTAATAAGGCCAAGCCAATCGCGAATAGCAGGCTGCGACTCAAATGTACCGGTACCCGCGCGGGCGTTACTGGAACGGGTTCTTTTCTGCCACCCATTATGGGCTTATGGCCCATATACCAAAGCGGACAACCTTACACTGCTAGCACAGCCTTGGGCTGGGACTCGGATCGATCGATGGTGCTGCACTGCACTTTTGGTAGTGGAAGTTAAAAGGAAGAAAAACAGTTAAGCAAAACGTACAAAATAACAATGAATTGGGGATTATCCTCTATTCTGAAGTGACAACTGGGGATAATAAAAATTGAGAAGAAGCCTCAGCTCGCATCAGCCCCTGCTCCGGGGACAAATAGGGTTAAGGTTGTATGTGAGCGTCGTTCAAATTTCTTCGAAGCACTGCTGCCTCCGTTAGAAGAAGTCCGGTCTTTTCAAAGGTTAGTTTTGCTATCTCAAAAAGGAAAAAAATTTACTTCTCTATTCTATATCAAAACACTGAAGTACAAAAATACTGAAACACGAAGTATAAAAACACTGAAAGTTGAAGTAAAAAAAAAGTAAAACCCAAAGTACAAAAACATTATGGTTGAACTACAAAAAAAAAGTGGTACAAAACTCACGAAGTACAAAGTACAACTATAATAGTCTTCGAAGTACAAAAGATATATTTGTCCAAAGCTATCAATGTGCGATATAGTGCTGAAAATCTCGATGCGAGGAGTTTAAAATTGAAGACGGTAAAGGAACGGTTTTTAAGATATTTTGTTTTGAAACTTCGGTATTGAAAAATAAAATGAAAAAATTGTACTCCCACCCCCTATCCATTTCTCTCTCATACTCATGGCACTTTTATTCTCGTTGTGACACTTGGCGCAAATGCAGACATCCGCGGGAGACCGTGCATAGGAGAAGGTGATACTTAGCAGATCGATAGCTCATAGGGAATGAGAAGGTGACACTTGGCGAGACGAGAGAGCGCGCGCGGTGACCTTCCGAGAAGTCGGTTTTTTTTCTAGTGAATTCGCACCTTCTAGTAGTTCAAACTGAGCATCTGACAAGAAAAATCAGTTTGATGTGCGACTTTCCGAGATCTGTGCCACCCGAACTCGCGGATACCGCAAAACGATTTTCGGAGTTTAGCCCATATTTATGATTACAGATAACAAAATCTCAATATAACATCAATATTAATCAAACACTGAAGTACAAAACGCAATGCCAAATCCAGAAGATGAGATTATCGACATCGTCGTCAAATCAAAGTCTTCAATGTCGGAATCATCCGACGACGACGAGTTGAAATAAAATTACACCGATGGTTTCATGGACAAACTCATGTAGAAAGGTATATCCTATGTTAAACTAAAAATAGAAACAAAATTATCTTTGGGCTAAACAGCGGCCCAATTCGTGGCCGCTTCTCGCCCTCGATGAACGGCTCCAAATCGGCGATGGCTGTGATGGCGAATCCACGGCGCAAGAATACCCGGAGGGTCCCTCCTGACCGCTGCGGGGCCTCGCGCGGAGCTCCACGACGGATCCATGACGGTGGCTCCAGTCAAATCGTGGAGGAAGGGAATGACCAGCCGGGAGGTTCCACAGGTGTGGGAACGAGTTGCGGTCGGCGGGAGTCCTTTTCGATGGGGCAGGGTGGTGTGGGGGACCTGAGAATGGGTTCAAACCTCAACCGTACCTCAACCAAACTCGAACGTATCCCTCCCTCAGCCCAACCTGAACTGGGCCCATTTAATACGATTTTCAGCCCACCCAAACCTGAACCCACCACGTTTGCACTCGAACCTTTTTAAACCCACCACGCAAAACTGTGGGTTCGAACCCAGTACATAACCGTTTCGTACCCGGCTTCGTACGCCTCGATCGCCCCTGCATAAATCGTTTCGGTATGATAGCATACGGGATGCTACATACACTTTAAGGTAAACGTGACCTGACAGACGCACATAAAAAATAAAAAGCTTCAGAAAAAAAAACGCACAGAAAAAATGCCCAGGATGCAGCTGAGTACAGTATTACTACAGACAATGTCAATGCCCAGGATGCAATGTTTACAGACAAGTTTAGACCGTCAGGTCGTTTCTGAAAACCAAAAACAAACTAAAAGAGATTATGTAATTGTTTGTACATCATTACTACATCAAAGAACCATGCGTATGGTAGCTATGGAAAATAGAACTGAAATCAGCACAACTTGAAAACGCCACAGCCATTCATCCACCAGAAAATATCACCACACATGAGCTTCTTTCAAAGGCTGAGTACAGCCTGAGATTTCACTCATGCTCTTCAATCTGTTTTCTTTGCATGTTATTCATCACTCCAACCTAAGTATACAATAAAAAAACAATCATATTTCTGATTATGTTAGGTAACCAAACTTGGATGAACTCTGTGCACTAAAATACTACTGTCAAGTATCATGCACGGATGGAAACCAGAGAACTGTCAACTATCTTGTAGACAACATTACATACCTACTGCCAATGTAATACACTGGGAAACTCTAGAGAACCTGCTTGCTGGGTCCTTACTGTCCATGTCCTGCAAATGAAACACAAATTAATTTAAAAAGTGTGTCAATTTTTCTGCACTACAGGTTTTATACATCACAGTACTACAAACAGAAATCACATGTAGTAGAACCAAAATATAAAGGAGTAACTCACCCTCCTTTGGTATGAACAACCAATCTTTCACACAAACAAGCGCTTCTAGCGTATCAGGATTTAGAGAGCTTCTTGTATCACCAAGTATCCTCCCACCACAGCTAAAGGCTGACTCGGATGCCACTGTGCTCAAAGGAATTGCGAAAAAGTCACGGGCCATAGATGCCAATACAGGAAACTTTTCAGCATGCCTCTTCCACCACAGCAAAACATCAAAATCAGCACCGTCCTCCTCACATGCTTCTTCCAAGTACGCGTCAAGCTCGGACTTGTGTACACGTGACCTCCGACGAGACTTGTGTTGGGCAAACTCTTCTTCCAGCTTCCTTTTTCCTGCAATAGGTGATCCCATGGTGGTGTTGCCTTGACTAGAAGGTGTGGACTGTGCGGTGCTTGTGGCTGCGAGTAGCTCATATTCTTTGACATACTTCCTCACCCACTCTAAAGCAATCTCCACTTGTTTTGAAATCTGCTCCTCATTGGTACACACCTTGCAGTAAAAGAAATCCAAGTAATCTGCTTTTCTCCTTGGATCCAAGAATGTAGCAATGACAAGAGCAAAGTTCAACTCAATATCCTTGCTTTTTCAACGAGGATTGGGCTGAGGGTTAGGCTCTGCATTCTCCTTCTCCTCGGGATCCCAATATTTATCGAGCTTCCCTTGCATCGCTGCTGCCAATTGCTTCAACACTTCAGAGGTCTGCCAAGCCGCATCTTTCAATGCATGTCGAATACAAAGCACCATGGGTAGAAACTTATGAGCTGTTGGCTTCCTATGAGCTGAAACAGTCAAGGTGAGCTCTTCAAATGCGTTGAGAAACTCACAGATAGCTGCTGCCTTCTCCCATTCATCCACACTTGGGGAATCTTCATACCTTCGATGGGCATAGCTAGTGAGAACTGATCTGTATGTCAAAGCTTCTACAAGCATTGCCCATGTTGAGTTCCATCTCGTGGGTGTGTCAACTGAGATGCCTTTCTTCGCAGGCAGACCCATCCCAACTGCAATTATGTTGTACTCTTGAAGTCTGGATGTAGATGAGTCAATATGTTTCAACAACTCTCGAATCTTGTCGATAGATCCATGTATGATTTCATTCCTTCTTGAACCAAGATATTGAGTATGTGCGCACAACACCTCACATGCAAGTGTTCACCTTCGAGGAGCAACTCATGTTTGTGATACTTTATCAACTCCTCGCATGCAGATGTATTGTTACTGGCGTTATCAAGTGTCAAAGTGAACAGCTTGCCCCTTATGCCCCATTCCGTTAAGCAACCAACAATTTGTTCTTCTATCGCAAAGCCCATGTGTGGATACTTGACTTCTGAGAAACTTATTATCTTCTTCTTGTAAGTGAAATCTTCATTTATATAATGGGCAGTGATGGACATATAACCCAAGCTCTGTGATGAAGTCCACATATCAGATGTCAAGCAAATGCGTGAACTCAACTTTGATCTCTTCCTTCATTCCTTCATACATCTTCATTGCATCATCGCGAATCGTGTGACGACCCTTGACTTGAAATGCTGGCTGCATTGAATCAATCCAAGGCTGAAGGTATGGATCTTCAAACTTAAGGAAGGGGATCTCAGCATGTATGCAAAACTTGACCATAAGATCACGACAAACTTTTTGATCAAACACAAACGGGCCCTCAGATGGTTTCTTCTTCATGGTGGACAGAAAGCTCTTCCTCACAGCATCCTCAATTGACCGGCAAGACTCTGCGATATGGGCTCTCAAGCTTGTAGTCCCAAACTTTGAGTGAAGTTGCCCTTTACAATATTTGCAAATGGCCATGAGATCACCATCTACATCCTTCAGATCTTGTTCATAATGCTGCCAAACCTTCGACCTTCTAATCCGTGGTCCTTGACTTGTGCTCCCATCCATGGAATCAGCACTTGCAGAACCCTCTGAGGTAGACATGCCTCAAATTTCAGACCACACTGCCTACAAATGATGAAAGAGTGAGATTTCAGACAACATTAAAAATACTGCTGCTCAACTGAAAAGGACCCACAAGAATATCAGAGATCTGCTCTACTTGAGAGGTTCGATAGTTGCTGCATCACGAATCGCCATTATTTCCCATTAACATGTTGCCTAATAAGCTGAACATCCAGTTGTGCCGGAGATTGTACAGGATCGAGCAGACGAGCTATAGCAGAGAGCCAATATTTCCCTACAGCACTAACATGTTGCCTAATAAGCTGAACAAAACATTGGGGGCAGAGAGGCGGCGGAGGACCAGTCTAAAAAGAACACAAGACCCACTAATTCCCGCAAAAAAAAAAGACCCACTAATTCATACAAGTTTATCATGTGTAAATACAAATGCAGCACTTTGATGTGTCTCAGTTCAGTCCAATACCAAATATGGTAATGCAGCAATTGATTCGAGCGTGGAGGTACCTTTGGATGCCGTTGTCAACGAGCTTCAGAACGGCGGCGCCAAGGCAGCCAGGGGCGAACTCCTCCACGAGGTGGATGCCCAACCTCGTCCACAACCTCCCAAGCGCCGGCGTCCGCGAGCGCGTTCTTGCGGAGCGACCTCACCGGCGGCCACCCCACCACCTGCGCCCCAAGCATCGGCCTCGCTGCCGGCAGCCAAGAAGGATCTACAGCCTCTCCAAGAGGACGCAGACGCCGCCGGGTCGATTGAGAGGCGGATGTGGCGGGTACGGCCAGCGGCGAGAGGCGGACAGGGAGGGGACGGCGAGCCGAGAGGCGGACGAGGAGGGGACGGCGAGGCGCGAGAGGCGGCGCCGGTGGCTGCGGGCGGAGAAGACCTAATCCATCGACCACACCCAGTCGAAGGAAAAGGTTGGGCAACCACGGGTTTGAGCCCATACCTCACCGTCAACCTGTGAATGGTGTGGGTGCAAATGGGCATTTTGGGGCGGTTTTTCCCGCGGTGTCTGTTGGGTTGGGCTGAAACGGGGAAAAAACCAAAGCGGTGCGGATCGGTGCGGGCTAGCCAATATAGCAGGCCGGAGCGGTGCGGTTTGGTGTCTAACCCCCAAAATTAGGAACGGGCTACACCCACGGGTCCAACCCGCAGGAGACGTGCGGGTCTCACACGACACTGCCTCGAGTCCCCGTCTCCCACCCCCCGAATCCCCTCCTTCCTCGTCTTTTTCCATGGACGCCGCCGCCGCCAGCCTGCTTCATCGCTGTCTCCGCCATTTGCCGTGCTGAACTCGTCCGGCAAGGAGGCAAGAACACCGCAGCCCCCGACGCCGACCTGCGGAACTCCTCCCTGGTTTCTGTCTTCCTCACGAGGTCGCCTCCCTAGTTTTAAACAATATCATGGAGAAACATTAAAAGATGCTTGGGTAAGAATTAATAGGATGCATTATGAAGATCCTACACCTTGTGAAGATGAAAAGCTAAATCTTTATTTCTATTATGGAATAGATCCTTGGTATCAAAATGCTTTAGATGGGGCTACAGGTGGAAGTTTTGTCTTGTCAACACCACCTTGTGCAGCCATGACACTTAGAAGGATTTTTGGTAGCTTTGTGGGTAGCAAGAAAAAGTTGGAAGACACCACAATAGCACTTGCTTCATCAAAGGATAAATTTGAAACTAAGTTAGAAAAGCTACCTAGTAAGGAAGATTTTGAACAACTAGTTTCTTATTCTGAAAACATTATTCCAAAGATAAACAATGAATTGGTTAATGTCATGCATAAGTTGAGAATTTGTGAGAAAGAATTTCTGGAAAAAGATGTTTACCTGAACAATATTGAGGAAAAATTGGTTCGAGTTAGTGATTCATTGAGAAAAGATTCATCTCTTAAACATGTGAAAGAGGTTCCTGCTAGGCAACAAGTATGGGTTAAAAAGGAAAAGAAAGTTGAGGAAGTTAAAATGCTTAATGAAGTCAAGGATCCTTTGCTTGACTTAGAAAATTGTAGCTTGCATGAATTAATATCTATCTTACAAAAATTTGCAAGTGATCCTTCCATCAACACTAACCAAGCAGGTTTTGGTTCTTATATTGCTAATCATGTCTTGAAAGAAAAGATTGCTAGGTACAACCAAGAGGCTATGATACCACCTAAGCTTGGGGATATGTGGATACCTAAGGTACTAGTAACTATTGGAAAAGAGACACACCATGCCATACTTGATCTAGGATCTAGTGTCTCTGTTTTATCTAAAGAACTATATGAAGTGCTTGAATTGAAAAATCTTGAAAAATGCTCTATTGAACTAGCACTTGCTGATGACTCTATTAAACATGCTTTGGGAAAAGTAAGTGATGTTATGGTAGAGTTACATATGACTTTTGTGCCTGTGGATTTTCTAATCATGGATATGGGGAATAAAACCTCTAGTCCTATTATTCTTGGAAGACCTTTTCTTCGTACCACAGGTGCTATCATTGATTCAAAGGAAGGGAATGTAAAGTTTCAGTTTCCACACAAGAAGTGCATGGAACACTTTCCAAGGAAGAGGGAACCACAAAGTTCAAGCTCCCTCATGAGCTTCGTCCACAATAAAACAACAAGTAAGAAGCCTAGCTATATGGCTATAAAGAAAGCGCTTTGCGGGAGGCAACCCGGTTATTTTTATGTGTGATTTTTCTTTGTGTCCTCTTGCTGTAACAAGAGATTTTGTGTCTAGTTAGGTTCTGGAGTTTTTAATAAAGTGCCAAGTTTTACCCTTTTTGGTTTGAAAAGTTGCTTATAGCGTTCGGAGATTTTATTCCTGCACGAATCAGTGCACGGTATGATTTTTAATTCTTATTCTGTAACTCCGAATGAGCTCATATTTGAACTGTAGTTGCAACTTTTCATCCTCTGTATGCATGAATTTTTTCGGAATTTTTCGAGAAAGTTTGGTAGGGTAGAAAAATACGTTTTGCTGCTGCTGTTTTTCTGGACAGATTCTGTCCCATTTTGTTTGATGCATGCTTTGAGCTTTTAAGTTGAATCTTTTTGATCCAATTGAGTTTATGAGTAGGCATACAACATTATACACTTTCTGGACATGTCATATGAATTTTTGTTCAAGGATTATATGCAGCAAGGAACCTATTTGTTTATCACTATTAATGCACCCCACAGAAAAGAGATGGGAGAAACGGTGTTTTGAAGTTTTTTCACAGGGATTGGAGGAGATGCACCAAGAGCTATCCAAGGATGGTGAAGACCATAAGCTTGGGGATGTGAAGACAACCCCACTGGACCTACACACTCTCGGTTTGCACACGTCCAACTTCTGTTTTTCGATCGAAACACTTTATCGCATAAACTTGGAGCGTCGTTTTTGTTTTTGTTTGAGTCTTGAGAGACCACCACACTATCAATTATATATGAGAGAGCTACTGGAAATATGGGTTGAAATATGTTGGATGCTTTTATAAGATTGGGAAAAGGGATGTTTGACTTGATTTTTAATGATACATATAGTTGCATGATTCATGAGCTTGTTTATGAGTAATAGTTTGCAAATTCTTTTTGTAGAGCTATCACTTATTCATGTTTTGGTGCTGATTGTTATTTACTTGGTTTAACATGGATTAGTTAGTTCTATGGACACTCATGCATGCATCTAGATGGTCAACTTTCTCCCTTTTGCTAGCCCAAAAACTCCAACAAGCAAAAACTTGTTTCCAACACCTTCAACCAAAGTTATTCCAGTGAGTCCACCATATCTACCTATTGGCTTTATGCTATTCCGAGTATGTTTATGTTGTTTTGTGTTATCTTACCTCTGAATGAAAATGTTTATGTTATTGATTGCAATGGAAAAAATTGGTTATATAGCTCTCACGAACTTGATGCACAATTTCTTTTATTGCATAATAAAACTGACCCATTGTGATTAAGATTATGATGTTTGTGGCTTGATAAATGTTGGGTTGGAGTTAGCCCATATGTGCTGTCACATGCAAGCTTTCAACATGCTCTTCATCTCATTTAGTTGATATCATGTACTTTTGTTATGGATGCTATCATGTGAAATGAGTGGAAATGAAGTAGTTTAAATGAGTTTGTATAAATGGTTAGAGAGACGCCTGGGCCGCTAATCTAAGCCATGCATCATTCATGGTGGAAATTTACTTACATACTATGGTGAACCTTCTGTGATACACCTTGCAATAAAAAACTATTCCAAATGGTAAATAAAAAGGGTGTTGAGATTGTTCATTTTGTTTGTTTGTCTTGTCATTTTGATATGGGCTTGTTCCATATCTGGGACAAGAGGTACCCCAGTTGACGCTCTTGATGATACTATTATTACTTACAATGATATAATTGAACTTGCTTTGTTTCCAAGTTGAGTAACATGGTGTAGTACTTGTATTCAAGGGGCATGAGACATTCAACCTTTACTTTCAAGCACACTACTCATATTTGCTTTCACTTTAACCTTAATCATTCAAGATGCTATGATAGGGGCAATGAGAGCTTGACACCAATGAATACCTTATTGCAATCATTAACTTAAGTAGAAGAGTTTGGAAGTTGGATGAAACTTATGCATGCTTTACCTCTACTCACATATACATCTTTCCAAAGTGTACACCTATCATATTCAGATTTTCATCTACACTCTATGACCATTGTAGGATGTTCTACTTATCATTATGCATACATGTGTTCCATATTACTTGCTACTATGTTACACTTTGTGAACTATCAATGAACATCCTTGTCTTGAATACTTGATATCACTTCATAAACTATTTGCATATTGCTACTCCTTTGAAGAATGAATCATTTGACTATATGTAGCAATAGTAATCATCTTTGATATCCATTGTTAAGTATTAAATTGCAAAGTCCATGTTAGTTTTATCATCTTCATACTCGAGGACGAGCATGGATTAAGCTTGGGGATGTTGATGCATGTAAAATGCATACATGAACTTTGCACTTTAATTGCTTATATTCCAATCATATTTGCATCATATAAGGGTTATATCAATGTTTTATCATGATTTTGGGAATACTTCATATTTTCCATTTATTTGGAATTAACCCTGCACAGGCAGAAAACCCTAGTTTTGTATTTTAATGTTTCAGGGACCCAAACGTCAACGAAATCACCTGGAAATTTACGGGCGTCAATATTTGGAAGGAAGAAGACTACGGAAAAAGGAAGCAAGCAAACGGAGGCCCGAGGGCCAAACGGGTGGCCCACGCGGCCAGGTACTGTGGCCGCGTGGGACCCACCCGTTTGGGCCTCGTGGCTCCGTTGCCGTCGATCTTCGCTCCACCGCATTCGTCTTGACCTAAAAACGCCTATAAAAAAGGTCCCCCGACGTTCTCTGGAAGGAGCGCCGCACAAACACAGAAACACCGAAACGGAGATCAGGAGCTGCAGATTGGAGGGGGAAAACTCCGGCGGGGCGCTGCCGGCGTGGTCTCCATCTTCTCCATCGACTTCTCCACCGTCTCCATGATGAAGAGGGAGTAGTCCACCTCTGGACTATGGGTTTGTGGAAGTAACTTATGTATCTCTCCTCTCTTGAGCTTCACTAATTAGCACCGTATGAGCTGCTGAACATGATTACGGTCACCGTTGTAATACCTTTGTGGTGGATCTTTATGAGTTAATATATGTTTGAGATTGCAATGTTTGTTTCAGTTATGAGTATAGATGCATATTATGTACCCCGTTCTTGTCTACTTGTTTTGATCAAGCATGTTTATGAGAGCGTGTGTGGGGGAACGTGTGCATTAGTTGGAGTAACGGGGGTGGCTAGTGCAGTGAACGTGAGAGAAAGTTCTGCGATCCACTTTGGTATCTTTACCTTACTTTGTTACCTCACTAGGGATAAACTAAAATACCATGCTACCGGGGATGTGGGCGTGACCATTGCCACTACTCCATGACTAGATCTAGCATGTTCTTATTTTCACTTCATGTCATGATACTTAATGCTATACTCTGAGTTATCTTAATTACTGAGGTGTTATGATTTAGTTCGCATCTTGGTGGAGTATAAGAGAGGTTAATAACCAAAAGATCTCTATGTTAGGACGTGATGCCCATATATCTAAGTAACTTGTTATCAAACCCTGTGTTGCAATCTCATATGTTAACTGTGTGTTCCATTGTCTACCACTTTATAAAGAGAGAGTGCATTTGTGAAACCATGAACCCCAGTCCATTTTTAATCATAAGAAACACCTTTCCAACACCATATACCACTTTTCTATTTTCAGCCATCATTAAATCCGAAAATACAAAAATACTTTTCATCTTGCATACATCATTAAAAACCCAAAAATATCATTTACATTGCATCCACCATCATTGCATATTTATTTCTTGTTTGCATTGCATAACTATCCTGATATCATTCTTACACCTTGTGCTTGACAACCACAGGTGAGGTTGAGGACCAAAACATCTAACCTTGTTTTGTAGGTAACCAAAAGAAGGATAAGAAGATAAATCTACCACTTCAGATTCCCCGAGAGTTCGATATTAAACCCTCGAGTCACCCCTCGTGGGGAAAACTGTCTTCCACTATACTATACACTCTGCACTTGGAGTCTCAACCTAAATCCCGTTATTTGTGCAGGCATCAAGACTTGCTCTTCAGGATCATCAGCGAGGATGAAGATGATATCTTCATGCCGAGTGAAACGAGCAAGAGAGTTGTAGCGGCGGCGAAGGCCAAGGGTGTTGCGTCGTCGAAGGGCAATGGTGAAGCGTCGTCGAAGGGCAAGGGTGAAGCGTCGTCGAAGGGCAAGGGAGATGCGTCGTCGAAGGGCAAGAGTGCTGCCCCGGCTGACGCGGGAGGCTGCATCGACGGCAGATGACTTTGTGTAGTGTTGGTAGTACCGATGTATCTTGATTTGCATTGTATCTTAAATTTATGTTGTCAATGTAATTTGCAAGGTTTGTTTAATATCAATGCGAATAGTAGTCACCCATCATCACCATGAATCGAAACAGAGTAGTAGCAACAAAGATATAAATAAGTCTAGTACAAAGATAGATAGACAAGTCTCAACATAGATATAAATAAGTCTGGTACATAGATAGATAGACAAGTCTCAACTCATAGAGTGAAGTGTCAGCCACGACGTCTGCCACGACGCGGAGGTGGTGGGTTAGGCGTCGTCCACCCTAACCTGTGCGGTGGCCTAACGTCACGTGCCGGAATCAGAGGCCCGTCATTTGAGGTGGGCAGAAAGCAATCCTTCTATCCACTGTTGGAAGTTTTTATCTGTCTCCTAACCTTTCTCCTGACACCTGGCGGGTCAAATCCTGACAAGTCACAAAGCCCAACAGGTTGGTCCTCCGCTGGTGCAGGTCCTGTTGCTGCCTGTGCAGCAACAAGTTGTACATGTGCTGCTACTGCTGCAGTTCGTGCAGCTCTCCTCTGCCTAACATGATTGTTAGTGAATTCATCAAGCTTACCACGTATATAAGTGTACTTCCATAACTGGTTCTGCTTGCAAAGTTTTTTGAATAGATTCATTAAATCCTTATTTCGGAATTGTGAGAAAAATTGGCCCCAGATGGCGCATGCACCAACGACTCTGCAGGTCTAGCCATGACGTTTGTTCCTCAGGCCCAAGGTTTGTGAGTGCCATGATCGCGTTCAGTATACCAGCATGCCGGTCATGAAGGATGCACACATTCGGCTTATCTTGCACTACTGCTATTTTAAGCTGCCTCGAGCGCCCTCTGCTTAGTCCTCCAAGCTTTCCCATAAGAAATTTTGTACTTAAACCTGGTAAACACCTTAAGCTCAATAGCCTTCACTTCCATCGCTTTGCCCTGCACTATCTCCGAGTATAGCAACCGAGTATAAGCGTCGACGAAATGTTACGATGATCTTGAGAGATACAGTCAATTTTACATGTGTGCTGTACTACGTCGCTCACTTTCCAGTTTATGCCGAATTGAGGGAGATAGCCATGCACCCTTCCAGGACAGTCTGCAACCTCACGTTCCATTGTCAGATATTTTTTACTTGACACCTTGGTTCTGAATACCCTCCACGTCGACATTGCCCACTTAATGATTGCGTCTTGTAAATGTTGCTTGTCGGATATAGAGCACCCACGACAATCTGGTTCTGGTGGTATTGCCAGGCAGAATCATGACCATCGTTCACAGTCATTGCCGAAGAGAAGTCATGACTCCATGACGCAGGATTAGGCACCTCCTGTTCTTCATCCGACTCGTCGGAATCATCGGCATAACCACTATCACCATCTGTATCTTTCTCTTCCATCTGGGTCTGCATATGCCCAGATTCCTCGTCCGCATCTGCCTCAACACCATCGTCATCTCCTACTTCTGCCTGACTGTTCTGCCCTGAATCATAACCACCACCTCCAACATCTTCCCGACTATCATCATGTCCAGATAAATGCATCTCCTGCCTGCTCTGGCCAGGATCGTGCCCACCCTTGCCTTCAGGAGGGTTCACCTCCTTCGCAACAGGAATCAGTAAGGCGATAGGGGTAGTTTCCCTGCTTTCACAACCTTGTAGCCAGCGCACCAACTGAGAGGTCCGATCTATCGGCCTCAAATAGAAAAAACACCGGTGACCTTGACTTCGCGAACTTTTGCCTCGTTTCTAGAAAATAAATAAATAATTGGTGTCATAGACTAGCTAAGTATTTATGAAACAACGATCTTTCTATCGTACGGTGTATATCTAAGCTGTGCTTGGTTTTGATCAGCGGGGACTAGTTCTAGAAAGTGTAAATGGAGCCCGAGCTCTATGAAGACCTTTTTTTTTTTCAAACTTAAATCGCACTTTTAATTTTTTTTAAAATCGAAAAAATACTGGGCGTAGATAATGTCGAACTCTCTATCAGTGTGCAAAATCTCGATTAAAGTGGGAAATGGTAAATGGCTAAATATATATATACATCGATTTTGTTAGGCGTAGATAATGTTAAAAACCAAATGGGAAATGGGAAATTTGGCGTAGGTAATGCTAAAACCAAATGGGAGATGGGAAATTATCTATTTCACAAGAAAATAGGATGCACATAACTTTAATCAAGCTTGACGTGTGCAAAATCTCGGGACGAAAGTTGACCAGTTCTGTTGTCCTTTTTAACAATTTTGTTGTGTGCATCCTTGATTAAAGTTGCTAAAACTACAAATTCAAAACTAAAAATCAAAGGTTTTAATAATCTTCTGAACTTTGTAACATCAAACTTTGTGAACTTCCAAAAACTACTGCAATTCTGCACACCACTATCCGCCAAACGATTGGTACTATGTTCCGTACATACTTTGAAGTCTTGATGCCCTTTATCAGAAAAATATATGTACTTTTTTTGCGCTGGAAAAATACGTACTTTCAAGTATACAGTAACTAGAAATTTTCATTGTTCTTTTATTTTGGTTGTGGACAGTAAAGAAATTGCATGAATCGTTGATCGAATGTACCTTACGCCTGAATTTGTGTTTTGCAGAACCGATGTGTGAACATGATCGCACATATGTTCAATGCTCCTCTTGGGGAAACCGAAACGGCCGTCGGAGTCGGCACCGTGGGGTCGTCGGAGGCCATCATGCTCGCCGGGCTGGCCTTCAAGAGACGGTGGCAGAACAAAGATGAAGGCTGCTGGCAAACCTGCGACAAGCCCAACATTGTCACCGGCGCTAACGTCCAAGTAAGTAAAATATCACAATATCTTCGTAAGCTGGTGTTATGGATGGTTCATAATTATACTTTACCAAACGTATAACCGGATCGATGGGCAAAACACTGCAGGTTTGCTGGGAGAAGTTCGCTCGCTACTTCGAGGTGGAGCTGAAGGAAGTGAAGCTGACCGAGGGGTACTATGTCATGGACCCCGAGAAGGCAGTGGAGATGGTCGACGAGAACACCATCTGCGTCGCCGCCATCCTCGGCTCGACGCTCAACGGCGAGTTTGAGGACGTCAAGACGCTCAACGACCTGCTCGTCAAGAAGAACGAGGAGACAGGGTAACGATCGAAATAATCAAGCGTTCTAGAGCTCTGCAGTGACTTTTCTGGTGCAGTTCTAATGGGTTGAACGCACAGGTGGGACACGCCGATCCACGTGGACGCGGCGAGCAGCGGGTTCATCGCGCCGTTCCTGTACCCTGAGCTGGAGTGGACTTCCGGCTGCCGCTGGTGAAGAGCATCAACGTGAGCGGGCACAAGTACGGCCTGGTGTACGCGGGATCGGGTGGTGCATCTGGAGGAGCAAGGAGGACCTGCCGGAGGAGCTCATCTTCCACATCAACTACCTTGGCGCTGACCAGCCCACCTTCACCCTCAACTTCTCCAAGGGTACCGTCCTTTCCCTCCACTAAACTTATGCATACTTTTTCTTCTGGCTGGCTAATTCTGCTTGAGTTTTGGTGCACACTTGCAGGTTCTAGCCAGGTTATCGCACAGTATTACCAGCTGATCCGCCTTGGTTTTGAGGTACTGGTCGGTTTGCCTGAACATTACTTTCTGACTAGTGAGTACATTTCTCTGAATTATTAACCGCATTTGGTGTGCGACAATGCAGGGGTACAAGAACATCATGGACAACTGCCAGGAGAACGCGATGGTGCTGAAGGAGGGGCTGGAGCGCACGGGTCGGTTCAACATCGTGTCCAAGGACAACGGGGTGCCGCTGGTGGCCTTCTCCCTCAAGGACAGCAGCCGGCACAACGAGTTCGAGATCTCCGAGTTCCTGCGCCGCTTCGGCTGGATCGTGCCGGCCTACACCATGCCGCCCGACGCGCAGCACATCACCGTGCTACGCGTCGTCATCCGGGAAGACTTCAGCCGCACCTTCGCCGAGCGCCTCGTCATCGACATCGAGAAGGTGATGCACGAGCTCGACGCCCTCCCGTCACGCGGCGCGCCCTCGCTGCTGCTGCCCAGCGGCGGCGATCCCGCTGCTGCGCCCAACGAGAAGGACTTGGAGAGGCAGCGCGAGGTCGTCACCCTCTGGAGGAGAGCCGTTGCGGCCAAGAAGAAGACCAACGGCGTCTGCTAATAAGCCAATGCCAATGCCAATGCCAATGCACCTGACTTGACTTGTTGGTGTTTGCTATATATCTGCTGCTCTCGTTAAAATTTATTTTGCCTTTCTGATCTGATTTTCCAAATTCAGGCCGCTTCTGTCCATGGTATTTTCTAGAGGCCGGAATTAGTAGTTCTGGCTCCATTCGTTCGACTATGTTCCTGTACGTTTTATACAGCAGTATTGTACTTCCATATTTGGTGAAAATTATACGTTTTAACGTGTTTTCACCGATGGGTTCGTCTCGACGAATACTACCATTTTAATATGTTTCGTCGAACTTTTTTTCCGTTGTTAGTTGCCAGGTAAGAATACTCTAGTTGCCAATTATCACCCAAATAATGCCTAGTTACGGGGTTAAATTTTACATATTTTTTTGTCATAGCCATGATCTACACATCCAAAGACGTCCAAAGAATGAGTATTTGATACACTCTAAACACGTAAAATATGAAATTACCGTAACGAAAGGATTATGTTGGTGAGTAGAGAAGTCCAAATAACCAGGCAACCATTTGATTTTATTCTGGTAACCGACTTGACAATACCTGGTGACTAAGTGACTACAATCTGGTTACTAGGGTCAGACAAAAAGTTGTTAAAACATATCAGGATGGGATCTAGTTTTGAATATCTCGCCATGACAAAGTCAACCATCAAAATGAATATGAATTTTGATTTACGGTTTAAGAGATAAATCATTTTAAAGTTTGAAAACCAAATGAATCTACGTGACTGCATGCATGCATGCATGGCTCGGTTATCATATTCTTTCCATGCTCACGGAAAGCTAATCTGGGGCACGTGCCCTTAGTAGCGTGTGTCTCGGCCAACGACCAAAGGCGAGTGCAGTAGACAGGCTTCAACAGGCTGAAGCCTACACTCCGAAAACTTGAAAAAAAAAATTACTACTACTAATCTCGTGCAGCAGCCCAGCCCTCAAGTGCTGAACTAGTCAACTACCCAGCCCATTAGCTCAACAAGACGCACAGGCATCGCTTCACTTCCTAGCCTCGCCCAACACGCAAGCAGAGCAGCAGCGAGCTAGGCAGCCAGCGGCGGCGAACCAGCTGACCGGGGAGGGGAGCCACCGGCGACAGACAACCGGGGCATCTAGGAATCTGGCGGAGACGATGATTGCCGGAGCCCGGAGCGCCGTTGGCCGCAGCAGCAGGCAACACTCACGCCCATGCGCAGAGGCGCCCAGCCGCCAAACCTAGCGGCCGCCCGGTGGGGGAAGTTTCGGCGGGGGCCCGAGGAGCACGCCGGAATGCCGGACTGCCGGCGCTTGAGGTCACAGCTCACAAGGCAGTCGCTGTCCACCGGAGAGAGGAAGCTACGACAGGCTGGCCGCATCGATTATTGTCAGCGTTCGGCAAGATTGGTATTTGTCCAATACTGAAATCATGATACATTTTCAGAAATTGGGAGATCCTAGAGGACATTTGCCTCGGGAGTATGATGTGATTTCTTAGAGGTACATGTTTTTCACTAGTGTTAATAGAGAGTTTTGACTTGTGAATTCCTTACTGTTATACACTCACTAGTTAAATGCCCGTGCGTTGCAACGGGATAGTACGAGTATTTTAGAAATCTATTATATAATTAAAACACAAGACAATTAACGGTGGAGATTTGTCAGCCTAAACCGATGAGATCTGAACGGTTCGGATCTATGGACATACGATGGCATGACTAGACGTAGTAGTCGAGTCGTATTGCAATTGGAGTCCACCACATCGTGTAGAGTCCAGGAGCTAATAGTTTCGCAAAAAAAAAAAGAGTCCAGGAGCTAATACAAAAGGTACGTCCCTTCCCAGATGCGTGAGGCCTAAGATTATTTGCTAATTCTCCAATGCGGCTGGAAAACCCTAGACATATATTGTCCAAAACAGGCTTTGATTGATCGTGTACCGTACACAATACGGACACTACTTCGTGCAACCAAAAAGAAAAATAATAAATAGCAGATTGGTCTTTTCCTCCTCTTTTTCTCCTCAGCATCGCCTTTCACCCGGCCGCCGACCTCGGCCTCGATCGGTTTTTTTGTCAGCATAATCACGACAGAAATATGTAATCCTAGGCGGCGCCCGAGTATTTGAGCAGACGGACATCGAAAGGATCACGAGCCGGCCGGCCGGACATTGCGTTCAAGCTGCACATCTCCGATGGCCGTGTTGCTTTTCTGCATTAGAGAAGAACGTGAATCATCAACAGACAAGGACACCAGCCGGCCGGGAATCGCGTTCAAGCTGCACATCTCCAATGGCCATGTTGCTTTTCTGCATCAGAGAAGAAGAATGTCAATCATCAACAGGCAAGGACACCATGTCGCCCTTCACTAAAAACGGAAATCAATCGTCTTCATAAAAGAGAAGAGACAGGTCGATTTCTCTCCGGCAGACATACGCCTTCCTCCTCGATTTGGCGATCTCCTTGAGTTGTAGCGTGAAGCACCAAGTCCGTCAATCTATTCTTCTTTGCAGCAAGCTTTGCTGCCGGATATAGTCGGCCAGGAGCATAATCAGTTGATCAATCGGCATCCGGGGAGCAGCCCGTACAGGACTCCAGGGTGCATCTCGGCCGGTGTGAGTCTCGCAGATTGTTTTTTACTAATCGATCGGCTCGGCCAAACCAAGTGCACTTCTGATCTTTTGACCTGAATCCAATTGTTCACTTACGTGCCGTTACAATTTTGATTCATTAAGCAGGAACAACAGACAGAAAAAAATCTTCCTCCGCGTCACCTCTCTTCATAACAAAGAGATTGTCTTCATCTGATGGCAGCAATCGGCCGAAGTTTATGGTATCAACGACGCCAGCTTGCGGTGGTTCTCGCGCGGATGAAAAACCTACAGCAACAATTGCAGCTTGGGATTGAGATGGCAAGAGTGAAATATGCTCATGGCGCGGCAGGTGGCCAAGTATCTGGGCGTTCTATTTGCTGATTTTGTAACCGCTGAGACGCTGGATTTGATTTGCCATAGACACACATCTAAATTTACTCACATAGATCGATCCGGCAGCCAGCCTGATGATTTGGTCCGGGTTCATTGCTATTAGCATATGCAAGCTGCAATTAAATAAGCCTATGCAAGCTGGATAGTATCCTCTTGCTTCATATGATTCCTCCACCTCCGCCGTCGCTGCAGTGCATCCCGGCCGATGCCAAGTCCCCAATGTCATGCAGCCATCGGATGCTGTGTATTTTACTATTCTTTGGCGCCATGTACTCAGCTCACCAATTATCGCAGATCTCAGATAATCAGTACTTTATCCACTCCCAAGTCATCAGCTCGGTGGGCTGATTTCATCAGGAAAAGCGGACACTAGGAAACATGTATGGCAGCTACAGGTTTCTTTCATCGACGGTGAAGATTTACCACCGTAAATCCAAGATTTACAAACGGTGGAGATTTTAGCAACCACGTATACCAAAGCAAGCGATACGGATCTATGGGATTTTACATGTCCAACATCCACACGCACGCAATCTGAAAAACAGACGGACACGGAAAGGTTCCGACGTCAACACGCACATTCAATATTAAAAGAAAGACCCTGATCCACGGACCAATGGGGATTGAGTAGGATAAATCGCTAGATTAATAAAGCTCATGTACGCCCCGACGAACATACACGCTTGCACACCCAGCGAATCGAGATCAACCCAGACGTATAGGACATTGGAGCGGCGACAGATGCTCATGTACGTCTGAGACATGTCGACAATGCTCGCGGTTGCATCTACAAATCAAAGGTGCCACAGGGATACGCCGCACGACAGGTTGAAGGCAACTTGACATTGGTTGGTTGCATCTGCAAATCGATTGTACGACAGTGCGGCAGGACACCGGCAGATCGGTTTGGTTGTATCAGCAAATCGATGGCACGACACCGGCAGATCAGAGGCACGCGTCAAGTTTGGGTAACGGCCACAATCTTCAGGAAACAGCTGCAATCTTCATGTGTGTTTAATCTTCCCCTCCCGACATGCAAACGACAGATCGAAGGCACCTTGACAATGGTTGGTTGCAACGGCAAATCGATCGCATTACCAGCGCCGTTGTATCCACAAATCGATCGAACGACACTAGCAGATCAAAGGCACGCGTCAACTTTGGGTAGTGGCCACAATCTTGAGGTAACAACTGCAATCTTCATGTCTGTTTAATTTTCCCCTCCCAAATGCAATTTTATTACAAACAACCTGCTTTCCTGTGAATTATTGATTGGTTAGATTACTTATTTCTTATTAAATTCACATATGTATTATCAAGGAACAACAAAAGTCTTGACAGCTTACATATCGAAACCTATTTCGAGGGTGCAGTATTAATATTTAGTTAGATTACTCTTTTTCACATGAAAGTATCAAATTTCATATGTTCTACATACAAAAGGACTACTTACTAAATGCTTCCGAGCAAGTACTTGCGAACAGACTAATAATGAGGAGGTCAGCTACCACATGGACAAACTAAGGGTGAGCACCAAACCATCATAAAAAATCTTAACCAAGACGATAAAAAAAACCCTATGATTCAGTCAGTTGAAAAAAGGCTAGGAAACCAAATATATGTGGAAGGCTACAGGGGCACGGGAAAAACATATCTGTGGAAAGCAATCACGACAAAGCATAGATTATAGGGAAAGATAGTGCTTGAATTTGCATCATGAGGCACTGCAGCCTGGCTTCTACAAGGTGACAGAACAACACACTCAAGGTTCCGCATGTCACTAATTATCACCGAAGAAACATATGAAAGAAAGAAAGTCTCACATTTGACTGAACTGCTAAAGAGTACCTCACTTATACTGTTAGATGAACCTCCTATGGCAAAGAAACATTGCATCTGGGCACTAGGTAAACGCCTTAGAGATATATTCCCAGGTTCACAAATGAAAACAGGCATGAAAGGACATTTGGTGGGATGACAGTACTACTAGGAGGCGACTTAAGAAAAATACTACCAGTTATAACCAAGGTGAGGAGAGAGAGCAGATAGTTAATGCTTAAATCATAAGATCGTACCTATCGAATCACTTTGAAATATTTGAGGTAACACAAAACACGCTGAAGTGTTTATCAAATGATCGAATACAAAAAAAAATGTCATTAAATTTGGAGAGTGTATACCACAAATAGGCAACGCAAAACAACATCATATGAACGAGAGGATTGATTTATAAAATGCTGAAGGACCTACTGCTACATAAATAAAGGAAAAATCGGAAATAAGAAAGAGTTCAAAGCACATAGCCAAAATTGCTGCAATAATACGTGAGCGGGATTTCCTAGAATAAAGAGCAATACTATGTCCACGAAATGAGCCAGATACAGGGTGAAGAGGTGACATACCGAAGCCAGAATTCCTGTGCAAGGAAGCAACGAATAACATGAACATGGAAAACATGTATCCTACTGAGTTTCTCAACACCTTGAAATTCCCAGCAATCCGAGACCATGAGCTATAACTGATGGTAGGTTTTGCCGGTGATGCGCCTACGCAACATACGCCAAGCTGCATGTTTATGCAAAGGAACAAGAATGAAAATAACACAACTTGGAAGCAAGTACATCGAGGAGAAAATAATGACAGAAACACACGTTGACGAAAAGTTATGCATACCACAGATCATCATATCACCCAGCGACTCAAAATGGAAATTCATGCAGAAATGAAGGAATTCAAAATGAAGGATATATCCATTCTCAGTCTGCTTCGCAAGGACTGTAAATAAGAGCCATTGTCAACTTGAACAAGGTAGGAATATATTTGACCAATCGAGTATTCCAACATGGGAAACAATATGTGGCATTATCCAGAGTCAGAAACAAAAAAGGATTGAAGCTGCTGATCGATGATAATGAATGTCCAATTGAAAACAACTGGAAAAAAATTGTAATAGGAGTTACAAATATTCAGTTCAGCTAGACTGTTCCTGCTTGGTTATATAGAGTTTGAGACATCCTTGCCATGCTTTATCAGGTACACATCTACTTCCTGGACATGGTTCATTTTAAATAGCTACATAAATATTTCTTGGAACATCATATGCCATATTATTTGAATACCCGAGATCAAACAATGGAATCAACCGTGGTACCCTCCTATCATATTTCTATTAAGCACCTCCAGAAGCCACAATCAGATACTAGAATCTCTCTCATGAATAGTATCAAAATCCACATCTCTCGAATAGTACAAAATCTAAATGTCCCTTAAATCGATCTCAAAAAATTGTTATAGCATGGAGGTTTTATCTCTTATTTCTCATCTGGGATAAAATTTTGACATGGGATGGAGAAGGATGATTGATTTACCTGTGCCTCCTCATACGCCAAGCTCAACGAGACAAGTATAGTCAGATGAACTGGCTCTATTGCTACTGTTATGTTTCCCATTGACACCACCATTCCTGCTGAAATTAGATCCAATGCTAAAATCAGTGACCAAACAAAGGATTATCATGTAACCGAAATTGGGGAATTTTAAAAAATACAAATAGAAATGCGGAAGCAACCATGCAGCACTGCAGGGTGAGACTAGCCTTGCCTGCCGAATGCAGGCTGCAGCTGCCGCCACTAAATAATGGCGACGCGAGCGGCTCGCTGAGCTGGGGTCTTCAGATCGAGTCGTCGGGGCTGACGCGGTGGCGCTCCACTCGGCTCCCGTGCTGCAGCTGCGTCCTCCGAAGATCGACCTGCCGGCTGTGTGGACGCTCCCGCCATCGATGGCCGAGCTGCGGGCTATCGTGCGCCTCTGCCGCGGCGGCCACGCGAGTGCCTCTCCTACCTTTCCAAATCGACGACGGCGACGTGCAGCCTCGCCGGTGGGCAAAGCCATATCGGCGGCTCCAGCGCGCGTCCCCTCCTTGGTCAAGCCACGCCTCCAAGAGCATGGCCTGGCAGGCTGGCAAGCTATGGAGATGGACGGGAAGCCAAATAGATTGGCACATTGGGTACAGTCGATTCAATAATAGAAAGGGATTTTCTTGCTGAAATTTCTTTTTTTTAATAGAAAGGGATTTTCTTGCTGAACTTTCACAAGAGAGATGTAGAGATGACTGTTGCTGGTCCGTGATTTACTCTTATAGAGCTATGAGTGACTATTGACAAAGGTATTTTACCGGGCGGAATAGGAGCATTTTCTGAACAAAGAGATGAAAAACTAATGATTGGATAAACTACAAGTAATAAGTATGATTTTTTTTCTCTAGATAACCATAGTAAGATAAAAAAAATTGGGTACATATATGTATTTCAAAAAATGAAAAATGTCAACAGAAACAAATGAGACTATAGGAAAACATCATCTAATCCCTAAAAAGATCCGAATTGAAATTGTGAGTTAAATAAAACTCAATTCTGATTCGTGAATTTTAAAGACGTGGAAAGCGACGAAGAATATAGAAAATAAATAAAACAATCAAAACAATATTTTGTTAGACGCAAAAGACAATACAAAAAAAAATCAATAGATGTTTAGGCCATGCAATATAAATGATACTGAGAAATAAAAAAAAAAGCTGAATATCTAAGAGTATAATGAAACCATAAATTATTTGAGAGACAAAATATTTTGAAAATTCCTATAAAATATTTTAAAACCATAAATTATTTGAGAGACAAATTATTCATAGTAGTCTACATTATGTGATAGGAGAACTAAGAGCTAGACAATGTGAGACAAAATATTTAATCATTCCTATAAAATATAATAGTGCAAATGGGCAGATTGCATAACATTAATGAATTTTTAAGTATTAAATTTATATATAAATAAAGTATATTGTTTTTCTAAATTTTCAAAAAAGTGGTACCAAAATATATAATAGATAGTCTAGCCGCGCAAATGCGCGGGCGACCCTGCTAGTATTGATGAAAGCACATGTTAAGAGCGGTTCCCATGATATTTAACTTATATCGTATATATCATAGTAAGTAGTCCGTACTTCTTCTAAGTCTTCTCGGTTGATCAATGCATGTCAACTTCTCCCTTTTTCATAAGATTTCAAAGAATAACCATACGAAAACCTATGCTTGTCTCACCTCCAACATCACAGTGTTGTCCGTAGAAAGAAACTTCCTATGTCCAACAGAGGATGTTGACTCCAGACAATCGAGCGCCCTTGAGAAGATCTCGAGAATTTCCCGACCAACATCGTGCACACACAAATGACCCATCTCACTCTATCAGGAAAAATTATTTCGTCTGACATGATGATCAAATTTAGATAAAAGTTCAGATACTGCACTGCAATACTGTTGTTGATTCAACAATTTGGTGAATCGTATATTGCGGTCTTGCCGCGTTTAAGACTGGTCTGTGAGAGGCCGGCGAAGCGGTACGACACAAAGCAAGAGGCGCTCGGCCGTGGTTGATAGCGCCATGTTTCTTGCTGCCCTCGTCGGCGGCAGCTCACTTCGCCTACCTGCCGCCGTGTCTCGCAGTGGCATTGTGCTGCCACCTCCACGCCTACCCTGTCGAACTGATCTTTCTAGTGCCTAGGCTGTTGTTCGAGTGGTCGGGGAAGCACGGCTTGATGCAAAGCAGGAGTCATCGGCCCTGCTCGCCATGATCATGTTCTTGCCATGTTCACCACCGTCGCTTTTCAGCAGTGGCCGCTCCACTGCGACCACCTGCCGCCGTTGTGACTCGCGTTGGCCTGGCGCCGCGGACGCTGCTATATGCACGAGGAGGGATCTTGGGCGCTGGATCCCGGATTCGGGTAACTTCCAATACAAAGTGCAACGCCCAGAACCAAGGATTCCTGAACTGTTCTTGGAGTAGCAACCAAATCAAGACGTTCCAGAACAAACGAAGATGCGTACATCATAATGCCTCACCACAAAAAGTTTATGCATTACGTTTTGGTTTATGCAACTATCCAAGATCAGTCCACGCATAGGCAACTCTTGGACGTCGATCCATTGTTAATCCAAGATCCATAGTTACGGGAAAATCAAAATTAAAACAACACGTATCGATCGCAGGGAGACACGAATGAAGAGCTGTGCTGGCTTCTTCGTCTGTTCTTCGTCGATGCGGTAGCCGACGCTTCAGGTCCTCGTCCACACCGCCGGGGTAGCTAGACACCGGGATCTCCTCATCGTCGGAGCTGCAAGGTGGAGACGCCCGTACGATCGGGACTCATTTTTGTGTCATGATTTTTCACCGATAGTTCCTGTGGTGGTTTTTTTTATCGATGATGTGTGGCCGTGTGGGTGTGGCTCGATGCCGGGACGTACAACGTTCCAGACCGATAGATGATTGGGATCGCTATTTTGTTCTGGACCGATCGCGGGTTGGTTTCTGTTTCCGGTGCGGGTTAACAGACCGATCGATGGTTAAGATCGCTGTTTTGTCCTGGGCCGAATCGAGACGACGTACCAAAAAACGGACGAAAATTAGGAGGAAGAAACACTACTCGTATTATATAGTAGAGATAATTGTGCTAATATGGACAGATGGCTGCGGTTGGGATAGATATTTTTTCAAGTTTGGAGGCTTTCTACAATAGCATCAGTAAGAACTAAAAATCAATGTCAGATACTATTGGTTTTGCCTATTTATTGTTGCCTATCTAGTATTACTGTGGGAATTGTATGATTTTGACCTGAAACTTAGTGATTTTTCTTTGAACAGATGGCTGCGGTCATGTCTTAGAGACTATTTTTCTTTGAAAATAGTGTTTAGTTTACTCGTTGTTATTTTTCAGCCCACCCTCCAATTAATTCCTGGACTCGCCGTGTCAGTCACGATCGAATGGTAAGGTAAGACTAATGGCAAGATTCTATGAGTTATAAAAGCTTAGGCACCGCCATCACGAGTTGTGCAAATGGATTTAGTAGTTCATCATCTTTCGTTCTCTGAACGTGTGGATACTTCTAGACACATAACCGTACGACGCTCATGACATAGCAGTTCGTGAGATCTGTAAGGAGTTGTTCAAGCAGTCTGATAAGTACGATTTAAACGTGTTAAACATATTCTTTCTGTCAAATGAGAGGAGTTGGGGTTTTTCTCGGTGATGGGGAGAGAACCACCGCATGTTTTCTGTCAAACACGGATTATCAGGATTCAGGAATACGTACTGTCAGGTATTATCTCTACTATATAATACGAATATAATACGAGTAAACAACCGTGGTAAGGTTACGTCGCGCCACGTTTGCACTTTAGCCCCTCATGGTTTTGTAAATCAACCCGCAATCCAAAAAGTTGGCACGTTTTCATTGTAGTCCCTAAACTCTATCGAAAGAGACGAACGTGTGCGACGAGTGGCTGCCGAGGCCCAGCTTGGCGGCGAAGCATGGTGTGCTGCGAGGTGGGTGCCGACGGCTGCAGTTGGAGAGGAACCGCGTGTGGTCGCGATCTCGCGGAGGAGCTGGCCGATGGGGGGCCGAGCCTGGCGGCGTGGACGTCCGCTAGGAGGCGAGGCCCATGGCGGACATCGACGAGATACACTTCTCATACCTCCTCCTCTTCTTGCCAGATGCAGCAGTACCATCATCGTCGCCATGGTCTGCGTGTGCGGCACCGGTCTGCTGGCCGTTGCAGGTGTACGGCGTGTGGCCTCCCTTCGCCGCCGGGTCACAGGACTAGCGCCTCTGAGACGGAGGTGGGCAGCAGCAGCAACGCCTGAGCCAGATCTGGGCGAGACCAACGAGAGAGCTCCATGGGATTACGGGAAAAGCTACTGCCGGTAGTGGTGGCTGTGGCAAGTGCTTGCCTATTCCGACATCCGGCGGCCGCCGCCGAGCTCGCCTGATCCCCTGGATCATTTCTCCAGTTCTCCTGTCTGCTCGCTGGAGTTTTGATATCTGCCTCGACGCTGAAGAGTGAAGAAGCTGAAGTCACTACTGTTCTGGGACTCAAAATTCTGCTCCAACTCTTCCAGGAACACCTGATCCTAGAGACGGACAGCTCCGTGGTCCTCTTAGCTTTATCCACAACACAGCAAAATAGATTGAAATGGTGAGCTCTTAATGCTGAAGCAAAGAACATATTGATTTTTTTCCATCTGCAACGTTCAAAAGATCAGATGAGAGAGCAATTTTGTGGCCCATGAGCTAGCTTCCCATGATAGAACATATGGAGACCTCTTGTTAGTTCATGACTTTCCAGCCGCGATCAGGAGATCTGTTTGTAACCTGCTGTCCTCCTGCGGCAGTATACAGAGTTGAGCACTTATCTTACTTAACATTTGGTCGATTTGGCACCCCTTTCCCCCCTGCCCCCCGCGTCGTCCACCTCGGGCGACACGGGAGGCGAACCCTAGCGCCCCCAACTCCCTCCCCCCGCCTCCGTCCTTCTCCCTCGCCGCCGCCGGTGGCCGCTGTCGGGCGAAGCCCGCGCGGTGGAGGAGGCGGCGGGGCTTCTCCTCGCGCTTGGCCGCGTCGGGCTGGAGACCCTGCAGCGCTGCCGTCGGCCGATTCGGCCACGGCCGACCTGCTGGCCGACGCCCTCGTCGATCCTCAGGGCAGCGGCTCCCCTGAGCAAGGTGGTTGGGCTCGCGCCGCCGAGCTTGAGGCTAGGGTAGGGGCCCTGTGCCTGCTCGGGCCGGCCATGGCCGCGGCCGCCTTTGCTCCCAGATTTGGAGTTGGGGCTCCACCGTGGGGGCTGTTCGCCGGATCCGGGCTGGATCTGGTGGCTGCCGTTGCCGCCGGGTCGGATCGAAGGTGAGGTGCCCGTGGTCACGGTGGTTTCGGTTTGCCTCCGGCTGCTGCAGTGTTTGTTTCCGCTGGATTGGTCAGGATGTGCGTGGAGGTTGGATGCCGGGGCGGCGGCCCGGGTGGGGGAAGTCGCGATGCCGAGGCGGGGGTCGTGGCTCTGGTACTGTCTGGTGGTCATGGTCATGTGGGCGGCGTGATTTCTGGTGAGTGGCAACGGTGGATGTGGTCCAGTAGCCATCTCGGCAGCCGGCCACACTCGGGTTTGGAGATGGGTTTCATGTCGGGGTGAAAATCTGCCGGGCTTTGCCTTGGCCGACGCCGGCGACGCCCGTGGGCATCGTTACCTTCTTGAAGGTGACGTCGCGACTACCCTCCTCTCCCCCCGGTGCTCTGGGTGAAAACCCTATGTCCGTTTGGACTGGGCGGCGGCAGAACTTTGGTGCCGCTTCCTTCCTGAAGGCGCCGCCTTTTGGAGTCCATGGTTTGCCTCTCTTCCGGTGGTGGTTTGGTGGCGGTGACGGTGATGTTTGTCGATGGCGAAGTCTGCTTATCTGGTTGTGCTCTTCTCAGCGGGGTGTAGCGTCCGTTGGTGCGACGGCTTGAGCTCTTGGTGAGCTCTTGCCCACCGACGCCGGTGCCTCATGTCGACCAGGGATAGGGGTCCCTTTTGGCGACAAAGTCAGGACCAGGCGGCGCTGCCCGTGGTCTGAGTGTGCTCCAACTCGTCGGCGTCTTCAACTCTTCAAGTGTGGTCTGTTTCTGCCCCGTGTTGCCGCCGACCCAGCCTGCTTGTAGCTCTGCGTTCACTAGTTTCCTTGTACAAGCCTTCGGATTTATCTTTTGTTTGTGTGTGTGGAGGTGTTTGTAAGCTGGTTCAGCACTTTGTATCTTCCGCCATTGGCGTCATTAATCTAACGCTGGGCTACGGCCTTACTTCTGCTGTCCTCCTGCTCCTAATGAAGTTGAAGAACCAATAAGCGTCCGCCACTTCAACTCGGCTTACTCGACGATGCAGCTATTCAGTGCCTCCTCGGCCATCATATATACTCCCTCCATCCCAAAATAAGTGTATCAAGTTTGCCTAAAAATAGATGTATCTAGACATGTTTCATGTATAGATACATCCAGTTTTGGGCAAACTTGAGACACTTATTTTTGGACGGAGAGAGTAGATTAGCTAGCTTCCTGTTTCAAAAAATAAAATGCTGAGAGAAACTGGTCTGGATAGGTAGCTAGCAAACTTTTGTATCACAGAGAGCCATGGCTTTGCTCGTTGTTGCAGTTGACTATTTGATATTCTCCGTGTGTTACTTTTTGCACTCCAGTATTTTTTCTTTCATAGCTCTCATCAGGATATCGGTTTTAGATTTTTATTTCTAAACAGTGATATAGGAAACAATATAAGAGAAAATGTACAAACTGCATTTGATGGCACCGGAGCCGGATTTGGGATGGTCTACATCGTGTAGATAAAAGGATCCTGCAAGTCATCTGGAGTAACACATTTGCAACTATAATTAAGCAATTGTTTCCTTTTAATTTCCTTTTCAAATCTCCAATCTTAATAGGTTAATAGAGAGTGGAATTTTTTCTGTCTCTGCATCCCCATTCACATACGCGTGTGTGAGAAAGCTGCATCTGGCCAATACTTTTTTGATTTTTGAGTGCAAATGTTCTGGCAGCGTTCATATGTCCTTCTTTGGTTCATCCTTGGATAATTTGTAGAGAGAATTTGGCGCAAGTTCTACTTGTAGAGACGACTGGAGGCAGCTACAAGGCCTACAATCTCTGATTAATTCGCAGCTTCATAATTTTCTTACATTGACTAATTGGTTGAGCTAAACAACTCCTGAGTGTTCTACTACACAATTTCATCTTTTACTCAGTCTATTCTTGTATGTTTTACTATATCGGATATACTCAGTTCAGGGTCTCATCCAGATTGACCATTTAACATGCATATACCGGATCTAGGATCATCAATGGTGAACTACAATTTCATTCTACTTTCACTCGGACTATTATTTCGAATTTGGGTGCCACTTAAATTTGCATTACTAGGTCATACTTGCATTGCTGACCACTCTTTACCGATCTGTATAGCTGATTTGTTATTTTACACTTCCACGAGAAGTATCAATCGTTGTTTCATCAGCCCGTAGCAACGCACGGGCATTTTGCTAGTCAGGAATAATACCGCTATTACTATGATATATTACCACACGTCCTCATCTCCCTGACTATTATGTCACGAATCCCCTGGTCGACACACATGGCCAGACAACAAGTACAATTCGTTGCCGCGTTCCACATATTCACTCTTGGAGATTTCCCCATATGTTCCACGACATGTATTTACAATGCCTTCTATAATTTATAGTAATGTACAAATAATCGACAATTGTTATATTGTTGTGGGCGGGAGGGGGGCCATTACCCTCTCCCAAACACGCAAAGGGAGAATAACTATTTGGATATTTAGAGTGGCCAAAACACTTTTCATACTTACTAGTGTGTAGATATGTTCCACCGCGCTCCATGGTTAGAACCTGAACCCCTAAGGGCTCTCTTTACCCTGAATTCTAATTGATTGGTGTTTGCTATCTGCTGCTCGCGTTAAGAGTTATTTTACCCTTGTGATTTGATTTTCCAAATTCAGGCAACTTTTGTCCATGTTATTTTTTTAGAGGCCGGAATTGATAGTTCTGGCTACATTTGATCGACTATGTTTCTGTACGTGTTAAACATCATTATTGTACTTCCATATTTGGTGAAAATTATATGTTTAAACGTGTTGAATTTAATTGTTTTGTCCAATTACAGAAAATGTAGAACATCCAACTGAAATGGGTGAACTTATTTGTACAAGAGTATATATTAAAATTTGATTTACTGATAGTGAATTATAGTTCGTTAGCATTGTCAAACTTATATTAGACTTTTCATGTATCGGGTTTCTCAGGAATCTCTCCCCGAGTACCTGTCAAATATGGGCCAAAATGAGGCCAAATGTGAGGGGACGGGAAAATTACAGGCAACTAGCTAAATACTCGTGCGCTGCTATGAATTAACACAAACGACTGAATCGTGGCAAATATCAAGATCATTTACCCTATCTCCCATCTCAACTCTTTCTCCTCTTTCCTCTCTTTGTCGGCCTCTCGACTATATTTTTGCTTCACCATTACATTATCTATTCGGTCTAGGATCATTTTGAGTAGAGCCGTCGTGGCCAAGAAGAAGACCAATGGCGTCTGCTAATGAGCCAATGGACCTGACTTGTTGGTGTTTGCTACATATCTGCTGCTCTGGTTATTTATTTTGCCTTTCTGATTTGATTCATGCCGCTCCTGTCCATGTTATTTTCCAGCGGCCGGAATTGATAGTTCTGGCTCCATTTGATCGACTATGTTCCTGTACGTGTTATACAGCAGTATTGTACTTCCATATTTGGTGAAAATTCACGTTTAAACATATAATTGTTCTGTCTAATTAAAGAAAATACAGAACATTCTATTGAAATGGGTGAACTAATTTCTAGAACATTACAAATTAAATTGTGATTTGTTCATTGTGAATTATATTAGTCTTTTCCCATATCCGGTTTCCTGGAATCCCTCGCCGAATGCATTTTTTTTTTGCTAAATATGGCCATTTTGAGAAACTAAACACATGTTCTGTTAGTGAATTCTGTGCAGCATCAGCTCTCTCCTTGTCGGAAACAATTCACCGGCACTTCCTTTCTGTTCTTTAGTTCATACCACTTCATACCTACGGGCTATGAGGATGCATGGTGAAAAACTACCGAAAACTACTCTGGATAGCCTCACATCGCTCCTTGATCTAAAAAATGAGAAATATTTTGAGTCTAATAACTGCTCTAATCTTTTCAAATTACATTAACATCTTAGCATGGTATGTCCAATAACTCTGTTGCGATGACTTAATAACCAAGAATAATTGTTCAATTGGAAGCAGAGTGAGAAAGATAGCAAACATGAATATTGGTAGCTAGGCTTGGTTATCGCAGCTACCAGAGAGACTATGAACTTTTATGGTGAGAATAAAAGCGTATAAGATGCACGGAACATGAAGTTGTCAGCATGAAATGCGAGATTCTATTGATGAGAATAGTTGCGATGCTAAATTTCGATGTGAAATGATTGTGTATTTGATAAATTAAATTTGGTGATGCGTGTAAATTACTTAAAACCGTAGATAAGATGAAATTAACGGGCTGAAGAAACTGATAATGTCGTTAGACTTCTTAAAGATATGATATGCATGTTGACACATTTTTTAATAGAAATTGCTTAAATGGTAACACACAAAATAGGACTTAATAGTTACATGTGTTTTCATCATTGAATTGAATCTATTAAGAATAAAATAATTATGGCACTTGAGTTTTCCATGGTTTAATTATGTAATTACGTCGCATGATTGTGATCTTATCAATTGGATGGTTAAAAAAAGATGATATGAATAATTGAATTGATAAAATAATAGTTGATGTGGATAGATTGCATGGAGTGATAGTCAAACGATGATGTGGATAATTGGATGACCAAAATAATGTGTACTAATAAATATTAATTAGATGAGGTGGACAATTGGATGGTTGGAAAGATGGATGAGGTGGACAATTGGTTAGAAGGATGGATGATGTGGATAGCATACATGTTGATATAGAAAAATCATTAATGCATCTTAGTGGGGTTTTCATTATAAGAGCTACAGATAGATATGGAACTATGAATATGATATTTACTCACGAATTCACAAACAACGAAACTGTCTGTTTAATGTAGTAGCAACAGCTGTCGCACTTCTATTATCACATCAATGTTTCCTGAAGGTCATCAAACTTATAGTAGATTCAAATTTTGACTAAAGAGACTTATGTTGTTTCACTATCTATTTTGGACTTGTCAAAACATATTAAAAAAATCAGCAATGCTATGAGGTATCAGAAAGAATATGTAAATAACTATTATTAAAGTTGTGTTACAACAATAGTTCTACTATTGCTACATGATGTTACTAACCGGATAGTTTACTTATTTTCACATTCTCTCTCTTTCCATGTAATTTAATAATAGCAGTGATGCTAATTTTAAAGGTGGTGATGGTTGGTGAGATGAAATACAAGCAATGCCACTGCTTGAAAAACGGGAGCTCCTAGCTAACGACCTATCGAAGGAAACATTGCATCCGCGTACCGCCGTGGCGGTAGTGGGCTCGGCCCAAATGGGGCTGATGGCTCCTTTTCGGTAAATCGTTTTCTATTCACTGCAGTCCACCAGGTCTCGTCTTGGTGTTCAACAGTTTGTAATACCGTGATTGGTTCAATGAAACTGCTCCGATCCTGAATCATGCCTCAGTGTTAAATTGTCTTTCAATTATCTGTAAGACTGGCTTCAGCTGTTCAACTACCGCACTCTTGTCCATTCGAGGCAGCATGCTCTTCCGTTTTAATCAGTTTTATCCATTCAGAGATGCATCCTTCCGATCAGTTAAGTACAGGTGCCAACTTGCTCAAGCTTAACTCTGAATAAATCATGATTTATTTCTACAATTCTTCAGACCGGCTGTGTTTGCATACAGATCCAACATATGCAGAGAAAAAGGCGTTGAACAGAAAACGTTTTATAGAAAATGAAGAGAAAATGACGTTGAACGGAAACTATTTTTGAACGATTTTTAAAAATGATCAGAAAATGGCGGTAGACGGAAACTATTTTCTGAACGATTTTAAAAGTGAACATAAAAAGGCCGGTGAACAAAAACTAAAATTGAACAGAAAAAGGCAGGTGAACGAAAAAATATTTTGAACGATTTCACAAAGTGAACAGAAAATAAGGGTGAACGGAAACTATATTTGAACGATTTTAAAAGTGAACAGAAAAAGGCTTGTTAACAAAAACTATTTTTGAACGATTTTAAAGTGAACAAAAGGGCCGGTGAACGACAACTAAGCGTGAACATACGAATGCCGGTGAACGAAAACAATTTTGAACGATTTTAAAAAGTGAACATAAAATTATGGTGAATGGAAACTATTTTTGAACGATTTTAAAATTGAATAGAAAAAGACCAGTGAACAAAAACTATTTTGAACGATTTTAAAAATGAACAAAAAATGGCGGTGAGCAAAAACTATTTTTGAATGATTTTAAAAGTCAACAGAAAAAGGTCGGTGAATGAAAAGTATTTTTGAATGATTTTAAAAGTGAATAGAAAAATGAGGGTGAACGGAAATTATTTTGGAACGATTTTAAAAGTGAACGGAAAAGGACGGTGAAGGAAAAATATTTGTGAACGATTTTAAAAGTGAACAGTAAAAGGAAACTATTTTTGAATAATTTTAAAAATGAACAGAAAAAGGCCGGTGAAGGAAAAATAGTTTTGAATGATTTTAAAGTGAACAGAAAAAAGACGTTGAACAAAAACTATTTTTTAACGATTTTAAAAAATAAACAGAAAATGACGGTGAACAGAAACTATTTTTGAACGATTTTAAAATTGAATAGAAAAGGCAAGTGGTTGAAATCTATTTTTGAACGATTTTAATATTGAATAGAAAAAATTCTATGAACAAAAATTATTTTTGAATGATTTTGGAAATGAACATTTTTCAAATATGAAGAAATTTCAAATCTAAACATTTAAAAAAAAAGTAAAATAATATCTAAAAGGAAAACAGAAAACATGAACGAAAAAAGAAACATCCAACAAAGAAAAACAAAAAAGAAAAGAAACAGGAAAAAAAGAAAAGAAGAAGAAAAAATAAATAGCAAAAAAACGAAAAAGAAAAAGAATCAGGTGCACCTTTGGGCCGGCCCATAACCCAAAGGGGGGGGGGGGGGGGTGCGGAGCGTAATACGCTCCGACCTGGTCGTCAACTAGGGATTGCCGGCGTTTCCTATACGATGCATGTTGCGTCTGTTCGACGCTCGGACGCGTACCCTGCGCTTACACGACGCTTCACCTGACGCCCCAATTGGGCCGGCCCTTTTTTTTCAGATCGTTTTTTGCTGGTTTTGGTAAGATTCTAGAAATTTCCGCTTCGTTTTTTCCTGAATTACTGGTTTTTTTCTTTTTGATCGTTTTTACATGTTTTCGGTTGTTTATTGTTTTCATTTTTTACTGTTTTTAACTTCATGAATATTTTCATATTTATGAAAAATGTTTATTTTTTTAAAATTTGTTCTTTTTTAGGCTAGTTTTGATTTCGAAAAATGTTCATTTTTTAAAATTAGTTCATTTTTGAAAATGGTTCATTTCAAAAATGGTTCATTATTTAAAATGGTTCATTTTTAAAGTGGTTCATTTTTAAAAGGTTCCTTTTTAAAAAATGGTTCATTTAAAAAATGGTTTATTTCAAAAATGGTTCATTTTTAAAAAATGGTTCATTTATGAAAAATGTTTCGAAAAATGTTCATATTTTATGAAAAATGTTGTTTTAAAATTTGTTCGTTTCTAAGATGGTTCAAATTTCGAAAATGTTCATTTTTTAAAAGTTTCATTTTTTAAAATGGTTCATTTTATATATGGTTCATTTTTTAAAATGGTTCATTTCAAAAATGATTCATATTTTTAAAATGGTTCATTTTAAAATGATTCATTTTTTAAAATGGTTCATTTTTAAAATTGTTCATTTAATAAATGTTTCATTTTTAAAATGGTTCATTTTGAAAAAATTGTTCACTTTAAAAAATGGTTTATTTAAATATGGTTCATTTCAGAAATGGTTCATTTTAAAAATGGTTCATTTTTTTAAAATGGTTCATTTAAAAAATGGTTCAATTTTTAAACCGTTCATTTAAAAATTAATAGTCAAAATGTCGTTCACGCTTTGGAGCAGGAGCAGACGTGCGAAGCAGTAAAAATAAAAGAACTCGGGGCTGCTGGGAATCGAACTCGGGGCTGCTGTGTACAAAGTAAACGAAGAAACGCTCCCGCACACGAAACTGTAAAGGAAGAAACTACTAATCGGAACATGGGCCAGCCCCACGAAACTTCGCTTCGTCCCAGAGGTACGCGTTTCAGCGCCGAAGCGACGCTAAGAGCATCTCTAGCAGAACCCGCAAAACCAGAAACCGCAAAAGCATTTTGCGGGTCGCGTTTTTTGTGTTTTTGCTCGGTATTTCATACAGCGAATAACAGAACCCGCAAACGTAACCTGCATTTCTTCGATTTGGAAATTTGAGAATTCGCGGGAACGAACTAGTTCATATTCGACAGCAGCAGCAGTTGATTCTTTACACAAAATGCGGCCTAGTTCGCCGCCGATCAAACCTAGCCTACATCTACACTAGCCTAGGTCGCCGCCGATCAAACCCTACTGGTCAAAATGCGGCTCCTCACCGGAGCCATGGGCGCGTCGGCGACGCAGCGGCGGAGGAGCTTCACTCCTCGTCGGAGTCAGTGACGAGGTCGACAACGGGCGGCAGCGTGCTGATGACCAGCGCCTGCTCCAGGAGCCCCTGGTTGACCACCGTGGCGAGCTTGGCGGCGGCGGCCTTCTCCTCCTCCTCGTACTTGGAGCGCATGATCGTCACCGCCAGTTGTCGCTCCATCTGCTCGTCGGGGACGAAGTCCTCCGGCCCGTGACCCGAAATGCTCGGGGTCGTAGTCCTCCGGCGGCGGAGCACCTGGGGCCGCAGAGGAGCTGCTGGCGCCCGCGGAGGAGCTGCCCTCGCCGTGGCGGAGGCGCAGCTGCTGGCGGCGGCGGATCTCAATCTCGCGCTCGCGCCGGAGCCGGTCGAACTCCGGCAACTTGCGGACGTTCCACCCGGCCGGAATCGGCTCCCGAGCTTGTACTTGCGGGAGCCGCGCTTCCGGGCGCCGTCGCTGCGGACGACCTGCGCCCGCTTTTCGGTGGAGAAGTCTCCGCCGAACTCGGAGTCGTCGCCGGGGAGGGGCGGAGTAGCCTCCCTCTTCGGCGCCATGGCGGCTCGGGGACGCCGGATCTGCGGGAGGGGCGGATGGATTGCTCGTCGGAGACGACGGAGGGGCGGCTGGATTGCTCGATGCGTGCGAGGAGGAGTGGGGATTTCGACCCGCATCAGCGGTCGCAATCCGGCTAAATACGGGCTCGCCGCTTCGTTTCTCGGGCCCCCGCAAAACGTTTGCGGGCTGGGCTAAATATGCAGGCTCTGGTCTGGCCCAAAACGAGCACCAAACCCGTAAACTCGCCGGAATTTTGCGGGTCTGCCCCTTTTGCGGGTTCTGCTAGAGATGCTCTAAGAGTATCTCCAACAGACGCACCAAATAAGCTGCACGCTGAAAATAACGACCTTTTAGCGTGCGTGGGGCTACAAACAGCGGTCCAGCAGACGCTGCATAATTGAGCACACTGTAAAAACTGTTCAGCGCGCTGGACGAAGCTGGACATTTTGCACCATATTTGGTGCGCGGCGTCCAGTGCGCTATACAAAACAGAGACGACGCGCGAACTCCAACTGCCACGGTGAAATTTCACTTGCTCCTGAAACCGCCCGAATCCCCACTCCGGCGACCGATGCCACCCCACGGAGCCGCCCCTTCCATCTCCTGGCCGTCAGAATCGCGCCGCCGGCTGGAATCGGTCTGAATCGCCCGGAATCGTGTCGCCCATCTGCCGGAATCGGCGGCGACGGAAGCTCTCATCATCGTCTCCCGTGCGGTGCCGGGAGCCACCGCGTTGGGTCGGGAGCAGGCTGCCGCCGCCGTCCTCGTCTCGCACGCCCCGTGGCCGTAGAGCTCCACACCGCTGCAGGCGACGCGCGTCCTGGAGCTCGGCGGCTGTGTCCGTGCGGACGACGCACAACGGCGGCGGGCGAACGGTGCCCAACGGCGATCGGGCGGTCGCGGAGGCAGGCTCACGCACAACAGCGGCCAAGCGAACGGCCGGGCGGACGCGCAGCGGCCTCGCGCACTGCCGTGCGAGCTAGCTAGCCGGCTCCAACGATTGGGGGTCTGATTTTTTTTATTTTTCGGTTAGGGACTTGTTTGTAAATTTAGGGACCTGTTTGTTGAATAAACATGTTGTGCTGCTGTATTTTAGTGCGTCTGATAAATTACCAAAGTCTGCGCGCTATATTTTTGGGCGTCTGGAAAACCGATTTCGATCGCGACGTGTTAAAAGTACTATTTTGGCGCTGTAAATTTTTTTTTAGTGCGCCAGACCATAGAGCGTTGTTGGAGATGCTCTAAGAGCGCCCCTCCCGGGATTGCCTTGAAAAACGGGTTTCCAACACGTCGTTGAAGGAGCCAAATCGGGCTAGCTCGTATGTACTAAGTGGGCATGCGCGGACAACATAACCTGGGCTTGATCATCAATCTTCCGACGCGAAGGGAGAGAAGAAGGTTTGGTCCTCGTTTTGGCGAGTAAAGGTATCTTCAAAGCTCCGGGTGTTCTTATGGCGGCTCGCAAGGCAGTCCCTGCCTTTAGCGGACGTTCTCCATCAACGAAACATGGCAACGCAGAGTTCTTGTCAGATCTGTGGGGCCCCGGACTCTCGGAGGCACTCGTCGCTGGAATGCAACATGGCAAGGCCGGTCTGGGCTCTTGCTCCCGAGGACATTACGGAACTGCTTGCTAACATCCAGGAACCTCATGCGCGAGGCTGGCTAGCTGCAGTTTTTCATGCCCTACCTGAAGACCAACTGGCCCGAGTTGTGGTTACACTGTGGGCGCTGTGGCACGCGATCCACGAAAACATCTACCAGAGCCCGCTGTCGACGCACAGTTCGTTGAAAGGTTTCTGGATGATCTTGGCTTGGTGGCGCCTGCCCCAAGTGCTCAACAAGCCAAGCGACCTGCTGGCCCAAAGTGGATCCCGCCGCCAGCGGGGTTGTCGAAAATTAATGTTGATGCTGCAACGTCAAAGAACTCACCTATGTCAGCTATTGCAGCAGAGGCTCGCCGGGAGGATGGCATGTTCTTGGGAGCTTCTTCGGTTGTGCTGAATGGCTTAACTGAGCCCGAGACGCTAGAAGCGCTTGCCTGCCGGGAAGGACTTGCACTAGCTGCAGATTTACAGTTGCAGCAGTTTAGAGTGGCAAGTGATTGCAGCAATGTGATCAACAGCCTGTCAGGTGCAGGGCTTAATCATTATGGTCACGTTGTTAAAGAAATAAAGGCTCGAGTGTTAAACTTCGGTGCCGTGGAGTTTGTTCATGAGAGTAGAACTGCAAACATTGATGGTGTGCGTGTAACCTATAACTCTGATGTTTGAATAAAGGGGTAGTGTTTATCTCAAAAAAGAAAAAGAAAAATGATCGATCTGTTTTTTACGTCCTGTCCCAGAATACTCGATCAGACTGTTTATTGCTAAATTCCACCCAACTTTGCTCAGCCTTTCATGCAGGACAAGTGATAGAAAAAATGCAGATCACGTCCGGCAACAACGACCAATCTATCTAGCTATACTTATCTATCTATTAATCTATTATATACTAAAAGCAAAATGAGGAAGTTTAACAGAGACGTCACGTTAATCCACGTAGGTTAGAAATATATAATCCGTTGATTTTGGATGTGATGGTTGAGATTAAAAGATGGATAAGTTACGTACAACATTAATCAGGTACAAATAAGTCATTTCGACACGTTCAACCAAATCAAGTTCCGCTCCGTAAAAAAATAAACAAATCACGTCCGGTGTGTCTATCTTCTCCACTACCATAAATTTAAACACGACCGGCACGTCGTACATGCACCATGGACCAAGATCGATCCTCTGGCATGTCCTACTAGCATGGTCTCCTAAAGTATGCCCATAGGGTCCGATAAGAAAAATCGATTGAAAGACGTGATAGATCGCTGCGGTAAAACACTGAGAAGAAAATGCATCGGATCTGGTAGAAACGAAAATAAAAAATGGATTTGGATTGCTGCTGTCACGTGTCACGATCTCAGGTTTGAAACGAAAATAAAAGAATTACACCATGCTGTGTTGGTTCCGACTCCAACACTTCATGTCATATTCCTACCGATTTGTCCACGGCATGGTACTCCACAGTCATATAAACTTCCAGCACTAACGTGAGCAGCACATCTAATTAGGATTTGATATTGCTACTTGCACACACAAAGTTAAACCATAAACTTGGGTTTTCTTCGTACACTTAGACTAATTGATGTTGCACGTGGAACAGGAGCGTTGGTCGAAAGGATTATGGCCGACACGCATTAAATCGCTGGGTAATTTGATCGCATTAATTTTTTGAAAATATTTACAGTATTTTTCAATTTATTTCACATAAAGAAGGACTTAAGAACGATGTGGCACTGATTTCCAGAAAACTACAGATCGACAGGGTGACACCTACCAATCGGCGGCGGCTAATCAAAGCAACCGGTTTTAAAAATTTGGATGCCAGAAAAAAATTGAGAAGCGAATGTGATAGAGCTCGACAAAATAATTTGATGGCCGAGTAAAGAGAGGATATTAATGCATGTAGAAGAGTAGGCCGCCAAAACATTCGATAAAAGGAACGCACGACGATGCACATCTAGGCACATGACAGAAATATTACACCTTCACCATTTTTTCTATTTCGGAGGGGGTTGCGGGCTAATATATGATTTCAATATGCCTGTGCGGTGTCCTACCTAAGACAAACAAAACGTGAGACCATTCACGATGTTACCCCTTCACCACTGCTATTTTTATGGGGGCTTCTAGGTTGATATACAACTTTGATCTGCGCATGCGGTGGACTAAAAAAACTCCAAACAAATGATGGCATTCCACTTTGTCTTTCCATAAACATGTTATTTTCTAGAGTTATAAGCATGTATTGGTTGATTCACTAGCCGGTCCCACCCACAGACATTTTGTATGTTTAATATATATGGCCACGTCCGACTCGGTGAAAGAAAGGTGTCCGTGCTCAATACTACAAGAAAATATCAGATATCTCTTAATTGGACCGGAAAAAAAAAAGCCGGACTAATACGTTTTTTTCTTTTTCTCTAATGTTTTACTTATTTAATCTTTACGTTCCAACGCTAATTGCCGTGTGCTTATAACAATATACTACCATGTCCCTTATCCACCACATATACAACTCCAGCCCACCACGATGGAACAAAAAAATGCCCCGTCTCAATTCTAGGAACAAAGGAAACAAATATAGAGGCAACTAAAACAGTTGCACAACGTGTAAAACTGGGCTTGCACATTAAAGCAGGTAAAAAATAAAAAATAAAATAACAATATTATTAATTATGCATGTTTGAGTAATAAGAGAAATTTAACAATCTTGAAAAAAAAACCGGGATGTAGCCAATGGTGTACCACAAACGTGCAAAAAATCAACTGCAAATACTTTATATTTTGGGCTACAAAAAAGTCGCAATTAAAAAGTGTTCTATATGGCGACTTACGCATACCAGATTGGCAACCAGATTATCATAAGCGATATTGTTCGAGATCAGTTTAAGCAAGATATGAAGAGAAAAAAATTATTGTCCTATGTTTTCAACGACACTCAACAGGTGACATCAGGTTCTTGCAGGCACAAAGAATAAACCAAATTTAAGATGAAATAGAAGTAAAGTAAAATTATATAATCATATATTGTAGACTTTTGGAGAATGATATGTTTCACAGCATACTATACATTTTATTTTGTTCGGAAAACATCGAGTGTACCTAAATAGACATGCACTTACATACACAGCCATACACACACATGCTCCCACAACATCGACGGACGGCAAGAGAAGCGGAGAATTTAGATTAGCAATTTTTTGCCTCTACCAGTGAAATTATAGCCCACCATGATACGACATCAATAGTGCGGTCCATTTTAGACCTACCATTTTACAAGAATCAGCAAACACATTTGTCGTTTATCTATACCCCAAAATTAAAGGCTTTATTACAAAAAAATGCGAACTTGGTAAAAGGAGATATCTCTGCCCCAATTTGTGGCTTC